>JAGQAX010000011.1:7714062-8914062 GCA_019142605.1 Cephalopholis sonnerati | reverse complement strand
CTGTGGATCAGTGACGGAGCTTCAGCTAACTCATCAGTCATCACCGCTGTACAGTCTCTCCGGTACAGTGAATGCATCACCGGTTACATCACAACAGTAACATGGTTTTCTGTTGTCTGAAGAGGAGACGGTGTTTAGATGTTAAACTTGATTAACTTAAGCAACAGCCAACATCCCAGATCCACTCAAACATCTTTACGTAAGGTCCATCGCTCTTTTTCGTCATCACTGTTGTCTTAACATCCTGCCTGCTCATTGGACACCAGAGACGGTGTGTCGAGAAACACAGGGACCTGTTATTGCTCAACGTGACCAGAGAACAAGACACCCATCATAGAAAAATAGTCAAGAGAAAAAAAATCTGACGTGAGAAATGTGGAGTGGGGGTGGGAACTACTGTTGGCTCCAAACTTCATCAGGAAAATGACTGCAGAGCATCTGGACCAAAATTAATTTACCACCAATCTATTACACACACACACACACACACACACACACACACACACACACACACACACACACACACACACACATATATATATAGCTATATATATAACATATAGCCTGCATAACAACTGCAGACTACATGGATTATTGTAAATACCTTTAATAGATGTCTTTATCAAGGCATTTGTGATGGAATTTTATAAATTAATGGATTTAAAGTGTTACAGTATTTTTGATGCATTATGTTACTGTTATTTAAGAGGGGGAAAACCTTTAAAATAAACCAAGACCAAAAATGCATAAATACATAAATAAAAATATATTAAATGTACAAATAAAAATATGCATATTTGGATATTTGAAGGGCCTTCATTTTGATTATGAGAAAAATTCAGATGTTTTCATGTTATCAGTTGGTCAGTTTTATTTATTTATTTATTTTTACCAGTAATATATATATATATACATATATATATATATATACATATCTTTTTTTAGACACTGTGCTCCATTTAAGGTGTTTTTTTTTTTTTCGTTATGTTACAATACATGTTATTTAGTCATTAGCCTAACTATGTCCATGTTTGGGTCGAAACTTTGCACTTGCACCTAAAAAAACAAGGTAATATTAAGATATTAAGGAGGTAACCAATCCATAAAATCCACCAAAGAGAAAAACGAACAAATATGTAATAATAACAAATAAATAATATATTATCCTTGCAAAAATTGTGGCGTTTTATCTTTTTTTTTTAAATTGATATTACCTTTATTATTGTCAGGAATATTATTTAATTTAAATCTTAGTATTATTTTTAAGTGTCTGATTTTGTTCCTCAAATGTTTTAATCAAGGTTGAACCATGTAAATCTCGTTGTAACTTTGCTTTAAACAGTTATGTATAAATAAAATGTATCACAATAATTTAATCGTTAATTAAGCCTTAATTTGAACGTGTGGACGTGTTAATGTCAGATTATTGACTCTGATCTGAAAACAGCTGCTGGACTGAACAGCCGCTCTTTGACTTCTATTTCTAGACCTCTCCTGGCTGCGCTCTGATTGGCTGACGGACCTGTCAGTCACAGTGTCCTTGCCGCCCACTTCCGCCCTGTTTGAGAGGCTGTTCACTCTTCGCTTGTTTATGTCAGTTGAGCATTAATTTGACTTTAATTCACAGGTATATTTAATTGAATTGTGTTTAAACCTTCGTTTCGGTGTCTGCGTTGATAACGTTAGCTTTTCTCTGCTGCCCACCCTCCGGCTAACCGTTTAACTTAGCAGCAGCGATGCTAACGGCTAGCTAGCTAGTCAGATAGCTAACTCCTAGCTGAGGCTCTTGGGGAGCAGAGCTACTGACAGCGAACTAGAAAGCTGTTGTTTTTATTCATAGCATGTACTAGATCATGTTTGGCTGCATTGTGCTTTGTGTAACGAGTCCGTGCTGTTGCAGGTAGTGTGTTTGGCTGTCTGTGATGCTTGGAGCGAGGCTGGGCTGCAGGGACAGGCCGATGGTGGAAACATGACTTCTGAGTAACGCACAGTTACTTTCTCTGCTCAGTATGAACAGCGAGGAGGAGTTTTACGACGCTGAGACAGGTGAGACACGCTGACAGATGTCTCATATGGTAAAGTACAATCGCTTCTTGTGTCTAAATGTATGGACGTGTCTCCTGTCCTCATGTCTCCATCAGGGCTGGAGTCAGATGATTCCTGTGAGGTCAGTTTTAAAGATGCCCTGGTGTTTGACAGTAAGCAGGTGACTGGCAGCAGCGCCACACAGGAGAATGGAGTATGGGAGCGAAGGTGAGGAATCATGCACAAGAGGTGTGTTTGCATGTTACCACATGACTACATTTGTCTTTGGGTGAGGGGCTGGAGGGGCTCATTATGCATGCACTCACACGTGGAAGCAGACGAGGCCAGTGCGACCACATTTTTATGCTGTTAGCTAGTGAGCACCTCCACTGCAGAGCAGCCAGAGTCACTGCTGGTGAAGCTAGTCAAGTCTTTGTTTCAGCTTGAAAGACACCTGGACTTTGATGCAGCACATTGTGTTCTCAGATAATATACTGCCTGGTGTTAACAGATACGCTGTCAAAAGTTTTGTCTGATTTTGCATCTTTTTAATCGTATTCGGTCATAATGTGTACCAGGAAAAGCCTGCCTGCTGAAATGATCTCCAGAAGCAATTTCAGTGTGTGGAGCATACTGAAGAAATGCATCGGCATGGTGAGTCCTACCTGCTTCCAATTAAATCTGAATTTTTGTCATCAAATTTGCCACAAACAGGCTCTTGTCAGATTCAGGGCCTAGTGTGACTTTTTAAAAAATGATTAAATACTTCCATGTTTCAGCTTTCATCACGCCGCTATAAGATTATTCATGTCTGAACTCTTGTCTCTGCTCAGATGACTATAATTGGTGTCAAATGACATTTTATGCAACCATCTGAATGAACCAAAATAGCTTAAATGAACATCTGAATACAATAAACATGAAGCACATGTCCTACTGTTAAAAGGCAGAATATATTTGTTGCATGAAAGTTAAATAATATGATGCACGAGTTGTTGTAAAGCTCGCCTGCTTATTTATCTGGTCTGTTCTTTGATCTTTTCATGTGCTCATACAGGAGCTGTCTAAAATAGCGATGCCGGTTGTGTTTAACGAGCCGCTGAGCTTCCTCCAGAGAATCTCGGAGTACATGGAGCACACTCACCTCATCCACAAAGCCTGCAGTTTGTCTGACTCGATAGATCGCATGCAGGTACAGATAACTGATGACTCTGAGGTTATGTTTGTTTTTATTTTTAGCTTATTTTTATTTCTCTTTTAAATTGTTCAAAACACACCTGGGCAGATGAATGCAACAGATCTTAATCTGATTTAAAGCTGCAGCTAACAATTATTTTCTTCATCGGCTAATAGGTCTTTTAAAATGTCAGATTGAATGTCTTATTAACTATCTTCAAATAGCACGTTTTGTCCAGCCAACAGTCCAATACTCAAATACATTCAGTTTTACTGTCACATGAGACAAAGGGTGTTTTCACACCTGCCCTGTTTGGTTCGGTTCAATCGTACTCAAGTCCATTTGCCCCCTAAGTGCCGTTCGTTTAGGCAGGTGTGAACACAGCAATCACACTTGGGTGTGTACCAAAACAACTGGACTGAGACCTTCTTGAAGAGGTGGTCTCGGTCCGGTTACAAACGAACTCTGGTGCAGTTTGTTTGTGGTGAGAATGTGTTCCGACTTTGATGCGAACCAGCTGCTGTCACATTACACATTGTTTGGGTTAAGCATGAGCATGTTACAGTCCCGGAGGATTATTAATGTGCACCTCCTCCTGTACTCTTGACCAATCAAGTGCAGCTTTCTCATGCAGGCATTTTATGTGGTCCGCTTGTAAGTGCTGCCGTGAGAACACGAACCAACTCTAGGCAATTATGTAACTTTGTAACAAACTTAGTCCCTGATTTGGACCAAAGCAAGACAACTCTAGGTCTGAAAGCACCCAAAGAAAATCTGAAAATCATTACATTGAGAAGTGAGAACAAAGGAGTTTAAGTGTTTTTGCTTAAAAAGTGATTTAGAAGGTTAACTTTTTGTCAGCTGGTGATTTGATTATTCTTTGGAGCTCTATTCTGATTCACTTCATGTCTCTGTGACAGGTTGTTGCTGCATTTGCTGTTTCGTCCGTAGCGTCTCAGTGGGAACGGACTGGAAAGCCATTTAATCCTTTACTAGGAGAGACATACGAACTCATAAGGTATTGGAGAGTAGATACAGACATCAATAAACCAAAATGTTTTCCGTTCATTTATGCAAGTTTTCAAATGTTTTTTTAAAGAGAGGACGAGGGATACAGATTGATCTCGGAGCAGGTGAGCCACCACCCTCCTGTCAGTGCCTTCCATGCCCAGTCTCTAAAGCAAGAGTTTGAGTTTCATGGCTCCATCTACCCAAAACTCAAGTTCTGGGGCAAAAGTGTGGAGGCCGAGCCGAAAGGCACCATGACACTTGAGCTCCTGAAGTGAGTATTTTTTATGTCATTTATTCGTTGTTTGACAAGCTTTGTTGTGGTTGTGCTTCTTAGCTGCATTTGCTTGTTTTGATTATTTGTAAGTATGTGGCTTTTCCTAAAATCTAAAGTGTTTCTTAGTTTGATGCTCACTCTGATGTTGACACTGTAAATTGTATATATAAACTTTGTGAAAATATGAAAAGTCAGGCAGCCATGATGCCAGACAGTCTTTACAGGAGCTGTATGCGACATGTAGAGCATATCTATAGCTCTTTTTACACTGCCTCTTCAAGGTGGGATTTTCACGCTGTTTCGCCACCCCACTGTTCTGTATAAAAGGTACAGTCACAGAACAGGGTTGTTCGGCTAAACAAGACAGCTGGTAAGATAGGATCATGGGCAGCACAGGTGTGATGTTTTGACAACTTCTTACGCGTATGACCACTGCGTAAGATTTAAAAAGTAGCTCTTAGCAGTTAGCGGCTAACTCAAAGAAGAAGAACAGTGGTTGAAATTGCCCGCAAATTTGGAAAACAGTGCGGTCTGGGAGCTCCATAGCCTCGCAGCAGATGATGAGATTTGCCACCATATAATAGAGAAACTGCAAATTGTGTTGTTTTTTTTTTTTTGTCTTTTTTACATTAACGTTTTTGTATGGATTAAACAAATTAGATATATCGTGTTAATACCTTTGGACAGAGCCATGCTAGCCTTTTTCCCGTTTCCTGTCTTTATGCTAAGCTAAGCTACCCAGCTGCTGGCTCCAGTGGTGGGTACACTGGTGGCATCGTATTGATATTTTAAGTGTTAGGCTATAAAAGTAGGAAAATATTGTTGCTATCAGGTGTTTCACCTCGGAAGAGTAAAAGGTTTCTGTGGCGTGGGACAGAGTGCAGCGTGTTGTCTGTTCGGTTAGAATGACAGATAAAGAAATGGACATTTGTTCAACCTGTGTTTGGCAGGTATGAACAAATCTGATAATTGTTCAGCAACTGGAACCTGCAGTTCATCGTCCGAACTCAACAAAACTAAGGAAGCTGTGACATCAACTGTGCAAAGCGTGTCAGCCAGGTCAGGCTGGGTGAAAAATCCATGTAACTGCAAGTAACAGGCTCAGCTCCTACAAGCGTCGTATTTAACAGACCAACATGAGAGTGGTATCCGTCTTCTCTTGTACCTTTTGGCAAGAAAAAAAGTATGTTTATTTCCCAAAATGTTGAACTGTTCCTTTAAGATTTTGTGAATTTCTTACAGACATAAAGAAGCGTACACATGGACAAACCCAATGTGTTGTGTGCATAACATCATCCTGGGAAAACTCTGGATTGAGCAATATGGAACCGTGGAGATAGTCAACCACAGGTATAGTGACAAATACTTAACTGCAAGATTTAAACTCGCTGGACCATTGATTATTGATTGACCTTTCTTTTTATTCATCAGCACGGGAGATAAGTGTGTGTTGAACTTTAAACCATGTGGCATGTTTGGAAAAGAGCTGCACAAAGTCGAAGGTTATAT
Organism: Cephalopholis sonnerati; assembly: GCA_019142605.1. Lineage (NCBI taxonomy): Eukaryota > Metazoa > Chordata > Actinopteri > Perciformes > Serranidae > Cephalopholis > Cephalopholis sonnerati. The sequence continues at coordinate 8,908,066 of JAGQAX010000011.1, read as the reverse complement.
CCAAGACAAGAGGTAAGAGCACAACAATACTGTTAACAGCCAGATGTTGTGATAAATTGTCACTGAACTGAACTGGATTGTCTTTGCTGTTGAACCAGTAAGAAGAAGCAGAGAGTGATCTATGGGAAGTGGACGGAGTGCATGTACAGCGTGGACCCCAAGGTTTACGAAGCATACAAGAAGTCAGAAAAGAAGACGGGGGGAGAATCCAAAAAGCTGAAACAGGTAAGCGATGCTCAGATTTACAGTCGATTCTGCTTTTATGACATCTGAGATGAAATGCTGCTCAGAGTTTGTTCTCTTGTTTGTCTTTGACATGTTGTATCTGTCTTACAACGTGAAGTAATCTGTGACTCATCACTCTGAATTCTTTTCTCAAATGGTATCTTTTCCTTTCACAATAACATGCAGTGGCATTAGTAGAAGAAGGTAAGGTAAAAGTGTATTTGATATCTGTAGTGTGCTACTGCTGTTGTCTAGTTTGAGTTATGTTCAAAGTGTATGATTAGATCATTGCCAGCACTTACCCATAATGTCTTGCAATGACATGCATTGTTGCTTGAGAGACGTGTTGAATCTGTGGCAACCGTAGTTCTGTGGATCACCTGTTTGCACATGAACTGTACGTACTGTGAGCTTCAGCTCATTTGACCAGATATAACTTATGTTATTTATCTGTGTGTGTGTGTGTGTGTGTGTGTGTGTGTGTGTGTAGGAACATGATTGTGAAGGTGAGGAAGCAGATGAGATGCCAGAAGTTCAAGAGACTGTGACTGTGATACCAGGAAGTGCCTTACTGTGGAGGATAACGCCGCGGCCTGCTCACTCAGCACAGGTCTATAATCTCACACACACAAAAACACACACAAGGTATCAAACAAAAACCAGAGACTATATTCTAATTAAGTTGCTAAATTCACTACTTCCAAGCAGAAGATAATGTTATTTTGGAGCCTTACGAGGCAAAGACACTCTTTCTCCAGGCAACTTTTTACGTGTACGTCGCTACATGTACCAAAGAGCAGCATGAAAGCGAGGAGCACTCACTCTGCAGCTAAAGCTGGGGACCACAATGTCCCTAGAAGTATACTGCACACTGACAGGCAAAAGATTTAAAGCAATCCCAGTTGACTGAGGGGTCTCTGACTGATGATTTGAATCTCTGACTTACAGGGGGCAGCCCTGTAAATTAGGGGCCGTACACATGCTGCATCTTTAACCGCCTAGAAAACGCGAGGTCTTGTGCCTTTTCTGTGCCAGCTGTGGAGAGCACAGCAGCAGGTTTCATCTGAGGTTACTTAGCAACCTTAACAAGCATTGTTTAGCCTATGTACCAGAAATCCTGAGTGCAGAGCTGATCTTCTTCCAGGTGCTGTTTATAAGTGTGTAGGCCTACTGTCCGTGGGATGACATAAAGCTCTGGGTAGCCCTGCACTAACATGATGAACTTTTCCATATTTATCACAGGCTGAATATTTATGGAAGAAGAGAATGATATCTGTCGGCTGTGATTGGTTTGTGACATGACTCCTGTCTGACTGCTAAGCGTGGCCACTTCCTGTGTCTGTCCCGTCAAATTATAATCCCACGTGGTCCAGTCATATAGGTTCGGATATATTTTGACAAGGTGCAGCTCCTAATAGAGTGTCACTTTGGTGTTTTTTTTTTTTTTCTGCGACAAAGCGACCTATGAAATCTTGGCAACTAATGACCTTTCTGGTGGACTAACGTTTGTTTAGAGGGCAGCCCTACATTTGCTCTATGTTTGTTAGCTTGCAGTCTACTTTTTCACTACCTTTGATTAGACATTAGGGCTGTCGCGATAACCGCAATATTGCAGTTAGCAAGCAATCACTGTAACCACAATGTTCATGTTTTTTCGTGGGAGCGCTGTGTATTTACACTATGCTTCAAATTCCAAAAGTGTGACGGGGCAATGAGCATATATTTCATGCTGAGCACAGCATGTTTTGCGTTTTTTCTGGTCATCAAGTTGAAAAGCCACTCGTCACTGTCAAAAGTAGCAAAATATATTGAGATTTGTCGAATTAGCTGATTTAACTACCTGCCAAATCACTTTATGATCAAAAATGTTTTTCCGTCTGTGTAGATGTATAACTTCACCAGCTTTGCCATGACACTAAACGAACTGGAGCCCAGCATGGAGAGACTACTGGCACCAACAGACTGCCGTCTGAGGCCTGACATCAGAGCCATGGAGAATGGAGACATAGGTAACACCAGCCTCGCATAAACTGTTCCCTCCACATACACGACCCTCATATGATTCTGTAATGGCTTCTTCATTCATGTTTCTGTGTTTCTTACAGACTTATCAAGTTCAGAGAAAGAGCGGTTAGAGGAGAAACAAAGGGCTTCACGTAAGGAACGCTCCAAGGATGAGGAGGAGTGGGCAACCAGGTGTGTGTTTGTCACAGAATTCAAAGTTCATTTTCAAGATCCTGTAGATAAGGCCCCCTCTCTGATATGCACCTCGTTGCATAACTGTGATGGCAGTCTAACATGGTGTAATAACAACTGAGTCACTTTTGCATGAGAGTCATGACAGTGACATTTCTGTCACTAGTCTGAATGGGATATCATCAGATTAGTTTAAAGGCTGCAGCACTCTAACGTCAACTACACCGAGAGAACTGAGATAAAATGAGTTAAATTGATCACAAAAAACTGTAATTGAGTCAATGTTAAGTTGCTGAGATTCTTTAAATGTCAGATCAGTCTCTAAATATAAATTGAATCATTAAATAAGTCTCACTGTGCAGGCAAAAAGAGGTAAAAAGAACTACTACAAACTACTACAACAAAAAAATACCACAAAACAAAATGTCTTCAATCAATGTATGTGTTGAAGTGAGAGTTTATAGAGAAGTTAGCTTATTTCAGCAACCAGCCAACGGTGACTGATCGCATTTATTTTATTCGCTAATGCAGATTTTTACAAGCATTTGACAAGTGGCAGGTGCTAATTTTAGACCCTGACTTCAAGCAATAAATACGTTTTGTTTCTCTCTCCGTAAATGTCTTGTTGACTCACCTTTGTCTGAATGACAACATAAAAATCTTTAGCACCGTCATGTACACCACATCTGAAAAGGACTCTCGAATGTCTCCCAGTTGACCCTTCACTAAGTCCTGCCCCTCAAACGCAGACTGGCCAATCATAGCATAACAAGGGTCTTACGACGACGCTCATCATCAGTTGATGGGGTGACTAACTTTCACACTGTGATCTGTAGGCTAAAGCTTCTGTCTTTAGCTTTTTGATCTGTTTTCACTGGTGAATGAGTTCTGCATCCTGAATATATCCTTCAATCGCACATTGTAGACCCCTCTGTCTTCATCCCTCTGAACTTCCTTTTGTTATTTCCAAAAAATTGATAGTATTGATAGCTTGTTTCCCAGCTGACTGCAGAAAAATCTCTTCAGTTCATAACTTAAACATGTTTATAAACTGTCCATCTGTCATGTTTTGTAATATTTCCTTTAATCGTGTCATTACAAACAAGTCCTGCATGTTATTATGTCTCTCCAGGTGGTTTCAGCTGGGAACGAACCCTCATACAGGAGCTGAGGACTGGCTGTACACAGGTGGATACTTTGACAGGAATTACACTGACTGTCCCAACATTTATTGACGCAGGAGGAGGTGCTCGGTGTGGAGATCTCCTCCTCTCTGATAGGGTTCACTTTATTTCTCAGCATCTAAGATTTGTGTCTCTATGATGTCCAGACGCTCACTGGTACTGTGTGTCTGTTTGAATCCATGAAAAGCTGATTTCAGAAAGTTATCAGACAGTTTATCAGATTATTACTGACTGTGAACTTTGTCCACAGGAGAAAATATTATAGAAAGGAGAATTTTATTTTAGTTTACTTACTGTAAATGTTGACATCCGACATCTTCATCTTTATAACATGCCCTAATCATAATAATAGTCCACATGTATGTTACTCACCTGTCGAGGGTTTTAAACAAGTCACCTGTGTGTATGTGTGCGTGTGTGGGTGTGTGCATGAGCGTGCGTGCGTGCGTGTGTGTGTGTGTGTGTGGTGACCATGCTGCTGCTGCAGGACATAAAGCTCTGACTCCTAGAGACTATATTCTCAGTTTTAGTTCAGGTACTCAACCATAATCTCACCTGTAGTCGTCCCACACACTTCTTGTCCAGTTGCATTCAAATATCAGGGGTTATTTAAATACATCTGCTACTTTTAATATACATATAAAACCTATAATTTGAATATTAGATGTGTATTTTAGTTGGTTGTAAACATCCCTAACATGTCACGTGTGTTAAATTTTCTGTGAATAGAGACTTACAGTAGAGATGAAAGCTGCTTATAACCATGTTTACCGTCACAGTAAACATATTGTTGGTACATTATAATGTTGTCCGTTGTAACATAAATGATGTGTATAATAATTGGTGCATGCATGATCACCAAGGCGGATTATTTACACAAGTTAAAGCCATAAAAACCTTGTTCTGCACTAATAATGACTGTAAATGAATTCATGTAAAATGTTAAAGCAAAAGGACACAATGGTTCAAAGCAGGAGGTTTTCAGTCTGACATGTCCATGGTATATTCTGAGCCATAGTCAAAACAACATCAATGAAAAGTTCATATTGACAAATTTTGTAACTCCTGCTATTAATGTTTATTTTACTTAAGACTAACATTTATTGTTTGTCTGTACTTGCTTATTTTGGTAAATTGGCATTATGTAAATCTCCAGTGTGCAGGATTTAGTGGCATCTAGTGGTGAGGTTGCAGATTGCAACCAGCTGAAACTTCCCGTGTGCTAAGTGTGTAGGAGAACTATGGTGGCCGACACAAATGGCCCCACAGTATCAAGAGCCAGTGTTTACTATGTCTTTTCTGGGCTACTATAAAAACAACATGGAGGACTCCGTGGAAGATGACTTGCTTTGTATGTAGATACAAATGGCTCATTCTGAGGTAACCAAAACACGATTCTTACACGATTCTACACATGCTGCTTTTTTTGTGTCCTCAAATTCATTGTTTTCAATGTAGAAGAGCAGCAAATGCCAGAGCGACGAGGAACAACCAATCACAGCCAACAGATATCCTTCCCTTTTTCCGTAAATATCAGGCTGTGGTAAATTTGGAAACGATCATTTTGTTGCAGAGCTGCCAGAGTTTTACATCTGTCCCACGGAAGATATGCCCTCACACTTAACAACAGCACCTAGAAGAAGATCAGCTCTGCACTCAGGTTTTCGTGTAAATAGGCTTTGATACGGAGCTTGTTAGGGTTGCTTAGCAACCGCAGATGCAAGCTGCCGCCGTGCTCTTGAAAGTTGGCTCAAAAAAGGCACAAAATTAGCGCCCAGCGCCCGACCTCACTTTTTTCCAGGTGGTTAAAGACATGAAATGTGTACCGCCCCTCATGCTGTGTCTTAGTTCAGATACTGCTTATGGAACACTTCCATGTAGTACACTGTGTAAGCTTTATACTTAGTTGTGTAATATATGAATTTCGAAGGAGTAATTTTGTCTCAAATCGAACACGGCTATCGTGCACTTATCAGAAGTGACAGTTGATTCACAAATAATCTCCTTTTTGATGGCAAATTGCAACTGCACGGGGCATTATTGCCAACATTTGAACATGAATGTCGCCTGCCAAAACGTGTACCGGCTTGTTCAGCGCAGCAACCCCAACTACTGCAGCTTTTCAGCCACCATTTTTGGTGGTCCCACCCTTTCCCCTACATAGCCAAGATGGTGACCATTAATGGTGAGAAGTGTCCACTGTTCCACACTCAACTTTTTAACCGTTATGGGTACACTATCTGGGTACTCATAATATACTGCACCTTACCATACTTGAAGAATGCAAAAATTATAAACTAATGAAAACATTAATACTTAATTCCATATCTGCCAATATATGCTCCTAAATTCTTCACACTGGACCTTTAAAAGTTTGTTGAATTAGCTGGTAGTAGTTCATGTTTGCAATGCACCCGTAACATGTACAGACGACTATCACTGGATCACTTTAATAGTTAAAAAAAAGTTAATAACAAGATGATTCTCAGTCAAGTTCTGGATTTGTGAGATGATGTTTTAATGATGTCCCCAAGAAGTATGAGTCAGGCCAAATCTAAAAATGTGTGTCATCTATTCTTAGTTATGACTCTGAGAAGGAGTAGGAATGTTAAAGCTCTGTCTCCGTGGCCTCCTGCCGAGGTGCTGTGTCATACTGACTCCTGATTATAGCCATCTTCACACATGGACACGTAACTCTGACTGTTTGCGGAGTTTCCAGTTCAATGCCCTCAGACATTTCTCCATTATGAAAGCTGTTTTTGAACGCAGCAGCAGCAGCAGCAGCAGCAGCAGAAATAGACAGGACACTGTAGCCTTCATGAACCTATGCAAACTGATCCCTCCAGTCTGCCCTCCTGAAATGTGAAGAATAGAAATAAAACACTTAACTCCTCCTCAGCTTGTAGCCGATGTGTGCTTAAGACACTACAGAGGCAGCAGATAATGAATGTTGTGTGCTGATGATATAAAGCTTACATACATACAGCACATGTTTAAGACAGTATGTAGATGTTTCTTTGTGTTTCCAAGCACTAACCTTGCATAAACTGCACATTTGAACGCTCACACTCCAACGCACATATTGTACAGTGGACATATATCTTTCATCATGTCTCCACTCGGCTGCCCTCAACTTCACTCTGAATTCAAAGCACTTTGTGATGCCTGCAGACTCTCAAAGCTGCAGGTTCGCTCTGATGGTTCCTCTGATCTCACACTTTTTACCCTCTTGTTTCGTCTAGCATCTATTTGAAAATGTTTACATTTTATGTTCATTAAGCTCTTGTTTTTTTTTCTCTCCTCATACTGTTATCCACATACAACAATATGCATACAAGGCATATTTGAGAAATAAATTATGGACTATTGATATTACCAACCCTGTCGATGTTTGAACAATCATTTTAACACCAACTCATGACGTGTTGTGTGTGTGTGTGTGTGTGTGTGTGTGTGTGTGTGTGTGTGTGTGTGTGTGTGTGTGTGTGTGTGTGTGTGTGTGTGTGCGCGCGTTTTAATTATTCAGAAGAAACAATCTGAGAAGGGAAAACTACTTATTACTCATTAAAAATAACGCAAGGTGTGATGAGAGGTCAGCAGCAAACACTGCTCCATTACATGGGGGCTATAATGATAAACTTTATTTATATAGCACCTCTCATACAAGAAATGCAGCACTCAGTGCTTTACAATAAGGGCAGTATTGGCACTGAGTGCTTCACATGAAAATAGACAAAATGGACACAAAACAGACAAACAAGGCAATTCAATATAAGAGGGCATTTAAAACAGTTTAAAACATGGAGTAAGTGATTTATAAAATCAGAGTTGTAAAACCATAAATCAACAAAATCAAGTAAGATTGTATAAGAATTGCAGCAGCGTGAAGAGTGAAAAGAAAGAGATCTGTATCAGGAAAGTCAGAGCTAGTTAAAGGCTAAAGTGAACAGATACGTTTGTAGCTTTCTTTTAAAAGTATTTAGCGAGCTAGCTTCCCTGATATCAATAGGTGGTGTGTTCCACAGCTTTGGGACTTAATTGACAAAGGCTGCATCCTGATCTTCCTCTGGCTGTTGCTGGGAGCCTTCAATAAAGCAGCAGCAGATGAGGTAAGAAGGTTTAGGACCACTGGCTTATAAAATCACAATGTCTCTACTGTAAACAAAAACAGCTGTAATTTACCCCAAAACATAAACAGTCAAAAAGTATTTCCACATCATAATTGGTTTGTGAAAATTTTCTTATGCCTCCATTTGGTCGATAGCTGTGACCAGAGGCATTATGTTCTCAGGTTGTCTATATGCACATACTTAGGTCTGTCCTGTCTCATTCTCATTCTTTAATTTCCTTCACATGATTCAACAATGAACTGATATGATTTTTTTGGTCAAAGGTCACTGTGACCTCACAAAACATGTTTATGGCATAATGCCGAATGTCAATTATGACAATCTTTCACACATATCCAATAGGATATAATAATAATGATAATAATAATAAAGTAATGACATTTCATATCCAAAAAGTCAACTTCACAGTGACATCATAATGTTCTGGCCATCACTCAGAAGGGGAGACATTTGGTCATATGGAGACTCCAATCTTGAAACTCTGCTGGTTGTGTAGATCTGTGCTGCCAGGTTTAAGATGTGTGAAGCTTTCATGTTTTATAATTTGTTACTTCTTTGTAGTAACATCTAAAGTGTTAGCACTGTCACAGCTACATATGAGTCTGTACAGACCTGGACGTAAAGTGCAGTTTGAATGGGTTGCAGTGGCATACAACTGCAAGGCGATAATTCTACTTAATTTTAACTCTGTGAACATAATAAGACATATTATAAATAATTACAAAGAATAAGACACATTCAATTTTTGAATTATAATTATTGGTAGATTAATGTGTTCATCATTTAAATGTTGCAGCAGGTAAACTGGGAGCTGATTTAACTACTTTATACATACTACTGTGTAGCTGAAGCTAAATTTGATTAGTTAATAGTATTTTGTATTAATAACTTGAATCTGTAACTAGTAATTAAATTGATCAAATAAATGTAATGAGTTAAAAAAAATACAACACTTCCATCTGACCTGTAGTGGAGCAGAAGTATAAAGTAACATAAAATAGAAAAACCCAGGTACAAGCACCTCACAATAATACTCGAGTACATTATTTGTGTAAATGTACTCAGTTACTTTCCACCACAGGGTGTTAATAACATTTGCAGCCCTTCAAACCCAGCCTAATGGACTCATCACAATCCATTCAAAGCTCAGAGGTTAATCTCATTAATGATTTATAACTGATTTATAACAGACTTGATTTATCAATGATTCATAAAGCCATCAGTAACAACTTATAAATACTTTAAAACGGATGTCTCATTAGAAAGTTGTACCAAATAATCTCTGTGATTTATTTCTACATAAAAGCTTCAGCACAGTAAACAGACTGTGCTGTGTCATCTCTACCGAACATGCGCATGGAGAGTCAAGGACCTCCTTATTGACACACAGTTCGACCAATCACAGTGACGCACCGGTGCCAGCCAGCCAATCAGATTAATCCTCAGTGTGTTTGCCTATTCTCCGGCAGAACGATATTTCAGTGAGTACATGTAAGTATGAACATGTTTTTCTTACGTATATTTGTGAATTAGTGACATAGTAAACAGGCGTGTGTTTAATCTACGTGTGTGAAATGTAAAACTGCAGCTCAGTCGTGAAGACGTCGAGCTGACAACAGACGGCGTGCTACAGGATGCAGAGTCATCTGTGGCTACTCCAATAGCTGGTTTATTATGGGAGCACTGGGATGAGCTTTGTTTCAGTCTTATGTTCTGTTTCAAATCTGCTTCTTTGTCATAGTCTCTGCTTAATGTGTTATTTTCGTATCAGTGTAGGAGAGCCTTATTAACTCCTGAAAGGAAATAACTAAATTAGCTTTACAGTAAGTAGGCTAGTAGGTTTGAGACACGTCCAGAATGAATGTGCAACCTAGTATTGCCATTTGAACTATACTTATATTCATCTACTGCTGGAAAACATGTTGATCAGCAGAGTGGAGTGACACAGCAGGACAAAGATAATCTCATATCTCCTACAGTCTAATGTCTGGCTCTCCACAGCTCTTTGATTTAACAGATATACCTTTACCCAAAGATGAAAAGGAGGTATTACTGGCTCCATTGTAGACCAATTAAAATACAACCTGTGCTGAGTAAGACGTTTTTGATCAAATGTCAAATGTTAAATTATTTTAGCAGAAATGGACTACTTTCAAAAGCACAGCGTGCTCATAGATCAGGACACTCTACACTGTATCAGTACACATGAGTGATCAGTGGTTTACAAATATAGATGACAAGAGCCCAGTAGGGGCTGTGCTGTTGGATCTTACTGCAGCATTTGATGTCACTGACCACAGTATTCTTTTTGCTAAACTCCAGAGTTACAGTGTTTTACCTCTAGCTCTTGCCTGGATAGAAAGTTACCCCTCTGGCAGAACACAGCGAGTGTTTTTCAGTGGCAGTTTTTCTGACAGCAGAAGGATATCTTTTGGTGTTCCACCAGGGAGTTGTTTGGGGCCGCTCTTATTTTCAGTTTTTACATATGACTTGCCATAAGCTGTTAAGAAGGTTGTGGTAATGTAATTATGCTGATGACACCACTTTGTTCTGTGCATCACCAACGATAGCAGAGCTAGGTGAGAATCTACAGCTTGAGTTGAATACCATCAGCAATTGGGTGAAAATGAATAAATTAGTATTGAACATTGCCAAAACTAAACGCACTGTTTTTGGCAGTAGGAATGTTAAAGTTAATGCTACTGCTCTCAGTCTGTCTATAGATGGGACATTAGTTGAGCAGGTCACTAAAACTGCATTACCAAGACCAAGACAGCTTACTGTCTTGGTCTGGCCAGATCAGTCACATTGTCTCCATGATGGGAAAGGGTGTTGCTATGTCTAGGAAATGTTCTGGTTATGTTCCACCTTCTATTATGAATGATGTTGTTTGCTCACACCTGGAGTGGTGTCCAGTCATCTGGTCAAGTGCTGCTCAAAAACACCTTGAAAAGCTTCAAATTGCACAGACCAGGGCAGCCAGATTAGTTATTTGTTGTTCTTTTCATGCCAATGTGTATTAGATGCATAATTGACTATCTTGGCTGACTGTGGAAGCAAAACCAAAATCTAGTCTTGTTATTCACGCATACCGTTATCTTGAAATATAATCCTCAGTTTTTTGGTGATATACTGTTTTTTGTTAAGGGTATGTGACACGTCAAGTGAGCACTGGTCTTCTGGTGGCACCAAGTCCTCGAACAAAATTTTATGATGATGCACCGTTCTTTATAGAGGGGCCTCAGTTTGGAATTTGCTCCCTACCAGCATTAGACAGATTAATGATAGATATTCCTTCAAGAGGTCACAAAAACTAAAACTGATAAATCACAGGTAAATTTTGTTCTGGCAGTTCTGGAATGTTTTTGTTCATTTTATTTTATTTTCTATTTGGAACAGTGAGTTTGTGGCAGTTTTGTTTTTTTACTCATTTTTTGTCTTAATTTTGGACTGATATCGAATGTTATCATCTCTTTGATACTGTGTGATTTTAAATTGATGTATTTTTAATGCTGTTTTGTGAGTGGACCTCAGGAAGAGTAGCGACCTCTTTGTGGAAGCTAATGGGGCTCTGAATGAAGAATAACAGATATATTCTACATTTTTCATATTTGTATTGTACTGTTTTTTCTGTTCTGTATTTATGTTTCTTGACTTTGCAGTAACTGATTTTATTTTCTCTTGCGCCAAAACACCAAGTTAAATAACTAGTGGCAATAAACCTGATTATGATTTCACCCTAATGATTACAATCCATGTGTCTCTAACTGTCTTCCTCCTCTGTGTCCATGTAGCACAACCTGTCGTCCTCATCATGGCGTCTGGAGCTCTGTTCCCCAGCATGGTGTCTGGGTCCCGCGGCTCGTCCAGCAAGTACCTGGTAGAGTTTCGGGCCGGTAAGATGACCATGAAGGGCAGCACGGTGACCCCTGACAAGCGCAAAGGTCAGGTCTACATCCAGCAGACTGACGACTCCCTCATCCACTTCTGCTGGAAGGATCGGACAACCGGGAATGTGGATGATGTAGGTGACATCGTCTACATGTAATAAAGGCTTCCACTGTGTTCGACCTTTTAATATGAACCTTTTTCTTGTCCCAATTTAGGACCTGATCATCTTCCCTGATGACTGTGAGTTCAAACGGGTGAACCAGTGCACCACCGGACGAGTCTATGTGCTGAAGTTCAAAGCTGGCTCCAAAAGACTCTTCTTCTGGATGCAGGTATGCAGCACGACTGTATGCTCCCCACACTTCGATTTTCACTAAATAAAAACACACAATGATAAAGGTAAATGTAGAGGAAATAAACCTTTATTATGAAGGTAATGACACTGTTAAATATACTGCAATTTCATTTATTCTTTCCCAGCAGAGGGTTTAGGGAAGGTAAAGCTTCATTGGGGTCATCAGGTGCGTACCCTCCTTCACCGGTGTTTCGATGATAGGCCCACCACACCTTCACAGGGCTCATCGGCAACACTTGGTGTCCCAGGTGCACCCCCCTCTGCTTTTACTCCTTCGAACCCTGCTGTTGTTAGTGAAATGTCGGGGCCCAAGTGGTGTCTCTCCTCCTAATCCATAGCCACCGGCTTGCCTGTTCGATGGGCTTTGATGGCCTGACATTTGGGCTTCGACTCAAATCGCCATTTTTTACGCAGTCTGGTAGCTGACTTGCCTACGATGCATCTGTAACCCACTTCAACTGGGCAAACCTTCACTTTCTAGTTGCGTTGCTCAGCGTTGGCTGCCAGCTCGCCGTACTCCAGGCTCTTGCATTCGTAGGCCTCTTGCACCACGTGCTACCAGGGCACAGTGAGCTCAATGATGTAGACGAGGCAGAATAACGCCATCCCTATCCTTTAAATACTTGATAGTCTAACCAACTCTTATTGCATCTTAGCAGTTTATTTTAAATTCTTCTTATTGTATTATTATCACAAAATTATATCAGTACTCAATGTCATAAAACTACTGAGTAAATAAACTGTGAACAGTTTGTTTTTCAGAAATTCATCACCAGTGACTCAAATTAAACATCACGGTTTTGTTTGTCTGATCTCAGGAGCCAAAGACCGACAAAGACGAGGAGCACTGCCGTAAAGTGAACGAGTATCTCAACAACCCTCCCATGCCTGGTGCCCTTGGTAGCGGCGGCAGCGGAGGACACGATCTATCCGCCCTGGGAGGTAACAATTGTTTTCCTGTAATGTGCAAGGACCTGAAACACGCCATCAGGAAACATCTGACAACTGAATTTTGTTCTGATGCTGGATGTCACCTGCTATTTTTCTCATGTAAAGGTGAGGGCGGTCTGCAGAGCCTGCTGGGTAACATGAGCCACAACCAGCTCATGCAGCTCATTGGACCAACTGGACTGGGGGGAATCGGTACATACCTGCATACTCATCAGACAATAGAGGAGAAAATCTTAAATGTAGTTTCATGCTCCCAGGAGAATAATGCGGCTGTTTGTTTTTTTTCTTCTGAACAACAGGTGGTCTCGGGGCTCTGGCAGGTCCAGGACTGGCTAACCTCCTGGGCAGCAGCAGCAGCAACGTTCCTGCGGCCAGTAACTCCTCCACAAGGTATCCCATTCCTGTTGAATATTCAGGAAAAATCCACCTTTTGAAGTCTTTTGTCAGAAACAGCTACTGGCTGTTTGTTTTGTGGCCTGCTTGGTTGTTGAGTAGCATTTTTTTGTTCTGCTTTTAAATTGACAAACAGAGAAGACAGGAAGAAATACGAGGGGAAGTTATGACAGAGAGGAAGTAAGAGAGTGTAACAGAATCAGTTGTCCGAAACACGAACGTGACATATCAGGTTTTAGTGTCAGTACATCACAATCAAAGATCAGGTGCATCTGTACAGGCTCAGTATTTTCCACCAATGTCTGATGATTGCACTGGGAAAAATCTTGATCTTGAGAGTTCATTTCATGACGCAAACTGTTTGCCTGATGAAAGTCTAGTTACCTAAATGTTGCAGCATTAAAATCATTATTATTGCATTTTAGAGTTTAGAGTTTTTCTACAGGTTGTGCTCTGCTTGCCCGTCTCCTACACACCTGTTTGAAAATAAATGTGCGACATATTCCTGTGTTACAAGCAGAGAAAATCATTAAAAAATAACATCAGATATCACAGGTTGACGTGTGTTAGTAGTCCCATGATCTTGGATTGACAGTTTTTTTCTCCCTCAGTCCGTCCACAGCCGTCACCCCCACCTCCACCTCTACTGCCAGTCGGCTCGGCTCCACCCAGGTGCCCACCACTCCCATCACTCCCTCCGCCACCTCGGCAGCCTCCCCCACAGCCACCACCCCCTCCACCCCTGCTGTGTCCTCTGCGGCGGCGGGGGCAGCCAACCCTACACAGCCCATCCAGCTGAGAGACCTGCAGAGCATCCTGGCCACCATGAACGTGCCCGCCAGCGGTCAGGGAGGTGAGGAACCCGACGCTCCTCAGAACTGAGATCAGACAAAAACTTAAATAACCACCAGAGGGAAAATACATAATTAAGCCTAATTAGTGTAATTTCACAAGTAATTATGCAGCAAATAATTAGCATTGTGAACAGTCTCTGTGTAATTTTAACACGATAAATTTAATTTGTTGCAAAAGCAGGAACCCCCTGCAAACACCGCAGTCTGTCGCTGTATTGGTGTAATTTCACTTTGCTACACTACATTAGGCACAAAGTCTGCATCCTGCTTCATTGTTAAAATTCATCACTTTCACCTCGCCTACAGATCCACGTTTAAAACTAGAGAATACTGATTGAGCAAAGTAAAAATATGCGGTAAAGATGAACAGAGTGTGCAAATTTAGTTGAGGTGCTCTAGGTACTATGAAAGAATTCAAAGCAGCTATAAAAAATTAGGGCTGGGCGATATAACGACTTTGTATGATATATTGATATATTTTCAAGCAAGATATAAATGTAGACAACACCATTTACATCGATATGAGGTCAAGTTGCGTTACATAACGTGTACCAGTGTGCTTCTGTCCTGTCTCACACTCTCCCCACAGCCCCGCCCCACTCACTCACTCACAAGTTCTCCATCAACACTCAGAGAGACACAGAGCTGCTCCTCTGTTTAATCTGTCTGTTAATTAGTCCACAGTATGACATCGATCTATATGTTGCATGTGCTACGCTAAATCAGTGTGTGAACTGAATCCAGTGCTGCTAGTTTGTGTGTGAGGTGGATTATAGCGTGTTGTCGTTGTAGTTGTAGTTTAATTTGTGACATGGAGACAGCGCCTGGTCTGGTCTGTTTAAAACGTGCAGCGACAACACAGACGTTTCCTATACAACACGTATATAACGTAGACAAAGTGTCTCTGTCTCCTTCCCTCCCTCGGCCTCTCTGGTGATGCTATGTCCATAAATAAGACTAGCAGCCTAAATTAATAATTTTCCAGCACTAGATTCATTTGAAAGGCCAACAGATAGAAAACAAGTTTTAACTCCCCCACAAAGATTTTTAATTGTTTCAGACCTACCTGACACTTTTATACTCATGTTATAGTTTAGTGTCCTGTGCTACAAACCTTTAAACCTCTGTAGCTCCAGTGCTGTGTGCAAAAGCGTTAACGTACAACCCTGCTATTTATTATATATAATTTTTCATTTTACATGTTGTGCATGAATATTTGAATTGTGAATATGAATATTTTCAAACAGGGAAAAAATCCCTATCTTTGCATTTTATTTTGATCATAGTCTGTGCTTGTGACGTCTCAAATGTGGCTCTGATTTGGAACTAAAAACATGTAGCCCATTTCGTAGAAAATACTGAGATACATATCGTGTATCACCAGTCGGCCTGTAAATACGGAGATATAAATTTTTTTTTGCCCTATAAGAAATACTTTCCATCAGCAGCTGATCCCATGACAATCAGTATGTGAAAGGGGTCACTCATAGTGATGAATCTACAGAGACTTGAATCACCTGACTGAAGTTCTGCAGCTTTATTGTGATTTTGAGCTCATTGTTTCTGTTTTATTCACCCTCACTGTTCTCATCAGTGTAATTTTCAGTAGCAGCAGGCAGCTGTATGTTTTCAGCAAAAAAAATCTCTCTAAAAATTGACTGTACTCACCTGTTCAGCACCAAACAGCAGACAGACACAGCTAGAGACTAACTGGTGAACATAGTGGAGCAATTAGGAGCTAAATATACAAATATTTACCTCAGGGATTGGTAGATACAGTAACAGAACTTTAAGTTTAATTTTGCTCCTCTAACTGTTGGATCTGTAAATAATAGGGCTGCCCCCGACTAAGCTTCACTTTGTTTTTGTTTTTTTCTGCGACTAATCGACCAATGAAATCTTGCCGACTAATGTGCTTTCTGGTCGACTAACATTTGGTCGACCGTCAGGTGGTAGCCCTAGTAAATAAGCAACTGTTTGCTTATCAATTCACGATATTAATAATATATATTTATCTGCTCATGGACAAGAAGCTCGTGCTTGTGACAGTGTGAGATGTAAACATTAATGCCATCGTCCTCGGCTGAGCCATGATACAGTTGGCAGGTGTAGTTTTGTAAAAAGAAAATAGTTCCAACATGAAACTGCTCACAACAAGGTCTGTGGATTATCTTGAGTAACCGAGTCATGATTTCTGGAAAGAGACATTGCTGTTGAGTTTCTCAAATGTATTTTTTTGGCATTTTAAGCACCACAAGCTGAGTGTCGTCTAGTTACATTATACTGGAGAGAAGGCAGACATCTCTACAGCTGATGAACACTCAGCAACTCGCATCAAAACAATCTATATATTTTTTGGATTTCAGGGTCAACTGTCCCTTTTCATAAAGTATCTGAATACCTCTTTTTTTGTGAACTCCTAAATCAAGTTAATTAATCAAAGCGCTCCATGACTTAATTACTGCGATTTCCTCCTGCAATTAAATGCACTAGGAGCAGTCACTGAGGTCAGACAGGTCTGTTAACAGAGAAAAAAAAAGTGTATAATCCCTCTCAGACAGATTAAGATTGGCTACAGATTCAGATACAGATATATGCAATCTAATTACACTGAAAAACTAATTTCAAAATTTTAAGTAAGAAAATGTTGAGGATATGATTTTACACTAACCAGTCAGAGGTGGTGTTTGTTACCTGCAGTGGACCTCGCCAGCGTCCTGACACCTGAGATCATGGCCCCCATCCTTGTCAACCCTGAGGTGCAGCAGAGGTTGATGCCTTATCTGCCGTCTGGAGAGTCCCTGCCGCAGAGCACAGAGGAGCTGCACAACACGCTCAGCTCGCCTCAGTTTCAGCAGGTAATGTGTTCACTGCTGTTATCTTCCTTAAATCTGTGAACTATTATATTTAAATTCAGTATGAATGTTTTTCTGTTTCCTCATTTGCCATTCATCACCAGCCTGGTATTTTAATTGTTTTTTTAGAGATGTGGACATACACTCACTGGCCACTTTATTAGGTACACCTGTTCAACTGCTCGTTCATGCAAATAACTTCTCAGCCAGTCACATGGCAGCAACTCAATATATTGTAGACATGGTCAAGACAACCTGCTGAAGTTCAAAGCGAGCATCAGAATGAGGAAGAAAGGTGATTTAAGTGACTTTGAACGTGGCATGGTTGTTGGTGAGTATTTCAGGAAATGCTTCACAAACAGAGGATGGTCCGAAAAAGAGGAAATATCCAGTGAGCAGCAGTTCTCTGGGTGAAAATGTCTTGTTGATGCCAGAGGTCAGAGGAGAATGGCCAGACTGGTTCAAGATGATAGAAAGGCAACAGGAACTCAAATAACCACTGGTTACAACCAAGGTCTGCAGAAGACCATCTCTGAACCAACAACACGTCCAACCTTGAAGCAGATGGGCTACAGCAGCAGAAGACCACACCAGGCGCCACTCCTGTCAGCTAACAACAGGAAACTGAGGCTACGATTCACACAGGCTCACCAAAACTGAAAAGCATTGCCTGGTCTGATGAGTCAATTTCTGCTGCCACATTCAGATGGTAGGGTCAGAGTTTGGTGTAAACAACATAAAGCATGGCTCCATCCTGTCTTGTATCAACGGTTCAGGCTGCTGGTGGTGGTGTAATGGTGTGGTGGTATTTTGTTGGCACAATTTGGGCCTCTTAGTACCAACTGAGCATGGTTTAAACACCACAGCCTACCTGAGTATTGTTGCTGACCGTGTCCATCCCTTTATGACCACAGTGTACCCATCTTCTGATGGCTACTTCCAGCAGGATAACGCACCATGTCACAAAGCTCAAATCATCTCAAACTGGTCTCTTGAACATGACAATGAGTTCACTGTACTCCAATGGCCTCCACAGTCACCAGATCTCAATAGAGCACCTTTGGGATGTGGTGGAACGGGAGATTTACATCATGGATGTGCAGCTGACAAATCTGCAGCAACTGTGTGATGCTATCATGTCAATATGGACCAAAATCTCTGAGAAATGTTTCCAGCACCTTGTTGAATCTATACCACAAAGAATTAAGGTAGTTCTGAAGGCAGAAGGGGTCCAACCTGGTGCTAGCAAGGTGTACCTATTAAAGTGACCAGTGAGTTTATATAGATTGTTTTTTAGATTTAAGGTCAAACAGTCATTAACAGTTATTTCTTGCCTGTGTATCTGCTAAATACACAAACCACTCTCGCAGCTTGAGTTTGACATTCAACAGAAGCAGCGTGTGAAGTCAGATACTGTTTTCTCCTTCGAGCAGGATTCTGATCATTATGAGTCTCTCGTCCTCTTTTGTCAGTGTTTAGCATGTTGCTGTGGTATTTGTTCTCATTCATGGTATTTATTGTCTCTCTGCAGGCTATGAGCATGTTCAGCAGCGCCCTGGCGTCCGGGCAGTTAGGGCCTTTAATGAACCAGTTTGGTTTGCCAGCAGAGGCTGTGGACGCAGCTAACAAAGGAGGTCAGTGTTCTGCCCACATCAAGCAGAGAAAACTGTCATCTTTTGTGTCCCGCTCCCTCTGTGTGTGTTGTGATCTGAGCCTCTCTAGTCTTTGCTGTGATAGACTGTCGCGGCGAGTGTGCATGTTAGTGCATGTGTGTATCCCAGTTTTTTTCACCAGACATTATATTTTTTTTATGCAATCTTTTATTTAATTCTGTATTGGCATTTATACTGTGACTCTTTTTTGTTTAATATTATGGCATGCCATACTATTACATTTTAATGGCTTTTTCTGTGGCATACTAAACCATGATGTTTTTTTCTTTTTAGATTTTTCTATGACATACTATACTATGACTTTTACTTAAATTTTTTATGTCATACTATACTATGACTTTTTTATTACTGGACTATGACTTTTTATGACCTTTTTTTGACATACAATAGTATGACTTTTTTGACATACTACAGTATACTATGACTTTTTCGACATACTATACTGTGACTTTTTTCTAAATACAGGACTCTGACTTTCTATGACTTTTTTTGACTTACCATAGTATGACTTTTTTCAACATCCTATACTATGATTTTTTCAACACACTATACTATGACTTTTTTCACCATAATGTACCATGACTTTTTATGATTTTTTTTCTACATACTATACTATGACTTTTTATTTTTTTTCCAGCATAATATACTATGACTTTTAATGACTTTTTTTTGACATACTATACTATGATTTCTTTTGACACAATATGCTATGACTTTTTAAATTTTTTTCATCATACTATACTATGATTTTTTTTTTCGACATAATATGCTGACTTTTTTCGTTTTTTCCGACATACTATACTATGACTTTTTTCTAAATACTATACTATGGCTTTTTATATATTTTTTGCGACATAATATACTATGACTTTTTTTTCCCGACATACTATAGTATGACATTTTTTTGACATACTATAGTATGACTTTTTCGACATACTATACTATGACTTTTTTCTAAATACTATACTATGACTTTTTATTATTTTTCTTGACATATACTATGACTTTTTATAATTTTTCTTTACATACTGTACTATGACTTTTTAACAACATTTTTATGACATACTATAGTATGACTTTTTTTAATAGATACTGTACTATATTGGACTGATATTCTTTAGACTTGATAATGAAACTCATTTCCAGACTATCTGATTATGAAAACAGTCATTACTCCCAGCACTAATTTCTGGATGTTTCTATCACTGCAGATGTCGAGGCTTTTGCCAAAGCCATGGAGACAGAGACAAAGTCGGACCAGGAAGGAGACTCCAAAGACAAGAAAGATGACGATGAAGACATGAGCCTGGACTAAGAACTCTTAATAGTTTGTTATTTAAGGTATTTATTTAGCTGCTTCTGCTGTTTTGTAACTATTAAACATTAAGGATAAAGATTATGGTTAATATAGTAACTGTCACTAAGACTCCCCTCCCTCGCTGATCGTGCCGTGTTCATCCTCCAACAGTGTGTTGAATTTAACTAATTGAACATGTATTCTACCTGCATGTCAGCTACTAGTCTGAGCTGTCCAAGCTAAAAGGGAACAGTAAAACAATGAGAAACATGCTCGTCTGTTGTGTGTTGATTCCCCAGATTGCTTTGTGAACAAACACTTTACTCTCTGTAGACTTGCTTTCGTACCTGTAGTGTGCAGGGAAGATGAAAATGGCTCCATAAATGATTGATTATTGACTCAAAAAAAAACAAACTGATGACTTTTCAGTGTCTGAAAATATATTTGAAAAACATTCATTTTATAGTATGAAAACAATGAATACTCAACAATTTGACACCAACCATACAAGTACATTTCCCGCAGTTACACACATTATTTGGATGTTTATCGTAATACATTTTTCACCACTGCAGACAATAAAAACTTTGTGATTATCTTTCCCAGACAAGGAGAACCTCAACATTTAAAGATCTCTACAGCAGCAAGACTCAGAAATGTCAACATTAAATATCACTTATCATGGGATGTTTAACCATTTTACTGCCACTATAGTTCCAGGCACTTTTTTTCCATACTAGTACGCCTAAATCAGAAGAGTCACAACACATTAGGTACTGCAGGCAGGTTCATACTGTGTGGTACTTGTTTTAGTCAAAGCACTACAATCAGTTACCTTCGATTTACTTACAATGGGAGCACAGGTGATTTCAGTGATGATAGCTACAGTAACAACTTTTAAACGTCTCTTTGGGTTAGATTTTATGAGCCATTCATAGATACGAGAAAGTAACATTCCTGAGAACTGAAAAACGCAACTAGCCACACTAATGAGGAATTAATTCCAGTGCAGTTTTTTTTTTATAAAAACATATCCCTGTTCAACAACATGAAAGATAAAAAAAACACATTTACTATAAATAAAAGCCTCCACAGTCTCATTTCCTTACAGTATAACGGTGGTTACACTGTCTGTCAGCACAGTCTCGACACACAGCTGCCACATGAATCTGAACTCATGTTTTCTTTTGATCCACAAGATAAATATATAAATGTGGCTGGATTATTGTTGGGCGTACAAAACATATCAAACATACTGTAAATAAAAGGCCACTTCCTTCTCTCATTACAGACTAATACCAAAATCCACCAACGATCTACAGTATCATGTTTCAGTCTAATGGCTAAAAACACTTCAATGTCACAGTGGGTTCAAAAAGGCATTTACAAAATCAACAGTATGGTTCTTTGTGTTTCATAAAACATACTACACAGGCTGTGTATAGTAGTGAGAAAGGTGCAGGAGATGAGTCTTCCACAAACACAAACATCACAGCATACGTTTAATTTAAATACGAGGTTGAGAATACAAGGACGGACTGAAAGAAATGGGTCACGACAAATAGAAATAAAAGCACAATTAATGTGCTCATTGACCATCTCTAACATAGAGTTCATGACTGCATGGACAGAATGTCACACGTACAAAAAGACATTCAGGGAGACACACATGCCATTAAGTCTAAAATATGTGGGTGTAAACTAGTTATCCTCCATATACAGTGAGCGACTCGAGTCACGACCGTCACAGGAAATAAATAGTACCAGAATTATTTGTTTCAAACACCACAGCTTATAAACTGGTCAATCCTCACACACACACAGGGTCAGTCTTGATTACTTTATCACACTCACACTTGCTGATGTTATTAATGAACCCAGTGGATTGTCAGACGATGCTGTATCCACTCTAACCTTGCTGCACCAGCCTGCGGTAGTGCGGCATAACCTTGCTCTCAGGGAGGTAAAGTCCCATCTCCAAGGCAACCAGCACTGGAAACTCAAGAGGAATCAACTCCCGTCTGTTGATTCGAAAACGCTCCTCCAGCTTCTGCTTGTCCACACATAAAAAACAGGAAAAGTGTAATGAGAATAGAATTTAGAAATTTGGTTATTTCATCATTTCTTTTATGACTTTTTTTTGTACATACTATACTAGGGCTTTATTGACATACTATCCATCCATTTTCTAACCGCTTATCCTCTTGAGGGTCGAAGGGGGGCTGGAGCCTATCCCAGCCGACACTGGGATCAAACCAGGAACCCTCTTGCTGTGAGGCGACAGTGCTAACCACCACACCACCGTGTAGCCTTGACATACTATTCTATGACTTAATGATTTCTTTTAGAAATACAATACTATGACTTTTTATGATTATTTTTCCTGGACATGCTGTACTGTGACTTCATATAATGACTATATATAATGTGATTTTCTTTAATACAACACATAAATACTATGACTTTTATGTGGGTTTTTTAAGGACATACTTTTCCATGACTTTTTATGTTATTTCGTATGACATACTATTCTATGACTTTTTAAATGGTACTTCGCATGAAATACTATCCTTTGACTTTAATTTTTTCTTTTCTTACAACATACTATTTTATGGCTTGTTAGGTTTTTTTTGTTAATTTTTTTTGACACATACAACATACAATACTATGACCGTGATTTTTTTTTAAATATATACATATGACATGCTATTCTATTACACTTTTACTTTTTGTCATATATTCTGAAAGCATACTATACAGAGACATTTTCAGGATTTTTTTATGTTTTACCATATAGTATGACTTTCAAATTTTTTTACAACGCACTAAACAACATACTATACTATTTTTACAACATAGTATACTATGCTTATAATTTTATGCATTTTACGATTTTATTTATGACACACTGTACTATGGCTTTTTATGATTTTTATTACAGCGTATAATACTATGACTTTTTATTATATTTTTTACAACATCCTATACCATGCTTTTTTAATGATATTTTGTAAAGCATGCTTGCCTATGACTTTTTTGACAAAACATGTTATTGCTTACTATACTATGACTATTTATAAATCTTTCTGTTCTATGAGTTCATATTATGACAATTGATGTGACATACTAAAACACTATGACATTTTTGTGATTTTTTTATGACATGGTATACTTTGAAATTCTTCATGATGAGTGTCACCAACTCAACCAGGACTGAAATCTTGAGGACTGTGAGTAATTACAAATTCTTCTCTACTTTAGGTACATATTCTTCTTTAAACCTATACAGTGTGCATACACGATCAATGTTTAATGGAGACATTGTTAAAATTTAAGCGTGTGGTTAAATTTTCAGTTCACTCAGCGGCAGCTGAATTAAAGGAGCTGCAGTTCTTCAGATTTAATTCTTCAACATTAACCAGTTTAAATTATTCAGCTTTTATCTACAGAGCCTTTACGAAGAGTGTTTCCTGCTATGCTGCATTAAAAGAATGTTTGATTAATATCTCATATTGTATCAGATTTTTTTTGTATGTTACACTGTTTAATTATATTATGCATTATATTATAATTCTACAATTAAGACAGTATCATTACCTACATGCACCTTGATGGTACTAGTCACACCACCATGTCACTCTTGCCTTGTAATTTGATTTCATTTGCTCTTGTATAGTTTGTATTCTTATTTCTGTCCTTCTTTTATTTGGCATACTTAAATATTTTTGTTAACTGTCTCTATTTATTTGTAGTTTTTATGCCTGTGTGTTGTTGCAGCACCTGAATGTCCTCCCTGGGGATCAATAAAGACTTATAACATTTAGCAAAGTACTACATGTTACAGGTTTTTCCACTTTGTTTACTCTTGGCTTATTAGCAGGTGACGGGTTACAGTCAACATGACCTGTTTGTTTTAAGTTTCCATACTGAGATCTGTTCGTGCAGAGGCTTTACTCACGTCAATGAGCTGGCTGACTTCTGGCTTCCGCAGATCACTGCTGATCTTTGCAGCTAGCAGCACGCAAGCTGCCGCCACCAGCTTCCTGTTCTGCTTGTTGAGGCGACCCTGCAGCACCAACTTCTCAAAGTAAACAAAAGCCATCGCTATGGTGACAGGCTGTAGACTGCAGTCCTCGCCCATGGCACGCATTTCCCGCTTAAGGCTAATGGAGAAGAGGGGTAAAGTCAGTTACTGATGAGTTTTCTAAGAAAGAGCGTGCCATGTTTGAACCAGATCAAAAACACACAAGTAAATGTGAGGATGCACAACATGGTTCAACATCTTAGAGGACATTTTGAAAGTCTATCTATCTATCTGTACCTTCTTATCTTGCTCAGAGTCAGCTTTATGTGAGGAAACTTCTCCTTGAAAGTCTCATTCATGTCTTTCTTCAGGTCAGACGGTTTCACATATTCAACAACAGTCGTCTGCAGAGATGAAAAGCAAACCAGCACGTCAGTACAGAAGTGTTGAGTGTCGGCATAAATTACAGCTGCAAAGAAGTTTCACAGTTTTGCTTTTGAACTGTCTTGGTACGGACCATTTCACACACACACTCACATTAGAGGTTGCAATCTTGTGATATGATCTACTCAGTAGCAGTAAAATCATGTGAACGGGACATAGTAGATGTATTTTACTCTCCAACAGGGCTGGAGGTTGGTTCAGAAGTGGAGATCTGCTTAATTCACAGATGTTGTTGGAGCAGTTTACAAGTCAAATTAAACAGCCTTATCACTGATGTCTGAAACAAAGAAGGACAGTCCTTGTCCAAAAATAAGTGTGTTTACATGCACTTAAGAAACAGGAATTGCTTTCTTATTTCAACTGTGGTAAGGATGGTAACCGCTGCGTCCATCCTGAGTAGACAGACAGAGCTCACAAAGAGAAAGTGTCTTTTTTAATACCACACAGAACACAACTTAATACCTGATTCACGAACATGGTGATAGTATGTTGGACAACAAGACAGGACAATATTGCCTACATTTACTATCATATAACATTTTTTCAGTGCTTTCCACGTGGATTAACCAGTGACTAGCGCTGCACTGAATGTCATTTATTTACATTTGAAGCTTCTTTTGAGGTTTTCGAAGGAAGCCTTAAATGTTTTTCATCATTTTTTAATAACATTACCCTTAAAAAAAAATCAAATCCTTCAACAAAATTCATCAGATTAAATCAGCTAGTTTTTTTTCTTTTATTAAATTCACTGTCTTTGATGAATGAATGTAATCTAAGGTGCTGTCACATTGCTGCAAGACCACCCACTCCAAGTGGATCTGCTGTTAGCATAACCCAGCTTGTTTTTAGCATGGGAGCTAACTAGCCAACAAGGACAGCAGATAATATCACTGCTGTTTTGTGCTATTGCCACCAACACCATGAACTGGGAGGCAACCACAGCTACCTAACCTCCTTACCAGAGGTTGATCCATTGCAGCAGGCCCAGTCTTTGGGTCCTGTGCCGTTAAGTCTCTTTCCCAGTAGGACCTCCTGTGTGTAATACTAAAAGTATACTTTCTGTTGTGGGCTCCTATTGTGGAGCCCTCGCAGGTAAGTCTCACCCTGTCTGCCACTGTGCAGAAATACCAGGTATGTTGTTAGTTATCAAGTGTTAACAGCCCATAGTCAGATACAAAAACATTTTATTGCCTACAACAGGCATGAGAAAATTGTAAGACTTTTTAATCCCTTCATATGCCTCTAAAAAAGGAAACTGAATTTAATGCTTGAGACTTTTAAACGACTGCAGATACCTTGTAGTTTTAGTTGATAGGAAATATTTTCAGCACAAAAACACATTACTACATGTAATATCCTCTCCTTTCATCCACCCACTCTGCAGTCTATGTCACACACACATGCAGTAGTAAAAGCTTAGAAACCTGGTTACCAGAATACATGGCAAAAAAATCAGCGTTCACCAGGAGAAACAAGGTTACTTGCATCTCATACACTAATTACATCTTGTTTCAAGGGACAGTTCACGTCGCAGATCTGTGTATTATCTTAAGTAGCTGAGTCACGATTTCTGGATAGAGACATCGGCATTCAGTTTTTTCAAATGTAGTTTTTGGAACTTTGAGCGCCACAAGCCGAGTGCCATCTAAATTCTGTTATACTGGAGAGAAGACACACATCTCTACGGCCAGTGTCTCCAACACTCGGCAACTCACACCAAAACAATCTAAACTGATAAATAGCACTACAGGTAAGAGGAAAATGTGTACTTTGATTTTGAAGTGAACTGTCCCTTTAAGAAGAGAACTTACTGGAGAATATTTAACTGCATGCAAACACACAGAACAAAAGAAAAACAAACTCTCACCACGTATGATGCAAATATCAGAACCCTCTTGTGTCTCCCACAGGGCCACTGTGGGTCACTGAGCAGGTTAGGATCGTACTCTGACGCCTCTTCTGTGGCTAAAAAACACAAAAAAACAGAGTGTGTAATTGGTGTGTAATGATGAAGAAGGGGGTGTGTGTCTGTTGGTTTAAATTAGAGACATACACGGGTCCTGTGCCGCGCTGTTGTTCAGACGAGCTGGGGTGAAGTTCCTTTGCCCGTTGCCACGGAAACGGGACTGAGGGGTCTGAGCTGTGCAGCTTTCTGATGCACCGCAGCTCTTCTGTCTCACCAATGCATTGGTCGGATAAAGGAACTGCGCATATGACACTGTCTGAGGAGGGAAAATGAGAAGTCAGCAACCTTCAAATCAAGCAGATTCAACTAATGAGAGTATTTCTGTTTTCTCATCATACATGTAGTTCTCAGATAAAAATTTACCTTGCCATAGTCTCCAACGTCCATGCCTTCCAGGGAGGGAAGCAGGTCAGCAGCCACCACAGAAGAAAGCCTTTGTCTCTGAGCCTCCAGCTTCAGATCACTGTTCAGAAATAGAGTCCCATTAATGTAATTTCCACCACACGATGAACTTATACTGCCCCTTCTGAGAATGATGAAGATGATAAATCACACAGGAGGATAATGAAAACATAAAAGTGACAATGGGTGTGTGCTCTCTGCTTGGGGATGGTGCTTTCTTTGTACCTGAGGTGAGAACTCTCTCCATAGGGCAGCACTGAGAAAGCAGCATATAGCGACCGCTTGGCACAAATCAGCACGATCCTGCAGGACACAGGAGGTACAGGCAGACAGAACAGATGGAGTGTCAGTCTACAAGGAACAGCTACAGTCAGTGCTACTGTACTCACGGTGTTCATCATCGCTGGAGCTGCAGTGACAGTGAAATCAGTCACAGAGCCACTGCTATGTTTATCTGACTCACTGTCGGAGCTTAACATCTATCAACAACCTATTTAAAGCTCAAAGCAGGAGGAAAAGTCCCAGTTTGTGGCTCCCATGTATTACCATTAGATTTAAGTCACAGCGATAAGTAGATTATTTAACGATTAGTCAATCAACACAAAGTTAATCAACTAATACGACTTTATTTAACCATCACTGAGTCCCACTGAGATTAAGAACCCCTTTCTCAAGGCAGACCTGGCTAAGACAGGAAGCAGCATAAAAACACACAAAAAAGACTAATAACACAAAAAGAAACAAAAAATAAATAAAGTAAAGCAAAAGGAACTCAAAAGTTAGCTTCCTAACCAAGTAAATTTAAAACATTGACATCTTAAGGACTTCCGGACTTCTGGACTTAAAGCATTTAACAAGATTGATGCCTTGAGATTCAAGTTATTCTACGACATATTCAACGCCAAGCTTACCAAATACATAAATGGCCTTTTTCCAGTTTCTGGAAATTAAGATCACATCAACCAATTTAACTGTTAACACAATTTCAAATTGTGGTTTACATTGTAAGAATTGGCTAGAAAGTTGTCATATTTGGCAACCATCTTTGTTTGACTTGGGAAAAAGAGGCAAAACTTGGAAATGGGTTAAAAAATATTTTTATCATGCAGCAGCTTAGGGCTGGGCATTATATCAATATCATATGGACCTTGTGATGTGAGACAAGATATCATCTCATA
The DNA here is from genome assembly GCA_019142605.1 of Cephalopholis sonnerati. Taxonomy (NCBI): domain Eukaryota; kingdom Metazoa; phylum Chordata; class Actinopteri; order Perciformes; family Serranidae; genus Cephalopholis; species Cephalopholis sonnerati. The sequence goes on along the minus strand of JAGQAX010000011.1, from coordinate 8,880,048 downwards.
TTTTAGATATAATATTGTGAGTGTTTTCTTTTCCTGGTTTTAAAGACTGCATCACAGTAAAGTGATTTAATTTTCTGACCGTCCCAGCCTGTTGTAGCTATTTTTTATATTATATCCACATTACTGATGATTATTTAGGCCAGTGGCTCCCAACTGGTGGGTCATGGGACCATTTTAAACGGACAATGAGGGACTTGCAAATGTGCCAAGTTTGTAAAAAAAAAAAAAACACTTAATTTTAAAGCACATAGCTTTAATTTTGAGGTGCTGTTTCTTCCTACAGAGTGAGTGACTAACGAACAGCTGCCTCACAGAGACAGCAAACTCGCTCGACAACATGGACAAACGCAAGTATGACGCTGAATATATTAAACTGTGTGGACCTTAAACTAATGACTAAGGAGAAATCTGGAGCCTGTGGATGGACCAGCTGAGAACCACTGATTTAGGATATCAAACATCTCAGTGTATAAGTATTCTGTGAGTGTACCATTAGTCATTGCTGCAATTTCACTGCAATACTGATACTGAAGTATTTGCTCAAAAGTATTGTAATATCTGATTGTCCCCATATCATCTATCCCTATCATCAACTATTCAAAAAATGTATTATTAATTTTAAGCAACTAGAAAGGAATATCAATATTTATCCAATAAAACTGATGACAAAATTTAAAACTGTGGTTTACATTATATGAATCAGGTAAAGATGTGTCATATCTGGCCAACATCTTCGTTTGGATTAGGAAAAAGAGACGAAACTAATGCTGCAACTAATGATTATTTTCATTAATGTGCCTCCTATTTTCCTGGTTATTTCAGCAGTTGTTTACTAAAACATTGAAAACTATAAATTTCTCAGAGCTCAAAGTGATGTCTTCAAAGTGCTTTTGTTGTTCATGTTCAGTTTGCTATAATGTAAGTCAGCAAATTACTGAAATCATCAAACGCGGCTGATTAATTTCCTGCCATTTGACTAATCATTGCAGCTCTACAGCAGAAAGACTCTTTTGTCTGTGCTGTGAAAATACCTTCAGAGCAGCAGAAAGAGTTTTTAAAGCTTGTGGGTAAAATATTTTCAGAAAACTCTGATGCTTATCTCTTTGACTCAAAGATGAGAGGAACAAACTGGTGCAAAGAGCTTGACTGACACAAACCGGGGAGAAGTAACCAACAAACGCAGTAAACATTCACTATAATTCTATTGTTCTGACAAAAATGTGGACTCACAGTCTACAGCCACTGAATGCAACCATGTTTTTGGCAACTAAACTGCAGAGACACCAGGAGCTTCAGCTCCTCACAACACACAGATCAGTAACATACAGTCAGCAGTCTCTGGGTCTCAGAGAGAGATATCAAATCTCTAACAGGGGACAACATCGCAACGCATAAATCCACTTGTTTTAATTAGCTTAGTTATATAACCTAGATAGCTTTGCTTCAGCTCAGTAAGTAACATGCACCGCCTCAAACAGAAACAGAAAATCAGACCTGTGGGACAATTTGATTGCTTCATCATTTTGCACACACCAGCAGAAAACACATGACACATTTTTATGTATGTGGGCATGAAATGTTGGTAAAGTGGAAGAGAAATGTAAAAAAAAATGGGAGTAAAAACACGTGATTTGGTTAGTGGAGAAAAAAACTACATGAGATGTTGTTTTCAGTGTCTACAGACAGAGCAAGAAAATATTAGAGAGAAATAAATCCAAACAAATATAACACACTTGTTTTCTAACATGGGTCAACCAGCCTAACAACAGTGTGATATTTCAGTCCTTCCTCGCTTTGGGGTTACCTTACTGTTGCTGCAGTGGGGTGTTACATTTCCACTTTCCTCACTGCACCTCTTTTGGCTTTTGCAAAGCTTCCAAGGGTGATTAAATTTACTGTAGCAGTCGCCACGCAGCAGCTGTACTGCTGTTATTCCTCTGCAGGCCAAACTAAGTCTCTGTGCCAGAGCTAAGCAGCTTATTACAACACTAGCAGGAGGAGTATAACACTGCCTCTGAGTTTAGGGCACATTTCAGAGTCCAAAATACAGCAGCATTGTTTTGTTTTTTACATTTCTCTGACAGGAAACTTAGTAAAGCCGCGTTCCGTGGGGCTTTCTCTACTGTATTTAATATGTAAATACATCTGTATAAGTAAAAATGGAGACTCACCTACATCCCCTAGTATCATACTGCCTCATACTCTTGATGAAGTGGACTTTCTTTGGCACCTTAGGTCCAGGAGAACCAGAGACATTCCTCAGCCTGAGTAGAGATCAAGAAAAGCATGCTTCATTAATGCACAAAACAAACAAAAAGACCTTCACATGATAGGGCTCAATCGATAATCTGTGATGTAAAACTCTTAAATGTCACAAATCTGGGGGTAAAGCCAAAATAGTAGGTCAATTTCAACCAACCTTTTACACAAGGGACCAGATTTATTCTGTGTTTTCCCCAAACAATACCTCACATCATAAACCTGACAACTGGTACCAGAGTTGTGTCTTACTCTACATAATAGTGACTGGGATTTATATCTTAACACTAACAATTCAAGACACCAGGCAACAGTGTTCAACAAAAGGAAACAACCCTACTCTACTGTAAACCTATACATTCCATATAATTTATATTTGGCATTTCATTCATCTCTTATAGGTTAAAAAAGAAAGTACTGGAACATTACGAAAGCTCGGTGAGAATGAAAGTGCCTTTCTTTCATAATGCCTACTGGTTTTACTTTACGCGGAAGCGAGTAGCCTGTTTAAAGGCCCATGTGTAGACACCGACCACCATGCTCACCTCTGCCGTGAATCCAGAGAACCAGCGGCCGGGACCGGGCTCAATGCGGTGGGCGTTGACTTGACACGAGAGCAGGCTTGGTGTCCGGTGGGCACAGGAGACAGTGGAGTGTCGGGGGTTAGCGTTTCAGCCGCACTGCCACCCTCCAAAAATACCTCATTAGCCCCCAGAGCAGCTGCCCCGACAGGTCCCGGAGACATTACCAAAGGAGGTCGTATGGGACTGAATACCCCTGGAAAACTGGAGGACGAGCCACTGCCGGCTGTAGCGGGTTCTGTCACCTGGGTGACCGGCTGTTGGCCCTCAGCCGGCAGGGGCACGACCGTGGCGCCGCCGTCTCTGTCCCTGGGTCGCTGCTCCTCGGAGGCTTTTTGGTCGGTGTTTTCATCGTTCTGCTGACAATGGGGCCGTCCGTCGAGTGAGATATTATTGAGGAACAACAAAGCCGCTTGTCTCCTCCTGGAGTCTTTCGTTCTCCTTCGGTGCTCTCGGTGTGTTTTAACGGGTTTACTGCTGCTGCCGGTGGACTGCAGACCGCAGACAGCGGTAGCCATCCTAGTTTGTAATGTAGCCGTTAGAGGCGAAGGCAACGAGATACCGGTACCACCAGATTAGCCCCGCCCCTCTGTGTGTTGATTGGATGTGGTGGAAATTATGTATCTAGCTCGCAGTTGATTGGGTGTAGTATAAAAGTGGGCGGTGCTCTGGAAACAAAGAAAGTCTTCACCAGAATTACCGGTTTACATTGATGGCTGATATTAATCTATTATCATGTAAACTAATGAAACCACCTTTTTAATCAAATCTTAAACCTAATTATATAAAAATGTGTACAAAAGCAGTTTTTTTTCCTCTCTTGAAATTATTCCAAATTCAAATCAAAGTCTAAAAGCTATGAAACCTTTGGGCCTACGCAGCAAGGGCGCAAGTTTTGTTTCCACATTTGGGGGGGTTAAACATTTAAAACAGAGTTTGTGAGCATCAACACCTATTTTCCTGTATTCTTGTGTATTTTTATGCATCAATTTGTGCCTTTTCTGCATCCACTTATTGTGTAAATGTCAATTTTGTCAAAATAGAAGTCCTCCATTTCAATGTTTTTATTAGGGGGCACAAATGCACATGTTTTAAATATCGTGGGGAATGTGTCCCTAGCGTCCCCCCTTGAAATCTACACCTTTACAGGCTTTAAAAGCAGTTACTGTTGCCTTTATAAATGCTTTCAAGATCAGTTAAAAGCCACTAGTCTGCGACACCAGGGGTCAGCATGTTCTTTGCCCATGCTGGTCCCAACTGGCAAGCTCAGGTCTGGCTCCAGATGGCGGCCTCAGTGTCCCCATACTGGGCAAGGTACGCTTTCCCTGAATGTGCCATGTCATCATGGTCTTCTTGAATGGTCATGAGCTAGGGGTAATGACTGAAAGAATGAGGTTGTGGATACAAGTGGCCTGAAAGCTTAGAGATAGTGTAAGGAGCTCGGACATCTGGAGGGAGCTGGGAGTAGAGCCGCTGCTCCTTCACATCTAAAGGGGTCAGTTGAGGTGGTTCGAGCATCTGATCTTGATGCCTCCTGGGCGCCTCCTGTTGGAGGTGTTCTGGGGATGTCCAACTGGTAGAGGCCCTGGGACAGAGCCAGAACACGCTGGAGGACTTACAGTATCTCATCATCGGGATCATCCAGGAGGAGCTGGAAAGAGTTGCTGGGGTACGGGACGTCTGAAATACTTTGCTCAGCCTGCTGCCCCTGCGACCTGGCTTCGGATAAGCTGTTGAAGATGGATGGATGGATGGATGGATAAAAGCCACTACAGTGAACAGCTTTTGGTTGTGAACATTCCTTTAGCTGGTGTTTATGGTTTCTGTTTGTGATGATGTAGTTGGTACTTCAGTAAGTTTTGTTTTCCCAAACTTAAACCTAATTAGACCTCTATGTTTTTTTAAAAGTGCACAAAAAGGTGATTTTTCTCTGTCCGGATTCTTCCAAATTCAAATCAAGCCCATAACTGTACAAAAGTTTAGAAAAAGAGCAATTACACATAATTGATAGTGTGTTGGTGAATATTTTCAGTCATCCAGGTCATGGTAATCATAATATCATAAGAAAACTGGACTTGCTTGAGTTTCTTTTAGACATTTCACCTCACATTCAAGAGGCTTCTTATGATATAGCACTTAAGATTTATTCATAGTGAAAAGGCAACCGGATGGTGTAATAAATTGATTATCATATACATATAATGGCAGTATGGTGGTGCAGTGGTTAGCATTGTCGCCTCATAGCTAGAGGGTTCCTGGTTCAAACCAGGGGCGGGGGGTTCGAACCATGGGGTGGGGGAGTCCCCTTGCGTAGAGCCTGCATGTTCTCCATGTGTCAGTGGGAGTACTTCCTCCCACAGTCCAAAGACATGCAAGTTAATTGGTGACTCTAAACTGTCTGTAGGTATAAATGTGAGTGTGAATGGTTGTCTGTCTCAGTGTGTCAGCCCTGTGAAAGTCTGGCGACCTGTTCAAGGTGTACCCCACCTCTTACCCAACATCAGCTGGCATGCGCCCCAGTCCCCCGTGATAATAATGTAAATGTTGCCACTCAGCCTGTATATTTATATTTTTTTTTTTACCACTTACAATCAATCACTCTGGTGCAATATCAGTATTGTTAAACTGCAATTTCTATATTTCCATCAATCAATAATGTAAAATCATTCAGTCTGTCTCTTTATTATATTCTGTTTCTTTCTGATGCTTCCTCATATTTCTCTGTGTTTTTATAGTGTTTGCTTATCATACTGCTCTTTTTTTTTTATACAGTTTACTTATTTTACATATATATATATATATATATATCACTATTAGGTGGTCTAACTGTCCATTTGAAGTGTCTTTCTAAGAATTTGAGGAGGATTCAGGGAGGCCAAAAGTGTTTTTGTGTTGTGTTTTTCTTTTGAGAAAAAAGCACTAGCTATCCATTTAGCATTTGTGAACAAGTCAGTGAAACTATAATGCGACATCATAGCTGACTCTCTTTGTACTGCAACAATAGGAGTTAATGGGACAGTTTGCACAGGATTTAGATTTTTGTTTCACATCCCATTGACTTGCAAACATGTAGCTTGAGTCTGTTTCTCTCAGACAGAAACTGTGAAAGCTTTTCCATCTCCTGAGTGGAAGTGATCAATAGAATAGACTGATGGAAATCCTCCACAGTTCAATTTAATTGCAATGAAAATGACATGACAGAGAGTGTAGTTAGTGTTAGAGAGTAAGTTCGTCTGTTGAGAGGCCACTGACCTTTGTATGGACATACAGGAGGTGTGGACAAGTTAGGTGCTGCTAATCCATTGATCCACTGATTCACTGAAACACAGAGATAGGATTTAGTCTCAATCTAATCTGAACAATCAATATGCCTCCTCCTCTACCTATCTATCCATCTATCTATCTATCTATCTATCTCTGTGTAAAAAGGCATTAACAGCAAAAGTCAGGTAAACACATTGCTCTTTATTTTAGCAACAACAACAATGAAATTGTCTTCACCTTCTTGATAATCTTTTTTTTCTTGCTCTGAACAGCAACAGTCTGGCATGACCAGTTTAAGGCTTTTTGATTCTAGCTTTGTGTTTGTATTTTGAGGTACAGCCCCACCCAACTCCTGCCACAACAAGCTCATTTTATGGTACACCGTGTGGTTGTTACGTGATGGACTCAAACAGTTAGCACCATAATTGAAGCCTCTCTGGCTTTTTTTTAACCTGCAACAGGGGTGGTAAAGGTGTTCTGTGGGCTATTTCTTCATTTCAGTGTCATCTGGGAAAACTGAGCAGACCGGACAGTGTTTACAACAAAACTGTCTCATCTCAGTGACACAATTTCAAATTAATTTAAATGCACATGGCAGGACTCCCCCCTCTCCTCCCACATACACCCATACACATGCTGGTATGTGAGCTTACACACACATACACACATACACGCAAACACACACAAACACACGGTTCAGAAATTTCCCTCTTGTGACTACTCTATAGAAAAACAACCCTGATAAAAGAAAGTACAGTAACGCTCAATTTTAAAGGTCCGTCAAGTCTTACTGATTTCATTAAAAGAATCCTGGACAGAACTTTGTCATTTAGCACTAATTATAATTAAAATAATACCAAATAACCACTTCCAATTAAATGCTAAGCGAATGTAACCTCCACTCTTTCAGTCAGTATTCAGAAATGTATAATTTGGTTGGTGCGTCATTCATCGCACACAAAGAATAGCTCATGCATATTTGTCAGTGGTACTAAATCTGAGTTTTTTGAAAGCCCTGCAGGAGTTAGACAGGGTGAAAATTAATCACCATTGTTGTCTGCATGGTTTTCAATGACCTAGAGCTGTGGTTTCCAACCTAACTAAAAGAGCTGAAACTACATGAATTGGGCTCTTACTGATTTTAAAGCTCTCATGAGTACAAGGATGAATGAATCAGTTGGTTCTTGTCATTGTGCGTAGGTGTTCTAATATTTCTATGTTACTGTATATCTTTTAAGTTTCTTATTGTGTTGTTTTCTGGCTCTAATTTTTTTGTATTCTGCTGTCTTGGCCAGGTCTCCCTTGTAAAAGAGATTGTTGATCTCAGCGGGACTTATCTGGTTGAATATGGGTTAGATTAAAAAAAAAATCCTATTCTCTGAGTAGACTGATGACCCCTAACTACGTGTCATATTTTATATTATATTCAATGTATAACAATAACAGTACAGAAAAACTGACAGTAAAGACATAACTGCAGGAAGTTTGTGTAAAACGAGCCATTTTGATGACTTTTAAGCAGAATTTCCTGTGAATACTACATCAGAGATTAGTTTTCCTGTTGTATATTATCCAGTGTTTTATCCCTCCTGACGCTTGGCCATTGCTTTATTAGCTCTTTGGTTGTTTTAATTGCGTACTTTTCTATGTTTTAATGTTAGCTATATCCCCCTTATAGTATTGATGTATGCGGATGATACAATTATTATGTCAGGTTACAGAAAGCAACGGATCATGTGCGATTTATGTGGGGAAAAAATTTGAATTTAAAGGTTAATAGTTTTTGGTTGCAGAAAAGCTGATATTAGTCAATATAAGTTTGTGCGCATGGAGAAAATGTAGAGATTGTCCATTGCTTTAAATATCTTGGGGTCATTATGAATTAAGATTAAGAAGCTTTATCAGCAAGCTCCCTGTGCAATGTTTGCCGTTCTCTGTAATTGAAGAACATTTGATTTACCTGCAAATATCATACTAGATCTTTCTGGCAAGTTGGTTACATCAGTTGTGTTGTTTGCATGTGAAGGGGATATGTATATGAAAAAAATAGATATATTGGAAAAACTACACCTCAGATTTCTTGAGTATATCCTAAAAGTTAAAATTTCAATCTCCAATAAAGAGGTCTGTGGGGAGCTAGGAAGATACCAGGGGTCTCATTTATAAACATTACATACGCACAAAACAAGGTCTGAAAGAGGCGTACGCCACTTCCCACGCAAAAGTTGTGATCTATAAAAACAGACTTGATGGGAGAAACTTTGACCCATGCTTACAAACATTTTGGAGACAGGAAACTGGCAATGCAGATGGTGAGGTGGAAGCCTGATTGTGAATATTGTTGAATATTTTTTGGTGCCCACCATTTTCAGCTTTTGTCCATAGGTACATTTTTAGCATGGATCCTACGCGCTGTTTTATAAATGAGACCCCAGCTCTGTATCAAAGTTAAAAAGAGAATTATTAGCTACTGAGGGTGGCTGATGGAAGGCAAGAAAGACTACACTCAGTCGAATGATGTACATCTGTTTGCTCTGCCTGCATAATAAGCGCCACCATTGCTCTTGCAGGTTAAGAAGACACTGGATGACTGTGGTTTGTCTCACCTCTGGCTCACACAACAACAAGTCAACTGGCTGAAACTGTCTGACAGAGGCTGAGAGATCAGCTCATGCAAAAGTGGCAAAGTGAGCTCACAAGTATGACTTCATGCCATATTCATGTAGAATTTAACAAGAGCTTAAACTGAAAAGTATCTGTGGCATGAAAACCAAAAGTACAGACAGGCTATTTGTAATTTCAGAGTGAACAACACCAGAATTCCTAAAGTCGCTGGAAGACACGAAGGCCTTTGTAGAAACAAGAGGATCTGTCACCGCTGTAAGGACATCTGTGTGGGAGATCAGCATCATATTTTGTTCGAATGTCAGAATGTAAACTGTATGTAAACGAATAATGGAGAAAGGTATTTGCCAAAATATTATTTCGACCCCACATCTATGTTTAAATCAGTTTTGTTATCACAATCAGATAAGCCAAAAAGTTACTGTCATTCCTTTGTTTAGGTCACATTTGTTGTACTTTTGACATGTGCCATCGGTCTGTTGTTATTTTAAAGTTACGTCTGTGCTCCATACCATGTGATCATGTTTTAGAGTCACATACAAAAACATGAAATGTATTAATTATTGGATGATGAATAAATTAGTTGGGGATTTAAACAGGTCCTTTCAAGGAAATTCCTCTGATCAATAACTCAAACCCTCTATTTTCCCTGAAAACCAACCAAGTTAAAATGTCTTTATAGGGTAGTTTTAAGGAAATTATAAGGAAATGACAGACCTGTAAAATAAAGTGTTACCACAAGTACCACATGCCTGTACCATCAATAATATCAAAGCTATTCTGAGTCTGGAGTCTGCAGCTAATTTTTTCCCCCCTACATTATTCAGACAACAAAGTATGATACAGTACAATTACAGACAGTGCTGTCCCTCTGTAACGTCTCTCTTCATTATACAGTTTAATTTACATGGAAATTAATGTCCTGTTTCTTTTACTGTGGGAGATGGATGCAGTATGAAAATACAACTGTTGAGAGTCCTATCAGTAGAATACATCCTGTAAATGTAAATCATAAAGTAGCTATTATGTTCAGTACGTACACATTCTGAATGAAGGTGCATCTTATTTGAATAATAGTGATGGCATGTCCCAGAAACAACAGATTGCTTGTAAACACACACAAATCTCTTTTTTTTTGTTCTAGCTTACCTCAAAAAACAAATATTGTACCACAGGAATGTTGTAAATCCCACTAACAGCATGAAAATGCTCAAAGCCTTTTCACAAATAATCACATTTTCAACAGTTTTTTACATTCAACTCAAATGTTGCTTTTGAACTGCCCTTCAGATACGAAGCAGCGTCTCAGAGACTCCTTCAACATGAGTGAGTAGCTATGGAAAATTATGATGATGATCATCAGTGCCTGTGTTGTATTTTACTGTAGATTGTGTTTAAAATTACAGTGCGAGTTTGCTGTCTTTAAATGCCTCTCACTCCTCTACATCCTGTTCAGTGATGTTTTAGTTGTAGCTGCCATAAATAATCATGCATGTTGAAGGCTCGTCTCTGTTGTCGACTGCCTTGAGAGGATGTGCTGAAGCACCTTCACTGAGGAGGACTCTCTGCCTCTGATTGATAATCACCTCCCTTTCTCCGCCTACCTGTGCTTCTCTCTAACTTCACCAGAACTTTGCTGCTAAAGTCGACCTCTTCCTGTACCACGCCCTGACCTGAGAAATGATACAGAAACCGAAATATGCACCATCATTAGACAACATCACAGCACTTTGCCTTTGTAAAAAATAGAGACACCACACTCCATCCCCGGTTGCGCCTGGTTGTCTCCACTGCCTGACAGTACAGAGAGCGATCAAGTAGGCGTGGAGCTGAAACAGACTGCTCAGAGAGAGTCATCCACCTGCCATTTTATTTCAGGCAGGGTGTCCGCATGGCAGCGAGCTGAGTCACAGCACCTTCAGCACATCACACGGTGGTTTCATACTCCATCACTTCTTTGGGTGTGCCCAGACAGCGGTATTGAATCCTTGGCGTGACCGGTGCGGCGCTTTCGAGCACCAGGATGGTTTTACGCAGCCGGCGGTCGATGAAGTGAGCGTCCCAGGCGGGGTACTTCTTCCTGGGCAGGTCTATTCGGATGACAGGCCCCTCTGTCCTGGGTGTGAGGTTGGGCAGTGGGGCCTGAGCTCCCCGAGGTGGTCGTACCTGAAACACGTCTCCATCTACCCCAGACCCCTGCTCTCTTTCTGACCCTTTAGTTCTCTGAAGGGTCCTGGGGGGGCTGCTCACCAGGTCAGGGGGGAGGCTGGTAGCTGGGGAGGCCAGCGACTCCACAGGCACCTCCTTCTCTGCAATATAACCCCACCCTGAGACTGGGCCATCAGGGTGCAGCAGACAATAATACACAAACATGAAGAAGGTGCCCAGAGCGTAGCTGCTGGCCACCACGCACACCATGATGACAGCGTAGAAGTCTGAGGTACGAGAGCCGCGGTACAGGTACCAGGCAGTGGTGAGTGCCACATTCTCAATGAACACAGTCAGGCTGTAGATGAGCATCCTGCAGCGGGTGTGCCCCTCTCGCACACTGAACCAGCAGAAAACATACACAATGCCCACCATCATGTTGTAGATGATCTCCTCCCATTTGGACATGCAGAAGTCTGTTTCGCCTTGAATTATCCAAAATGTCATGATGCACCAGTGGGCCACGATGAAGATGCCAAAGTAAAGCTGGAACACGGAGGCAAACAGGGCGAAGGCCAGAGTGCGTGCACCAATGGTGAACAGGTGCCAGAGAATCTGAACTATGACGGCCTTGTACGTCATGGGTAGCTTATCGTCTCGGGAGTCCCTCAGGACTTTCTGATAGGAGGCGACCATCCAGGCGAGGGATATCAGTGAGGCAGAAGCTGAAAGCCCTGAGGAGACAGAGCGGAGAGAGAGATTGAGCAAGAGAAGTTAGACAGGATGGAGATGCCTCTGGGGTGTCTTCCCATTTAGCATGGCAAGAATATACATTTCACTGCTCTGTGGGGGCCTGATTGAGGCGAGTACAAGTGACTCATCGTGCATAGCGTGGGCCACAGACTTGTGATTGACTGATGTGGTGATTGGTCATTTTGGGACACTCACCCTGAAGGGGCAGCACCTCAATGGCCTGGATCATGATGCTGAGCTGCAGCACAAGCTGAGGGGCGCTCTTCAGGAAGGACTCGAGCAGGCGCAGCATGCTGATATCAGCGCTCTCAAACATCATGCGCCAGTAGTAGTGACGCCGCTCGGGGTCCCTGTGCCAGCGGCTCTGCACGCCCAAATACAGGGCGTGGACATACCTGTGTATCAGAGGCAGACACAATTCATCAGTGCATCAAGTTCAGTGGGAAAAAAAAGTGAGATTGAAGAGAATTTTAGTTCTAAATACAGCGCTTCAAAAACTTTTGGACATCAAACGCAGACTCTCAGAAGTCATAACTCATTATTCCAAACTCCGGGAGCTGTCAGTAGTTCTTGCCAAAGAGCTGGTTGCTTGCTCCACTGGGATTTCGACTAGACTGAAACTGAACTAAGCAGCTCTGTGGTTTTAACAGGCATCGGAGGGGGTGAATGTAGAGCATGTCTGCAATCTCTCTTCAAATAAAATCAGTCAAAAGGGGCTGCGGAGAACGGCAAATATGAGAAAAGAAATCCAAATAAATGCTCTCAATCTAGTCGTCACATTGAAGGTTAGAGGGGGGAAAAGCTCACTATAAATCCCTTGTTGAACTCCTGAGCTTTGCTGACATGTTGTCCCACCCCCATCTTAGCTTGTTCTGTAATGACCTTGTATAACCAACACACATTATGTTGTAGACACACGGGTTCACTGTGCAAACATATTTCTGCACAAATGTGTTTGACATGTGACACCTAATTGTACCGTGCAAATACACAATGGGTAAACCATTAACTTTATCACTACGCAGCACCTAACTGTTTGAAAATTATTAGCGGTTTCCACAGAACACTGGAGCTATAAATGTGTCAGTAATTGCCTGGGGGAGAGGGGTCAGAGGAGCCCTATGTCAACAAGCCCAGTGAACCACACGGGAATTTGTGTAACCCTTTTTTGTTCTGCTTCCTGCTACACAAAGTGTGCCTTGGGATGAAACACACTGAGAAAATAGAGCATATGTGCAGTAATGAGGGTCAAAGACTCACAGGAGGACACACACACACAGACACAAAGACAGAGTTTCATCGCACACACTTGCTCTGTAACACAACCCCACATCCCATCTCTTGCGCGCTGACATTTAATTCTGGTAGCCGGCCCAAATTGATCCCGGTTCACCTGACTAACAGTGTATCAGTGACGGATCATTCCTGAGTTAACAGCTGAGGGTAAAACACACAGCGGTAATCCTCTTAATGTGCAGACACGCTGGTCTGAGAGCAGCGGCAATGAACGGAGCACACACAACAGCTTTAATGGCATTACCGGTAATTCTGTGCCGCCACAATGTTTTAATGTGCTCCTGGACACACATTCTCTCTCTCTCTCTCTCTCTCTCTCTCTCACACACACACACACACACGCACACACACACATATAGAAGTCTCTAGGAGGAAATAAGGAATCAATATATATTACCCATAGGGCTGTCTAAAGAGGCAGGAAGAGAGAGACCACAGAGAAAGACACAGATAGGGAGATCATGAAGGCCTACAGATGAATCAAGCACTTGATTTGCATCTGATTTCATTGTTTCATATAATTTGTCCTATAACGTCCCAGTATGTCCACAAAACACAACTTGTATTTGAGTATCAACGTGTATGGTCTAACTGTCCTCCCACCATAGTTCAGCTGGATGCCTCCTCCTGGCTGGCAACACTTCAAGCCTGTCAAAACCTATCAGAGCACTCTAAGCTTGAGCACTGCCTCACCATCACTGACTGAGTAGCTGACCTACAGACCTACTACCATCCATGTGAGAGTAAAGTGTACACTGGTTTGTTTTTAGTCTCAGAGCGTGCCTGGTAATTAAACATGTTTGGGCTCAGCTGAGAGGAACAGACTGAATCTAAAAACTGCTGGGAGATTTGAGAGTATGGATTTTTGCAAACATGAGAGCAGCAGCCTCAAGCTAAGAACTGAAAATACAATAAACAGTGAAAGGGAGGCGGGTACACACATCACTGCAAATAGGAAGCAACTCTCATGACATTCAAGACTATTCATTTTCCTCAGCAGTCAGGCTGCTTCTTGCCCAAACCCCTAAAGACAAAGGGATTTTTATTTTTCTATATAAGGCGATTGGTGTGGATGGGTTGATGATTTTCCCGGGAGATGATTGACCTAAAAGCGCGTCAGGGGGTTGGGGGGGTGGGGTGGGTGGAGTCTAATTCTCCCTTTCCAAGCTGGAGAGAAACGTCAAACAATACAAAAAGACATTCTGGCATTTTGGGCACACTCCTCCCTGAATGATTACGTTTCATAAGCGTTTAGCTACAGGGAGTGATGCTGGGCTTTGGAGAATGCATGTGCACACACACACACACACACACACACACACACACACACAAAGGCAGAGTGTGTAGTTTCCCCACCTCTCAGATCTCGTTATGATCAGTCTTACCTCCAGACCTGTGCCAGCTGAAAGATGTGAATGATGGCCTGGAAGAGCCACATGAAGGCTCTGCAGCAGCCCCGGGCTCCACCCCCGGTGCCCGGCCCTGGCAGCACCCCGGCCGCGGCAGAGCGGCCAGCGCCCCGCTCGCCGCTGTCCTTGGTGCTGAAGTCGCTCTCCTCCGCTCCCGATGCCGCCACCACGGCGGCCGCAGCTGTGCCGCTCTCGACGGTTTCCGAGAAATCGTAGGCGAACCATCGGAAGCTCAGCACTTGCACGACCACGGACGGGACTATCACAAAGACCAGAGTCAGTGCAAAGCACCAGTATTCACTCCTTAGGTAGTAGTCCGCGGCCAGCCACAGGTCTGAGGCCCCGTCCGAGAAGAACACCAAAAGGGCGCACAGCGTCCAGCAGCAGTCCGGGAGGGAGTAGCGCTGCTCGGCGGGACGGTGCTGGGGAGGCCGCGGGTCCGACCTGGAGGGACACTCGGGTGGGATTTCGTTTCGTAGAGAGACGGGTGCACCATCAGATTTCGCGGCCATGTTTGTTGTAGGGAAGAGAGTGAGTAAGAGATGGGAAAATGATGGAAGGGGGGGAGGGGGTCGCGTAGCCTGTCGGTCTGTATGCGCGTGTGGGAGAGAGGGAGGGGAAAGGGGGCAGGGAGGAGGGCCAGGGTAGGTGAGGGAGATGGGGAGTCACCGCCGCTCATCAGTCAGCGGGGATAATACACAGAAATAGGATTGTAATTGCGACGATTTAAAAGGTTTGATGACTTTAGAAAATAGATTTGTCTGCAGCTGGTTACCTAAAGGTTACTGTCGTCAATATCCCTGCACAGGTAGCACGAGCTCCACTCAAACAGCACGTTGACATGGGTCCCTTTAATTCAGAATCAGAAGTCATCTTGTAGCCAGCGATGGAAAAAGTGCTCACACCCTTTACTTCAAAAGCACCAGTACAACAAACCTTTAAAAAGAATACAAGGAAAAGTCCTTCACCATCATAAATAATCCAACCCAATCTGAGCAAAACTAAATAAGTTATTGAACAAGAGTATTATCAGCAAAATGCACTTGGATGTATCCAAAGTTCACTTAGCAGTAAAATGGCCCCTGTCACTGTGATATTATATATTACATTATTAGATACTGTTACGTATGAATGTATAGGTAGCATTTTGCTGCTGAAGCTGGTTGAGGTGAAGCTTGTTTTACTTTAGTTCAGTCATATGGTTCCCAACATAGGGGTCAGGGCCCCTCTAAGGGTCACAAGATGCAGTAAATTGTAAAGGTGATAGATGGTTACTAGGGTGGAGAAGATTTTTTTAAACTTACTAAAACCCTTTATTTTACCAGGTGAAAGCCTCACTGAGATAAGAAAATTGCTTTCTCAAGAGTGAGCTGGCCAAAGGGGCAGCATAAAACATTGTTACAAGTTACAACAAGGCAAACACACAAACACAACTGTCACACACAACAAATGATTAAAAAAACACAGTATCCAATTAACATGAGATATAAGGTCTGCGACAAGAACAAATATGATGTGAGCATAATTTCCAAAATGATTTCAGAACAATCACGATTCTTTAAAATCGACAGTGATCAGCTCAGCCTGTTTCAGATCCTGCTGTAGATTATTCCAGGATGAAGGAGCAGCATATTTAAAAGCTTTTTTGCCAAGTTCTGTTCTCACCCGTGGAACCAGCATTTATAGAATATTATGAGAGCCAACGCCAAAACAAAATTCTGTGACACAAGTTTGTTTTAATTTCTTTCGGAATTTAATCTTAGTTTTTTTTCCATGAATAATTTAAATTTAATAATCAAATTTAACTTCAATTTAATTTAATTTAAATGAAACCATCTGAGAACATTAGAGCGGAAATGATTTAACTGCTCATACACAAGTTTGGGTTTTTTTTTCTAAGCGGCACAAGCAAAATAGTAGAAACTACTGGTTTAATATCAACAGTACATCATTTTTATAACTTGTCATATGCAAGTTTTTATGTAAAATTTAAATCTGTTAAGTTATTTGTAAATAGTGGAGTAAAACAATAATTTAAAAAGTACAAAATGGTAATAATTTTATCTGTGGTGTTTATAAATCACGATTGTTTTGGTGTGAGGTGCTGAGTGTTAGAGATATCGGCTGCCTTGTCTTGAATATGATGAAGCTAGATGGCACTCGGCTTGTCGTATTCAAAGCATCAAAGAAAAAAAAAATACATTTGAAAAACTCAACAGCAATGTGTCTTTCCAGAAATCATGACCTGGTTACTCAAGATAATCCACAGACCTTCTTGTGAGCTGTTTCATGTAGGAACTATTTCCTTTATATCAAACTACATCCACCAATCGTATTAACATGCAGAAGGAAGTGTGCATCTACTCATGGACAAGAGGCTTGTCCTCATGACAACATGAGATGTAAACTTTAATGGAGTCCTCCTCAGCTGAGCTGTAATGTTGACTAGTTTAATGGTGCTTGGTGAGCTATCAGTAGATGCACGCTTCCTTTTTTGTGCTGATGTGGTTAGTGGGTGTAGTTCAGTGAAAAGAAAATAGTTCCTACATAAAACTGCTCACAACAAGGTCTGTGGATTATCTTGAGTAACCTGGTCATGGTTTCTGGAAAGAGACATTGCTGTTAAGTTTTTTAAATTTGCTTTTTTGGTGATTCAAGCTCCAAAAGCCGAGTGCCATGTAAGATGGCCGAAATCTCCAACAATTGGCAACTCACACCAAAACAATCTAAATTGCTAAACAGCACTGCAGGTGAAAGGATTTTTTTCTATTTGAGGTGAACTGTCCCTTTAAATAGTGGCACCTTAAAATTCTACTTAAGTAAACATACTTGGTTACTTTCCATCACTGCTTAGTTCAAGTTCAAAGGCCCAAAGTGCAATTAAAGCAGCATCACGTGCACCAGTGTGCTCTGGTTTAAAACTTTATACATCCAGTCATGTTATCATGAGGTTATATCTGCAGTTTGTTGTGTTGTCTTAAAGAGGCCTTTGTGTCTCACCATCATTCTGAGGTGGATCAGCTGAGTGAGCCTCTTTTGCCTTCGCTTGCCTCAAGCCCAACATCTGATCACAGTTTCTATTCTGCTTTTGCTGCCTCCACATTTGAGGGTTCCTCTTTCTCTGCTCTCAGCTCCAACCTCCACTAGGTCAGCTGGGTCAACTCCTCAGCTAAAACTCTGGTGAATTGGGGCTTAGGTGGTCATTTCTGTCAACAGGAAAGCACTACAGTTACACTTCAGCTTGTCGAGGCTCTCCTGGAGGTATTGATCCTCTTACTGCTGTGTGTCCTGAGCAATACTTAACCAACTTCAGCTGTTGTGTGCTGTGGAGAAAACACCAGTTTTAAAACCATAAAAGTGGTTGGTCATACTTAAGCTTCAGCTCAAAATCAAAAATTGCACATACGTACAATTCTATGTATCAAACAATACAAAAAATATTTACCAACACTTTGGACACAATGAGGAAAAACATAAAGACAAAAATAATGAAAATGTACTAAAATTTAATCATTCATAAAAGCTGGAAAATCATCTGTGACAGCAATATTAGAGTTGGTTTAGTACAATATATTTTCAGCCTCAAGACACAAATCAGAACGCACCATTTTCCCCCATCAGTCTATAAAATACTAATTTCCTTAGCTTTATTATGCAAAAATGGAAGTAGAATATATTATGGGAAATATGGAAGGCTTGCAGCTCTCAATAAAAAACAAAGTCACTTAGGAAAGATGTTATCAATACACATCCTTGTAAGTAGGAGCGAGTAACTTATGGACAATGATGCATCTTTGTTGACACTGTTAGTGCAGAAATGTATGAGAAGGCCAACATTTCACATGGTTTCTTTTGCAAACATATTGTCACAATATACCAAAGATTGATGTTACTTTAATAAAACATTTTAGTTCCCATATATGGATATAAACCCATGGTCTCTTCTTTTACACTGATAATTCCAAAAGAAAGACACCTCGAAGAAGAAAAAAAACAAAGAACAAAAACAGAGTTGTCATCAGGCTGACAATACAAAAAAGGTGGATTTCTTTGCAAGTAAAAAGCAGAGAAGAGTATCTTGAGAGTATGTGCCATCTCCTGCCATTTTGCAAGTGGTGAAGTATCTCTGTCGGCCTTTTTCAAAATGCTCTGGAGAGGACTTGGAATGCTGGCACGATCCACTGGGAAACAGTTAATCATTACACGTTTCTGCAAGCAAGAAAAAAAATGTTGTCAGTACATATTCAACATTGTGAAGGACATGAACGTTTTTAAAGGTCCTTTCAAAACTGCCGTGAAGGAAACATGCTGCTGCCCGATACAGTCTTTATTTGGTTTTATTTTATTTATTAACTCAACAGGGACAGTGCACAGCTACTTAGCGGCACCACAGGTAGCTATAAGCTCATTTTCATCTGTAGTCCCTAGGCAGGAAACCAAGAATTATTTCTCTGCTAAAAGACACTATTATATGAAAAACACAATTACAAAATAGCCAATCAAAGTGCTCGATGCAAGGTGCTGCACAAAGAAGACAAAGAGTGATTGATTTTATGGGATTTTTAAGAGACGACGGTAAAAAGAGCACAGCAGGGGACCTGTGATTTAATTAAAAACACTTAAGCCTAGGTGGATTGTGTATGGACATCACTGGTCTGGCCTTTATACCCCTTTTCTCTTACTATTTTTTCATTGTGTTGCGTAATGTATTATATGTGCTTTAATGTGTGACAGTTTTTTTTCTGTTGTAACTGATTGTGCCGCTGTCTTGAGCAGGACTCCCTGATAGAAGAGCTCTTGTATCTTAATCAAACCTTCCAGGCTAAAAAAAAAAAGGATAAATAAAATTAAAATAAAATGAGCTGGAGTCTGAGTTTACAGCAGAGGTCTCAGTGGTTGTTCTCGCCACTTGGACACTTGGTGGAGGAAAAAAAATCTCCAGTGTGTGTTTCATATTAAGAATAACTACATGGACAATGTGAAACCGAGCAATCATTCCCTCTCTTCTTCCTTGTACCTGTCGCACTTCTCTGTGTGTTTAGTAAATTAACATCTCTGACATAGTATCCTTTGAGACTAGCGAGTGTCTTGTTGAGGAGATAGCAAGCGGTCTCACTACATCTCCACGAAAGAATAATCAGTTGTCCACTAGGAATGCCACAGTGGGCAAATTTTCTCACTGGTTAATAAACTCATGTCAACACCAGTGTTACTGAATTTACGGGCTATTTTAACCAAAATAAATAACTGATGACGCTAAATTGGGGCTGGGCAATAGATATTACGTTATATCGTGATATGAAAATAGATATGATTTTAGATTTTGGATATCATAATATCGCAAGAGTCATCCTTTCCTGGTTTTTAAGGCTGCATTACAGTAAAGTGATGTAATCTTCTTGACTTTCCAGACTGTTCTAGCTGTTCTGTTATTTGTTTTCACTCACTATGATTACATCCACATTACTGATGATTATTTATCTAAACTAACGCACTTATTTGTGCTTTTGCTTTACGCTTCGACACCAAATTCTCCCCCACTGTTATCGATCAACCCTGACTTTACTTACTCTCCATATGTGATAAGCAAAACTGACTCTGGTTACTCTGCTGCTGCTGCCAGGATGATGGGGGCAGTGGGCAAGTACTGTGGTGTGTGCCCGAACGTCATGTAACACCGTGTAACACTGCCTACTGCGGCAAGCCTATTGTCCACCGCTTTTAAAGCCGTCTGTGCCTTAGATAAACCATTTTTTAGGTTTAGAAAGAGAGGTTTTAGCAAATCAGAGAGTTGCTGGTTCAAGTGTTTTTGTTTCAGCCTGCTAAATGTTAAATGTAAAATAAAGACATTTTTTATGCCCCAATTTTGTAGCCTTCCTAGAAAATTATTACTCTAAAATAAAAAGGGTGGGGAAAAAGTGATGTATGCCAAGATGTAACAAAAAATACTTAAAGTGTAGGGGACCTTAGAAACTGTCTCTGGGCCGTATCTGGACACGAGGCCTGCAGTTTAGAGAGTGAATCAGTTTTAGGACTTCACAGAGGGCAGAATTAATCATCAGAGGCTACACAGCAGTTTGGACAAACTCACTGAACATATCACATTCTCCAAGGTCATAACACACTTAAAGAAGGGTATGAGAGCATAGATGTCCAAAAGTGGACAACCAGTACTGTATGCTAGTATAATTGCACGTTTTATTCTCTTAATAGAAATCATACAAGTCCCATATAAACACTAAAGTGAGTTTTGCTTGCTGTAGTCATTTCTCCTGTTCACTCTGACCTTTCTAATGCCCCTAATATGTGATGGGGGACGAAATAAGCAGTCTTAGTTCTGTGCTAATGTAAAGTTTATCTGAAGCTTTAATGCATAAGCTGTCTGAGTTAGACAAACCAAGTGTCAAGAGTCTTGTAGTACAAAAGTCCCTCTCTGTGTTTACATGGACAGTGTTTGGGTGCTTGTTGCTGAGCTGCAGTGGAGGCATGGTAACCAAAAGGAAGAATTTTGTACTGCAAGACTGAAACTTTGGAAGATCCCTATGATGACTGTGGATTTTGTTTCCCATCACTTTTACTATACGCACATTAGGAAGGTCTTCTTAAATGGCCAGTATGAACAGGAGGAATGATTACAGCAAGTTAAAAACCTGTTTTAGTAAAGGAACCTAACCATTGTTTAAGACAAACTTTAAAATAGAGAACCTTGAACCATGGTTAAGAATCACACTAAATACTGCTGTGCTAACTTTTCAAATGAAACTACTCTATTTTGGAACACCATGGTAACATAACTATAAAGCTCTATGCCACAGAGTTTTACAAGGGGACCTCATGTGATTTGAAAATTACCCCATTATGTTTGTGTTTCAAGCAGCGTTTCTGCACAGGATAAAAGAAGTCTGTATTTGACTTGAATTTACCGACATTATCCCCTGAGTAAGATGTGCACAGTCATTTGTAACTCCTCTCTACACCACACAGCACCACTAGCGGCAATGCATGTTAACCTCCTTTTTTTCTTTATTGTACAACTGTCATCATTCATCATCTTTTGAGAGTTTGCTGTTCTGATGGATTTGAGCTTGTTTTTTCTGTGACTGGGACTCCACGCTGCGTAGTGAGATGAGCCTCCTGCACCCAATATGCTGTCAAAACTCTCATTTATTATTGCCAATGCAGCCTCTGTAATTCTCAAATGGTAAAGAAGCAGAAAAAAAGCGTGGAGAAAACAAAAAACCTAAATATGAGTCAAAGTCACAAAGATACAGATGCATGGGACTAGTATTTCACACAACCTCTGTGTTTGATAAAGTATGGTAGGTAAATTGTGGTGGCATTTTTTAACTTAAATCATGGACATGGCAGATTTGTACATGACTAAGATCACAGATGACCTCTGCAGTCATAACAAATCACATGAGATCCCCAGGTAATACAAGTCCTGTGGAATGGGACTTGGACACCAATAAAAGCAGACATGAAGTTTCCTCTAATGAAACACATGAGCACGCTTTGTTAAAAGTCAGTCTCCAGCAGTTGATTTTCATTTTAAAGTGAGGACTGTAAACCAATGATTTACATTTACAAACTCAGGAAAACGCACACAAAAACATGAGGAAATACTCTGCGAAACAGTGGCTGATAATGGTAGAGTCTACTACAGTAAAATATTTGTAGAATATGGGTCAGAAGATGCAGTAACCCTGTCACATTGAAGTACAACGCTCAAACAGCAGGTGGAGCCCCAACATTCATCAAAGACTTAACACTTGCATAAAACATTATAAATCATCTTTGATCTAAATGAAGAGGTGAAGCCGTGATGTGAATTTTCACACATTTAGGTTTCAGTAACTTGTTTGACACTCGACATTAAATCCAGGTTTTTATAAAAAAAACAACTTTTCTTTTATCCGTTCTTTTGAAAAAAAGAGGGTGGTGTAACTTATGGCACTACAAGGCAAAAGGGGAATACAAAGGGTTTACTCTTTAACCTACAGAAATGCTTTATGAGTCATCATTTTAAGAATACATCAGGGACGCTTTCAACCTCATTTGCTGAGTTTATCCTGTTACTGCGACACAATACATGCTTACCATCATACCATCAAAATTATAGAGGGTCTGTTATATTTATGGGTTTCTACTAGAAAATGTTTCCATGCTTTAATGTTTAAAAAACACTTGATTTTCTTCATACTGTCTATGCTGGAACACCTGTATTCACCCTCTGTCTGAAATACTCCGTGTAGCCCCCCTCCAAAATATGGAAAAGCATTATAGGTCCCTGTTAATGAAATTACTTTGATGATTACTGCATTATACCTCCAAAGTGACAATCCAGAGCTCAGTGAGCAGCCCTGCTCATGTCTGGAATAAATTTAGATTCAACACCCACTCACCTGGCCTGGAGCTGCTGTGGGAGGGCATTTTAGAGCAGTGTGCAACTCGACTTCTTTTTTGTCTTCTTCTTTTCCATCGGCGTTTTTCTGTTGATCTGTCTCACCAGATCATAGAAAATCTACAACATGAGAAAGTTCAACAGTCTCAATATTGCTTCAGCAATCACAGAATATTTTAAAAGTCACTGATGCCATTTTAGCCTTTCTCTCATAAAATGGAAATAGAGGATATTAAAAGAAATGTGAAGGGCCTGGCAGCTCAACAAAGTCATTGGGATATTTCTTGTCCACACATACCTTAAAAAAGTACAAATTTGATGTAATTTTATTGAGACTCTTAAAGCAGAAATGTATGAGCAGGCCACAAAGCTGCAATAATTGGCTGATTTATGGATCAACTGATCACCTGAAAATTAACCTGCAGCTGTTTGTTTTGTCACATACTCAACATATCTCTACATTGTGCAGTGAATGCTTTGTTGTTCCCTCCTGCACTTGACAAATATCAAAAATACAATATTTACAACAAAGAAAGTATATAAAACAAAAAGATGAAACACTATGTGCAAACATAAAAACCTAAAATCGTTAATGTGGTGCAGATATTAAAGGGGACGCAGAGGAAGGGTGGAGATAGTTGTTAAATTATATTAAAGGATTAGAGAGAATGTGAAGGTAAATCAAGCTGTGTAGGACTGGGGCATTCAGACTAAAGACAAGATAGTTTACAATGTCCGCATATATCAGTAGAGGTAGTGCTCCAGGGTCTGTAGTCCAGCTCTGGGCTGCCAAATCATATGGATCTGTATTGTTTATTGTGATTAGTTTGTCCAAATGCTGGTGCTTGACCACCGTAACAGGTACAAGTAACGCAGCGCATCATTTCAAGACACATTTAACACAGGTGTGATGTTGACTTCACATTCTCTATTGATAATGGTTTTAAGTAATTTTTAGGGAAAAAAAGAACCAAATACCCTGTGTTTATAATGCAGACTGATAGTGGGTTTTATAGGGAGATATAATAACTATTGTTAGGAACAGGAAAAAGCTGATAGCTGATTTATCAGCCGATATCCAACCCCTCGCAGAAAAAACTGACAGTGTAGGAACAATGTATGAACAAGTTTGACTTTATTAGAAACTGGATAACTGAACTGAACATCTAAGTCAAAGTCATAAATACCTAAATAAATATTATAAACCTGGAAGTGAAAATCAAACTAACTGTATAAAAACTAAGTGGAAGTCATTTTTATTTTTTGAGCTAATAACTTCCCTCAAAGGCAACCTGAGATTCTCAGGTACACACTGACCTTACCTTGACTTTGTGTATGGAGCCTCTGTGTAAAGCGGTGATCAGAGATGGGCACTATTTCTGTTACTTGTTTTTTAAATATGTAATTTAATTATTTGAGAGTATTTTCTAACTGATATTTGACGGGGCTGAAATGATTCAAATGTGATTTGTAACAAGATACTTCAGTGGAGTAATATTACTCAAAATACTTTCTCCATGGTTCATAAAACAGAAAAAAAAACAAGACTAGGTCAAAACCGCTGAGAGAAAACCGCTCAGGGATTTTAGTTGAAACAGGAAGTGGCAGCCTTCACTTCATTCAGTCATGGACTCACAGACTTCCACTCTAGTGCTATGATGCTGGACCTGCCATTAAAATCCAGCCCAAAAGTTCATGTAAATACACATTAAACGGAATAACAATACACTCTGACAAACTCACACAGCAGAAGGAAGCTGCTTTCTCTAGATCAGTACCCACTGATCACTGATCACAACCCTCCCATCTTCAGCTCTTGCCAGTGACGTATGTTTCTGAGTGACTGCTGGAATCTGTACTGCGTGGGACATCTAAGTCCCACAGATAATGTGGTTTGTAGTTTGTAAAAACATCCTATTGGTGCCGATTAGTCAGCCAAACAAATAAGTCAAACAACCTCTAGTTTATAGTGTCTCAAATTTTTATATTTTAGGTTTTTTCTCGTCTTATATGAAAGCTAACTCAATATCTGCAGATTGTTGGTTGGACAAAAAAAAAAAAAAAAAGATTTGTCACCTTGGACTAGAATATTTTGACATGGTGTTTTCACAATTTTATGACACATTATGGAGCAAAGGATTAACAGAGAAAATAACTGACAGATTATTGACAATGTAAATAATTGTTAGTTGCTGCCCTAGAAGGCCAACATTTCATGTTTTTTAATGATCTAAGTACCAGTTCTTCTGTCTGTGTCATACACAGTACGCACATGTATGTACTGTAGTATAGTTATAGTACTGTAAGTAGTAAAGTAGCAGTACAAACCTCATTAACGTTGATCTTTGATTTAGCTGAAGTCTCTAAAAAGGCACAGTTGTTCCACTGACGGGCCAGATTCTGACCCTGCTCCTTGCCAACCACACGCTCGTCCTCCAGGTCACATTTGTTTCCCACCAGGATCATTGGAACCTGATTGATCAACAGAAAGGTCCAAGCTTGAAAGCAATACCTTACCTCTTACTGCATTTTCATTTTTACACAGGCACATATGAATGATTCACTTGCTTCATTATCTTATATACAGCAGATGCACAGGGGAAATGTTGAGTGAGCCTTTAATGAAGAAACACACGACCAATCAAGCAACCTGCAATGAATAAATAAAGCACACACTCAGCATGCTGCACATCCTCTCTCTAAATCTCGAGATGGAGAGACCTAGACTGAAAGTGGCAGATAGCATCCTACAACAGCTGACATTTCCACCCTGTCACAAAGTTCCTGCCCCCCCTTCGCTCTGCCCTCTCTCCCACAGAGCCGAGTCTAATGAGGGAGTGATGAGCCTCAGAGGTGACACAGGCGGATTATACAGAAGACACCAACAAAAGGTCATCACTGAGGAGGAACGCTCCACACTCTGAGGGACGCTCCACACTCTGAGGAGGGACGCTCCACAATTTACAAGAAATGTTCAACACTGAGGAAATGCCTTACAGAATTAAAAGAGCAAGTGAAACACAATGTCACTGCAGTTTTAATAGTGATACATACAGTATAATCTGCGTGCATATTGATTTTAAAATTACATAAAGTGAAGGATTAAGAGTTCTTTTGTACCTCTTTATTTTTTCTCTTTTATATCATTTTGTTTAAATTCTATATTTAGGGCTGGACCCAAATATTTTACGATTCATAAATTCTTGCATTGGATAGGTATTCAGTTTCCAATTTTGGAAGTTAGGCATTTCTTTAATTTTTGTGTGGTTTCTTTTTTTTTAACAAATAGCAATAAAGAAATTATAAATAAATACAAATTTCAATGTTTCCCACACACCGATTTACTTGTGGGAGCCCATCACTTTATGGCCTTATCTTGCTGTAAGAAATTACGATAGGTATTTATTTTTTACTGTTTATTTCTGATAAACAATTAATCAAAAAAAACTGCAGATTAATCCAAAATGAAAATAATCAACATAATGTTTAAGATATATACAGTTTATACAGGACAGTGACAATGTGCAAAATCACATAAAAACTATAACTGATGGAAATATTTATTGGTGTTTTCATTTTTTTATATTTAACCAATGCATTTTTAAAAAATCCATTCCCAATGAAAGCAGTAGTATTTAAAAGCCCAGACACTCTAAACCGACACAAAAAGACCTGGTGGCAACAAAGTCAGACTGTTGGGTCAGCTCACATTGGCTGTGTCTTGGCCAAAACATTGCGCTTGAACACATCGCAAAGATTACAGCCAAAGGCTAAATACCATGTTTGTTCTCCACCTGTGTGACAGGAAATAATTATTCATAGTAGCTGGTGGCGGAAGTTTGTATTTGTCATTAAAAAAGGGTTAGCTCAACAGCTAAAAAAAAAATCTTATAACATAATATAACACGCTAATTTCGACTTAAGCCACTTGTGTGTAGGGTTGCAACAGTGAGATTTTCACAGTATGATAACCGTCTCCGAAAATAATGCAGTTTCATGGTATCATGGTGTTAAGAATTATGTTATTATATAATGAAAGTATGTGTAAAAAGTCTCCTCTTAGAAAGTTGTATTTCTTTTATTTTTATATATCATAGATAAGCAAATGTACATGGTATGACAACCATCAACTTTTATATCAACCTTGAAACCGATATATTGCAGCAACCTACTTGTTTGCTTTGCTCACTTCTGTTTCTCTTCTTGGGCACTGAGCTAAACTGCCAACCAGCGTAATGTCATTCACTAACAGGCTCCATCATCCCAGTTGCTTATTCGACATACTGGATAAGCCAAAAAGAAAAAAAAAAAAAAAGGCAGACAAGGACCAACTACTGCTGACTGTGCAGGGCGCACCGCAAAAACTAGGGCGGAGATGCTTACAGATGGCGTGACATTGACTGACATCCGGCTGTTGGACTGGTGTGTCAGGGCCCCTAAGGGTAGCAGTATTTTAAGGTGATAATACCATGTCGCCATGTTTATATTTCCTGGTTGAAATTATTTATCTGACTGGAACATCAGTAGGTGTGAATGAGAGAAGACACATGAAAATTAAAATTATAATGTTTAAAAAGAGGGTAACACTCACGTCCTCCGTGTCCTTTACTCGCAGGATCTGTTCCCGGAGGTCCTGTAGGTCGTTAAATGTCGACTGCGCTGTGATGGAGTACACCAAAGCAAAACCTTGGCCATTCTTCATGTACAGGTCCCTCATAGCCGTGAACTGTTCCTACAGATCAATAACAGAGACGAGAGGCCATCAGCAGCCTGTTTACATTTATCTTGAAGGACTCATCCATCTGATGTCAGCGTCTGACTTGACTTACTGTTCCGGCCGTGTCCAGGATTTCAAGCATACATTGCTGCCCGTCAACCTCGACTTGCTGTTGGAGAAAAACAAACATCTTTTATAAGACAAGTGAAGGCATTTTAACAGCTTGTCGCTGAGTTGCACTGAGGTCAAATAAAATGTCTGTGTTTCTGTGTGTGGTTCTGAACTTACCTTTCTGTAGGAATCTTCTATTGTGGGGTCGTACTTCTCCACGAAAATGCCTTGCACAAATTGGACTGTCTAAAATGGACAAATGAAGCAAATGAAAGCATTATTATTAATAAAACACTCGCACACTGTTTGTATTACTTCATCCAATTCTATTCACCATAAATTTAAAAACACATTTCAAATATTATGATTCATCATCCACATTCATCTCTGACTAGAGGCCAGTTTAATTTCTTAACAAGCATAATTTATATTCTAGAGGCGGCTCAGCCCATGACTCAGCCGTTCTTCATGCCTCCTAGTCTCTTTTATTTATTGTGGCCTTTTGAAATATTACATCCCAGAAAACATTATCCAAAGAATAAAGCCTTGTACCACAATGTGGTTAATGTAGCGCTAAGAATCTATCCACACTTTTATATAGATTTCTTTCTCATTTAAAGCATCCTTACTTATTATAAATTGCAGCATAATTATGTCAATAACAGTATTTTACTACAAAAGTGTAATAAAGACATTGACTCAGTTGTCTGTGCTGCAGCAGCAGCCATCACTCACCAGTGCTGATTTTCCCACACCTCCTGATCCCAGCACCACTAGCTTGTACTCACGCATGGTGGGCAACTTCACTGGACAGCACAGGGGTCTGTGAAAGGACAGTACGAGACAGTGAGACAGATGATCTTTATGTCTTTAATAGCAACAGAAAATCAGTCAGCTCAGCTAAATCCAAACAAGCTTTTCCAAATTACTCTGTCCATAATGAAACTATCAACTGAAATTAATTTGTGCCACATCCAGAATTTATATATTACAAAAACATTTCATTTGAATCTCCCTAACAGCACTTTAAGACTGTCAGCAACACAAAAAAACAACTCGTGGAAATGATACTCTTTTTAAGTAGCTGTCGCTTTTTTCTATATATTAACATATAAACACACTTTTATGTACAGTTCTTATTTTTTAATCAGTATTTGCTCAACTTGTCCTTGTTTTTAGCTGTATGTCTTTTTCTATCTTCCTATAAAGTGTTCTTGGCGCTATGTGTAAGTACATAAGTGCTACAAAGATTAGTCGATTAAGGGATTAGTCAACGGAAAGAAAATTAATCGCCAGCAATTCAGCAGTTTTTCAAACAAAAATGTCAAGCATTTGTTTGGTTGTGAGAATTTGCTGCTTTTCTTTGTGATTTATGATAGTAAATGAAAAGTCTTTGGATTTTGGACTGCTAGTTAGACAAGACACAAACTGAAAACATCCCTTTGGGCTCTGGACAATTGTGGTGAGCATTTTTTTTTTTTTTACAGTTTTTTTGACATTTTACAGACTAAATGACTAATTGATTATCGGGCTGTACCCAACTCAGAATTTTGTCAGTTGAATCAGATTCGGCTGTTCAGTAGGAATATCCACCTATTTGTTCCTTATTACTCATATAGACTATCGGGCAACTCTTTATTGAAATGCCAGATTTTTAATGGAGTTCAGTGGAAATGTGCACCCACATTTTTGCCGATACTAGATATCAAACAAAAGCCAGAGACTGTATCCTATTAAGTTGATCTGAGCTGTAAATTAACCACTTCTAAGCAGAAGGTAACATTATCTCAGAGCCTGACCAGGCAAAGCCTCTCATTCTCTGGGTCGCTGCTTTCGTTTCACTCAGACTCACCCTTGGTCTGAATCTGCAGCTGCCTGTACCTGTTGCAGACATCTTCACCGAGTGGACAGGACAACATGACGTAGTGTAATGACCCCAGACGGCAGTATGAAAGTGGGGAGTGCTATTTCTGCAGCTACTTCTGAGGACCAAAATGTCCCCAGAAGTACACTGCACATCAACGGACAAAAATAAAACCCCCAAAAAACAACTGCTTGACTTGAAGAATCTCATTCGACTGAGGGGTCTCCGGCTGATGATTTGAATTTTCAGCTTCTAAGGGGCAGCCCCAATCGTTTAATTGTGAAAATAATCAGTAGATAATGGAAATAATTTTTAATTGCAGCCCTCAAGTACACTGACTAACATAAATCGAATTCCTTGTAGGAGTACACACACTTTGCCAATAAAGCTGAAGCTGATTCTGTTTGCAGCCTAGACTTTTTTGCTAACCAAAACCAGAAACACAAGCATTGTTCGCCATGTACAGTAACTGAAGTAGTGGAGCAATCGATTAAGCTGATGTCAGTGTAAACACCCTGTCAGTACAGTGTCTACAACAATGAGAAATCATCAATGACATCAGCACATAAAAACGCCGTTCCCCTGCCAAAAAATGAGCTCTCTCTCCCACCCACTACCATGGGACTTCAGCTGTCATGACGACGGGGGTGTTGCCCTCAAAAATAAAAATAAAATCAAGACAAGCTGAAGTAAATCATAGACATGCTCCTTACAGTAACTCCAGAGATTCAGACCAGCGTTTCAACCATCAAAGAATAATTAAATGCCTTTTAGTAAAAACTTGCAACATTTGACCTGAAACATGTAATGTGGAGCCGTGGACTTGGATAAGTGCAATAGATCGTGCAAATGTCAGTGTGAGAGCCAGTGGGTTAAAGTCCTAGTGCTGCAAATAACCTCATCTCATTACAATATGGAGAAGAAAGGCTACAGAGAATGACCCCATCATCAACTCCATCAGGCTGACACAGTTTAGACAGCGTATCTGGCCTAGAAAACATTAACAGTCAGAAGATTGTCACAGGCATGAAAATGTTTAAGATTAAGACAGACCTCTTTTCTTTCATTTTATTCACTTTGTGAATAAAAAGTGGGCAAACCTTTAAGACCTTTGCCAATAACAATATTAACACTGATGCATCATTAAGCCCTAGAGTAATACAGAAGGCTTTTATTCTGTGGTGTCATTTTCTACCAACAACTTAATTTAATTTTCATGTTTTGTTGTCTTGTGAACGTTGAAAATTTGTGACTGTGAACACTGAAAAAGTCACAAACCTAAATCTGATCATCAAACCTGTAATCGTTGGGGGGTTTCATATGCAACATTTCAAATAGTTTTTTTTTATCTTGAGGTGAACTCTAGATATCAAATTAATTCTAATTTTGAGGTAAAATTAAGAGAAACTGAGCAGTAAAAAAAAAAAAAGAAACAGAAAAAAAAACCATATACATCTGGCATAAAAAAAAAAAAATCACATAATACTGTTCACAAACATGCACATGGTAACATGTGGTGAAAAGTTTTAGGCTAATGTTTTTAATGCTATTCTGAAATGCAAATGTAATCTTCATTTGATGTACAAATGTCAAAGAGGGGGTGATGCACACTAAAATCTCATTTACAAACCTCTTTGAATCCACTATCATCCTAGGTCTGTGGGACATTTGTCAAACGTTGAGACAAACAATACAAAAACCACTCTGTCACACTCGACCGGCATTTGCAATTCTAACTACGACGTATGAAGCACCACCAGAAACCCACAGTGTGAGACAGGCACACGAGGCACTCTACAAAGAGCCATTGTAATGACCCTCCTCTACTCAAGTACACCATACAAACAGAAAATGGAGATCAGAGGATGCATGCATGACCACAGCACTGAGATTATCACCACAGCGAGGGGGGCACACCTCGGGGTGACGCCAATGTGTGCCTGATGCATCTGTAAGCCTAAAAACTGTACGGAAACCACTCACTGTTTAAAATGTGAATTTCTGTGGGTGTCACAAAACCCAAAGCCGTGACATCAGATAAGAAACCTAAGCCTTCCCCTGATTAGATATGAGCCTGGGCTCAAACATTTCAAGTATCAAACACTTGAGCTGACAACCTTCACCAAACCTACTCATAAATTTTTGCTGGCCTTCTGATGAGAGTGCCTCACTGTTGCTAACAGCCAAAAAACACTTTATCCCACATTCCTGTTCAAGAAGTAAAATGTAAACATGTAGCCCAATTTACAAATGGACAATGCCTTACACAGAAGAGTGTTTTGCACAAAATCTGTGCAGTGACACAAAAAGCACATTCATGGTGAGAAAACAGCCTAACCTACTGTGTACACGGCTGCTGCAGATGACAACTCCCTCTACATCTGGGGAGGGGGGCACCGGCAGATCCTCAGGTGCACTGATGTCAGCGGGCAGGTGCTGAGCGTCGGTTGGGAGCCAGAAGACTAGGCTACACCAAACTGTTTAGACAGGAAGCTGGCCCTGAATTAAAACAAATATTGAAGTGTTTACATTTACATCACTGATGTGGATGAAACTGGATTAATTTACTACACAACTTGAAGTTTTGCTTGCATGTTTAGAAAGGCAGATAAACAAGAAAATATAAGAAAAACATCCTGACATGCAAAATTTACACCAAAGTACACTTAAAAACTGGCAATAAAATCATCTGCTGTGCTGGCTCAATCAAACAGTATAATGGTGATGATTATGCTTTTAAAAGGAAAACGTTTGGTTGCTAATTTAAGTGCTGTATGAAGTCAGGAGGTGAGTTGTCACATGTTACATAACAAACGAAATGTATTCTTGAGAAACCTGTTGCTGATAAACACACAGACAGTAAAAACTAAAAGCCTGTCTAAATCATCCATTGTAAAGATAGTGGATTGTTTTATTTTTAATTTTTTTATAAAATGCTAACTGAACTAAACTAACTCAAACTCCTCTTCAGTTGAATTCAGCCTTGTATCATGTGTCAGAGCCAGAAGGGGGCAAATGGATTTTAAACTTAGCAGAAGAGCACAAACACACTGCTGATTTAATTAAACTTTTATAAAAGTCTTACATAGTAAAACTTAATACGGTAAACAAGTAGTGCTACGTTGGCATCTAAAATATTAAACAACTATGAACTGATTTTCGTGACAACTTAAGCGTAGCTGGTTTCGAAAGGAAGGGTGTGGCTATTAGTTTCCCAATGCATTAGACTGTGACCGTAAACACCGTTTAAAATGATCAGCCAAAGTCGGGAGTGCAACTGGGTCAATATAACTTTAATGTTAATTTAAAGTGAAGTTTGAGAAGTCGTAGTCGATACCGAAAAAGTAGCTTGATTACGACTGCTCAAATGTTAGCATTCAGCTAGCAGCATTTGGTAAATGTTAGCTGTCGTTACTGGGTGTTAGCCTGGGAAAAGGGTACGGCGAGCTGTGCAGCACAAACACTGTGTTAACTGACGTTGACTTGGCAGAGATAAAAGCCGAGCTCACAGTTTAACGTTACTTCTTGTCTGACAAATATTAAACTCCGTTTTAAGTCGCCTTACTGTTAACATAACTGTTAAGCTAACATCGTTAGCTAAAGTTAGCTAGCCAGTTAGCATCAGGCTGAACTCTCAGATCTCGTTTTTAATTTAATCTCGCAAATGTTTCAGTTTCCAGACGTTGGCTGGGTTTACGCTAACGTGTGAGTAAACTAATTTATATCTAAAAGCGACTGAGGAACAGTTGGACATTAAACTACATGAACCACAAACCATGTTTGTATCGTCAACTCGTTAGTTAGTCATTAGCTGACGTTAGCTACTCAATCCAGACATCTAGCTTGTAAGCTAAAGCTATTTCACTCACAAGAATTATTTCGCTACAGCGAAGCCGGAAGTCATTTTAGTGTCTCTTCGGAGACAATGAAATGTATACAGGATTTTCATTGAATTAATTAAGTCACAACGTAGATAATTAGCTATAAAATTGCTCATTTTAAACACGGGTAAAGCTTCACAAGACACTTACCGTGTTCCGCTATGTGTGCGCTAAATCACACTGTGTGAATGTACGGAAGGGTCGGAGCAGCAGCTAATGATTGGATCAGGATCAGCCAATCACAGCGATCCAGGTTAAGGTACAATTTAAACCTCTTCACTTCAAACACACCGGTGTATCCTCTTCTTAAAGAGATTTCACTGCAACTATAAATAATGATACTACTAATACTGTCCAAGGGCTCTTCGGGAAGAGCAGCACGTTGTGCACTGTCCCATTGAAAAGATCAGTGAAGTGTGTACCTGCTGTATTAGTTTTCATTATAGCCCACTATTGTTTATTGTTTCATATGTAGTACCATTTCACTCATTGCCTGATCCTTACATTAAGCTTTTAGGTTTGTTGGTTTGTTTTCCTTTATTGACACCTTGTAATTTTAATTGTTTTTGTAATTGTTGTGTTTGTGTGGACCCTTGGAAGACCATTTTGTGGAAGCTACTGGGGATCCAGATAAAGAATAAATAAATAAATGACAATCCTCTCAACTCTGATGTCACCATGAAATAAAGAGGATGTTTGTTTTATAGAGCTGGGATTTCACCTGTGTCATCTTCAGTTGTGAAACATAGGAAGTACATTTTCTCTAGTTATGTCTTAAATACACTTTACCTGATAATTTTTTTAATACGTTTATACTAAGTCAGGGGAAACCAATGTTCTTTTTGTACCTCACCACATTTATTTGTCAGCTGGTTAGTTACTTTAAAAATTAAGATTTTACTCACAGAACATATGATGCATTGTTTTAGTTTGGTAGGAGGCCCTGGGGTAGACCAAGGACACGCTGGAGGGATTACATATCTCATCTGGCCTGGGAACGCCTCGGGTTCCCCCAGGAGGAGCTGGAAAGTGTTGCTGGGAGGAGGGACATCTGGGGTGCTTTGCTTGGTCTGCTGCCCCGATGACCCAGCCCCGGATACGAGGAGGATGGATGTTTTAGATTAAAGGAAGAAGGAAGAAGTATTCAGATTTTTTACTTCAGCAAAAGTACTAATATCACACTGTGAAAATATTCCACTTGAATTCTGCATTCAAACCTTACTTAAGTAAGTAACAGTATGAAAGTATTATACGCAAAATGTACTTTAAGTATATAAAGTAAAAGTACTCATTGTGCAATAAAATGTTCCCTGTCAGTGTTTACATGATGTTTTTGGATTAATATTACTGCTGCAATAATGTGTATGCTGCATTTTACTGCTGTAGATGTTTCAGGTTGTGCTCATTTTAACTCCTTTATAAACTGTTGGGTAGTTTAATCTATGATGATATAAGATCATCATATGTTTGTAGTGTCGCTGTCAGCCCTGTTTTAAACTTTGTAAATGGACTTCACTTGTATAGTGCTTTTCTAGTCTTCCGACCACTCAAAGCACTTTTACACTACATGTCCCATTCACTGATTCACACGCACATAGTCACACACTGGTGGCCGAGGCTACCATACATGGTGCCACCTGCTTCTCAGTAACCATCCACACACACTCACACACCGATGGAGCAGCCATCAGGAGCAATTTGGGGTTCAGTATCTTGCCCAAGAAGGAGCCAGGGATCAAACAGATGATCTTCCAATTAGTAGACAACCTACCTCTACCTCTGAGCCCCCATGAGCTTTGTGATGATGCATTTTCTAGCTGATCCCAGAGAGTATCCAAAGAACTGATGGTTAAGAAGTGGGAAAGATTTTCTCAGCACATAAAGGAACACTTCATCCTTCATTTTATCACAAACATTCAAAATCAAGACATCTGGGCATACATGATTTTCATTGATAGTGTATGAAAAATTTGAATCTGAAGAGTATTAAAGCTGTAAGACATATGCAGTAGAGTAAGAGTACAATATTTATCTCTGAGATATGGTGGAGTAGAAGTGTAAAGTCGACTTAAATGGTAACCCTCATTTGAAGAACATTCATTCATTCATTCTCCATAACTGCTTGTCCTGTTGGGGCTGCGGGGAGGCTGGAGCCTATCCTAGCTGACAGGTCACCGCACTATCACAGGGCTGACATATAGAGACACACAACTATTCACGCTCACATTTGCACCTACGGGCAATTTAGAGCCCCCACCGCCATGTGAAGTACAAGTACCTCAAATTTATGCTTACAGTACTTGAGTAAAATGTTTTTAGCTCCATTTCACCACTGTAAACTATCCATCAATCACAATGAGCTCGATGTCAACAGCTCCAAAAGTGAAGTTCTTACACATTAATGTATCAGTCAGTGGCATAAGGTAGTTACAATGGGGCCCAGTGTGCCCTAGTTACTAGTTATGAAGCACACACGCAGAGTTTTAGGTGTATATGTATTTTACCAACTGTGTGTCTTACTGTCACTTTTATGCTACATCCACTACACTTGCAGATGTGCCCAGTTTGTCCGTCTGGAGAGGTTTTGCACCTAAACTAGCTGCTGTAAATCATTTTGTCTCATTCCCTGATTAAACAGAGACTTGATATTGTACAACATCAACACACATATTACCCAGCAATCATCATTACATATGTGTATATGACAAAAACTTAAGCAAAAATAGGAAATTATTAGTTTAACTAAATAGTTTTTATAATTTATGTAGAATAAGCATATCAATTTGTTATGTACTGATACTATTTTACAAAAACAGACAACCCTGATGGAGATGGGTTGCCTTTTTGAGGGCATATATAAAAAATAGCACCATTTTTGATTGAGTTCTTCGTTCTTCTTTGAACATGAGTGTATTTCCAGGTGGCCGTTGGGCCCCTCTACCCCACAGACCCCAGTGCAACTGCACAGCCTGCACTGTCTATATTTACGCCCCTGGCATCAGTAATAATTCTTTAATAACATAGTCACTATGAGACTCACAGGGGGCATTGTTCTGCATTACTTTAACATCATGGACATTCTGCTAATAATACAACTTTTTTTCAATGCAGAACATTTACTGTAGAGTTTCGTGTGGTGTTGCAACTTCTGCTTACTTAAAGGTTTTAAATCCTTTTATTACCACAAGGAAAGTATTGTACTCACATGTGCAGGTGTTTCTAAACTTCTAAAAAGGGTTAAACCTTAGATGAATCTGTGCATTTCTGTTTAAAAATCCAAACATATGAAACAGTTCACAGTTAAGGCAGCAGAAAATGGCGTTTAAGATTCACACTTTGTTTATATTCTCATTCAGGAGGCTGGAGTGTCTGAATCACGTCTCAAAACTTATACTTGATTCTCAAACACTCCCAAAAGAAAACACACAGCAGCTGAGAGAGAAAGCGTCTTGGTTATGAAAAGTAGCACAGCTGCACTGAGAGCTGATGTTTGGCAGGTGATTTTTTGAGGTGAGGTTTGAAGTTGAATCCAATAATAACAAGAGCTGTGATGAACCCCATGTGACTTAAAAAGACATTCAAGTTCTTGTGTTTGTTCACTTTTTGGCATTTTAGATTTGCAGTGAGATGGGATTTTATTTTTTAGTCTATAACACAAGCAAACTGCAAAGTTGTTTTCTGACATCTCTCAGTCTTACCATCTTAACTAAAGTTTACTTTGTTTGTTTTGTTGTTCAGTGCATCATTTTGAGTGACTCTGCCTCTGTTTCTTTGTATTTTTAGATTTTAAAAATAGTAAAAAGCTATAGTGTTTTTCCCATGTTGCTGGACAGATTATAATATTTGTTATATCACCTTTTGTTGTAGATTAAACACATGTACTTGCTATATGAACTAGAGCACATATTTAACTTTTAGATCTCTCGGTGCAGACTGACTGCCTGCCAATCATCAGCGGACACAGTGGTGTTGTGATAGTCTGGCTGACTTCTGTGATCACTGTGGTGGTTCAATGTGTTGATGATCACAGCGTCTGATAAGCAGCTAAATGCAGAGGGAGAGTTGAGTCACATTACATGTTGCCGTTCATGTGTACACAACACAGACTAACTGAAGAATAACATACATAGTTCAGTCATTTCAAGGGCCTCATGGTTGGAGATGCAGGAAGTTTATGTATGAATGTAGACACCCCAGAAAAGTGAGTCATCTTTTGAATATTGAGCCTTCAGAAACTTAAAGCACAGTTTCAAGCAGTGTCCACTGTATTTTATGACTTTATTAGCCAATGTCAGTCTGTCGGGCCAGACTAAAATATCTTAAAAACTATAGTGTGGTTTACCGTGAAGTGCTTTACAGACATTCATGCTCCCCAGATGATGAAAACCACTCATTTTTGTTATCCCTAATTTCCTCTGACACCACCAGAAAACAAATAAAATCTGCAGGTTTCCCATGGGTGTACTCCGGCTTCCTCCAAAGACATGCAGAGGTGACTCTAAATTGTCCGTAGGTGTGAATGTGAGTGTGAATGGTTGTCTGTGTCTATGTGTCGGCCCTGTGATAGTCTGATGACCTGTCCAGGGTGTACCCCGCCTCTCGCCCAGTGTCAGCTGGGATAGGCTCCAGCCACCCAGAAATGGATGGATGGATAACTAATGGAATATTGTGAGACTTACTAGAGGCAGATCTTGTAGGCTACAAACTGCAAAACCCAACAGTAAACAGATCCCAGCTATTAGCATCACGGCATGACATTAACGCTTGCTCGGGGCAATTAGAATCTGTGTTTGGGCAAGTGGAATGTCTCATGCAAATATCTGATCAGGCGAGTAAAAGATAAATGTGATGTCTAATGTCAACTTATCTTAAAATAAACTGCGCATTGTATTACTGCGTGTTGAGCAGGACTAGGGAGAAAAATTTGTCATACTGGACACTATAAAGTGAACTCGGGGTTCTATGATGTCATATATGACAGTGGTTCCCAACGGGTGGGGGTCAGGGTCCAAAAACACACTTTATTTTTAAGTACAGTGAATTTCCGGCACAGAGCTTTTTTTGAAGTGTTGCTTCCTGCTGTAGAGTGAGTGACTAATGATCAGCTACTTAAGAGAGACAGCAGACTAGCTCAACAACATAGCCAAATGCAAGTATGACACTGAATGTATTAAACTGTGTGGACCTTGAACTGATGACTAATGACCCTGGGGCTGGAGCCATTTGGGAAAAACTGCTATATGACATGATGGTGCGAATGTTGAATTTCCCTGGAAAGCCCCCAGCTCGCCATCAACGTCATTAGATGCTGATATTTGGTTGAATTGAGGTTGTGATGTCAGATGACCTAAATTCTATTTCAGGACAATGTTTAATACCAATGTAAATTTACCAGAAAGTCATGAAGACATTGATGTTTTGTTGGTTTTAAGTTGTGCTGTTGAGAAACCAAAATCCAGTGTCTTCAAAACGTCTCATTCTAACGTCATTGAATAAAATAACAACATTTAGTCGTGAGGTTTAAAGAACATAACCCAGTATCTGCAAAACATCACAATGTTAGTGTCCACACAGTGTGAAATTCTAACATCATTAGACACTTAAAATAGCACCAACACTATTTTGATTCCAACAAAATATTAAACATCTGTCTGACATAACAGTGTCATAATAATGTTTAAACAGTCATAATGTCTGACCTGTAAATATCAGAAAAAAATGTGTTTTGGGTAAGTCATACTCTGCAGATAGTTTATGGAAAGAGATAAAGCAGCCATCTTTGAACATGTCTTTGAACCACCTGAGGCCTTTCCTGTGCCAAAGCAAAAAAGTGGAGTCAGATCGAGATGGGTTAAAGAGATGAGTAGAGGCGACTGGGCTCCACAGGGAGAAGTCTCTGTGGCCAAAGGACTTCCTAAACTGGGCAGACACTAAGTAGTTGAGCAGGGCTCCGAGGAGTGCTGGCAATTGTGCTGTTCCAACGAGGGCTCTGGTGCGGTGTCTTTTTGGAGTCTGTTAAGTAAAGTCATAATAATAAATCTGACACTGAATGTCTGTTTGTCTTTGTTATTTGGTTACAACCACTAGGGGGTTCAATGAGCCCCCTGAACCAACGCAAGCTGTGCCTCAGCCACCAGCAGGCCAAAGCTTATATTTATTCTGTGAATCCAACTGACTTCAGTTGTCCCATGACTTTTTCTCTGACGCCTCTGTGAGGTTGACATGGGGGCATTTTGAGTGAAATGTCCAACAGTACTACTACTACTACTGGATGGATTTTCATGACACCTGAGTAGAGTTAGCACTTCACTTGTTTGCGTTGCTAACATCACTTTTTCCCTGGGACATATTTAATTGATGTAGGTGTGTCACATTATTATAAATACTTCCTTCAGCTGATCATCCACTTTATATTTACATATTTCCCCTGTCATTTTTAAATCTGTGACTGCCCTCATGACAAAGGCCCACATGAAAGAGCAAGACACCCAGCTGGTCACGGCCCAGTGACTGCATGGATTAGATGAGTTACTCTCGCTGCATATCTTCCTCATTACGCTGGCTAAATATGGAGGTTGTGACAGACAAGAGGCTGTGCATCATCAGATGACTTATGACTGCACATATCATTTGATGTACTGTGTACTGGGGACAGTGTTGCCATGTTACTCTAACAGAAGGCTCCTGCCCTTGTTGAGAATAAACAAATTAAAGAGCTCTTACCACAGTCGTCGTCATAAACTGCAGATATGGAAGTTATAAATAGAAGCCTTAAAATAAAACTGTGAGCAAAGTAAATAGAAATGTATGCAGCATCAGTTTTAGTGGTGTGTTCTGTCGTCCTGCAAGCAAATGCTTTGAACAGTGACACTTTCTTCCTCGAGCTCATCATATAAACTACACATTTACTTTAAAAAGAGACACACACATGTGGTCTCATTTGTCAGTTCAGTGCAACACTGGTGACCAAGCTCTGGGCCAAACTTGTTAAAAAAAAGAAAATAACAGAAGTAGTATATAGTGTATGATATGAGGAGAATTTTAAGAAAGGCTATAAAAACACTTCATTCCTGAACGGGCCTACTGGGCAAAGCCCCAAGGGCCTAACATGTCAGGGAGCCCCCAGCCTTCAGCTGCAAGATGACA
Source organism: Cephalopholis sonnerati (assembly GCA_019142605.1). Lineage (NCBI taxonomy): Eukaryota > Metazoa > Chordata > Actinopteri > Perciformes > Serranidae > Cephalopholis > Cephalopholis sonnerati. Next base: position 8,839,590 of record JAGQAX010000011.1, on the reverse strand, counting down.
CTCAAATCAAGTGTACCAACTGGGAAGAGACTCAAAATGACCAAAAAGAGATGCAAAGGAACTGCAAAAAGACAAAATAACCGCAAAAACAGGCAAAACTACCACAAAGAGACACAAAACAACCACACAGAGACACAAAACAACCTCAAAGACACACAAAACAACCTCAGAGACACAAAACAGCCTCAAAGAGACACAAAACAACCACAAAGAGACACAAAACAACCTCAAAGAGACACAAAACAACCACAAAGAGACATAAAACAACCACACAGAGCCACAAAACAACCACACAGAGACACAAAACAACCACAAAGAGACACAAAACAACCTCAAAGAGACACAAAACAACCACAAAGAGACATAAAACAACCACACAGAGACACAAAACAACCTCAAAGAGACACAAAACAACCACAAAGAGACATAAAACAACCTCAAAGAGACACAAAACAACCTCAGAGACACAAAACAATTAAAAGACACACAAAACAACTAAAAGGAGAGACAATACAACCACAAGGAGACATCAAACAACCACAAAGAGACATAAAACAACCTCAAAGAGACACAAAACAATTAAAAGAGACACAATACAACCACACAGAGACATAAAACAACCCAAAGAGGCACAAAACAACTAAAAGGAGACACAATACAACCACAAGGAGACACAAAACAACCTCAAAGAGACATAAAACAACCTCAAAGGCACACAAAACAATTAAAAGAGACACAAAACAACCACACAGCGACATAAAACAACCTTGAAGAGACACAAAACAACTAAAAAATAACACGAATCAACTAAAAGGAGACACAAAATGACTAAACAGAATCAAAATGACCTCAGTAGGATGGGAAACGTCTTTAAAGAGACACAAAACAACTGCAAAGACACACAGAATGACCACAATGAGACATTTAATGACTACAAAGAGAGGAAAAACAAAAACACAAAATGACCTCAGAGAGACATAGAATTGCCTCAAACTGAAGCAAAACAACTAGACAAAGAGACACAAAACAACCTCAAAGAGACACAAAACAACCACAAAGAGACACAAAACAACCTCAAAGAGACACAAAACAACCACAAAGAGACATAAAACAACCACACAGAGACACAAAACAACCACAAAGAGCCACAAAACAACCACAAAGAGACACAAAACAACCTCAAAGAGACACAAAACAACCACAAAGAGACATAAAACAACCACACAGAGACACAAAACAACCTCAAAGAGACACAAAACAACCACAAAGAGACACAAAACAACCTCAAAGAGACACAAAACAACCACACAGAGACACAAAACAACCTCAGAGACACAAAACAACCACAAAGAGACACAAAACAACCTCAAAGAGACATAAAACAACCTCAAAGAGACACAAAACAACCTCAGAGACACAAAACAATTAAAAGACACACAAAACAACTAAAAGGAGAGACAATACAACCACAAGGAGACATCAAACAACCACACAGAGACATAAAACAACCCAAAGAGACACAAAACAACTAAAAGGAGACACAATACAACCACAAGGAGACACAATACAACCACAAAGAGACACAAAACAACCTCAAAGGCACACAAAACAATTAAAAGACACACAAAACAACCACACAGCGACATAAAACAACCTTGAAGAGACACAAAACAACTAAAAAATAACACGAAACAACTAAAAGGAGACACAAAATGACTAAACAGAACCAAAATGACCTCAGTAGGATGGGAAACGTCTTTAAAGAGACACAAAACAACTGCAAAGACACACAGAATGACCACAATGAGACATTTAATGATTACAAAGAGAGGAAAAACAAAAACACAAAATGACCTCAGAGAGACATAGAATTGCCTCAAACTGAAGCAAAACAACTAGACAAAGAGACACAAAACAACCTCAAAGAGACACAAAACAACCACAAAGAGACATAAAACAACCACACAGAGACACAAAACAACCACAAAGAGACACAAAACAACCTCAAAGTGACATAAAACAACCTCAAAGAGACACAAAACAATTAAAAGACACACAAAACAACTAAAAGGAGAGACAATACAACCACAAGGAGACATCAAACAACCACAAAGAGACATAAAACAACCTCAAAGAGACACAAAACAATTAAAAGAGACACAATACAACCACACAGAGACATAAAACAACCCAAAGAGACACAAAACAACTAAAAGGAGACACAATACAACCACAAGGAGACACAAAACAACCTCAAAGAGACACAAAACAACCACAAAGAGACATAAAACAACCTCAAAGGCACACAAAACAATTAAAAGAGACACAAAACAACCACACAGCGACATAAAACAACCTTGAAGAGACACAAAACAACTAAAAAATAACACGAATCAACTAAAAGGAGACACAAAATGACTAAACAGAACCAAAATGACCTCAGTAGGATGGGAAACGTCTTTAAAGAGACACAAAACAACTGCAAAGACACACAGAATGACCACAATGAGACATTTAATGACTACAAAGAGAGGAAAAACAAAAACACAAAATGACCTCAGAGAGACATAGAATTGCCTCAAACTGAAGCAAAACAACTAGACAAAGAGACACAAAACAACCTCAAAGAGACACAAAACAACCACAAAGAGACATAAAACAACCACACAGAGACACAAAACAACCACAAAGAGACACAAAACAACCTCAAAGTGACATAAAACAACCTCAAAGAGACACAAAACAATTAAAAGACACACAAAACAACTAAAAGGAGAGACAATACAACCACAAGGAGACATCAAACAACCACAAAGAGACATAAAACAACCTCAAAGAGACACAAAACAATTAAAAGAGACACAATACAACCACACAGAGACATAAAACAACCCAAAGAGACACAAAACAACTAAAAGGAGACACAATACAACCACAAGGAGACACAAAACAACCTCAAAGAGACACAAAACAACCACAAAGAGACATAAAACAACCTCAAAGGCACACAAAACAATTAAAAGAGACACAAAACAACCACACAGCGACATAAAACAACCTTGAAGAGACACAAAACAACTAAAAAATAACACGAATCAACTAAAAGGAGACACAAAATGACTAAACAGAACCAAAATGACCTCAGTAGGATGGGAAACGTCTTTAAAGAGACACAAAACAACTGCAAAGACACACAGAATGACCACAATGAGACATTTAATGACTACAAAGAGAGGAAAAACAAAAACACAAAATGACCTCAGAGAGACATAGAATTGCCTCAAACTGAAGCAAAACAACTAGACAAAGAGACACAAAACAACCTCAAAGAGACACAAAACAACCACAAAGAGACATAAAACAACCACACAGAGACACAAAACAACCTCAAAGAGACACAAAATGACCAAAAAAGAAACAAAATTACCTCAGAGATACAAAATTAACTCAAAGAGACACAAAACCTTTACAAATAGACAAAAAAAGACTACAAGACATAAAGCAATCAAAAAAGACACAAAAAGGTGTACAAAGACTGCAAAGAGATGCGAAACCACCACAAAGTCTGTGTCTTGCCTCTAAGTAGGAGAGTTGACAGGGGCCTTTTGCATATTTGTGCCCAGCAGCCCATTGTCTCATAATACGCCCATGTTTATTGTCTTTTTAGCTGAAGTCACTTCCTGCTCCCAGAGTCAACATATTTCAGTAACAAAATAATTCACATTATTTCATTTTTATTCACAATGTGTAGTGATGGAAATCCATCCAGCTGAAGTGATTTAATGTCACGTTATAGCCTCCCACTCCTCATTGCACATAATGAAATAATATGAGTTTCAACTGATCTAAGCTTTTCATTATGCTGTTTGAATAGAGTCCAACAACTGATCCCTGCAGATTCTCCCTCCACTCTGTCGTGGTGTCTGCCAACAAGCTGCTTGATTTGGTAAGACGGGAACAAGAGATGTCTGTAGGGACAGGTGTGGTGTCGGAGGAGCAGATTGTCCATAGTTTCCTTCATGTGACCTTGGTCAAAGTAAAGGTCAGTCAAGAGGGAGCAGCCGTCTCGTTGATGCTACATGTCTCTTTTCATTGTGGACACTCTGCACATTTCAGCAGCTGTTTGTGTGGAAGATTTAACGTGACAGTTCACCCTAAAATCAATAATACATATTTTCCTCCTTACCTTAAGTGTGCTAAGACCATCCTAATGAGACAAGCTCAACATTCTGTTTTGCTCTGTGTATCAGTCTGGACTTGGTGTCGCCCAAAACGCTTTCAGTGGGCAGGAGTACTCACCTTGATAGATAAACTCCTTCAGCCAGTCAGCATCATAAAACACTGGGGAACATCTTTATCACCAACTGAGCCAGCTGATAAATCAAGCTTTTGCCAAATCCAGGAGAATAGCAAAAACATCTTTTTCTCTGAGAAACTCCCAGAGTGCATATTCTTGTTCTTGTTTAGGAACTCATGACAAAGAGGCCTGTGGTCGTGATAGTGAAAAATGTAAACAGTAATGGTGTCCTCCTTGGTTGAGCTGAGTAACATTAGCTAGCTCAGTGGTGCTAGGTGAGCTAGCGGTAGATGCCATTAATGTTTACATTAATGTGTCATGAAAACGAGCCTCTTGTTCATGAGTAGATGCACGCTTCCTTCTGCACGGTGCTACTGTTGGCGGGTGTTGTTTGGTAGAAAGAAATTAGTTCCTACTTTAAATTGTTCACAACAAGGTCTGTGGATTATCTTGAGTAATTGGGTCATGTCCATTTCTGGACAGAGACCTTGTTTTTGAGTTTTTCAAATGTATTTATTGGCACTTTGAGCACCACAAGCTGAGTGTCGTCAAGTTCCATTAAAATGGAGAGAAGGTAGACATCTCTACAGACAAGCTCCGCAACACTCGGCAACTCACACCAAAACAGTCTAGACTGATAACTAGTACCGCAGGTAAAAGGAAAGATATGTATTTTTGTTTTGGGGGTGAACTGTTCCTTTTAAATGTCAAATGTCAGAGTACATTTTCTGCATTCAAATGTCCCCTGTGACTGATATATTATTATATATGACAGTATTAGATTGTTAATACTGATGCATCAGTGTGACTCCAGAGGGTGACAAGATAAGTCTAAGCTCTTCTTTAACCTTTGCTTTTCGGGCCTCACACAGATACTGAAATCAAACCGTCTGAGAAGTTCAGAGGAAAAATGTCTCTTTGGTGGATCTACCAACAGCTAAGAGCCATCTGAACCATCAGCACCAACATTCTGACTCCACCTCAGTGAGAGGTTAACAGCTGAGTGTCTTTAAGACTTTCACACTGTCAGACGTATCAAAGCTAAATTAACATTCATTTAGTCTGCACCAAACACAAACAGCAGCTGGACAGACGACATGTTTATCTATTTAACTATTAAGTAAGTTAAATGGTCTGTGGATATATTTTCAGGGTCAGTGCACTGAGGACAAGCTGCAGCAGAGTGACACAGTTTACTGGTGGAGACCGTAGGATAGTCTTTGTATATCCAGTCCTTAAAAGGCCTCTATGGTTTGGCAGCAGCTTCCTGTAAAGGAATTTAATTTGTCTTCACATGAGCGGTTTCATTCCCTCAGCTGCTGTGGAAATGTGTGCACTAGGGATACACCATATTGGATTTTTTGCTGATATCCGATATGCCAGTACATAGCAAGTTACTGATACTGATGTTGATATATCCACTTTTTTCCTCCTTCTAATTTTAGTGATCGTCAAATCTCTTCTGTAGTGGCATTAACATCAGATCAGCTGATAACGATGACATGCCGATATCATCGTGCAACCCTAGTGTGCACTACATTATGAATGTACTTTTGTCCATTGGCAACGCTGGGTTTAATAATACAGCCTTAAATTCAATTAGCATTAAAACATACATTAATAGTCATTGCTGTACTCATTATTTATGTTTAGTGGCTGTTTTACTTACTTTAATCTCAATGACACTTTCTCAGCTCCTGCTGAAGCTGCTCATTGTTTATCTTTGTGTTGTGAGATCTGAACACTTTTCTGTAAAAACGAAAACTAAGCCTCCAAACAGATTTTCACCCAATAAAGGTGATCACTTACAGACTGATAGGCTTGTTGACACATTGGAAAATATGTCTTTTTCATAGGTCACCTCTGTAACCTACTGAGTAGGGCACAAATCATTAGGACTGGGTCCTTACCCCAGCAAGCTCAAGTCCAGGGCCCTTTGCTGCAGGTCTCTCCCCCTCCATATCTTTCTCACTATCACAATAAAGCATAAACTAGAGACCATCTCGTGATGGGATCCCTACATTAGAAGATGCAGTGATCTACAACTTCTAATGTAAGTGGACCAGACCTTGGTTGTAACCAGTGGTTATTTGAGTTACTGTTGCCTTTCTATCATCTTGAACCAGTCTGACCATTCTCCTCTGACCTTTGGCATCAACAAGACATTTTCACCCAGAGAACTGCTGCTCACTGGATATTTCCTCTTTTTCAGACCATCCTCTGTTCTTAAAGCAGTTTCTGAAATACTCACCAACAACCATGCAACATTCAAAGTCTCTTAAGTCACCTTTCTTCCTCATTCTGATGCTCTGTTTGAACTTCAGCAGGTGGTCTTGACTACATGTCTACATGCCTAAATATATTGAGTTGCTGTCAGATGATAAGCTGATTAGCTATTTATATTACCAAGCAGTTGAACAGGTGTACCTAATAAAGTAGCCGGTGTATAAACATCTGGCAAAATGCTGCTTCTGTGGTAGTTCCACTGGAGCTGATAGTCATTTTATTCTGCAGCTCTTCTGCACTCAAAGGTTGTCACTGCTGCTCAATAACAGGCAGCGTGAAGGATACAGCCAACACGGTTCATGAGATGTATTTTTATCTCCCACCACAGATATTTTATGGTGACACACTAATGGATCTCCCCCTGGCTGTACCTGCTGTCATTAGCTTCCTCTTCTTCCTGAGGTTCAAGTTTTAAGAACAGGATGATGGCCGGGGTCTTTAAAAACACCATAAAGCCTGCAGAGCTTTGGCTGCTAAAATACAGATTGATTTTATAATTTGAACTCAGACTGGAAAAATAAAGAAGTTTATGAGGATTGTGACCCCACAGTCAGCAAAACACGCCTTTAAAGTAATTAATTCTTGTTCAGTGAGCTGTGAAAACCCGAGGATTATCCATCACAGTTTGTTTAATGTGCTGGGTGTTTTTTATTATCATTGCCATTACATTCGTCTCTGGACACTGTCAATCTGTTTACACCCACAGGAAGACAAAAAGTTTTTGTGTGGAAATAATCCCTCCCCTTTATTTGTGTGTTTTCAACACTTTCAACATAACACACACAAAGGCGCTGGAAATAATTGTGTTAAATGTACATTAAATACAAGACAATAAACGAGCTGCACCCTGAATGTTGTTCCCTTTTAAATCATGTTCACGAGGACATCTAGTGGTTTCTTTCTTCCGTGTGTTCAAGAGAAATGACGAGGCTTCTCCATACAACAAAAGGGCTTTATTCCACAATATAAACTTGTAACATCTTCAGCTACCCCTGCGTCCTCCCCACAGTATCCCATGCCGGGTTACATGCTGTGGTGGCGACGTGTCGGCAGGGCTACGTCGCCACTTCACAGATGTAACCCATCCATTTGTGTAGCTCTCTGTACATCACACCATCGCTAAAGCACCAACACAACTCAGCGGAGATCAAGCCATTTAAGTCGATTCAGACAAAAAATTATTGCTCAGATAAATAAACCTATTCTACAAAAAAAGGGAATAATTATATTAAGATGCATGTACTAAACACTGGATTTCAAAGAAAAGAACTGTAATAGTCATTTTTTGGGGGGGTAGGGGATGAAAACTGTGACTTGTGTCCCCTTAGCTCTGGTTTAACATGCAAGGAGGTTCCAGAGAAGATAATATTAACCCTTGATTTACCCTCTTTACTGTTGTAAGACTCCTTTTGCGCCGACATAATGGAATCCCATGCAGCACACTTCACATCCTGTGTATTTTTTTTTTTGTTTTGTTTTCATTTAGACAACCACAAACAATTCATAAGAAGAAAGAAATATATATAATATATATATGTAAAAATACAAAAAAATAACTAAACATTATAGTTCTGGACAACAAGTCAAAGAGGAGATAGCACCGTTGTTACAAAAGGGTCGGACAGACATGACGGAGGTGAAGGTGGGGGCGGGGCAGGATCAGTGACACATCCAGACTGGTGGCTCGAATAAACGCACTGATGACAGAAAGACCTCTTCAGCCAACCTTCAGAAAAAATCTCTTCATTTTCTCACGTGTCCATCATTCAGTGTACACCTGACACAAATGTAGTCCTCCTTCTCTGCCATCTCTGCCGTAACGCCAACGCAGACTTGGTGAAACCACTGGTTACAGCTGCCGTCACACTGGACCCAGTCCACCTGCAGCCAGACACACACGGGTTGTTTTAACCACTCTGGAAAATGATTTAACATTTAATCTGCCAGTTGGCCATACACTCTACGCAGACATATTTACGTTGACATGGTGAACTCAGTGGCATCTTATTGACACAACCAGCAGTTACGGAGCAACATTATCATTTGTCCGGCGTCATGTTTGTGTCCACCTGCTGAATGTAAGTCCAATATTTACTCTCTGTTCAGCTCTGGTCTCTCTCTACTCCTGAGGAGATTTTCAGAACACCTTAAGTTTTCTCCTTAAGCATGACACTTCAGACTCAGGGACTAACTTAACTCGCATAGAATCCCTTAGAGGGTTTCCTTAGTTAAGTAAAAATGTTGAGGCATGTACTGCATTGAAAGATATTACAGTGGTAAAATACTGCAGTTAACCATTTGTTTGCTTGCACTCAAGCCTGTTATACTTTAAGTCTTTTGTACAATGGTTTAACTAACTTTAAGAGATTCCTTAAGTCCCCAACATAAGGAGAACCCTTAAGTACTTAAGTAAACATTTTAAGAAATCCTGAAGTGGAAGATGTGTTTTGTGCAAATTATTTTATAGTAAGAAAGCCTCAACATGGACTTTAAGAAAAATCTTAACTTGGTGTGCAACCGGCCCCTGGTTCTTAAGCTGCCAAAGGCTCCAGTACATTCACCAGCTAGTCTTTAAAGGGGTACTTCACCAATTTTCAACCAGCTTTATACCACTACAGTGTGGGTAGTATGTGTGAATGAACTAGTAAACTTCCCTCCATCTCATCAGCACACAGATCTCCCTGCTCATCTTCCAGCTCTTTCACTGTTTCTAGGGAGGTTGCTCAAACTACAGAATGTGCTTCCTCATTTGTGTATGGCCGTCACCACGGACACAAAAAGTGTTCATGTTAAAAATGTCTTCAGAAACATGTTTTAGTGCGCTGTTTAGCTGTAATGAGAGAGTCTGTGAACACTAAGTGGCGCCATGCTGTGTTATGAAAAACAGGCTGAAAAAAAAGATAAAAACAGTCAAACTAAGCAGTACTGGTCAAACATGAACAAAGATTCCGTTGCCTATTTCTTGCCTAATATGTTTTCAGAAATATATTTTAGTTTACTGTTTAAATGTAAGTACTGCATAGGCCACGCATGTCTAAAGTACGGCCTGAGGGACAATTGTGAACGGCGGAATGATTTTAAACAGTCTGCGGCTTGTTGTTCAAAATATACTATGTGTGGGACACCACAAAATATTGGTTCATCAAGTAAAATCACTTTATTCCATTGCCTTTTCTTCTGCAGGACGATTGCAGGACTATCATATGATTTGTACACATGCACCAAGTAGAAACTACACAGACAGACCTAACGTGTTTTCATAAACAGACGGTAAACAGGCAAATGAAGAGTTGCCTAACAGCAGACATTTCCTGCAATGTAGCAGACATGGTCACTGTGAAGAAGCATAAAGTCAACAGCGAGGGCTGTCGCTTTCAGAAGCATTGGAAAGTAGAATGCTTTTCCGCTCATAGATTAATCAGTTGTGTTTGGAATAATAACCAGGTTGATGTGAGAAGCAGCTGGTCACAGGCATCTTCACATTACCTAATCTTTCTCCCATTTGGAAAAGTTTGGGCACCCCTGGCATAGGCAGCCCAGTCTTATGAAAAGACTATCTTTTCAGAAGTGAAGCACTTATCTAGCTCTGTCTGTGTGTTGTTTGGTGCTGAGCAGCTGGACTATAGCTGCCTGCAGCATTTGAGAACGATGCTCTGAGCAGCGAGAGTGAACTAACAGAGCAGAGTTGCGGAGCTAGAAAGCAGTGAGCTAAAACATAAATACTCAACAGAGCTGACAGGAACAGCACAGTCAGGTAGGTCCTTTAGTAAAAGTAACACCCTTCACATAGTAGTAGTCATGTGTTTCATTGATTGAAACATTCAGTGATTATAGCAATTTAAATAATAAAATCAGTGTGCTCCAGTTCAGTATTTGGACAAACACCAAGTTAAGTTTCTCAGTTTCTTTGATCTTAAAAGCTAGCTTCATATTCTTACAAGTCTCTTTTAAAACATTACGAACATGCCCATATGTACACTGAGTTTGCTGTAATCACTCGTCCTGTTCATACTCGTCGTTAACAAATTCTTCCTGTTATAATGCTTCATGTGGAAGATACAGTCAAAACCTACAGTCCTTGTTTAGCACATAAATATATCCACAAATTAAGCTGAAGCTGATATGAGGCTTGACAAATAAAGTGGACCTCTTCCAAAGTTTACATTTTTTAGTAAAAAAAAAAAATCCCTCCTTTTGTTATAAACCCTTCACTGCAGCTCAACAAGCAAACACCAGGGAAATACACAGAGGGAGTTTTATACTAAGCATGGGTCAGTTGGTCCTCAGATACTGCTCTTAAAATATCATTGCTATCCTGACACTGTCTTTCAGATCTACCGCTCTGTAAACCACCACTTACTCTGTTAACGGCATTGCTTTAGGATATTCAGAGAAACTGAACTGAGGTTTTCCTTCAACTGTTATGTTTTATATTTGTGGCTGAAATCAAATTAGACAATTCACACTGATAGAGTCAAACTGCAAAAGTATTTTTCTGCTGCTAAGCTAATTTGATGTAGCTACACATTTAGATAACACTTATCATATATGTTCTATATTCACATTATCCCTTAAGAGACCTCTGCAGATAAAAGTATTATCTATATTTCAGATGTTCTTCTGTGACCTGACAGAAGTTTTCCTCACCTCATCTCCCTCTGGCAGCTGACACCTCTCTGCAGGACAAACGGCCATTTCCTCATCAGAGTCATCAGACTGGGAGAAATCAGAGCGTGGAGAAGATGAGGTCGAGGTCGGCCTCTTTTTATTCATCTTCTGTCTTTTGTGAGAATGCTTTTTGTCCTTCACCCTGCGCTCTGTATCAGATCCTTCCCTCTGCAGATGCCGCTTTGCTTTCTTTTCTGCACCAATCATTGTTTCCCTCACACCGTTTACACCATCCTAAAAAAATAAAAACAAATTAAAACTGATGTTGAGGCAGGTTTGAGGAGTGTTTTAATCACTGTCTTTGTTGGTGAGAGTTTGTACCTGGTTCAGAGGCAGATTATTTCCCTGAGAGTTGAACTGCATGTGTTTGTCACAGTCTGCGGACTCGTCCTGTGGTGGCGACATGCATCTGTTTGTGTGCTGGCTGCTGGCTCTGTCCAATAAAACATGAAAGAGGGTGTGGACCTCTGGCAGAGTCACCTGCAGCAGGAGTCCCTCCACCATCAGTTCCTCCAGGTCCTGACTCAGGCCTGTCAAACGGAAAAACACTCAGAACATTAACAATAATAATCTATGATAAATTATTAAACACAACTCATGTTTTCAAACAGGTGTCTTCATTTAGCTGCTACTGCAGTTGAGAATAAGATGACACTGACCCTGCAGCGGGATGCATCTCTGCTCAGTGTAGAAGACGGTTTGAGCATGGCTTGTCCTATTCCACTCTGGAGTCAAACAAGGAGCCTGTATCAAAAGCATCAAACCCCAAACTTAACATCTGCACATAATACTACTTTATTTACATACAACAAAAAGTGCCACAGGCAGATGAAGAGTGACCTGAGTGTTGTTGTGAGTGTCATGGCTGCCTGATGCCCAGCGGGTTAAGGTAGGTGGAGTTCCCGATCTCTCTTCCAGTTCTGGCAGATTACAAGACTGTGAGATCTCCTGTGCTCGCTGCTGCCAGTTAACTGTCCTCTCCACCAGATAGTGCAGTGCATCGCCCTCTGGCAGACGCACCCCTGTGCGCCGCAGAGATGCTAGCAGGGAGACGACTTTGTTCAAAGGGGGCTTTTCTGATCGCTGACACTGCGGACAGAGCCACGGCTGTGTTTCGCAGGAGTCTGACGGGTCTCTGACACACACGCTGTGGAAAGCATCCCTGCAGAGTTCACACTGTAACATCGCACCCATGGGCGCCTTCTGGCAGACGCACACCTTCAGGTCCATGCAGTCTGCTGTGGGAAGGAGCTTTGACTCATTTGCTGCCCTGAGATTAGAGAAAGCCTCCATCTCCCTCACCCGTAGCTCCTCCAGAGTCGCCATCTGGTGAATAAAACATAGACTGAGTCAGAGCATCTCCTGATGGTGAGTCTATTAATCCCATCCACTGCCACAGTTGCCCTGTAAGTTTATCTCACAATGACTACACTTACTGCAGAGGTAGAATCCCTGGTCTCCGAGAGAGCTTTTTCCACATCACTGAGAGTGTTGAGCCTTGGCGTTTTCTTTTTGTTATTTTTCGGTGACTCTTTCCCTTTCTTGGCCTTCCTCTTTGGAGAACCTATATTTCCAACTTCACATCTTGGACACAGGACCTGTGATGAACAAAGAAACGGTCAGGTCCTTGCATAAACAGGCTCAGAGGGGTAAAGGAGGCTCTTTTTGTCTGCTCTGAAGCAGCTCACATCTGTAGAGTGTAAAATTCACTTGTACATGTATATGTACAACCAGGCATTGGCTTTTTGTTGCCAAAACTGAAAATACAGTTGCCATTTTAAGTCACCTTATATTTTGAGTAATAAAGATACTGTGCAGCTTAATAATGAAAATGTGAAATAAAAGATTGTTTAAAAGCTTAGATCCCTGGCTCCTCTAATCCATGTTGAAGTATCCTTGAGCAAGATACTGAACCCCAAATTGCTCCCGATGGCTGTTCCATTAGTGTGTAAGCGTGTTAAAAAAAAAACCTGAGTAGCAGGTGGCACCTTGTATGGTGGCCTCGGCCACCAGTGTATGAATGTGTGTGAATGGGTGAATGTGACTCATAGTGTAAAAAGCGCTTTGAGTGGCCGGAAAACTAGAGAGAAGAAAAGCTAAGACTAGAAAGGCTATGAAAGGTTAGACTACAAACGTAACAAGTGCAGTCCATTTACCACTTGTGATCCAGCAGAGGAGGTAAGACTAAACAGGGTTCCCAATTTGTCAAAAGTGCGTTTAAAGTTTCATTAAGTGGAGGCAGCATTAATCTAGTGAATGTGGGTGGTTATTGGCCCATCAGTGGGTGTGCCAGCTCTTGCAGCCTCATTGTGTCGCTGAGCCGCCTGTCCATGCTGTTTCGAGCTCTGGTGCGTGTACAGCTCCATGGTTCTGCTGAACTAGTGATCTCCATGTCTCATTTATTGAGTTACATGTTGCTCAGTGGTATAATCATCTGTTCAGCTCAAAGATGCTGGGATTCCTCTCCTCCTAAGACTCATCTGGTTCTTTGTCTTGTGAATCAGTTTGCACATTCATTTGTGATGTTGAAGGGTTAGTTGAACTTTTCACCCCACAGTCAAACTACTTAATTTGCTTCACCATTCTCTCTAAAACAGATACCTATGCGCACACAACTAAATGTACTAAATGCATGTGCAGCATTGTGACATGCAGCGCAGTCTGGTTCTAGTTCTGACTGTAACGGCAATATTTTAAAATATCACTAATGCAACATATACTAATATGTTATTTATGTTGGGGTGCATGTTTTGCTGCTTGCTGTCACTGTTTCTTCATATTAAAAGTGGTTGCTACTAATGAAAACTAAAGGCCAATTTTGCAAAGTGGTTGCCAGTGGCAATCTGGCAACTGTTAATATCGAGCGCTGGAATGCCTGTATGTTTACTGGCAAGTGATTTAAAATGAATACATAATGATACCTTTAATTTGTCCCTAAATTTGTCTCAATACATATACAACAAAAATTAGTGAGGGGGAGAAAGGACAAAAGCAAGAGAATAAAGGAGGGAGACAGTCTCTTTAAAACCCCATTATGTCCTCTTTGCTCTATATTATGTGTATATACTTGAGAGAGTGAGATATTCACTCTCCTTTACATATTTACATAATATACAGTTTCTGTTGTTAGACAATGAATAAAATAGAGATTTAATCACAGCTCATAAATATGTATTAACCAGGCGCTACTAATTGTCTATATTGACATTTAAAATTTGTAACTGCAGTGAAAGTTTAGGCTGTCTTCTTTAAGTACAGTATCTGTTATCACATCTAAATTAGCTTTTAGCTTAGTATTCATTTTAAACTTGTGGGATTGTACCTCCAGTAAGGTGAGGGTCGAGTCTCTCTGTAGGAAAGTTGTGGCTGCAGATTCCTTCCATTCTTGCACTTCTACCATTAAAGACTCCAGCCTGTCTAAAGGCTCCAGATGGACTTGAATGGCTTGTCCTCGAAGCACCATGTCAGAGAGGCTGTCCATCATTGCTGTGCAACCAGCGGCCTGAGAAAAGCAGGTGATTTCAGGCTTACAATCAGACTCAAATCAAAAAGAATACTATCAATCAACACCCCTCCAAAGTCACAAAATGTCGAGTGCGTCCTAACCTGAAGCTCCTCGGCTTCCTGAAGCCACTCTCGAGCTTTTCTGATGGTGTCTTTCAGGAGGAGACAGTTTGGGAGATAAGCGGGGATGCCAGACGCCTTCTCAGCAGCAGCACTGAGGGTTTCTATGGAGTGTGGTGGTCTGATAGTAAAACACAAATGATAAACTGTGGGTTATATACCTGCAACACCTCCAGGTTAATCACTCACTGCAACAAAACTGTCATGGCATCTTCACAGGAGGCTTTCTGAAATTAATACTCCAAGATTTTTAAAATATCCTGTGTGCTCAGTTTTTACAAAACCAGGTCTCTTTGGATGGAATATAACTTGAGAAGTGGCAAACATGTTGGGCAAACACTAGAAAATATAATTATTAACATTTTCTTTATACTGTGAAACCAAAATTCAAGGCTGCAGTGAACTAAGCACAGTGAGGGAACATAACACTTTTGAAAAATGTAAAAATTTAAGCCTTGACTTTAAATTAGTTGTTCTGATAATGGAGAGAAAAAGATGCACATTCCTGACAGCCATGCCATTAAAGCCTTTAAAAAGCACTTGTGACAGTTAATACTGAACAGCACTGAGTACCAATGGAATGAGAGCAGAACTAAATATGATGCTCACTTTTTTGTTGGTCTTGTTGAATATTCTAGCAGCAGCATTTTGCACTAGCTGTAATTAAAATGAAGCAAAATCAGGAGCACTGATGAAATATTACATTATTCACGTACAATCAGTGCAAATACCTGGACAGAAAGTTACAGGTATTAACAGCATGACAACCTATCACAATGTCTTCTAGGTGATGGATGTCTTTCCACCCTGTGACTCAGATCTTAACACCGACATAGATCCATCACTGCTGCTCTCACCTGGCTTTAAGGAGACTGCTCGCCTTGTCCTCCCAGTGCTCGGACACAGTGAGCAGCTCCTGCAGGCGTGCCATGGCTTTCTCCACAGACGGATGAGGTGACAGGCCGACTCCCTGATCAATGAGCCTCCTCATGGTTTCCAGAGTCAGAGTGGCAGGCTGAGCACTGGCCTGCTGCACCCCCTCCAACCAGCGAGCTTGCTCCAGCCTCACTCTGAGGCGGGGCAGCTCAGGCAGCTCCACGTCAAAGTCGAAGCTTATGTCCAGCAGGCTCTGGATCTCAGCGACACTGGGGACCTCATCTGCTAGGACCTTCTCGCTGTGCTGCTGGAAGTCTTCTATGCGATTCAAGAGTTCCTAAAGAAAGACATCAATTTAGAAACAAAGGAAGTCAGAAATCAATGCCTCTGCATACCTGAACGGTGCCTAAATGTTACAGTTTGGATCATACCTTCGTTTAAGGTCACAGTGGGAGTGTGGTATAGTGGGAGAGAAATGCTGAAGATACCCTTCTTTTCATTTAAAATAACTTTGAACAGACAGTGGCTCAAGTGTCAAATACAGGCGCAATCCTCTTGTTGGGGACTGAGGTACATTTTACCAGGGTAAAAATAAGGATAATTTATAACACTTGTGTATTAGACTGTTCAAACACTGAACCCTTTCCCAAAAGGTCACAATACGCTGTAAAATGGAAAAGCATTTCTATGCTATGAAATTTAAAATAAATTGATTAATAATAAATAATAAATCTTGTGCATTAGGAGGAATGTCACATTTAGTTCCACCTTGGCTGTATACCATTGTAAATACCAACTGCTTCAGTAATTGTTTTATCCCATCTTGCTTTTGCATCTAAAGGCTGCCTGAAAGTAGTGGAAATAAGTAGTTGGGCTCTGGTTGTTTTTTTCCCTCAACTTGGTGGTTGACACATCTGATGATGCTGTCAAATGTGTACGAGCATGTTCAATATATTTCCATTCACAACTCCTACAACGGTGGAGCAGTGCCGATATTTCGTCCCTGTTTTTATACACAGTTCTTTCTCTGGTGCTGCTGTGGCTGACTGGGAACCTGCAGGCGGGTCTTCCAGCTGTGGTGTTTCATTTGCACTCACCAAAGTGTGACTGATTCACAGGCCACTCTGCTTGTTGTGCTAACGTCAGCATCTGTTAGAAGTGTATATAGTTGAAAGTTTGTGGGCAGAATTTGTGCGTTTGAACTTTGGTTCCCCATTATGTGCATCTCTGTATATCCTGCGTATTCTGCATGCGGCTTTGTACACTGGACCGTAACCCCCCCCCTTATGCTTATAATGGCTGTGTATGAACACACAAACCGTCCCTGCTGATTTCAGTGTTAATATAAGTCACATTCATTCAGCAAACTACTTAGTTGTCTGAGGCCGGGCAAACACTGTACGAGTTAAAGGACAGGTTCACATTTTTTCACACTTTTTTCTGTCTTAAAAGATCAGTGTGCAAGATTTAGGGGGATTTAGTGGCATCCAGTGGTGAGGATTGCAGATTGAAACCAGCCAAAACACCTTCTGGTCAGAATTCCGTCAGTGTTTATTGTTCAAGAGGATTTTTCCCAGGAGCAGTATTATCTGCAGAGGTCTCCTCCTCGCCAAAACGAACAGACCAGGTGATTTCAGTTGGTAAAAACACTAAATGAAGCAGTTTCACATTAAAAATCTGTTTTTTCAAAGCTGCTCATGGCAGATAGGCTTCTAACTACGATCACTGACGTGAAAACAAAAATGGCCCTATCTAGAGCGTGTTTGGTGTGTCCACTCTGGACTACTGTAGAGATGCACATGGCAATTTCCTTAAATGTAGATCCGTTCGCTATGCAGATATAAACGGCTCATTCTAAGGTAAAGAAAACATGATTCTTATTTCCAGGTAATTATACATTAAAGAAAACATATTTATATTCCATTTCTGCCAATATATGCCCTAAATCCTACACACTGAAACATTAAAAACACTATTCAGGTGCCCGTATGAATACTGAATGGTTTACTTGCTGTTGTCAAGAGGTCTGTTCCTAATGTGCTTTAATCAAAGTGACAAAACCTACAGTCCTTGTTTTGCATGAAAATATATTTAGAAGTTTATCTAAAAGTAACTGAATTCACTCATGCTTGTATGTTCAGTGTGAGCTCCCTGTTGTGACCAGTCATTAGATCTGTACAGTGAGAACATTAAAGTTGCAGGTATTGGCTGTGCAGATTAAAATATGTTGTGTGAGTTGACACAATGTACAAGATTAATTAAAACACACAGTGTCTGCGCAGCTTGAATTTAAATGAATGTTGATTTTCTGAGGTAAAAGCAGAGAGGTGCATTTGCCCACTGTAGCTACCTTCAACATGGGGGCCTGAGGGAGACTGCAGGAGAGGTTATACAGCTGCCTCACGAATGATCTCAGCTCCTCCACAGTCAGCTGGCTGCATGATTTACCACTTCCACACCGATACCTAGGAGAGAGCGGCCAATCAATTTAAGAAATGAACCCTAATAAGACACTAATGCTGCCTCCTGACTCAAGGAAACATGCAGAGAAATGTGACGACAGCTAATCTATAAACTTTATCTGATGTAGCAGAGTGTATTAACGCTACCTGGTCTGCCTCTTGCCATTCAATAGCTGCTGAGCCACCGAGGCGCACTTCTCTGCATCTTGTGTGACCAGACGTAGCCGACGCAGCAGGTCGTTGTCTGGAAACAGCTTGGACTCTGATTCAGCAAGAAGAGAGCGGAAAACTGGCAGGCCTGAGGAGAGAACACCTGGTTAATCACAGTCTGACACATCTTCAGTTTAAATTACAATAAACACACATAAATAACAATAAACACATTGCCTCTACTTGTTTTTAATTTTTGGCCACAGTGATTGTGCTCTGTAACATTTGCTTAAAAAGGACCATACCAGTGATTTCAGCACAGTAAATCCTGTGTATCCTGTTTGACTATGGACTCATCACCCTCCTTGAAGCATACCATTTCAATGGGGTCTAAATGTCAAAGACGTTTTCACATTTTTTCATTCTCATGTGCACATGCTAATATTCATTTCACTATAAAAATGTCAATCTCCTGATTGAAATACAATTACTTTGCTGACTTCAGAGTGGAAACAGTTTTAGCTGCACAACAGCACATAAATGCATCGTTCCTGTATGTGTAACTCAGATGTGTGCCATCATTAGAGAATCAGAGCTGGAAGACCTGTGTATTATTTAGTGAACACAATGAAGTAACATTACAAAGTAGTGATGGTTTCACATGAGAATGTCAGAAGGTGGACATCATGATGAGGACCTCCGCCAAGAACATGATTACACCTTCTATGCAACAACTGTTGTGCCACATCAGTTTGAGCCAGGGCATACTGAGGAGGAAACGGTGCTGAGGCAAGAAGAGGATCTAAAACCAACAGGTGGCAAGGTACGCAATCTACAACAAGTGCTTTAGCTGCTCTTACTGGGACTGAGGTTCAAAATATGGGGAGCTATATAGAGCTCAGCTCCCCTGACACAGACACAGAAAGCCTCATTTGAGAAATAAGGGAGGAGCTCCAAACCAGTGGTTCTCAACTGGTCCAGCCACAGGCTTCAGATTTCTCCTTAGACAGTAGTTCAAGGTCTACACAGTTAATATACTCAGCCTCATACTTGTGTATGGACATGTTGTCGAGCTAGTTTGCCGTCTCTGTTTAGTAGCTGTTCATTATTCACTCATTCTACGGCACAAAATGGCACTTCAAAATAAAAGCTCTGTGCTGGAAATTATCAACATTATAAAAAAAAAACGAAGTGTTTTAAGGGGCTGTAAATATGCTGCGTTTTTTGTGCCCTCAAATTCATTGTTTTCAATGTAGACGCGTGGCAGGCACTTAAATACCAGAGTGATGCCATTGTGGTGCGTACGTATTCCAGCAGCGCACACCGCATGTCATGTGATGAGGACCAACCAATCACAGCTGGCAGATATCTTTCCCCTCTTCTGTAAATATCAGCCTATGATAAATATGGAGAAAAAGTTGATCATTTTAGTGCAGAGCTGCCAGAGCTTTACATCTGTCCCACAGACAATATGTCCACACACTTATACACAGCATCTGGAAGCAGATCAGCTCTGAACTCAGGATGTTAGGTAAACAGGCTATGGTATCGTGCTTGGACACAACCTGCCACTGCGCTCTTGAAAGCTGGCTCAAAATAGGCATTAAAGTAGCACCCAACGCCCAACCTTGTGTTTTCAAGCTGGTTCAAGTTGATATGTTAGCAAGTCACTTGCTGTCCATTCCAGGATGGACCCATGACCCACTTTTGGACTGCAACCCACTAGTTGGGAACCACTGCTCTACAATATGGGAATTTTTGGTGCCCTGTTTTTTCTGTATAAATTTTTATTTTCCCGTATATGTGTATGAAACATGGTGTTTCAATCCAATATTTGTAGGGTGTTGACACAGTGTGATGAATATGTTATAAGGGTAGCATAGTGTGTGCACAGCGAGTGTGTGGTCAAGTGAGAGAAAAAGAGATAGATTTTCTTAGAGCAGACAGGTGTTGGCGATCGGAGCACCCTCAGTGTTATCTGAACACTGACTGGGACATTTTGGAACTGCTGTTTCGAGTTCAAGTAAGGCAGCGATGCAGTATGTGACTAACCCTACAGATTTCTGCTCACTTCCAAGTACAGATGACGAAGTTGTTCTTTCCTCCTAGCTACAACGTTTTGGTGAGATGCATGGTGTGCTTCTCGGAGCAAAGCCTGTCCAGTCAGAACTTCCTGTAAGTCAGTCATGAAACCACACAGGAAGGATGTAATTTTCACCATGAAAATAAGTGTGAGGATAAAAGAGTTTTAAGGAGCTGAATCATAAATAATGTAAAGCCCAGTTAAGACTGATGATTCATGACGAGATGAAACCATTTTAACCATTACAAATTAAATTCAGTGACAAAATCAGCCTGAAAAGCTGGAAATTGGAGAGTTAATAGAGATGATAAACCGTCTCACCTAGTTACACTGGTGTGAACCAACAGGTTTTTAGAACGTTGCAGAGCCGCGCATTGCAAGTAGTTTCCTGTTTCAACTCGTCTCATTGCGATTCTTTGGTCTGAATTGGGCTTATAAATGTGTTTTAAGTTTTAAAGGTGGGTGTATCACCTCAACATCTCATTTTGAACATTTTAACAATTCGGCCACATGACAGAAGCTTAAGTACGGCTGCATGTTTTGAGAAATGACTGGAGGGTGTATGCAGATTTATTTGGCTTATCATTAAAAACCGCTGGTATGGTCCTTTAATGCTTTGTTTTCTTATTTGCTCTTGCTGCTTACCTTTCTTCTTTTCCAATTTAGCCTCTAGAGTCTCTGTCACGTGGGAGGCCCATTCATCATACAGCTCAGCTCGCTGCTTCACAGCATTCATCATGGGGAACAGTTCGTCCAGTGTGTATCTGAAACTGCAGGAGCAAACAGAACACTGAATTTATGAGGTCGAGGTAATAATAAGACACAAATCTACTTCAGATGGCCCAGGATACTCAGTGATAAAATATATTATTACTGACTTCCAATACTCATTACATTCAACATGTGCCAGAGACCACGCACTCTGATCCAGAGCCTGTTAACTGCCTCTGTAGGAGCTTCAGAGGGACTTACTTCAGTGTGTAGTTGGTGATGGGGCAGGAGCAGAGGTCGCTGGTGTGGTACAGACAGACCAGTACACCTGGGTTGCAGGGACAGGTGACGGCAGACAGGTAACAGGTGGTCCTGCACCTGGCACACTGCCGCTCATCATCCTGGAGGTGATCGTATTTTGCCGTCTGCTCATGCAACACTCCCTGAAGGCGTGAGACAACAACAGAAGTGTTAAAAGCAAATCCACACCTTGAGCTTGTTTGCCTGAGCGAACATGATATCTCCTTTAACACTTTACTTAACATGTAATCGTTGTAAAGAAAGCCTGGAACCTTGCTAACTATCAACAAAACTCACACAGTAAGGGGACACGCAATTATATGTTTTCACACACTGAGAAGAAATTTAATGTTTTAGAAATGTGAAAAATCATGAAGAAACATAATCCACTGACAATCCTCACAATATACACTATAATGGTGTAATGATATTCTTAAAAAAGGGAGACTGTCTTACCATTTTCTTCACTTTCTCTCTCAGTTCCTGCTCCTCTCGGATCATGGCGATCATGTCCTTGTGGACAGCTGACGCCAGGACCACGTCAAGTGTGTCAGCTTTCGAGGCCATGTTGCACACCATCTCATCGTGGGAGAACACATTGTACCGGTGCAACATACGATAGTGGTCGACACACTGCCTGCCAAGAGGCATCTGGTGATATAGAGAGGAAAAATATGAGTTGTAAGGACAGCTCATTCATCAAGTTCATCACAAGACCGGCTAATTTAATGCCTGAAACTCATGGGAAAATTATTCTGCTATAATTCTGATAACTGATTGTTGTTAAAGTAATTTTTGAAACAAAAATGCCAAATTTTCACTGTTTACAGCTTCTCAAATAGAAATGTTTTTCTGGTTTTCTTCTGTGACAGTGAATTGAATATCTTTCGGTTCTACTAAAAAGTCACTGCAGGGTCTGGTAGCTGACGTTTTACAGATCAAACATTTAATTGAGAAAATAACCTGTATATTACAGGAATACTACAACCCCCAAATGACCATTTGTATACTAATTACTCGCTCTATGTCATGTTGAAATTGTTAAAATTGTTTCTCGCATATCTCAACGATGCTGAAAAATCTAAAAACTGAGAAAATTCCTAGGCGACCGCATTAACCAACAGCAAAACTAAATAAAAACAAACACACAACTTATGCAGTATATTCCAAGTCTCACTTACCCAATAGGGGTGTAAATCACTTGTTTCATCATGATGTAATATTATATGAATTCTTTGGACAATGATACAGACTGCTATGATACGATTCGATGTGATTCAGGGGCCTGCGATTGATTTAAGATGATATTATACACTCATATATGTTGCCACCCCTTTCTTTTTTACGTATGGCCATAAAAGATCAAAACAACACATAAATAATGTAAATAATTATAATGTTATGTTCAGTAGAGTTTACTTTATACGGTCTATCTATCTGGTTTAAAGCCCTGAAGGCGAACCTCTTCAAACAGATAAAAACGTTTGGGTTAACAACAAGATCATTTAACAAAAGCATAAAATTCAGCTCAGTAATAACTGTCAAGGTTCATAACCAAAAGAACAGTTTTTTGTTTGTCACCCAATATTAGTTTAAGCATGTTTACAATGCATAAATTAGCTTAGCTGCTAGCGCAGTTTTCCTTTTCTCATGGCCTAACAAATTCCATGTTTATACTTTCGCTTTCTTACAGTCAGTTTAGGTCACTGCATCTCCTGATAGAGCAGCATGGTTGAATTCTGCCTGCGTAAACGTTTTTTCAGCCTGACATTGTTGAAGCACAAACACAGCATATGTTGCGGTGTTACTGTCTGAAGTTGGTGGAGTGAGATGCCCGACCAGGCAGGTACATCGTGTTTTTTTCTCATTATGTCATTGTTTACATACTTAATATGCTTTGTCTGTTGACCCCTATATTTCCACTCTGCCGGTGTATTCCCAGGTAAATAATGTTATCCTCATCGTCTTTCACTTGGTTGCTTGTCATTATCTCCCTTTGACTATTTGACAGTGATACATACTTTCAAAATAAAAGATTAGATATGGATCAATGTTTTCACTTTGTATTGATGATATTGGATAGCCGATCATTGAATCGATATATTGATCCAGATCAATGGATTATTCCACCCCTATTACCCAGTCATATGCCCAATACTTCCCAAACAGACAGCCCTTTCTGACAGGAACTGAACGGAAAGTGAAACTTATCTATGCTCTCTTCAAAGCCAGACTCCATTGACAAAAACATTGATTTTACCTTGTTGAACACGGGAGCTGATGGTCCAGCACTGCCTCCATCAGTTGGTTTGTTAGTGTTATTGTGTGACCTTGGTGTTTCTTAGTATTAGTTAAGATTCACCAAACTCACATATTAACAAACACACACACAAACCAACTGATCGAGACAGGAGTAGACCAGCCTCCCTCATGTCACTGTCTGGGAAGTACTGAGCATACGACCGGATAAATGAGGCTTGCATTATACTGCACAAGTTGTGTGTGAGTTTGTAAACAGATATTTTGATATAGTTTTGCTGTTGTTAAATGTTGACCCCATGACTTGAATCTATCGTGCATGTTCCCTGTTTTTGGATTCTTTGTTCACCAAGGCATGTGAGAAAAACAGTTCACTAATTCAACGTAACACAGGATGAGTAACTGATATAGAAATGTTCATCTGCAGGGTGAAATGTTTCTTTAATTAAGAATGAATATCATTCGTTACATGTTCTACATGAAATAAAATCACACACACGTACACAAATAGTGCCAGTCCTTTCCTTTCCAGTTTACTTTGATTGCCTTTGCAAAACACTTTCCGAAAAGTACAAAATACTAAAGCAACTGATGCATTAACCTATAACAAAAACTCACACCAGTACATTGTGTTGGTTGGCATCCACCTATATTAGTAGTATTTTGATTACTTTTACAAACAAGATATTAAGAGATACATACCCAGTCCACGGTGCAGAAGTTGACCGCCTCAGCAAAGTTAAAACCCTGATTGAAGCCACTGTGGTAGGCTCTCGGAAACGTGATGACAAACTCACCAGCACACTGGTTTGTTCTGTAAATCTGAAGGACAGGAGAGGACAGAAGAAGATGACTTGTGTTCCTGTTTCAAAGACCAGCTGCTTGTTAGTGAAAGTGTCAGCTGTGCATTACTGTGGATTATAGATAGAAGGAATCAGTGCATGTCAAGGAAGCCACATAAATACATACTGGAACTCCGTGGGCCATCAGGGTATTAGGGTTCATGATGGTGACCAGCTGATGCAGCAGATCAGGCTGAGACTCAAACAGCTCCGGGGCCAGTTTCCTCATCACCGCCTCCAGCTGTTCCGCAGCAAAGCCAGGAGCTCCATACCAGGTTTTGGGTTCCCCCCTTGTAGTCAAATAAGATAAATGTAAGATATAGCTTGAAGTGACACAAAAGTAAGTTTAGGGCCTGATATTTGCCACCATGAATAATCTCTTTGCTTTTATCAAAAAAGCTGTAAGTCTTAAGTACCAGTGCAGGTAGTTGATGGAGTAGCTCCAGTGATCCTCAATGTGCCAGCAGAAGGACGAGAAGCACATGCCGACATAAAGCCATGGCAGCGTCATCCCACAGATGTCAGCTGTCACATGAGTCAGTACAGACGGGTTCATCATCGCCAGGTTGTTGAGGTTCCAGCCACAATTGAGGTATTTCTGCAAGTCCAGATAACAAACAGAATTTAATAACACAGGAGCGTACTGTTGATCACCCTTTTGTATACAGAATGTTATAAACAGAAGTTTTTTTGTGTACAACATTCAGAGCATTAATACTGCACTGAACCACTATTTGCTATGTAAAGATATAGTGGAGTAATGGTGGCCTCAGCCGCGCTACCTCTGCGTGTGCTGTAATCCAAACTTCTATGTTCTTTGTTGTGGTAGACGGTCTGGCTGCGTGTACATGTTGGTGCATGTGAGTCCCGTGCGTGTATCTCACTGTCTTGATAATTGCTGCCAATCTGAGCTGCACTCATACGGCAGTTAACGCTGATAATGTCGTCCCAACCCACTGTGACAGGACCCCATCATCATGAAAGTGTAACACCCTCCCTCCAGTTCCCTACCAGGTTAACACTGTTAACTCTGTCAGTACCGTTGCTGTTGTTAGCACTGTTAGCAACCGCCATTTCAGCTCAGCCATCTACATGTTTTCTTGAGACATCTGAGGTGGGAGCCGCGTGCAGGCAATCCTGCCCCAGACCCTGAATGTTGTATATCAGTGGTTCCCAACTGGTGGGTTGCCGTCCAAAAGTGGGTTGCCGGTCCATTCTGAATGGACTGCAAGTGACTTGCAAACATGTGAAGTTGTAAAAAACAAACTTTATTTTCAAGTACAGTGAATTTCTGGCACAGAGCTTTGAAGTGCTGTTTTCTGCTGTAGAGTGAGTGAATAACCGACAGCCACCTGACATTGATGGCAAACTGGAGAGAGGACATGGCCAAGCACAAGTATGACGCTGAATGTATTAAAACTGTGTGGACCTTGAGCTAATGACTAATGAGAAATCTGGGCCCCATGACTGGACCAGTTGGGAACCACTGCTGTATATTACACCTTTAATTTCACATTAGACTGATGCTATCTGATAGAGTCAGATATGACTGCCACACTGGGTTTCTGCAGGTTAAGTCTTAAAGTAAAATTGAAGACTTTTTAAGACCTTTGTAATACCACATAGAAAGCAATTTTGTGATCATTCTGTCAGGACAATATAGCCTAGAGTTATCTATTAATATATGACTTTTTTAATACTTACTTCAGCAGTAAATGACAAAAGTTCTTAATGTTATAGTCAATTAAATTAATGCCACCTGGACCTGGATGAGTGGCATAAAATGGATGAATGGAATAACCAATTAAAAATTATTCATTAATGACATTTTTGCTGAAATCTTCACTTGCCCATAATGAGTTGTTGAACCTCTGAGCTACTGTTGCTAGCAGTAGTACCAGTGTTTACTGCAGGTCTGATGGTACTGACTGACTTCTATAGACACATCTACTATTAAATACACGTTTTGTTTATAGGTTTGTTAAACTGGGTGCATTGTACAGATTGAGGTCATGCTTTTCTTTAGAAAATAGAAGTCAGTGTCAAAATGTCAGTCTTAGATTTTGGTGATATTTTGTATATGCATGCAGCTCAATCCACACTAAAATCACTTAATTTTTTTTTTCTTTTTACCTTTATTTAACCAGATAAGTCCCATTGAGATCAGGATCTCATTTACAAGGGCGACCTGGCCAAGAGGTCAGCAGTACACGTCATAATAAATACAAAATTCAATACAGTTGACCACAGTCCTCTTTGTTTTATTACTAGGCATGGTTTTAGAACTCACCACTGTGAGCTATATCAGACTGTGGGATGGTCGGCTCTCACTGATAGGAGGGAAAAACATTGTCTCCTTTTTGGTTTATAAGGCATTGCTTGGAAAGCTACCCTTCTACCTCACTTCTCTTTTAAAAATCAAATCCATCTCTCATCACACACTCACAGGAATTTTTATCCCTCGAAACTCCTCAGATCAGTAAATAAGCTTTTAGTTTTTTTTCGCCCAACATAAATGGAATAAGTTGCTAGAAATATATTTAAATTAGACAGGTAAGTGTCATTACATCATTTCAAGAGTAGGCTAGAGGACTTTTTTCATCACTTTATTGTAATTATATATTTGTATCCTTCTAGCCCACTGAATGTGAACTCACGGCATTGCTGTAAAAGAGGTTAATGCTCAGTCAATTTTCCCTAAATAAACAATGGTTGATGATTGTTAAAGTCTCCCGACAGCCAGCAATTTCATACAGAAGCATTTTATAACTGACATTACTGCCTTCAACAGACAAGAGAAAATATTTAAGATTTTTGTAAATTAAATTTGACATGTTTTAATACCTCTTAGGGCCTTTTTTTTTTATAAGGAAACTGGACTCAATGCTTTTTATTCTAAAGATAATTTGTAGACATTTTTCATGCTTCATGGAGAGACAGAGATATAGGGATAAAACTATATATATGGAATGCCCCATGCCACACTTGGACCTAGGCCACTGCAATAAGGACTCTGCCTTAATGCAACACGCTCTACACAGTGAGCAATCGGGGGACACCCATTCAATGAGTTTTCATACCCCTGCCACATTTTGTTTACAGACACATTGTATCTCTAAGGGATTTCAGGTGGCTCGTTTTACAGGTTTACCTCATCAGCTGGGGAAACCTTAAATTTCCCGTTGGGAATGGGGAATCCACTCCCAAACTCCTTTGAGGCAATATCTGCTCCGTATTCTACAGTAACGTCCTCCTCGATGGCTCCCACCAAACGCCAGAACTCTTTCTCCACCAGCTCTGTGGGTACCATCTGTGATGAATACATAACAGAGACATTTAAACTTAAAAAAAAAAAAAAATACTCACAAGAGAAACTGACTGATTTATTCTCCTACTACTTACATGAACTGGCATGTTGAAGTAATCAGATTTGAATGCATCAGCCATTTGCCCAAATGCACGCAGAGAATAGTCTCTGTATGCTTGTTCAAAGCCGAATGCCTCGTGAGGTTTGTTGCATTCCTGCGGGTTTAAAAAAAAAACATCATTGAACAAATGTGTTAAATATATTTTGGACCCATTTCTATATTCTTTTTTTATATTAAAAATGTTTATTTAAACCCTCTTACGGGAACAGACAGACTAGTTTTGATAACTGCACAGTTCATTAATCAGAATCAATGTGCATCACATTCATCAGTCTTTGCAGTTTATTCTCACCTGAGCGAGACACTTGGGGCACCTCCAGTCTCCTTTGGGGATGTCAGGTAGAGGAGGGATGAGGCAGAAGGTGTGGTAGCTGTCATCGCAGCCGTCACACAGCAACAGACGTTCTTCATCTCCCCCGCTGCCACACACCAGACACACGACCAGATCCACCTGCAGAACAAAAGGAGGAGTCTGTAATGAATCGGTTTAAAGAGCTGTGACAACTGATAAAAGCAGCTTCATCAGCAGAGGCTTGTGCGGTTTCTATAAACAAACTTCAAACAAATAAAAGACTATTTCACAGCACAAGTTTAATGTTAAGTCGTTAAAGCCGAGCTTCTGACGATGCATTTAAAATGACAAGCCTTTTAATTTTTCACCAAGTTTTTTCATATCTCATGCAGGTAAATCTTATCCAAAAGAGGAGTTAAAAGATATTTTTACTTACTGGACTTGAAATAACAGGAGGGATGAATTTCTTGTACCGTGACTTGGATTTGTCAGCTTCAATTACTGGTTCTTTAATTTCAACTGGTTCCTGCTTCACTGGAATGGGAATTTCTTTTTCTGCAAGACAACAGGAAACATTACTGAAACCATTTGTTTTAGTGAGAACTTCAACAGTTAATACGCTTGACTTTAATGTCCCCTATTTAGCATTCATAAGCAGGATATAAGCATTTAGAGGTCCAGTGTGTAGGACTTCGAGGCATCTACTGGCGGAAATGGTGTATAATATTCAGGACTGTTTTCAGGAGTTTACATTCATCTAAAACTAAGAATTGGCGTGTTTCTGTTACCTTAGAATGAGCCATTTATATCTACATAAGGAGCAGGTACTCTTCCACATAGTCCACCATGTTCTACAGTAGCCCAGAACGGACAAATCAAACACTGGCTCTAGATAAAGCCATTCAGCCTGTGTAGTTTTCCCATATGCTCGGCACACAGGAGAAGTTTCAGTTCTGCAACATTACCGCTGGATACCATTAAATCTTACACACTTGACCATTAATAAATGGTTTTATGGTAACCAGCGCTGGGTAATTTCACTATTTCTGGTGGTAACTAATTACTTTTTCAAATTAAATATCACAATTACAAGAACTGAAATTTAAATGGGCTTGTTACTTGTTACCTCTGTCTTCATTATTGCAGACAAATGCAGCACAATCCCCAGGTTAGGGATTATGATCACCCGTAGATATACTTAAGTCAGGTGAGACGCACTCATTCCCTGTCTTGTGTGTATATGTGTTAGAGAGTGAGAGTGAGCAACAAGGGTGGAAGAAGGTGGACTATTGCATGCAATGTGTCAGTTAATTTACTCATAAATTAGCGCAACTAGGAATGCCCGGGTCGAACCACACACATACACTGTACAAGGGTGACTCACCCGACCTCACAGTGGTGCAATAAATGACGTAAATCAATCAGCACTAGTCCGTCACTGCACACATTTACCCTCCTCAAGATCAAGGACCAAAGTGGTGACTTGTAGTCTATGTGCAGGATTTAAATGACTGTTGAGGTTAACAAGGACAAACCTAAGTGTGTTTGTGTTATTGTGATTAGAAAGGACTGTCAAATGTCAGAGAAACAGTTGTTTTTTCATTTTACCCTGCGAGGAGAATTAAAAACTGACTCATGTTGCTTGATCTGAAGGCCTGTCAATAATAATAAGGCCTTCAGTAAGTACGCCTATCAAAAGACATCTATTGTGGTTTACTGTTCCACTACTTACTTTTCATCAAAGTGATAATGGGCACAATCATGAATAAAAAGTGACAGATGTCTTGTCCCACAATGAGTCACAGCAACACTTAAATAATATACGTGTGCTTTAATTGAAAAGTGTTAAGTCTTTCTTGACGAATTGCTTTTATATGCTCTGATTGGTAAAGTAATCCAATTACTTAATAGTAACTAGTAACTGAAACAAATGACTAGTTTTCAGTAACTTGCACATCTCTGTTTATAACACTACAATGTAACTGTATGTGGTGATAAGGACATATTTAAGTGTTTATTAATGTTCCGTATTTGTTAACTATTATAATTTCACCTATAAAAACACACTTTAGACTTTTACAACAGTATTTTACTATACTGTCATGCATTATGTTTATACAGCAGCATCAATGATGCAGAGGTGGGATTGTCTGCACACAGGCTCTCAACATGGAGGCGGCTAACAGTGCATACAGTGCAACACGGGCTGACGGAGCCAGTGCTGTTAACATGGGCAGGAACTAGAGGGTGGGCATTACACTTTGCCAAGACGCTATCCTGCCACTGTGGGTTGGGGTGGCATTATCAGCAATAACCGCCGTATGAACGCAGTGCAGAGTGCTGGTGATTAGCCACTAGCCAGTGAAATATATACACACAGGGAGTCACATGCATGCGGGACCAGACCAGCTTCCACAACAAAGTACAGGGGTGTTTGGATTACAACACACACAGAGGGAGTGTGACTTCATTCTCTGCTTAGGATGGCATCAGGTTGATGCTATATTCAGGATTTAGGGGGGATATATTGGCAGTAACATAATATAATAAGTATGTTTACTTTAGTTTAGATTTACCTGAAAATAAGAATCATTGTGTTCTTGTTATCTCAGACTGAAACAATTATATCTACATAGACAGCGGGTCCTTGCCCACTGGGTCTGCCATGTTGCACTATCTTGTTACTACAGTAGCTCAGAATGGACGAACCAAACACTGGCTCTAGATAGGGCCATTCACATTTTTGTGTCAGCCCCATAATAGGCAACCCCTCTGCAACAAGCAGTGCTGGGAAAAACACTTATGATTTTTATGTTTAACCCCTTTATTCAGCATTTTTTGCCGGTTTAAATGACCTGGTCCATTTGTTTTAGAGATACCTCTGTGGATAATTCAGGTCCCTGGTGAATAAGTCCTGAACAACAAACACTGACGGAATCCTAACCGACAGTTTGTGCTTGGCACATGGGAAAAGTTTCAGCTGGTTGAAATCTGCCTCTAAATCCAGTGAACATCTCTGCTTATAGCTACGCTATAGTTTATCAGCTACTTGAGAAATGTTTATATACCGCTTACGGGTGCTAAATAGGGAGGATTAAAGTAAAGTGTTACCATAAATACTGTAAATGTCATTAGCGTAACTATTTTTTCACTGTGATGTGGAGCCTGACCTGGTTCTTGCTTGGCAACAAAAGAACCCATCCTCCGTCTCAGGTTTGGCCGATTGTCGCCAGGCTCACCTGGCTCAGTCTTCACACAGGCAGCCTACAGAAAAATGAGAAGTTAAACTGCAGGAAACTTAAAAACTACTAAAACTGTTTAGTATGTGGAGAAAAGTGAAGAATGGAGAATGTGCTGCTTGTTTTCATCAGGTGTTTGTGGCCCTCTTCAATAACACCCACCTCACACTTCATGCGCTTGGCTCTGCGAGCGGTGGGGCCGATGTCAGGCGTCTGGGCAGTCTGCCTCTGAGCCTGCTCCTGCAGCTTGTGCTCCTTGATGTCCATGCTCTCCATGCTTCCTGTGCTCTCCACTGGCTGAACCGGCTTCTGAACACACTGAAGGAAACAGCATGCCAATTAAAACTACAGCTCAGTAGCTACTAAAAAAAGACATGTGTGTGCCTAACTTGGGATCAATAAAGTACCATCTATCTATCTATCTATCTATCTATCTATCTATCTATCTATCTATCTATCTAACTGGAAATACCTGTATGTCCAAATGCTGTAAACAGTAAGATATAAATGGAAGACTAGATAAAGCTATTAATATGACTAGGCAAACACAGACAGGACACATTGAAGCATCTCAACCAGGAAGTGTGAGCATACCACAGCCTGCATTTTAAAGCCATTTGGTGTTTCTATGATTATTACTTCTGTTCTCCAACAGTAATAAAATAAATACTAGGAAGTATCTGTGGCTAAAAGACTGGGACGTACTATATCAAAGGCAGTGTTTGATATTGACATAGTTTCAGGATAAAAGAGGCCTTAAGAAGGATGTGGTTAGTCACAATTTGTCACCCCAAACAGGGAGCACAGAAACTCGGGAGGGGCATGCCAGATCAGAGGATGAAAGACAGATATGTGCTGAGGGTGTACAGGTAATGAATATCAGACTTTAAAGGAGTTGCCTGTGAGTTGGCAGCTTAATCATAGTAGCACTTGGATAGGACAGATAAGAAGAGAAAATCTACTAGAATATTTGAACTGAAAAATTATCATTTATCAGCACCTGATTGCTGATTGCTGCCCAAAACAATGTATTTTAAATTATTCCCAAGATGCATGTTTTGGATTGTCTGCAGTGGGGTTTTATGAGGTACTTATCCACACTCAGTGTATTATTGACAGTAGACTGCAGTCGGCACAATGCTGTGATGAGGAGGGCTTCACTTACTCATCTATGCTCTTGTCCAAGCCACCAGACTCCATCAACAAACAGTAATTTTACTTTGCAGAACACAGGAGCTGCTGTTCTGCCACTACATAGATCAGGTAGTTTGTTTGTGTTATTGTGTGACTTTGGTGAATCTGAACTTCAGCGATGTTAAATTACTTTTTTCTGAATGGAGTCTGGCTTTGAAGAGAATCACATAACTGTCTCAGTTCCCTGTCGGAAATCGCTGTCTGACGGTAAGGTAAAGAGGTGAGAAAATTCTAAATACAGTGTACACTTTAATTGATGATTTTTTTAGGTGGCTCTTTTTCAAGATGCTAAAATAGGCTTTGGTGCATTGCATGGCCTCTGTGCTGATACTTTTTACTTGTTTCTTCAAACTGGGGGCATGCCGACAGACATCTACTGCATGTAATACATTGACAATGGTTAAGTACCCTACACTCCCACTTAAAAAAAATCCAGACTGTCCCTTTTAGTGCAGATGGACTTGTAAAGGTAGAGATAATTAGTTTGAGGTGATCCTTTTGTTGTAATATTAATTATTATGGTCTTAAAAAAGGGTTAAATTCAGCATACCATGCCTTAAAATATCAAAACAACATGCTGGAAATACAGTTTAGTGTCCAGCCACAGATAAACATGCATTCTGTTAATTGTGAGGCCAAGTGGCTTCTAACCATGACACAAACATACCTTTTCAAGTTCAGGATCAGCCTCCAAACGCATCAGTTTGGAAGCTGGCTCTGGTGCCTGAGGCAAGAGAGAGCTTGGGTAATTAAACAATTTAAAGTGACCTCTCCAAACGGTCACACAGCACCAATCAAATGACCTTAGAGAAGCTCTCTTGCAACATGTTATGAAATATTTGGGTACTTAAATGACATGACTACACACCAGATTGTAATATGACACTCAGTATATCAGTCAGACAACAGAGTTAACTCCTCAGAAAAAAATACTGTACAGAACCAAACTTTTATCTCAATAAAATACATCATAAAACATATTTTGTGTAAGCTGAAGTCTAACAAAGAACATGCATATCCTAATAATGCACTCATTTCCATTTATTTTTTGAGTTGCTTCTTGTTCAAAGTGAAACACAATTTTTTTGTCATCATAAACATGTAATTAAACGTTGACTGTAAAATTAAATAATTAGTAGAAATAAAGATATAAATGAGCATTATTAGGGTTTTGTTTATAGACGAGCCACAGACTGTTTAATATGCATGACAGCTCCTCTTTGTGAGTATCATCAGGAACAAGATAGGCTGTCATAATGATGCATGAGTCCCAACTCACCAGAAGGTTTGCTCCACTCTGAAACAGATTGTAAGGATAGAGCGTTTTCTCATAATGCCCTCGCAGGTGTGAGCCGACGGCTTTGCCAGGGGCGAAACCCATTTGTAGTGCAATCTTGGTCCATCGCCTCTCCCGACAGACAATGTCAAATCCACCCTCCTCCGATACCAGCTGTGGCAAAAAAAAAAAAAAAAAAAACAAGATTTACATTATTAGTGTGAATTGTTTAATTGCATTTATAAATATATATATATACATATATATAACGTGCAGTGAAGTCAATTATTAACCTTATTTAGTTTATATAAGTCCAAAATCTTCCTCTCCACATGAGGAATCTTAAGGGAAACTCCCTGCAAATCCCAAAATTTGGCAATCTGGTCCAGAAAGTTGAGCTTGACTCTGGTCTGTGCCTGGGAATAAAATGTAATAAATGATAACAGTCAGCCACAAATTAATTAAATTCGAGGAAATTAACTCAGGCAAGGCTTTCGAGGAAAACCAAGGCAATCACTGGGGAAAATAACATAAGGGCTAAAAATAATCTGAACAGGCTGCTATTTATGCAAGAACACAGGTGGTGCATCCTATTGTTTAAAATAAATAAATAAATAAATGAAAATGCTTTCCGTTAAATTTTTTTTGAAAACCTTGGATTAATTAAAAATCAATTTTACAATTAAAATTTGAGAGTACTGATACACAAACACAGATGTTAAATAACAAAAGTCACCTCCAATTCATTGAGCCTCTGGATCCGAGGAACAAAGTGAAGTCTGTCAACATCACAAGCAAACGGAGGCTGCCAACCCTAAACAGTGACAAAAATACACACAATGGCACACGAAGGTCATCATAACATGTAACTGGATATTCATGTAGGTGGCAATTATTATGATTTTTATTCTTGCATTGATGAGTTATAGTCTGTTTGTGTTTCCTTTGAAGACGGCCCTCTTGTGACAATGGTTTTTTCAAAGCATCTACCCAAATTTTGGAAATTTCCATATCCTTTACCCATGGTGACTTAACTTGAATTGGGCAGACGAAAAAGGGCGCATGAAAACACAGTTGCAGGTTTTAAAAATCAAGTTTGTAAGAAAAACAAGGTCTGTGGATACTGAAAGAACACAGTGATCCTTTTCAGTTTATAACTCACAACACCAATCAATATTCGTGTCAATATCACACACAGCCAGGCGTATGACAACAATATCGCATCATTTGAGCAGAGATTCAAGTTCTTGTTTTAAGTCAGTAGCCAACATCCCCCACTGGCACACAAAATGGCCAGATGGAAGACTCACTCACCAGCCCAGCTTACCACAAAGCCAACATGGAGGACAACACCCTTACTACACAGGCTCATACATGAACAGTGGCTCATCTTCCAAGAAACTTAAATGATCATAAACATGCAACACAGCTGTGATGTTGTGTAATATGGCGAGTTGAGCCACAACTTCAAAAGTCACAACTTGCTTTTTGACAATAATAGTGGACTTAATATTTAAATAACCCAAAGTACCTCTTGTCCCATGATGGGGCAATTTCTATGACACTCACACCAATAAAGGGAATATTTATTTAACCTGACCAGTGCAACAAACACACAGTGCTTCAGATATTCATCAGATAGTGGTGGTGGATGGAGAAGTGATGGATCAAGTCCACTGACTGACCCAACTGCATCATGATGCTCCTCAACAAATAATCCATAATTAACCTCAACTGCAGGGCTGCGAGGACATTAAAGGACAAACGGATTAACAAGTGTTCACGTCCATATTTATCTTATCTTTATGTTCTTCCATGCAGAAGAAAGAGAATGGCTTCCGCATAGCCACCTATGTCAAAGCCGTGTACTGAATTATGACAGGTTGGTTGTTGAGCTGTTAGCCAGCGTTAGCCTGCTAGCTAAGTGGCTCAATGAAGGGAGCACCGAGGCTTTGTTGACACACGGTGACAAACGACTATATTCCACCTTTAATTAACTGACACATCCATATTGCTGCTAACGAGCTTTAAATCGAGCCAAACAGCGCGGTTGGGGTTGTGCATAACCACAAATGAGAGCTAGCTAGCGGTGAGCAGCACAAAGAATGAACATAGCCGTACGTTATATCCGCCATGTTGAACAGTCCCTTTAAATCCCGAGCGCTGGGTCCATCTACAGCCGTCTTAACGGTGAACCAATTCAGCATCCGTGAAACCGTTTTTAAATCACACTCACCGGTGGCGGGCGGACTTTGCAGATGCCAGTTTTTTCGGCGATGGGACGGATCTTGTTGATAAAGGCATACGGATCTTTAAATTCTTCCCAGCTTGGCTCGAAGACCGGGCACTCCGGAGGAGGCTTGAACTCGTTCGGCCGAGGCTGGCTCATCGTTTCGGACCGACCCGGTGGTAGCTCAGACAGGACGGGTCACACAACAAGTACCGCCGTGGTTCGGTTCTGGAGGAGTGATTTTTTTTAAATTTTTTTTGTATAATCCCGTTTGTTCACCGTGAGACTCGGTGGCAGTCAGTCGTCACCAGCACGAGAGGAGACAGCTTACACACATACAGCCTACATACACACACGCGCACACAAACATACACTCACACACACATCCATGCACAGTGAGGAGAATGTTCCAAGGCAGTGAGCACGTCCGCTGAAAAAACTAGACACCGCGCAGCTCTTACTGATGCGGGAGGGATTCATCAGCCCCAACAATGTTTACTTCCTCATAACTGACTACAGCTAAATGTGGCCTCCATGTCTGTCAGAGCTGTAATGCAATACATACTTTTATATTGCACCTAATTTTATATAAAGACGTTTGATTTCTAATCCTCTCATAGACTTAAACTTCAGTAACCACACAATCTAAACCTGGATTCAGCCTAATTTACTGCTTGATTAAGATAACATAAGATACAATTCTATTCATCCATAGAGAAATTGTTGTGCAGAGGTTGCAATACAAACTTGGAAGAGTGCAAATATACAAAAGAATAAAATAACACAGTAGATAACAGAAAGGTGCAAATAAAATGCAGTCCAAATACAATATCAGAAACAGGTCACCAGGTGAGGTGCAAGCTCTTTTCTGTCTTGATGTTTTGATTCAGAATGGTTTCATTTTAAAGGATACGTGATGGAAAGAGTGTTCATATCACTTAGTAAAAGTAGCAATACCACATTATAAAAATACTATAAGTACAAGCACTGCATTTAAAATTTTACTGAAGTAGAAGTACTGAATATTTAGCAACAATATAAACTTAAAGTGTCCAAGAAAAAGTAGTTGTTACACAGTAGGCAGGGGCGTAGCACCAAATCTGGGCTCACATGCAGTCTCTGTGGGCCCCCCATTCTTTCTCTTGTGATCCATGTCTCTTATGCACTTTTAATTAACTTTTTTTCTTTTACAATCAGAAGGCAGTTTGCTTACTTTCTGTGTCCTTTCTTTATTTTCTTTTTGAAACCCAGATTTCCCTTCCACTGAGGAAGACATGACAGCGTGCGTTGGTGCTTCAGCAGCATCAGCAGTCATTCACTTTGCTTGAGCAAAGTTTAGAGACCAATCTCAGTGTAGGGGTGGACTAAACTATTTTTCACCTTTAGGCACTGGCTTTGCTTTTGCTCCTTGAAGACACTTCTCATCTTTTATATTTGTATATTTTGCCGGATATTTAATACTCTGTTGTTTCTAAAACTGAGCCCAGTGAGTGACCTTGACACTGGCAACCCACTGGTTGTTCTGGTTGTTACTGTGGTTACTGTACTTTGTGTTACTGTAATTTGAAGCATTCTCTGGCACAAGAATTTTCTTTGGGATAAATAAAGAGCCCCAGAGAGCTTCCACTATTTTTTATACAAAGTTACAAATAAAAACCTGCAAACAAAACCAAACTCCAGGTGTTTTCAGGGCCCGCCTCCCACCGGGGCCCTGGGTATCAGTCCCTGACATTAAGTGCAAAGTATAAAAAACTAAATAACAGTAAGGTTACCAGGCTAGATTGTGTAAGATCACCATATGTGTGTATGCATATTTTCCTTTGATTTGTTGATTTGTAATGGTTTTCCTGTTGATGATCAGTAGTGGAGGAAGTATTCATAACTTAAGCAGAAATAGCAATACTATACATAAAAACAGTCACAAGTAAAAGTCCTTCGGTCCAAATTTTACTTGAGTAAAAGTAGTTTTTTTTCCTTGCAACAAAATGTACTTAAAGTATTCAAGTAAGCATGTCTAAATGTACAAATATGCTGCAGCCAAAATCAAGATATGAAACTGATGAATCAATTAAAAAATAATTACACCTGTGGCTGTAATAGAAATCTGAATTGGAATATTTCAACACTAAACCACAGTATTCGTCAGTGGTGGAAGAGGTACTCAGGACAGAAATCTTTTACTGAAGTAGCTAAAAGTAACAATACCATAGAGTAGAAATACTTAGTTACAAGTGTAAGTCCTGCAATCACAATTTTACTTGCGCACAAGTACAGCTTAAAGTACTGAAAGTAAAAGAACTTACATCACATCAGTGAAAGGTTTATATAGTTTAAATAGAACTGAGTGTACAGTTGTGTCTAAATTTGGTAGTTTATATTTTTATAGTTCTGATATATATCTTTTTGTATTTTATCTTTATTCTACATATATTCTATTGCCATTCAACTTGCTTTTCTATCTGTGTTATTTGAGCTGCTGTAACATGTGAATTTCGCCAGTGTGGGATCAATAAAGTTTTATCTTCTCTCTTATCTTATTATTCAGAAGGGCCTGGGTCAGAATAATAAATATTATAATTATAGATTTATTTATGAGTCAGGATCACTATAATGTTGCAGATGGTAATGGTGGGGGCATTTTTAACATATAGTGCTGAATCTGTAGTACTACATCATTATTTATTTGTTAATTGTACGTTGGATTACTACTTTGATTTGCAAAGTGACAACTCAAATTATCACATACATTTTATGAAATAAAAAGTCCATTATTATCCTCTGAAATGGAGAGTAGAGGTATAAAGTAACACAAACCAGAAATACTTAGGTAAAGTACCTTATAATTGTACTTAAAGTAAATGTACTTAAGTACTTCCTGCTACTGCTATTCAAAGCCTTGGTGATGATACACCATTGCAGAGTTGTGTGGTTAATAAACACAAAGATGTCCATATTTGAAGAAGGATCAGCTCAGGCAGTGATGATGTCTGCTCCACAGGCTGCAGCCTCAAATCTTCATCGTGTCTAAGAGTCTGAATATTTTCCTCTTCCTCACTGCGGAACAGTAAATCGCATCTAACTGTGATAAACATCACAGATAATTTGTCTCATCGTGTTATAAAGACACAGTCAGCTGTGAGCTGTGAAACTATTCTCTTCTTTGTGGACCGACTTCTGTTTACACTTTATGCGCGGATGAATATGTTCAGGTGACACCTTCACGGCTGCCGGGACTCGTTGTTTAAATAGCCAGTCTGTGCAGTTTGATTGGACGTTTCTCTTATAATGGTTTTATAACATCTGCTGCTGCACAATCACACTCTGTCAGCTGATCTGATGCACAAAGTTAATCAAACTTACATTGTTGGATGGAGTTCAGGGTTCAGGTAACAGTTTTATAAAGACACTTAAATTCTGGCTTATGGGAAACTTGATGTAAGATAGGGGAGACCAGGGCTTGTTGTTACACTTTTTACTCTTGCGTGAATCATCAAAACATCTTTAAACAGTCACTCCTACATTAAACGAAAGCTGATGGTCTTGGCTTGAAATGGGTATCCCTCTTGTTTTTACAATTTACCGTAACAAGAGGTGATTAACCACCAAAGACATGGGTTGGTTGTCACAATGTATGTGATTGGTTGTCCCAATACAGGGTTTCAGGAAAAAAGTGTAACTTTTTAGGGTTTTTAAAAAAAAATACTAACACCAAATAAGTTTTGAAATGAATACCACCTCTATAATTGTAGCCATAAGGGTTTTAACCAAAACCAAGAAGTACGACGACATCACAGCAGTTTCAGCTTCTTTACATTGGCTCCCTGTTCATTTTAGGATTTACTTTAAAATCTTATTAATTACTTTTAAGGCTCTTCATGGCCTGGCTCCAGATTACTTTTCAGACCTGTTAGTCCCTTATGAACCTTAATGTAGTTTGAGATCCTCAGGCAGAGGTCTCCTGCTTGTCCCAGAGTCCAGGCTGAAGACCAAATGGGACAGAGCTTTTGCCACCAGGGCCATAAGGCTCTGGAATGACCTGCCCGAGGATATAAGGCGTCTGAGTCACTGGCTTCGTTTAAGTCTCTCCCAAAGATGTACTTCTATCAGAAAGCATATCCTATCTTTATCTGAGCTGCTTTCATTGCTTTCTTACTGATTTTATTTCCCATTTATTGTGTTGATTTTAGTTTTGGCCTTCCTTATTT
The DNA here is from genome assembly GCA_019142605.1 of Cephalopholis sonnerati. NCBI lineage: Eukaryota > Metazoa > Chordata > Actinopteri > Perciformes > Serranidae > Cephalopholis > Cephalopholis sonnerati. The sequence goes on along the minus strand of JAGQAX010000011.1, from coordinate 8,799,168 downwards.
GATCTTTTACTAGATGACATTTTATGACATGTTATTTGTTTTATTCCTCTTGTGTTTTAATTGTGTTTGTTTTATTGTACAGCACTTTGTAACTGTGTTTTGACAGGTGCTATATAAATAAACAATATTATTAGTAGTAGTACTAATCAATGCCCCTTGTGTTTAAACCATGAGTTTGAACCAGGTGATTGTTTGTTTGAATTATCCTCTGTAATGAGAAGTAAAATGAAGGAATTTACAATGCTGAAAAAAATCTAGCCTTTTTAAAGTCATTGTTTCATAACAATTCATTATGAATACAACATTAAATGAAACAGTGAGATTGGGATACATTAATCTCCATCATAATATGACCAGAAACTTTTGTTGAAATGTCAAACATCCTGAGTTGAAGTATGTAATTGTTTAGATACAACATTGTTTTCTAATGAGGAACTAAAGTAACATTGTGTGTGTGTGTGTGTGTGTGTGTGTGTGTGTGTGTGTTTGTGTGTGTGTCTAGTCAAAAACACTCAAGAACATATCAACCATAACATGTTTGCCATGCTCTTTCTGAACTGTCACATGTGTGACAACCAACCCCCAGAGCAGTGAGACAACCGTCCCCAGCTGACCTCTTGACAAACATTTTAAGCTAGCTACCACATGGCTTTATATATATACACACACACACACACACACACACACACATATATATATATACAGTATATATATATATATATATATATATATATATATATACATATAACATCTCTTCTATGAGGATTAACCTAACCAAATCAAGTCCTGGTATTTTGTGGGTAGCTTTGACAGGACAAGAGGGAATACACAGCTCATAAAATACATGAAACTTTCCCTCTTTTCCCAGAAAACTATTTCCTTATTTGGTGTAACAACAATTCTGTATGGCCACTTCAGTTTTTGTCACCTTTATCAAATAGAAAAACCCAGGGAAAGTTACCACTGCCGTACTTCTCTACATCTATCCATGCATCCATCTGTCTATTTTCAACCACTTATCTGAAGCCGGGTCGCGGGGGCAGCTGGCTGAGTAAAGTACTCCAGACGCCCCTCTCGCCAGCAACACTTTCCAGCTTCTCCTGGGGACCCCGAGGCGTTCCCAGGCCAGATGAGATATGTAATCCCTCCAGCGTGTTAATTTTGCAGTTATTTTTTATTATTACTTTCACACAAAGAGTTGTGGGGTCTCTTGGTCTGCAAACACTGAGGAAGTAAAGCCAACATCAACAAAACACATGGGGTTAACTCTGTATTTTACAAGATTTAATTTTAGCCCATTATTTTTATAAATAAGCTGTCATGATTAGTTTAAGGTAATTTTGAGGCCTGTATTCAACAGTGGAAAGGCAGACAGGAAATGTGGGATAAGAGGGGGGCAGAGGGACGACCTGAAACAAAGATCCTTGGGTGGATTTATGATGGGGATGTGCTGGTAACATGATGTCGTATTCGACCACTGGACCACTGTAACACCCTGCCTGTATGTCACACACGTGGCAGATGGCACAGAGAAAAAAAGGAGGTGCACCAGGGTAGCAACACCTGTACTATAAGGAGGGGGTGAGAAGAAGGCTGTGATGTTGGTTCAGGGTGGTGGGATGAGACAGGTGCACATTTGTGTATCTGCAGAGCATCAGTGGTCCATTAGCTGCTCTTGCCGTGGAACCATTTAAGTTGTTTGGTTTTGTTTAGTTTGGTCTTTTTCTTTGTCTAGTCTGCCTTGGCACGTGAGCCGGTAACGGGCAAAAAGATATGGGTGTTGCCCTTAGGATGGACTGGTTTTCTTTCTTTAATTTTTCATTTGTTTGTGTTTGTTTTTTCAATCTGTCTGCTTCCCCCCAAATAATTACCACTCACTCAGGTTAAACCCAGTCAGACAGACATGCCATGGTTTAACTGTGTGCAGTGAAGATAATCACGTGTGGAAACTTTGAAACGGTGTTAGCACTTTGAGTGCATGTCGCATTGATTGCAGTGTACACTGGTGTGACATTGGAAGTTAAACCCTGCCTTGTTAGCGATAGCTAGGAGACAAATCCTGAGGAGGGTGAGGTGGGAGAATATAGATCGTATGTCAAACTTCTGTATTATAAAGACTGTTTCTCCCTTACCTCATTTCCACACAGCATATGCAAAGACAAACTTTATTTCACAACACAATTCAAACACAGCTGTAGTGTTAGTTTGTCTTCTGACGTTCTAAAAACATGGCTGTAAGAAAGATCATCACTTTGGCTAGCTTTAGAAGACAGACAGTACAGATATGACATCGTTACTGACTCAAGATAAAATGCCGCGCAGCCGTCACAGCCTCACCAGGTTCAGTATTCTTGGTCTTCATCATTTTCAGAATCTAGCCATATTTGACCCAAATCCTCGTAATCCCTCTCGAGACAGGCCAGGTCCTCTCTTGCCTCTGCGAACTCTCCCTCCTCCATACCTTCACCTACATACCAGTGGATGAACGCACGCTTAGCGTACATGAGGTCAAACTTGTGGTCGAGACGTGACCAGGCCTCAGCAATGGCCGTGGTGTTGCTCAGCATGCAAACAGCCCTCTGGACTTTGGCCAGGTCTCCACCGGGGACTGCAGTCGGAGGTTGGTAGTTGATGCCCACCTGTTGAGACAAAGAGAATGATGAGAAATATGAAGTATCTCAAGTTGCACTTCCTACCTCAATGATGTCACTCACCTTAAATCCAGTTGGGCACCAGTCGACGAACTGAATGGAACGTCTGGTCTTTATATTTGCGATGGCAGCGTTTACATCCTTAGGGACGACATCGCCTCGGTACAGCATGCAGCATGCCATGTACTTGCCATGACGAGGGTCACACTTGACCATCTGATTGGTCGGCTCAAAGCAGGCGCTCGTGATCTCGGACACAGACAGCTGTTCGTGACATGCCTTCTCCGCAGAGATGATGGGTGAGTAGGTCACCAGAGGGAAGTGGACACGCGGAAATGGGACCAGGTTGGTCTGGAACTCCATCAGGTCCACATTGAGGGAGCCGTCAAAGCGAAGGGAGGCCGTGATTGAGGAAACAATCTGACCGATCAGTCTGTTAAGGTTAATGTAACCGGGACTGTCGATCTCAATGTTGCGCCGACATATGTCGTAGATGGCTTCATTGTCCACCATGAAGGCGCAGTCGGAGTGCTCTAAGGTGGTGTGGGTGGTGAGGATGGCGTTGTAGGGCTCCACCACAGCGGTGGACACCTGAGGGGCTGGGTACACAGCGAACTCCAGCTTGGATTTCTTGCCATAGTCAACAGAAAGACGCTCCATCAGCAAAGAGGTGAAGCCAGAGCCGGTTCCACCTCCAAAACTGTGAAAGACGAGGAACCCCTGCAGGCCAGTGCACTGGTCCGTCTGATGAGAGGGACAAAAGGACAGACTCTATTAGAGGTTATCTCCGTGCATTAATTAAACCCCTAAAAACTCACCTCTGTTCATCAACATTACATATTTAGGAGTTTTTCTATGAGAGAAACCTTTAAGAACATCTTAAATGTAACTCTACATCTTTGCCTCATCTGTTATGCGCTGATCAATCATTATCTCAACTCAAATTTATTCACACAGCACATTTAATAACAACTTACGCTGACCAAAGTGCTGTACAGAAGGAATGAAACACTAAAAAAAGACACATGTGAGGCAACATAACTGTCAGGTACACAGCTCACACATTTAGAGACATAACACACAGGCACACATCAGGGGAAACCACATCAGGGGGACTTAAACACTAATGAATAAAAGTATGTTTTGAGTCTGGACTTTAAAGAGTCAGTGAAGGGGGTGGATCAGGTAGTTCAAGTATCTCGGGGTCTGTTCACGAGTGATGGCAGAATGGAGAATGAGAAGGATCGGCATTTTGGTGCAGCCTCTGAAGTGATGCAGGCGCTGTGCCAGTCTGTCATGGTGAAAATAGAGCTGAGCCTGAAGGCGAAGCTTTTGATTTACTGGTCCGTCTACGTCCCAACCCTCACCTATGGTCATGAGCTCTGGGTAGTGACCAAAAGAATGACATTGCGGATACAAGCGGCCGAGATGAGTTTCTTCAGTGGGGTGATTGGGCTCAGCCATAAAGATAGGGTGAGGACCTCGGACATCCGGAGGGAGCTCAGAGTAGAGCCGCTGCTCCTTCACGTCAAAAGGGGTCAGTTCAGGTGGTTCGGGCATCTGATCAGGATGCCTCCTGGGTGCCTCCTGCTGGAGGTGTTTTGGGCACTCCTGAAGATGCTGGAGGGATTACATATTTCATCTGGCCTGCGAACGCCTTGGGGTCCCCCAGGAGGAGCTGGAAAGTGTTGCTGTGGAGAGGGTAGTCTGGGGTGCTTTGCTTGGCCTGATGGATGGATGGATGGATGGATGGATGGGTGGATGGATGGATGGATGGATGGGCCTGATTGGGAGGGGGATGCTGTTTCACAGTTTGGGGGCAGACATATCAAAGGAACAATCACCCCTGAGCTTACGTCTGGTGCGTGGGACAGCCAGGAGTCCAAGGTCAGTTGACCTGAGGGATCGGGGGCGTAGAATAGGGGGTCAGGAGGTCTGTGATATAGGACAGGGTCAGACCATTGAGGGCTTTGTAAACAAACAGGAGAACCTTAAAGGTACTTCTGAACTTTACAGGCAGCCAGTGGAGAGAGAATAAAACTGGTGTGATATGGTCTCTCCTCTGGGTACCTGCCTGGCAGCTGCGTTCTGAACCAGCTGAAGGCAGGACAGAGAGGACTGATTAATACCAGTTTACCAGTGTAATATGTAATTAGCCCCACCTGCAGCTTGAGCGCACCTGCTCACCTCTGAGTCTCCTCATCAAACACCAACTTGTGCTTGTCAACAGTAACAGAAAACATTTGACTTGATGTTATCAAAGAGCTAATAATGTGCTGCTGATGTTAGATAGGTCTTGTTCCTAATTGCCAGCTCTGACATGTTTAAGTGAAAGCAAAACCCCTCATTTCCAAAGTTGATGAGACTGGTTCCCTTAGGTGTGTGTGATGCAAAAAAACCCTGGATGCTGGAATCTATGTTGTTGAGCTGGTCATTGGTAGACTACAGTTCTAAGGGGGAAATGCTCAGCTGTGGCGCTGACTGCATATTTCAACCTGATCTCACCCCAAAGTCGTCAAAATCCTGCGCTTGGGCAGTGACTTGTGGCATCAGACACTGACGAAAAAAGCTGTCCTTTAACTTCAGCATGATATGTGGCCAGTGGCCGTTAAAGTTTAACAGTGCTTGGTGGGGTCAGGGGAAATGCAGTGGGAAAAGAACGAAAGTTATGGCGCCGAAAGTAGGGTGGGCGAGATGGGTGGTGGATAGGTCTGACAAACACCAACTTTCAGAGCGGTGGTCACGTCCTCTAATAAAATAAAGCCAAACCCTGTTATTTTTTTCCTAAACCTAACCACGTGTTTTTGTTGCCTAAATCCAACCACATGTGTCAGTTGTTGGTGGAAAAAAAACATCAATTTGTGGTGTCATACTGACATAGTGCTTTTAATTTGAAAGAGACCATATGCAAACGTTAAATTTCCTGTAAAAACGGTGTATTTTAAAAGAAGACAATACATGTAACAGGCAGAACTTGACATTGCGTCCCAGAACATCAACAACCAACGCACCCAGGGTACCTTTCATGTTGTATCTGGACGTGGAAAGTCCATGACCAAACACCTACATGTGAGGTCAGAGTGAGAATGTGTTCAGCTGTATGTCATGTAAAAACAACATGTGAACCTGTTCACAGGGTTAAAACCTTGAGTTTCACTGGAGGAGGACTGTTGTGAAGGAAGGATGTTGGACTGTAATAGCTGATTCTTAGGATAGACATTCGCCCAGTACATGGGTAAGACTACATTTGACAGGACCTTAGTATTTGTTAACTACACTTTATTTCCTTTAGATGAAGGCACAACGATGCACAGGGCACTCATTCCTCAATAAGGAACACACATGAACACAAATAAAATCCACAGACTGATGAGACAGAGTGCGATTAGGAGTCTGGGAATCTGAGTCCACCATGCCTGTACATCTATGATGTCATAATTGTTTATTACAGGGCTGCTGCTTATTATTTACAAAGGTCTTTAAAGTAATTGTTTTGCAAAATGCACTTATTTGCTTTCTCATATAGAGTTCAACAAGAAGATTGATTCCAGCCTTTAAAACAACAGGGAATCCGCTGTCAGACTACAAATGGAAGAAACATAACCTGACTGTAATTTCACAAATCATAGAGAATGGAGTGATTTTTACCCTTTTAGGAACACAATTACCTGCTTACAGTACGCCCAATTACAATCAATCCTCTCAAAACTTCCCAAAGAATACAATTGTGAGACCGATAAACAATTTAGATCTTCAGCATCAGACAGAGATACTGTCTCAGGCCTATATACAATTTTAATTCACTCCTCCTTAAAACAGAATTAAAGGAAAAGCATTTCTTTGTCTTCACAGCTCTTTCGTAAAATAAAAAAGGAACTCATTGAAACTCTTTCAAAGTGCATCAACAGCAGTTTCTCAGTCAGGTCTTTATCAGTCTTACTGACCATTTTACGAACGCGCTCCATGACTCCATCAATGATTTCTTTCCCGACAGTGTAATGGCCTCGAGCGTAGTTGTTGGCTGCATCCTCCTTTCCAGAGATCAGCTGCTCAGGGTGGAAAAGCTCTCTGTACTTTCCAACTCTTACCTCATCTGAAAAGAAAATTTGTATTCACAAAGGTCACTGAAATTAACTTCAGCATGGTTTAATTTGACGGACCAGACGAGTGCCAAATGTGGAAGTTGTCCACTGCAACAGATGTGTATTAGTGAGTAGTTTAGCACTTTTACTGTCACGTTATTGACACACTGATGGCCCCACAATTGATGTAGCAAACTCATGATTAACCTAACTTCATTTTAAAGTCAAAGTCTGAAAATTTACAAAGATACACACTAAAAATCTTGATTTTTTTTTTTTATTTGATGTGATGGTGAAACCATAACAACGGCTCCTTTCATTTGATTGTTTCATACGTGCACGTCTCATTATCATATAAACAACAATGTAAATATTATTTAGGAAAAAGATAAAGTACATAGATGATTAAAGGACAGGTTCACATTTTTTAAGTCTGCCTTAGACAACAGTCAGGTACGCACCTGAATACTGAAACAGGTTTTACTTGCTGCAACAATTCCTTCTTTTCCAGACTTCAGAAACTGTAAACCTGTCCTTTAAAGGTGTTGTATGTGACAGTCAGAGTATTGTTATAGCAGCAAACGGCTATTTGCTATATTTGCTACAGATATAGTGGAGCAATGGCTTCCTGAGCAGAGAATGAGGTCAGGCTCCCTCTGTGCGTCTTGTAATTGATGCTTTGTTCTTTGTTGTTGTAGACAGTGGCCACGTGTGCAGATGAGTCCCTTTTTATCCCACTGGCTAGCTAATATCAACGCTCTGTGCTTCACTCATACCGCAGCTATTGCTGATAATGCCATACAGAACCACAGTGACCGGACAGCATCTTTGCAGAAACAACAGACCCTTGCAGTTTACACCATCAGGCCCTGTGGCCACCAAAGTGTTTTGATTTTTGAGCAGGCATGTCTTTTTTAATGCTTTGCAATTGGAGTGCTGCATATTTATGCTGTGCTACAAACACCAGCAGCACAATGAGGCGCTGAACACAAATTCTGTGCTGAGCGCTGCCGGTTAGGCATGTTTAACTTTGGGTAAAATCGCCATGCTTGTCGCTTTCACTTCAGCCATTTAGTCACAGTAAAGGAGGGACAAACACAACGAAGACAAACTGTCATGCACAACTGCTGAACAACAACAACAACAGTGGAAGAGAAATATGGTGATACATTTTTTAAATTTTTGTTTTGTTTCTTTTTGTTTTGTTTTGTCTGTTTTGATTTTTGTTTAATGTTTTGTCTGTTTGTTGGTTTTGTTTTCGGATGTTTGGTTTGGTTTGGTCATATTGTTTGACTGATCTAAGTGTGGAGAATGTGTTGTGTGTTATCAAGGGAATAAGTTGGAAAAGAGGATGTATATGAAGAGATGTATATTTTCTATGCCCTTTATTTTGTATTCTTATGATCCTCTACTCAATGAATATAATCTAAAAAAATATATACTATAAAATATTGTGTTTCTTCTCATGAACCCACACAGACCTGCGGGCCCATCCTCTCTCCCTGCATGCTTCAGCCTTCCCCTCATTTAAAGCGAATACTTAATCTTGTGCTGACATATTCACATCTGCGGATATTCCTTATCATAGCAACCCGACGCAACCAAAAAAAGCAGCATTTTCAAAGTGCTCTCACTCCCAGCTGGGGGTTTCCTAAGGAGCACCTGGTGTTTTCAGCTGGGGGGGAAAAAACCTTTGACGGGCGCAATAACAAGATTTATTTTTAATTCATTTTAACAAAATAATCAGGGGTTCAAGGAAAAGTAGAATACCTCTTTATATTTCTTTTTACACACCATTTCAATTTTCTGACTAAAATTATTATTTATATATATGGATTCGGTTATAAAATATTTTAAGATAAGATGAAATAACATTAACTTTATTTATCCTGAGGGAAATTGTTTTGCAGCTGTGCAAAGTAGGAAAAAGTGCAAATATTAAATATAATAAACAGATATTAAAAATCCACAAAATCATAAATATACACAATACCAAAAATATAAACAAGGTTAAAGGAATTGTGGACATTTTGTCAGATTTAGGACTCAAAGATGTAGTGCAACACTGAACTTATATAACAGAAATGTTAAATCCAGCTTTAGATTGTTGACAATATTGAAAATTGTGGGAAAGTATTTTTCTTTCCAATTCAAAGTAAGCATAAATTGAAGGGACATACTTGGGACACTTTAGAATCAATCTGATGTTGCACTCTGTAATTTTCTATTTACACAACACACTTCTGTAAATGTTAACCAGCACTGAATAAAAGGCAAAGGAGTCACTGCTGCACTTGTTGCTTGGATACCAGTGTTCCCATCAGCGGTTACCTGCACTAACTGTGTGGATGGAGATGCACTCACACTAGATGCATACGACCACATATAACAGGATGACAGGAACGATAAAAAAAAAAAAAAAAGATAAGGAGCATAAAAATAATGACATACTCAGGATGACTCACCGACCACTGTGGGCTCCAGGTCCACATAGATTGCTCTAGGAACATGACGCCCAGAGCTCCCAGTGTTGAAGAAGGTGTTGAATGGGTCTTCACGAGAGTTTGGTTCTGCAGGACTCTCCAGGGAGACGCCATCAGGACTGACACCATGTTCAAGGCAGAAGAGCTCCCAGCAGGCGTTTCCTGTCTGGACACCTGCCTGTCCCACGTGGATGGAGATGCACTCTCTCTGAACAGAAAGAAACAAGACAGGTGGAGGTTAAGACATCCGTCCCAAAGTTTTTAACACAAAATTTAGATTAAAACAAAGTGATCAGTATCAAGAGGGAAACTGGGACACGTTGCAGTTGCTCGTACATACACAGAGAGAAGTTATAAGAAAATTTTTTTAAAAACCCATAAAAATCTGAGGACTAAATATGTGCATTACACTGCTGCGAGATATAAAACAAATATATAGATAAAAATATAAAAATCAGAATAAGAAATACTTGCATCATACTACAGTATATGACCACAGTGTAAATAAACAATGAAAATAAAAATAAAAATGCACAAACAGTTTAAATAAGAAAAAAATAAGAAAATGATCTTAAATGTGCAGTATAAACACAATGTTGAGGCCAGAGTACTGCACAGTTGAATTATTGCACAGATTATTGTACAGTTGAATCAGTGCTGCACAGTTGAAAACATAAATAATACTGTAAATAAATTATGGGCATATAGCTGCTGATGGTTGAAGTCAGTCCAAGGGCCAGTCTACTGAATGAGTTAAAAAGTTTGATAACTACAGGCAGAATGACTTAAGATATTTCCCTCAAGAGTTGGTAGAGAGTTTGTTTTTAAGGGTCACAAATTCAACTATGCAATATTTAAAGACAACTAAAAGACGGAGCCTGCGATCTGAAAATGCATGCTGACATTTGGTAATTTGGATTACAGTTGAGGCTGATAGGAACGTCATTAGTTTTGCAGGTATTGGGTCATTAACCTATTAACCCATTTAAAATTTGACCTGATGATGTCACCAGCTCAAAAATGAAGGGGTCACCAAATAACGATTGATCCTCTTGGCATCATTCATATCTGTCCTAAATTTCATGGCAATCTTTCTATTCTTTCAGCTATTTCACGGCAATAGTCATGAAGACATTTCACCAAAAGCAGTGCTGTAGTACTCCAGAGAGGTCTTGGTCTCAAGACCAGTTTGTGAAGCTCTCGGTCTCGTCTCGGACTCAACCGCATTTGAACTTGTGAGGGAAAAATCCCCCTCTTTCCTTTAACCTCCTCTCACCCTAACATGGCCTTCTGATGCTGCTGGTGCTACTGTAGTGAGAACTCTCTGTTCTAGCCAAGGTTAGATATCTATCCTGACCTGACTGTGCAGACAGTTGTCTCCATACTGGTCCATTATCTAAATCTGGCTCCTCACCCAAAGACAATATATACCCAATGTTAGGAGAGAATCCTCAGAATTGGTGTTGGCTCTGCGTGGCACTGTATGCTGTACGCTGTATGCTGATATCACTTCTCCTGAATTCAGTAAACTCTGTTACAACGTAAGCCATCTGAGTCTCCAGTGTCTTCCTGCACTTCTCACACCTCCTCCAACGGTGCTCCGTTAATTCCTTAACAGAACTGTCTCTATCTTAGACTAAGACGACTCAGACTTTTATTTCAAGCACAGTCAAGACCACAAATTGAACATATCGTTAGTTCAGGCAGGACACGATGTCAAGCTCAGCGCACATCCCAACTAAATCAGCCTATCTCAAACAGCCCAATCAACTGATGGAGTCAGCTGATAGATCACATGATTCCTTTCTATGCAACCAAATGGAGAATCTCATTCAGGGCACCATATTTAAACTGCTCTGGCCTGCCTACTGTTGCTGCTTCCTCTGCAAGCCGCTTTGCAACCTGCCTCCACCCCAGCTCCTCCTTTTCATGCTGTGTCTGACTTACTAGTGTCATTTCTGTTTGTCTTTGCTGCTGCTCTGTTCTGTTTACCAGGGGCCTTTGCTGCTGCTCAAGGCCTTCCTCATTTGCACATGGAAGGGCAGACAGGTGTGCTCTCTCCGCCTCATGCTTTCCATGTAGACGCATGGAGGAGGCTTTCTGCGTAGGCCCAAAGAAAGGCAGAGGGGCCCCAGAACAGAGCCATACTGCCAAATTTAATGCTGCAAATGGAAATAAAAATGAATTTCAATTGAATTTGGGCCTATGGTTTGCATGTTCCACATTTATCATTAGTCTGTCCTGCAGTGTGGGACTCACACTGGTCTGGTCCTGGTCTTGACTTAGTCTCAACCCCTCAAAGTATTGTATTGGTCTGTGTACACTCTGGTCTTGACTCATGACTACAACACTGACTGAATGCCACAAGTTCTGAAAAAAAAAAAAAATCTGCTGGAGGCAGGAAACATAAATGGACCATAAATTTTGTGCAAAATTTTCTAAAAATTCAGGTTAAACTAGAATTACCACCCTGTGGCTGTATGCCTCCATGCATCAGTCAAGTTTCTGTCACAGTTTACATTAATGTCTGTGAAAATATGATGATTCACACCCACTGTGCCCCCGAAAGCACAGAAGATCTATACAATCAGCACAGTTTCAAGGTGGACACCCAAAATGAGGGTCACCAGTTCAGTATCTGACCAAATGTCTCCCCTTCTGTTCCTGAGATATGGCATTAAATAATGGACAGAAAAGTGTTTTATGCAGAACATTATGATGTCACAGTGAAGCTGTCATCACTTCATTATTTTTTCCTATTAGATATCTGTGTGAAATTGCAAGGTCACAGTGACCTTGACCTTTGACCACAAAATTCTGATAGTTTATTCCAAGTTTAGTCCAAGTGGATGTTTTTTGTCAAATTTAAAGAAATTCCCTCACAGTTTTCTTGAGACATTGTGTTCATGAGAATGAGACAGATGCAAGGTCACATTGACCTTGACCTATGATCACAAAAAAATTAATCAGTTCATTGTTCAGTCCAAGTGGACAGTTGTGCCAAATTTCAAGAAATTCCTTCACGGTGTTCTTGAGATATTGCATTCACAAAAATAAGACAGACATGGTCACAATGACCTTGACCTTTGACTACCAAAATCTAATCAGTTCATAGTTGAAGGAATTCCTTCAAGCTGGTCTTGATATATTGCAGTCATGATAATGAGATGGATGCAAGGTCACAGCGACCTTGACCTTTGACCCTTCATCCTTGAGACCAAGTGAATTTTTTATGCTGAATTTGAAGACATTTCCTCAAGGCGTTTATGAGATATCACGTTCGTGAGAATGAGATGGATACAAGGTCACAGTGACCTTGACCTTTGATCTATGACCACCAAAAACTAATAAATTAATCGTTGAGTCTAAGTGGACATTTGTGCCAAGGTTAAAGAAACTCCCTTTAGAAGTTCTTGAGATATCACGTTTACAAGGATGGGATGGACAGATGTACGGACACACGCACAGATATACCTTTGTACGGTCAGATGGACAACCCGAAAATATAATGCCTCCGGCAGATGGAGTCCTGGGAGATCTCCTCCCAGACCTGAATCAGGGCATCAGTGAGCTCCTGAACAGTCTGTGGCAGCACTTGATGATGTCAGATGCATCGATACACAACGTCCCATAGGTGCTCTGTTGGATTTAGTTAATGGGAATGAGAGGGCCAGTCAATGGCATCAGTGCCTTCATTATCCAGGGACTGACTACACACTCATGAGGCCTGGGCATTGTCCTGCACCAGGAGGAGCCCAGGGCACGCTGCATCAGCATAAGGTCTGACAATCTCTCTGAGGATTTCATCCTGGTACCTAACAGCAGTCAGGGTACTGTTGGCTATGACATGGAGGTCTATGTGACCGTCCAAGGATATGCCTCCCCAGATCATAAGTGACCCAACGCCAAACTGGCCATGCTGGATGATGTTACAGGCAGCATAACGTTCACCATGGCATCTCCAGACTCTTTCACGCCTGTAACATGTGCTTGGTGTGAACCTGCTCTCATCTGTGAAGAGAAAATTCCTGCACCACGACCCAGAACCGAATTTTCTACATGAATTGGGAACTTTTCTTTTTTATTGCACCATTCAGTCGTTTATGGTCTGCCTTTGTATCCATCAGCTGTGTGCAAAAAAAAAATCAAATAATATTCTGTGTTTCTCATTTGTGCTCTGCTTTTCCATTTGTTTTAAAGTAAAAACACTGTTAACAACAGAACGACCTTATTCAGACAGTTTAATGTTTTTCATCTGCTAAGCACTTTCAGCAGTCGTGTTTCAACATGTTGACAAACCTGTTTACCCTGCAAGGAGAAAATCCCCCATAGATGATTTTTTAGCTGCTGAGTGATTTGAATTTTTAAGGGTATGAACTCAAGTTTGGAATATGAACATTGATGAAATACATGTAAAAAGTTGAATATTCACAAAAAAGGGTTTGAGGCTGAAGATGAAGCGTTGAGCTCCTCTTACTTCTTACTGGTTATAAACTTCATAAAAGGGTAGATAGTCATGTAAATACATCATTTAAACTGAAAAAACATGCATGTGACTTCAAACAGGCTGCAAACAGGATCGATGCAAAGTTCTGGGGATATTTTTGGGCAAAGAAAGAAGTCATATCTTAAGATTTCTCTTGCAGACAAACTAGTCACAGAGAAAAGAAGCTAACTGATGTAAACACTGTATAACAAACTTTGCAGCATAAGTTTTCACATTTCTAATAAAGTGTAATGATCTTACCATGTCGCTGCAGATGAGATAAGACGACGGTTTTGCTGCAGGTTACTGTGCATTAATCTGTCTGCAAAGATCAGGACAGACTGAGCAGCTCCTCTGCACCAATCCAGGGGTGAGTAACGTGTCCTAACAGACACAGCGCTGCTGCATCAGCTCTTTATACCTGCAGACAGACAGACAGACAGACAGACAGACAGGCTCACCTGGGCTAGTGTTAAGGTAGTGTGTGACTGACTGATGTTTATTCAGGCTTCATGTGGCATGAAGACTTCCCTCCCTTATGAAAGCTACTTCTCCCTCAATTTTTTTTGTCACTTTTGGAGAGAAATCAGAATCTGAATCAATTCAACTTTGTGCCAAAGGTTATTTCACACCTGGCTAACAATTGTTCTACCACTTTTTATAACCTCACACAGTGATGAAGAAGAATTTGGTTCATTAATTGGATAAGGAAATTTAGATGAAGTCAGCAGCATGATCTGGGAGAGGTGGAGCTCCCATATTCTTCTGTCCTACACAGCAGTGTGGTGATTTAATGACATTTTTCTATGAAATGACTCAACAAAACTCTGATGTACAGGTAAAGAAAAAAAGAACAGTTGTTACTAACTTTTTATCAAATTATTTATTCATGTTTCTGAGGTAATTTACTTAGTAGTTTATAAATGTTGAAGACACGAAGGTCTGAAAATGTAACTGTGAAAAATTAAATGAATTACTTTTCTTTCATTCATTCTTCTGTGTTACTGTATTGTTTGTATTGTAATCTACATATTGATGTTGCAGTTGGACTGGACTAATGGGACATTTATATAGCCTGCTGAATCATTTTAAAAATGAATTTGTGCCAAACTCAATTAAGATTTTTAATAATGTTGCTTGATACTTAAAGGGTTGTGTTGTGTTTTGCTTATGGTGCTCTGTTGTGTGCTGGTGTTGTGTGCAATACATGAGTGGCTGATGTGCAGTACTGTTATGTGTAGTATGGTTTTAGGTTATTACGGTGTATGCTTTACATTCCTTCTAGACTATTATTGTAAGGCAGCAGTACTTGTGCATCTCCTGAGTCCAAGATGAATTTCGCTACAG
Source organism: Cephalopholis sonnerati (assembly GCA_019142605.1). Classification (NCBI taxonomy): domain Eukaryota; kingdom Metazoa; phylum Chordata; class Actinopteri; order Perciformes; family Serranidae; genus Cephalopholis; species Cephalopholis sonnerati. Next base: position 8,784,119 of record JAGQAX010000011.1, on the reverse strand, counting down.
GGACAATAAAGTATATCATAGCGTATCGGATCGTATTGCATCGCATCGTATCGTATCATATTATATCATTGTAGTTTAATCTACAGTATATCATGTTTTATGAAGTGATATGGACACAGAGGGACTCATCTCCCCTAACGTTTTGAACATTGTACATTTGTCCCCTCCAATAAAATCATGAAAATAACAGAGCACTTTTATTTTGACAAGATTAAAGACATTCACACCATAAATGGCTGCGTAAAGTCCACATATTGGTGCATAAAAATCATCAGAGTGCAGGAAATAAAGTGTTTGATGCTCAAAATTTTCTGAAAAGGGACCCTCAAACTCCCCATTTCATAAGTCTTCCTGTCAGCAAATAAAATCTATGCCGGCTATCAAATAAATGTTGTAGAGTATAAGTATAAAGTAGCATAAAAGGGAAATACTCAAGCACCTGAAATTGTACTTTAACAACAGCACTCATTACATATTTACTTTGCAGCATTGACATTATATTAGTTTTAAGTTAGAACAATTGCAACAACCAGTAAAAGAGCTAATCACAAATCTGTATTTGATCATGTGGTTGTTTTTTTTAATCTTTAAAATTATGCATGAAAGTACAGAAGATGGTGAAATGGTTTTTTTTTTCAGAGATGTTTCATTGTTCAGTGAACATGCAAACTTACCCTCTGTTCAATCTGAATGTTTCCATTAATCAAAAGATCCTGTGTCACCATTATTCACCAGTTTGTGTCTTTCTTTCTCTAACAGAGTTGTAACTGAATCTAATTACACAAGCTTCCCCTTCATAAAACTGACGTACGATTACATATTTCCTGTATGATTAATAGTGACTAATCTGTTGATCATGAACTTTGTTTCTCAGGAAACATCAGGAATTGTATCCAACAATTTAGTTCAGCCCTCAGATAACATGTTGTTCACTTTACTTGAGCCTAATAATTTTCTGTTGCTCTAAAATACATTGCTAAAGATTAAACCATTGTTACTCAACATTTTTGCCTAGTGACCTTCATAAAAAAACTATTTAATTTGTTCCCTTGTGTCCTTTATAATTTGTGTAGCAGAACTTTGTTTTGCTTTCGTTCCTCTCACATGAATCTTCCCGTGACCCCTCAGATTCATGTTGTGACCCTCTGGAGGGGACCCAAGTTGGGAACCACTGGACAAAACCAACTCAAGTAATTTAAACCAGCTCCACTGTGACCTGCTGCAACAGTAAAACACTAACAATGGTATTTATAGTCACAGGGGCCATTTTACTGCAGGAGAATAACTTTTACTTTTAAGAACAGAGGTGGAAAAAGTTTTCAAATCTAATACTTCAATAAAAGTAGTGACACCAAACTAGAAATTTTAATTACAAATAAAAATGCACATAAGAAAAAGTGCAAAAGTATTATTGGCAAAATCTACACAAAGTTTACACACACACACACACACCCACACACACACACACACACACACACACACACACACGCCTGATTACACTAACATCGACTTAAACATCACATACTCTGTAGTTTATTAGTTATTTTGACATTAGTATTTTGCTAGCAGTTTGCTATTTGTTGTTAGTAGTTTATCACTTGTATTATTTCATGTATTGTTCTTTTTAGTTTAGTTAGTTAGTTACATTCCAGCTCTGTTTAATATTTGAGGTACATTTTGCTGATGACACTAATGTACTCTAAGCAGAAGTTTGAATGCAGGACTTTTACTTGTAATGGAGTATTTTTACGTAATTGTTCTGTTAAATAAAACATCTGTGTACACAAAGTACAGCAGGGCTGAGAGAACGGTCGTTAGTTTTGCAGGTATTTAGTCAGAGTTAAAAAGTATCAGACAAATTAAAGATTTTTCCTGATAATGTTGCTTGATGAAAAGTGAGAGGATCACCAGAGTTATTAAAATCTATTTTGAGTGAAAAATGAATGTTCATTTTCTGTAACCGCTTATCCTGTTAGGGGTTACAGAGGGGCTGGAGCCTATCCCAGCTGACACTGGGTGAGACGCGGCGTTCACCCTGGACATGTCGCCAGACTATCAAAGGGCTGACACATAGAGACAGACAACCATTCACACTCACATTCACATCAATGGTCAATTTAGAGTCACCAATTAACCTGCATGTCTTTGGACTGTGGGAGGAAACTGGAGTACCTGGAGAAAACCATTAGAACATGCAAACTCCCTCCCAGGGCTGGAGCCCCCCACCCTCTTGCTGTGAGGCGACAATGCTAACCACTGTACCGCTGTGCCACCCAGGACATGAATGAATGAACATAAATTTGTGAGTCATACAGTACGTGAAAGCAAAGTGATCCAGTAGGCTAGTTGTCAAGACAGTTCACTCAAGTCACAAATGTCAACCTCACGGTGGCGCTAGAGGAAAGTCAGTAAGATTCATCCTCTGGGGATCATGAATATCAGTGTAAAATTTAGGGGCTGAGATATTTCAGTCTGGAGCAAAGTGGTGGACTGACTGACATACAACCAACATTAGATGTTTGGTGGCATGTGGACATTCAGTTTTTACTGTTGACTCATGTTAATGGGACAGTTCTCCCCAAAATCAAAAATATATATTTTCCTCTTACCTGTAGTGCTGTTTATCAGTCTAGATTGTTTGGTGTGAGTTGCTGAGTGTTGGAAATTTCAACTGTGGAGATGTCTGCCCTCTTTTGAATATAATAGAACTAAATGGCACTCAGCTGGTGGTGCTCAAAGCACCAAAAAACTCAACAGCAATGTGTCTTTCCAGAAATCATGATGTGGTTTTTCAAGATAATCCACAGACCTTGTTGTGAGCAGTTTCATGTAGGAACTGATAACACAAATGTAATTTTTTGGCACTTTGAGCACCACAAGCTGAGTGTCACGATCTAGACTAATAAACAGCACTACAGGTAAGAGGAAAAAAATGTGTTTTGATTTGGGGTGAACTGTCCCTTTAAAGTGGATGCATTAGTTGTACTGAGATAAAAAAAAAAAAAAAAAGATGCCCTGCACAGTCTGTTGAGTTTGAGACATCAAACTGCTTCGAGCAGCTGGATGATTCTTCACATTTGCTCTGTGGATGTGAACGATGCCACTGACTCAGCTGACGATGTGTGAAGCGAACATACAGCGTTTTGTCTCTCTGCATCACTTATCAGGTGTTCACAGACTGAGAGGACAAAACGCGTCAGTTCTCAAAATGTTTATTCACTTCCCAGGCAACAGTGATGTTGGGACTTTGTGTCCTACATGTACATGTCCAGATTTATAAGCTGAGGGAAAAACAAAACACATGCACCTCATACTTATTGGGTTGAGATTTTTCAGGGACAAAATAATCAGCTGGTACAATTCAGTCATTTTCTAAAACGATATTGATCTCTAAATATATATTCTGAGAGCAACGATAAGTATTAAACCTTCTGTATTAAAGTGATTTGAGTCTAAAAGCACTGATTACAGAAAGAATTACAAAAAGGGCTGAATTACTGACCCATTAATGACCTCGCAAATGCCGAATGAGTGCACTCGATAAGAAGCCAATGTAGTGTAACGATCATCAAAGTCAAATGGGAGGCAACACGGATGTTCACTGTTTGATGTAGGCCAAAGTCATAAGGCATATAGCAGCAACTGGAGTCCCAATCAACTCCGTCTATTCACGTTTTATTATGATGAGTAGAAATATATTGCACTTTGAAGACAAACTGAAAAAATAATCTCACAGGTAACGACAGCAACGAGTACCACCGAAGAGAGTCATGCAAGTGGTGATGGGCTCCTCGGAGGTGAAGTCTACCACGGCGAAGCTGAATCTCTGTTGCACAGTCTGACTGTCGAAGGGTTGACCATCCAGTAGAGGAGGCAGCCCGAACTGCTGTACTTTTTTTTTTAAGAGTACCTATTTGCATACTGGCAAACAAACATCTCCCTTTGTGTGGTTCTGTTTTTGTGGCATTTTAGTCTAGCTGCCTGTCCTCCTGTCTGCTTTTCCTCTTGAGGTTCTTCTTCTTGGCAAAGATCACTTTTCTCGTAGAACGCAGACACCTGCGTCGCACCGCTGCGTCGCCATCGAAGTGACGACCTCCCAGGAGTCGATGACCGGGTCGTAACATTCAATACTGCTGAGGAGAGAGTTCCCGTCATATCTGCAGAGATGTGAGACAAACAGAGAGGAACTGGGAGCTTTAACCGCAACAATCGAGGATGATGTTTCACAGTTATAATGATCCAGATAAACCTGACAGCTTGTCTGATGACGAGAAAAAAAGAAGATAGAAGTGTTAATTTAACTCTAAAACCACTTTAAGGACAGGTTCACAATTTTTCAGGTCTTTCTTCAAACAGTAGTCAGATGCCTGCGCAAACATTTAAACAGGTTTTACTTGCTGTAATCATTGCTCCTGTTCATACTGGCCATTAAGTGCTTCCAGTGTAAGTGATGTGGGACAAAATTCAGAATCCTCCTCCTGTGCACAAATATACTTAAAAGCTTATCAGAGGCTGATGAATCAAGATCTGATAAAGCCAGAGTGTGCCACAGTCGTTTTCTATGATCAATTTTGAAGGTGTATCAGACCCCAAAACATTACACCGAGGTTTCTTCTGCCATGAGGAAGGATTTTACTGCTCTGGCATGATGTCATAGCAATCATTGCAATCATTTTATCTTTCATTGCAACAAACACTGGACTGAAAAACTCACCTGTTCAGACTGCACCTTGGCCCATAAATTAAAATAAAAACTAGAAATGCCTGTTACATGGCTTCACCAACTTGTAAAGTTTCTGTTAACATCCATGTCTGTCCAGAGTGTATGCAGCCGTGACAGCAGACAATTCTTCAAAAATGGATGTTGCTGCACAGAAGCTACAAATTCTAAAACACAGATACATCGCACACATCTTCAGCCAGACAGCACAGAAGATCTATACAATCAGCACAGTGTGAAGGTGGACACCTAAGATTAGTGTCACTAACCCAGTATCCGACCAAATGTCTCCTCTTCTGTCCCTGAGTTATCGTGTTGAATCATGTCCAGAGAAGTGCTTTGGCAGAACATCATGATGTCACAGTGAAGCTGACCTTTGACGTTTTGAATATAGAGTGTTGTCACTTTAAGTGGACATTTCTGCCAAAGCGTTCTTGAGATATTGAGACGGATGTACAGACGTACTCAAGGACAACAAAAAAACATAATGCCACTGGCCAGAGCTGTTGCTGGAGTGGAGGCATTAAAAATTTAAACCTATTTACAAGTCCAATAATCCGGTAAATGTTGTTCTGTTTGAAAATCCAATAAACAAAGTGGGAAAAAAATATCTAAACCTATCTTATAAACCCACAGTCACAGACAGAAGGACATTAGGACTCCTTCTTACCCGGCGATGGCGTAGAGACGTCCTCTGAGGACGGTTGCTCCTACGTAACATCGAGGTGTGGTCATACTGGCTACAGTGGTCCAATAGTCTGTTCTGATGTTATAAACCTCAACAGAGTCGAGGTGTGAAACACCATCAAAGCCTCCCACTACGTAGATGTGGTCGTTGAGTAAAGCCACACCAGCACCTGAAAACAGCAGAGAAGTCTCAGATACAGAATCACACACCACTGTCAGCTGGAATATTTAGCTTCACTCTCTTTTCTTACCTACCTGACCGCTTAGTGGCCATAGGTGTAACACTCGTCCAGTGGCCTGTGTGTGGGTCATACCGCTCCACTGAATTCAGGATGTTTAGTCCATCGTATCCACCTATGCGGAAATATCAGGGACATGACGAGTGTAGAGCTGCTTATAGAAATAATTTGAGGTAAGCTGCAGCCTGAATATGATGTGTCAAAGATTATCTGTCCATACCTAGACAGTATATGAGCCCACTGGCCACCACCAGACCAGCTCCTTCTCTGGCTGTCTGCATATCTCCCAGCATGCTCCACTGGTCAATGTTAGGGTCATATCGCTCCATGCTGGTGTGACGCCGGCTGCCATCAAAGCCACCGGCCACATAGATCATGTCTGTCGAGAGACAAATAAGATGGATCAGAATATTGTGTCCATTTCTGACAGAAAACATTCACAAACAAATATAAACAAATACAATGTTAAAAAAGTATAAATCGATTTAAAAATTATCCAAAAAATAAATTTTTTGGCAGATATATAGATGAGGAAAGGTTGTGCATATTTATTTTGTAACACTGGGTGGTACTTGGACTGTAAATAAACTGAGTTTATTACTAATTTATTAATTGGGTGGTAAATAGACTGGGGATAGCTGAAAATTAGTTGTAAATAAATTTGGGAACTTGTTGAAATAACATATGAGTTAAAAGAAGAAATGTAAGAAAGGGGTAGGGACATATAAGTTTTACTTATACTATCCTTTTCAGACATTGTTGTCTTTGTCTTGTTAATTTTTTATTGTTTTTTTTATTTTTCGTTCAAAATAAAGTCACTCATTCATTCATTCATTCACAGAGGGTTTCACAAAACACCAGCGAAGGTGTGAGTCATTTGGAAGAAACAGAAACTTGCTAACCTCCGAGTGTCGTGGCTCCAGCGAGACCACGACGCACATTCATGGTGGCGACCGTGTACCAAACACCGTCCTCATCCGCAGTGTAGTCCAGGCACTCCACAGAGCTGAGCCTCGACCGACCGTCGTAGCCTCCGATCACATAAACCCGATCGTGGAGAGAAACTGTGGCGACATAACGCCTTTTTCTTGCAATGTTCTGTTAAAGACACACCTGTCTGCATTAGTTAAATCTATGAAGATAAAGAACGTCACCATACTCTCTTTCAAAGAGTCAGTACTTACAGGAAGGAAGCTCCATTCTTGTGTTTTCGGATCATATTTCTCAACTATGTCTATTGGTGATTGTTGGCTGCCAAACCCACCTATAACCAACAGAACTTCTTTGGCACCTGAAAAGACGAATCAATCACTTTTATTTTAAGTGTGGATTACAAAATAAGGACACATGCATGTAGCTAAATTGACACTGAAAAAAAATGGATTCCCACCTAATCTTGCTTGTGTGCGTGGGCCCTGCATCTCACTCCTCAGCTCCGGTCTTAAGTGGAATTTCTTGGCTTCATCAACGAGGTCTCGACATGGCAGGCTACACCGAATGAGGGGCTGAAACGTGTCAAAACATGCTTAATTACAGTGGTAACTGTGATAAATACTTCAACACATAATCCAAGCTTGGCTTGTGATTACACATCGACCTGCTACATGTCGTCTGGCTCACCTCGGCATCAATGACATCTGTAATGTAGCGGGGGGTCAAGAGCGGCAGTCGGACGAATTCGAGCATGTCTGGCAGGTAGGGCTCTCGCTCTTTCCGGTTGTGTTTGACCCAATTTAACACGGCTTCAAACACAGGTTCCTCTGAGTCCACCTACAGACAGACAGCACACACAGAAAGAAGTGTTACAGCTCCATTTAAATCCACACATTAATTAAACAATTAGCTGACAACAGCTGTAAAATATTCACTGTCTAACTGAGCCATCCATCTACAACTATTATCATTAATTGTTGTGTAATTGCAAAAACACAATGTGCAACAAGGCAGCCTGCTGAAGGTGAAACAAGCTGTAAACTCCTTTACATGTGAATGATGACACATAGTTTCACTGAGGGCAAATTATGCGTGACTGTGAATTACATGTATGGTCTAGTTTTGTTTAAAAAACAACAAAAATGGAACCACTGGAGAGATTTGATGATGTATAAATCATTTTGTGATAATAACTGTTTTCACAAAGCAGGGCGTGCGGTTGGGAACAGGAATTTCCTGAGCACAAAGACAAACCTAAATCAGGTTTTCTTCTCTGCAATTTTATTGTCAGCTCAATCCGCAAAACTGAGTGGAATTAAGAAGGGGGGCCCACCGACTGAGATTACAGCAGGTTGGTACTTGTTTTTCTGTTTCTGCAGTCAGGTGTGTGAAAGACAATCAGAGAGCTGTGAAAGTCAGGTGACACTTTACTATTTTAGTCAAGCTGCTTTTCAGGCACATTAACACAAAGTCTAACCATGACAGTAAACGTAGGTATAAATATAAATGTACCAGGGAGCAGATACATCAAAATGAGCCCCATTTCCAGGTTGTGGATGGTACCAATGAATCTGTTCTGTACTGTCCCTATTTTTGGTCACCCCTTCTGTCAGGGTACCTAGCACACAGATCTGGTACTAAAAGGTGGAGCTGTGAACACTGCAGTCTGATTGGTCAGTAGCGGATGGTCACTCTGCTCAGGGCTGAGTTGTGGCTGGATTTGAAGCTTATGTGACTACTGTTCACACTGTGGAGAGTTCAATTAGTAGACTCTGATTATAAAATGAAAGCATGTTTTGCTGCCTCTCACAGCAGCTGGAGTCTGAGGAAAAAATTATTTAATTCACTGGGCCGACTGCCGGCGACTTTTAAGGTGGAACGTTAACTTGTAATGTTACTCAATGCATGGGATGATGTGAATCCATCAGGACACCTTAAATATTCCATATGACAACTTTGACCATTACCTTTGGTTTTTATAAGACATACACTTTTAGTCATGAGTGGAACTTCAAGCGTTTATATATGTTAATTTCAGTCTGATTATATAAAATGCCTATATTCTAATCCTTACTCTGAGAAAAGAAAAGCGTTGCAGAGCGTCGTTCCTGTGGGCTCCAGCAACACTAAACCCCTGAGCTTGCCTCAGAAGGACTAAATGCACACACCTGCTATTTTTAAAATATCCCATGGAGAGAGACTCTCACTGCAGCCTGTTTTATTTTGTCCTGAAAATGAAGGCATGCAGCCTCATTCTGTGGACGATAAATGAGGAGCAGACTTCCATCTGTGTCACCAATAATGAGGAAAGAGTGAGTGCTGGACGGAGCAGTGAGTGACAACAACCCCGCCCACATTTTAGAGTACTGTTTGCAGTGGAAATGCTAGGGTCTAGGTACCATGTCTGAAGGGTTACTTCTGGTTCCAAAGGTACCTTACACAAGGTGTTTTGTGGAAATGGGTCTCTATATTCTACATGTAACCTTTTCATCAGCAACTATATTGTTGGACAAACCCCCTTTGTAATCACCAACATTCTGTTTGGTAACTGTAATGTAATTACACATTTTTTCTCAGTAACTGTAACTGATTACAGATACATTTATTTTGTAAATGAATTATGTAACTCTGTAATTAGTTACTCCCCAACACTGAACACAGTTCAATATTTCACAGGAGTCTCATGACTCTGATCACTGATTAGCTCCAGGTATTCTCTGGCCACAATTCTGGCTAAAAGTTTAACTATCCCCAACTTTCAGTTTGACTGCACTTCGCTGCAGAATCAAACAGCCGCAGCCCTGAGTGGCCATCACAGCTTTCTATAGACACTGCATGGCAGGTCACAGCAGGCCGCACTTTGGAGCTGCTTAGTGTGTTTTCGTTGTTAGGACAATAAAAAACAGAACAAACAGACTGAAAAACAGCTTCTTTCTGAGAACTGCCCTCTGTTACCCCTTCCCCACTGCCAGTGACTGAAAAAGACTGGGTGCTGTAAACATTAACCCCACCAACCCGTCTCTCACACACACACACACACACACACACACACACACACACACACACACACACACACACAAACTGCAATTTTTTGCACATACCAAACTATATGCTGCTACCTCTTGTTCTTAACACTTGACTTTGTTTATAATTTGCTTGTCTGTATTTATACTTTTTTTTATTTGTTTATTACTTTTATGCACACTACTGAAGAGTAAAAAAACAGTTGTTTTTTATTGTTCTGAGCACAATGACAATAAAGATTTGTTCTGTACTATTACAGTATTCAGTTACAACAGATCAGACGACCTCGACTGACAACAACGTACAAAACATCCAGTTTTTCTTACCTGGATTTCATCACATTTTATGAGCTTTTCAACTTCTGTCTGGCTGAGCAGCATGAACTCTTCATGTTGAACCACCTCTGAGAAATGCTTCTGGGAGAAGAGCTCGGCCGCCTGCATCAGGTCAAGGCAATTGTGAGTTTCAGCAAAGTCACGAATGCCCAGACAGTTGGAAGGATCAAGCTGACTCTCCAAAAAATCACAACACGCTCTCTTCACCCCTAAGGAAAGCAAAGAAAACACATTTGTTTATAATTACACAGGTGCATCACTCAAATTTAGATAGATCCTGATTGACAAAAATCTTGTGTTATTCTGCAGCTCTTAATTTGTAAATGCCAAAGCCAATTGCAAAGTAGTGCCATGCCTCAAAGTTTCTGCAGGGTTCAATGAGTTAAATTTAAGACTTTTTGAGACCTTTTTTAAGACCACATTTTGTGATCATACCAGCCAGAGTTTAAAAGGAGAATGGAAGACAAGTACGGATGACGAGGCCTGAAGTTATTTCACAGTTAACATTTGACTGTAAGCTTCCTGTGTACTGTAGCTAGCAGTGCTGACAGTGTTTGCTGCAAGTCTGATGCTGCTTCTGACTGAATTTCCACAAAAAAGAATTGAACAGCCTCCTGCAACACGATTCTACTGCCACAACAATGCCACTTTTAGTTTCAAGTGTATAACATGTCCAGCAACCACCCACAATCAGACACAAAAACATTTTAGAGCTAAGGTCCCTGTCTACAGCAGGCAAGAGAAAATATTTAAGACTTTTGTGTATAAATTAAGACTGTTGAATATCCATTTTTTGACCAAATTCAATGATTTTCAAGACCTACAGATACCCTTGGATTATACTCACAACAATATCAGGTGTCTTAAACACACACTTTTCAAATCAAGGTACAGCAAGCACTCCTGACTTTACCTTTGAGCTGCAGTAAGCACGCTGCAGGAAGCAGTTCTTGCACGTTCTCCACTGTGACTAGCACCGTCTCTGTGTACACAAAGTCCAAAAGGATCTCCATAGTCGCTGCAGTGAGCCCCTGAATGTCAACAAAAGATTTCCCCTTCTCTGCAAGCTGCAGAGCCATGAAAACAGAGAATATCAGGTACAATGACAAGAGACATATACTTGAAGGATTAGTTAGAAGCACTAGGTATTATCCTGTTGCAATTCTCATAACTGTCTTGCTTACTAAAGTCAAACACTGCCTTATTCCTCATATATGTACGTCTACCATCTATCTTTGATTTTGTTGTCCTGATTGCCTGAACTGTAATTTTACTGCTTGGTCTATTCTGTGCACATGACATGTATTACATGTGTGTCTGTCATGAAAGAGTGATCCCTCTTCACTTGCAGTTCTTCCATGTTTTTCCCGTTCAAGGTTTTATTGGGGGAGGTTTTTCTTGTCCAAGTTGAGAGTCTAAGGACAGAGGGTGTCATATGCTGTACACATTGTAAAGCCTCTTGAGGCAGATTTGTGATATTGGGCTATATAAATACAACCGACTTGACTGACTTGATTTAGACTCAGAAAAGCTGATAAAAGACTGAAGAACACACAGATCATTTTCAGATATGTTCATCTTTGTCCCTGAGAAGATTCCTTTGTTCTGTTATATCTATAAAGCCATATGTTACATACTTTGTTTGTAAGTTTGTGAAAAAAGAAACTGTTTCGATTGATCCACACTGCATGGAAAATGATAGGTGTTGAAGAGCACATTTCCATACAGTCTGTTTTTGAACAGGCTACTCTAAGTCAAGCTAAAAAGATCATCAATGACTCCTCTCATGTTCTGTATAAAGATTACAAGCTACTGCCCTCTGGTAGGAGATTTAGAGTGCCTCGTTGCAGACTGAACAGAAAAAAAATTCATACATACCCATGTCTATAAAGCATTTTTGCATTTTTATAGTGGTATTTTTAGTGCATGATGTTATTTGATCATTTATCTTTTTGAGTTTCTCATTGCTATGTGGAGTATAATGTTGATTTGTCTATTTGTACTATGTTCTATATTGTATTTCTATGGATGCAGTATGGGTATAGGGCCCAAGACAAATTTCCGATTCTGTGGGACAATGAAGTTGATCTTGATCTTGTAGAGTCAAATAATACTAACAATTCAATGTGTTTCTTAGCACTCCAACATTTATAGCGTTACCTCACTGGTGAACATGGCACAAAAGTAGTCACTGCAGGCAGCCAAGACAATTCGGTGAGCTGGAAAATCTGTGTTCTCCACCCTCAGAGTGATATCACAGAGTGTGTTGCTCTTGCGAAGTGAATTCATGGCATTGAGGATGGATTTGGCATGAGAGTTGGTCATGATGTCTTTGGGAGCCATGTTGCCTTGAGAATCACTCAGAGATCTCAAACTACTCCAGGAATCTAAAACAGATAAGACAAGCTTTGTTGAGAACAATCGTCAGGAGGAGACGCTGCTTTATACTCACTCTCCACTGCATCATTTGCACATAAAGCACTTACTGAATGTCTTATCATCTGATGAGTGTTTGTGTAAATATGAGTGCATTAAATGAGTGTGAAATGTGTGTTTCACGGTGACAGAAATAGTGCATGTTTGATGTGTAAAAAGTCAGAAGGCCTGAGAAACAAAGATGTACAGTATATTCAAGTACTGAACTTAAATACTGTTTTGAGATATTAGTGCTGGACTTGTCCAATTTGTGAGACTTGCACTTCATTTGTGAGTATAATATAGTACTTTATACTCATATATGTCATTTGTATGATAACTATAGTCAGCAGATTGATATTTTTCATGCAAAACATGGCAAACTAATAAAAACGTGTCCTTTCTTCAGTAACAGGAATTTGAATTTTGATATAAAACTAAACATTTTTGTGCTAATAATTGTTACTTTAGTAATTTTTAGTGCAAGTGAGTCACTTTTAACGTAGTAATTTAGTGTTATTGCTAATCCACTTACCGTTAAAAGATTTGAATACTTTTTCCACCACTGGGAGGCAATAACTATAGCTACACATTAGCAAGCAGCAGCCAACGACAGCTGAGGGCTAACGCCAACGCTAGACAACAACTAGGAAAACAAACAGGCATATAAAGTGAGCCGACGGCCAGAGGAAGACAACACATGAAGCGACACACACAGAAGAACTTGTCAAGAATTTGTGTAATACCTGTCGCAGCGGTAAAGCTGATTCAAAACGTCTAGCTAAGTTGCGTTGCTAGCTAACGTTAGTAGCACCAAAGTCCCTTGTCCCAGTTCCTGCTGTCAGTCACACTGTCTGGAGAAAAGCCACTGAACTACAGCTAATCCATGATGACCTCTGATAGGTCACACCACGCACCGCCTCCTCGAAGACATATGTGTCTAAAATGTTATATATAATCTCATATCGTCCTCGGTGCGAGTTTTAACCAGCTCGGATATTTCGTTGACTAAACTGCAGCAGGTCACAGCAGCACAGACTCCACAGATTGGACGTAAACAGACCATTACGTGAGTGTACGTGCGCGCTCCCGCAGCGGGACGCGTCACGTTCCAGACACAAGATGCCTTCCGCGCGTCCTCGCTGGTCTGTCTACAGCTGCCGTTGAAATGGTAAAGTGACTATTTCTTACTGATAAAGTTGTATTTTCTGGTTTTATGAGGACGTTTAAATCCAGAATTACACTCGGAGACACCGGAGTGGATTACAATCGCTTTAAAAAAATACATTGTGCTCTTTTTTAGCCACCGGAGGACGGCGGCTGCACCGTGTAGGAGGAGCCAGCGGCGTGTTTCCGCTAACCAGTGCCGAGAGAGGTAACACGGTAATCTATGCTGCCCTGCTGAGAATTACAGGATATTGGCGGAACAGTTGTCAGCTATTGCGGGACACTGGTAGAGTAAAAAATTGTTAAATCACCGGGGAGTTGGGGGTGTCCTTATCTGTAGAGGAAGAAGAAGAAGAAGGAGTGGCAGCTGGACTGTCAGCAATGGAAGCCGAGTTTCGGGAAATCGATGAAAACGGGAGTTGGAGCGCCATTTATCAGGTAGGACCTCTCCGGCAAAACCAAGGTGGAAATGGACTGTTAGTGAAGCTGAGACTTTCAGGCCAAATGGTAGCTGAAATGCACAATGAGTCTGCAGCAGCGTAGCTACCATTCAGTGTAGTTATCAGCCTTGTTCGTGTTTAGTTCAGTCCGCGGATCAATCCCATGATTGATGTGTCTGCCTGGGTCTCAAGCAAGCAGCACCTCCCATCACTTTACTGTTATATTATTATATGTCACATACAAACTGTACATGTGGTGTCACATTTTGTTTTAACACGAATATTTAAGCTTTTACTTGCCTTAGATGAGTGTTTGGAAGTGCTCAGATGTTTTACACAAGTAAAAGCAGCAATACTACAAGTAAACCCTGCACTCAAACCTTAATTGAGTAAAATTACTCATACAGAATGGCCTGTTTCAGAATTTACAATTTTATTTACAAAACAGATAAAAAAAAATACAAGTACAAGTCAGAAGAACTAATAGAGATGTGAAATGGGACTTCCTGACAAGCTATTAAATCTTGAGAATAGGGGCCCAGACATGACGCAAATTGTATTTTACAAATGTGTTGACTAACAAGTTGTTGAAAGTGCATGTAATATCTTCCTGAGACCCTTAGTCCTCATATGAGCACATAACATTTTGGGTTTACACGACTTTATACTTCATTCTGCTCAACTTAGACCTGTTGTCCTCGTTCGTGGACACTTGTTTGTGCCATCTAATGGTAGTAAGAGCACAATACACTAGTGGACAATGTCCAATCCTGATCACATTTTATGGTTGAAACTTATTTATTTATGATTAATAATGTTTGTGGTTTGATTTGACAACACTGTTAAAATTAGTGATGCAGTTATTGTGTAAACACCACCAATGTTGCATCCGGTAAATGTGGAGCTAATTCAATCCACTGTCGATACTGCTGAGTAGTTCAATGTGTTAGTTGGTTTGTATTTTGTATACATTGTCTAAATCTGCAAAGTAGCTGACCTGATGTGAACTGCAGTGGAGTAAAAAGTACAATGTTGGCTTCCAAATTGTTGTTGAGTGGTGGTACAAGTAGTATAAAATGGAAATACTGGAAGTACCTTAAAAGTGTAAAGTATTTGTGTAAACATGCTTAGTTATATTCCACCACTGCCTTGGATGAACTTCTTCTATTGGTTTGTCAAGTTTCTAGCATAAAATTTCCATTAATTACAGCACACTGTGTTAGTATTATATTTTCAGTTTACTTAGTTGAGTGGGTGTGCTAACATATCCCACACCAAGATGTTTCTCTACACACCTAAACAAAGAAACAACCCCCTTTAAGGACTATTATACATGTTAAGATTTTAGGTTTTAAAGTACATAACAACCACAGAGACACAACCTGCACCATTCATGTTACATCAGACCTTAAATGTCATGTAAATGTAATGTTTATGTAATGCTATTTTTGCATCCTGTCACAGGAGATTCGCCAGCAGTCATGTGAACTCCCTTGCAAGGTTGCCAAATTACCTGAAAACAAGAATCGGAATCGTTACAGAGATGTTAGCCCATGTAAGTTGCTCTTTTGTCTCTCTGAATGCACAAGACAGAAAAAAATAGACCTTTGTGATCAGCTGTTAATGTTCAAGCATAAGCCAGTGGTGACTTATTCTGTTAAATTACAGCAGCACAATGCTAAACTGAGTCTTCCACAGTTGAATGTTATAGAAGCATGCCAGCTTACTGCTGTTTGACCTCAGTCATTTGAAATAACACAATGTCAGTATTACACAATAGGCAGAGCGCTGCCTCACTGTGGACGCACGTAATAAAGGATGTGACTTCTGCTCTTTTTTTTTCAAGAGAGAAAGTCCATGGAGGTAAAGCTACACTAGGGTGGAAACATCAGAATTATCTTTATTTAAAACCCATTTGTATAGGCTGGCTTTTATGTAATGCTGAATGACATTTAACAACATGGGTGTAAATACGCCAGGGTTAGCTCAACAGCTTATGTGTACCTGTATTCTCATCACACAACTAGACACTGACAAATGATAAAAGAAGTACAAAGTAAAGTTGCATGGGAAACTGAAGAGCGAGAAAACAGTGTGAAATGAATCACACCAATTTGTCATAACAATCTTAAACCAAACAACCAGACAAGTATAAAATACTTTGGATGCGCTTCAGTTGCTCTACAAAAACATCACATGATTCATGAGTGCATATCTCAGTACATTTTATTCACATTTTAAAATACTATATGTGTTTTGAACCTATTTTCACCAATTTAATCATACATTTTACTCTTAAAAGCACCTTGTAAACATTATCTGAGAAATGAACATAAAACTACATTTAATTGTTACATCTTTTATGTTCAGCTATCCTGGCAGACACACTGCTTATAACTACAGATGTGTCTTTCCATGTAATCATAATTACTTGTTGTAGTTCAGTGTTTAAAATGAATTATTATTTAATAATTTTTTTTCCTGTAACATCACCATCCAACAGCTGAACTATGTGGTTTCCTCTTTTTCACACTGAATAAGCTATGCAAATTATGCAGAATAGTTACTGTATATGTGCCATCGAGTGTGTGAAAATGTGAAAACCCGTAAACTGAAACTTGCTCATGCTGTTTCATTACTTCTTAACTGAAATGTTCTTTCAGTGGACGTATCAAAAACAAAGTTGACATTATCTGTCTCAGTATTAAAAAGCTACCAGCTGTGTTTTGTTCCAAGACACGGCTGGTCATATGTTTCCCAGCAGCTGCAGCGGTCTGAGAAGTACATTTTTAGTCCCCTGAGGGTTGTGACATGTTTAAAACACACAGGCATATTTTTCTTCTTCTCCTCAGTTGACCACAGCAGAATATGTCTGCAGCTGGGTATGAACGACTACATTAACGCCAGCCTAATAACAGTAGAGGAGACACAGAGAAACTATATCCTCACTCAGGTAAGCAAGAGTCAGTACACTCCTCAGATGCTGATGATCCGCCCTTACATAGAATTCAAATATGATATTGCACAATGTTTATACCAGGGAATAACTATGATGCAAGTATTGTGTGACAGTAGTAAGGAAGTAGGTAGGGGTGGGGCTGTTGTCTGTGCTTTACACTGAAGTCAGAGGTTTTATCAAAAGACAAATAAGTATAGACAAAGACAAAGAGATTTAGCCTGCCCAAAATTATAAACATGGGGTGGACAAAATAATAGAAACAACAGTCAGTATAACACAATAGCAGTGTTTCCCCTATCATAACCATTATTTGATTTTATTTTCTATAAAGCACCAGATCACAACAGAAGTCATTTACCTTTCCTATAGAACAGGTCTATACTGTGTCCTTTGATTAAACAAGCGAAATAGCCCTGTGTTATTTATCTTATTTACACAACAGCATGTCATTTCTGTCTCTACATGGGTGCACGTTTACAATTCTCCTCTGCTCTCTGTATCGCGCGCAGCTGAGTTCCGCCCAGACACACATACACACAGACACGTGCGCACACACACAGGTGAGCACACTCCCGCCAGCGGACAGAGAGCGTGCATCGGAAAATATGTCGTATTGTAAAGTGTTTGTATCGGTGTCCATGCGGTCATGATAAGGAACACTGAGACAGAACGACAATATTGAGTTTGCCTATATACGTTTTTTCTCTCTGGTAGACATAGGGCACTAAAATAATCCTTTTTCATGCTGAAATGTAGAGGCCTAGACACACCAAACTGACTTCAGAAAACTAACTATGATAAAGGCCCTGTGCTGCATTGCCTGACATTGCCCTGTCTTGGCCAAAAAGTTGCACATGAACACACTGCAAAGAGTACAGCTGACGGCCAGCCAACACTGTGTGACAGGAAATAACTTTCCATGCCAGCAGACGGTGGTAGTCTGTGATCATCATTCAAAAAGGGTAAACTGGAAGACCATCTTGACGCTAGTTAGCCAGTTAGCACTTTAACGAAACAATCCAGTGTTGAAAGATCAGAGCATATTTACTGTATGTCAGTGAGCAACAACACAAGCCATCAGATAACGTTTGTGCTAAAGAGCTCAGTGGCTAAAGAAAAATAATCTCACCTAATGGAACAAGTTTGTTTTGGTCTCACACCCTCTTAAATTTAGATGTTTGTTTACTCTCCTCACTTCCGTTTCTCTCCTCATACACTGAGGTGAACTGCCAATCAAAGTGATTTCATTCACTGACGGGCTATGCCGTCGCCAATTCACCTTGCTGAATCAGCCAAAGAAAAAAAAAAAGCCAGTGGGGGCTGACAAGGGGCAACAGTGCGGGACACACCACACCAACTAGAAGGACAGACGATCACCGACGGCCCATTAACTGACAGCCAAATGTCAGCTTGGTGTGTCAGGGCCTTCATGTTTTTAGCTAGCTAAGAGAGTTTTGTTAGCAATTCAGCCCTTGGTTTGTATATTGTGTATCTCTGAATGCTTTCCTCTCCTGTGGGCATGGCTTTCAGAGTATGACACACTGCGCTCTGTCTTTATACTGCTAATAAATCAAAGGCTTTCTGATAATGAAGAAAAAATTAGGGAGTGCTGCACTGGCTCAAGACACTAGGTGTATGCAATCGTAAAAAATCAGGTGTTATTCAGGGATAGGGCAAGTAGTCGCATAGGAATAAAAAGCTAAGTCTCTCCAGCTTACTCATCGTGAAAGTCCATTGTTGGGGCCAGCAGTCCAAAAATACTTCTGAGACACTTTGATTATGGTTAAAAATCCTTTATTAATTTATGGATAGACTCTTGATAAGTTTTAAACTGAGCACCTGTCCCCAGTGCATTTTATACCCTGATGAAGACTCTTGAGTCGAAACCCATTGGTCTATCCATGAATTAACAAAGGGTTTTTAACCATAATCGGAGTGCCAGCCCATACCGTGGACTTATACACTGAATAAGCTGGACAGCCATTACTTTTTATTCTTATATGGCTTCCTGATAATGTTGTATTTCCATCTTTACTACAGAGATCACTTAGTTGAATATTAAAACATAGATTAAACGATTTTTTTTAAAACCTCAAAAACATGAACAAACAGCAAAAGGGTTTTTTAAATCCTCAGATATTGCCTGCAGTATTCCTCTCAGTGCAGCCTCTACTGTATGTAGCCTGAGAAGTGAAACGTGGGTATAACAAAGTCCACAAATCCCTTGCTGCTGTTCATGAAGCTTGTCGCTGTGAGTGACTCAGTTGAGTGTTTCAACATTTTTTTATCAGTTATTTCCATCTCTCATCTGGATCTTGGCAGCTGGACAGTAAGAGCAGTGAGATCCCAGTGGGAGATGCCCACTTGGTCTTTAGTATGCAGCTGAAGTTTAGATTTCAGTGTGTGTTGAGCCAGAATATTAAGACAGTACACTGAAGATTTAATACATCCGTCTCCTCTGAAGCAGTCTTTTTTTAAGAATATCAAATGCCTTGCAGATATCTTTAAATAGATGCACTGTTCTTGTTTAGCTATACTAAGAATAAATTCCTCTCTTCTAACACGACAGTCGTTCTTTTTTTCAGGGACCCCTTCCAAATACATGTGGCAACTTCTGGGAGATGGTGTGGGAGCAGAGGACCCGCGGTGTAGTGATGCTGAACCGAGTCATAGAGAAGGGATCTGTAAGCAGCGGCTTCTCTTCTCACAGTGTAGCTTCTTAAAATGTGACAGTGCCAGTAACCTCACTGCTCTTCTATTTCTGTTGTGTGCACCTTTGTTTGGTTTTAGATTAAATGTGCCCAATATTGGCCGCAGAGAGAGGAGAGAGATATTATCTTTGAAGATACCAATTTCAAGCTCACCTTTGACTCAGAAGACATCAAATCTTACTACACAGTCCGCAAGCTGGAGTTGGAAAATCTGTCTGTAAGTTCATTTCTCCTCTAGAGATTGTTCTTTTTTGGATGTCTATAAGTAAACATGGTTTCCGATGAGGACTGAAGTCTCTTGTGAGTGCTGGTCTCTTCTTTGGTCTTTTAATTCTTCTTTGCATGTTTGATCTTCTTCTACAGACTAAAGAGACTCGCGAGATTTTACATTTTCACTACACCACCTGGCCTGACTTTGGGGTACCAGAGTCCCCCGCCTCCTTCCTTAACTTCCTGTTCAAGGTGAGGGAGTCGGGGTGTCTGAATTCAGACCACGGACCAGTGGTGGTGCACTGCAGCGCTGGCATTGGACGCTCTGGGACCTTTTGTCTTGTGGACACCTGCCTTTTATTGGTTTGTACAGAGCTCTGCCATTAAAAAACATGATATTAACTGACTGTGTCTGTCTGTTTGCAAAATTAGAGTAACACTAAATTCTGTGATCATTGTTACAGCCAACACTAATGAAACTGTCTGACTCTGCTGCTGTAGAACTGAATTATATTTAGTAGCTAAAGACTGAGGACTCTTAAAAACTGAAAGTTTTTACTATGTTATGTAGATGTCCATGCGCAAGGACCCGTCTTCAGTCCGTATCCGTGACGTTCTGCTAGAGATGCGACGCTATCGAATGGGCTTGATTCAGACAGCAGATCAACTCCGCTTCTCCTACCTTGCTGTCATTGAAGGTGCCAAGTACATCAAAGGAGATACATCCGTGCAGGCAAGTCCTTCCTCTCAGTTCTGCTCTTTGTTCTCAAGTTACAAATTTCACTAAGTGTAACTGCTAATTTCAAACTGGCTTTATGTGCTCTAAGACATGAGGCAAAACTCCCAGTTTGTTTTTACCTAATGTTAAGTGTTTTTGCAAATTCTTAAAGGAATTTTGTTTTTTTCTGAAGGAGTCATGGAAAGAGCTGTCAAACGAGGAAGATGATCCTCCAGAGTTCACCCCTCCACCTCCACTTCCTCCTCCCAGAGACCCTTACAACGGCAGAGTTGAGCCATCCTTTTTCCCTGCAAATGATGAGGTCATCCAACAGATGGAGATCCGCAGTCTGGGGTAATTATCTGCATGTTTTTGTTCAATGTAATTTTAGTGTGAACATTCCCGTTAGTGGATAATATTTTTTTTATAGGAGAACAGTTGCCAGCTTGATAATATAATGAACATGTGACAAAACTTCTTGAAAACAGTGATGACTTTGTTTATCTATATGTGCATACCTTGAGAAATATATGTTTCACAGTTAGTAGTATTTATGAATACTACTAAAATAGTGAATTACTTGACTAGGGTAACCTAACTGACGTCATTTGGTCCTTTAGTCTAAGGTAATACCATTGCATGTTGTTAGTTTAGTGAAATGTAAATTAAAATAATCCCTGTTTACATCACTATTAAACACCATCATATCAAGTGTTAGGGCGGATGTGCCGATCATATTCAATATGACTGTTTCTGAAGATGTTATAATAGTAAGCTAAGCCGCGGGTTGCTCAGTTTCTGTGGGGATACAGCCCGTTACATCTTACGTAGATTGTTAAAACAATAGACAATTGGCATTGTGTTCGTAAATCCAATCACTCCAGACACTCTACACGCTGTTCTAGTATAGCCTTATACTTATATAACATCCTTGGGCCCAAACTTTTGTTTGGTATACATTTTTAATGTCTCCTGGCTATTTGGGATCAATAGGACCTGATAAGTATAAAAAAACTAAACAATGTCAATGATAATTAAGTCCCAGTGTCTTCAAATGAGTACTTCCTAGTTAACAGTGTTTTGGCTTGCTATTGGTACTAAAGTTAGTCACATTTGTATTCTGTATCAAACTACAAATATTATTCATCATAAATAAACAAGTTTCAACCATAAATGTGATCAGGTTTTTGACGGTGCTCACTTGTATCAGGATTGGCTCTAGACAGACTTCAAAGAGATGGCTGCCATCTTGTTTAAATGGATTAGCGTATTGTGCAAATTATTCTGTTGCGTGTTGACCGACGGAAACCTTGTAACAACTTTTACTTCCCCGAGATAGTCAAGTTTGATCGTCTTCACAGTGCTCTGCCAGGGCCACTAGATGGCACAAAAAAGTGTCCAGACAACAGGTCTAATTTATATAGAATGAAGCATAAGGTCAAGTAAACCCAAAATGAGATATGAGGACACAGGGTCTCATGAGGTTTCACTGTCACTGCACCTGGTGCTCTGCTGCTCCAGCTGTGCTTAGATTATGATCAACTGCTCCGAGAGTGTGGTGCTCTAAATAACCCAATGGTATTCCAACAGCACTCTGAATTAACGTACGGTCCAGTTTGTGCCAGAGTGTGCTTTAGCTTTCAGAGTGACTATTTAGTAACGCACCCAATGCGTTTGTGAGAGAGACAGATCGCAGAGCACAACCTCAAAAATAGAAGATCAGTATGTGGCGGTGGATGTTATTGTGGCGGGCCACTACAAATAAATGAAAGTAAACTAAATTTCATTGGGACAGTAAAGCTATCCTTTACTCTACTCAGGTCCTCACAAGACTCAGGGCTGCGACAAAGGAACATTGCTGCCCCCCAACCTCCTGCCGACAGTGCCCAGCTCGATGGCCACGTGGGAATCGGAGACCATTCCTCCAAAGCTCCGACCATATCTCAGCAGCAGCAGGAGATGGAGGAGCAGGAGTTACCAGAGGCAGCGCAGCAGCAAAAGGAAAGCTCTCCTGTGCCGGGGACTTGGTCCCCTCTACTAACCAATGTGTGCCTGTGCACGGCGCTGGCTCTCAGTGCTTACGTCTGTTATCGAGCCTGTTTCCACTGATGTCTGTCCTTCCTTCCTTTTTTTGTTTTTCCTGTCTCTCCACTGATGTTGCAAAGTGGACTCGGCTGACCGATCAGCCTGCTTTGACTCTGAGTTTACTCTGTGAGTGAGTGGATTATTTGGACTTCAGCAGATTCAGGTTCACTCGTTTATTTTACAAATGCAGTGCGAAGTGGTTGGCTGGTTGGGAATAAGAGGCTGCCAGTCGTCATTACCCACCTAAACGTTCTTTCAATATGTCATCATGGATGCTCAGGGCCTCAGTTTTTCAGGTGTCACATCGCAAATTCGTGTCCTGACTTAAACACAGAATGGACAGATGATCGAGAAGGGTTTTGTTTTAGCTCTCCTGTTCTGTGAACATGATGAATGGCCTGTCAGACATTTTACACGTTTCCTCTCTTATTTACCAAATGACACTTTAATGTGTTCTTCCATTTCATCCTTTATGAAGGTGTCCGTTAGGATTTCACACTTTTTTCCACCTTCTCTTTCTTTTGCTTTCACAAATGATCAGAAATCATAGAGCCAGATTTTTGACCAGCCTGTCTGAAAACATGCCAGTAAGGGAGACACTTTTATAAAAAGTTTTTTTTTCTAATGGGTCAATAGTTAACCCAACAGTAAGGTGAAGTATGTGAACGTAAGAGGGAAGCAACCCTGTACCCACGAGATAAGAGATGCATGCTGGGGTGGGCATTGAATTATCTGTCTTCACTGGTCGGCCTGTGTAGGGCTGCAGAAGGCATGCTAGTTGAGTACATACAGTACGTGTGTGTTTTTGTGTGTTTGTGTATTTGCGCGAGTGGTAGTTAGTGGAGCTTTCTACTGATGCTTGAGTTAAATCTACTCAGTGAGAAATGATTAATATAACATTTACAGAACGTCAAATGTGAGCTGTGGACTGAGTTACCTCCGGGCGACTGATTCCCTCTGCGTTTTCTCTCCCTGGTGACAGTGGCTTGTGAATTCCCCCCACTGTGGGATCAATAAAGTTTATCTTAGTGTAACAGTAACACAAAAATGTCTTTAAAAAATATAATGGTATAGAGACAAGGTGGCGTGTCTCATTCTCCATTTATCTGGCATTCTCAAATTGACATTGGCGTTTGCTTCAAATGTTTTGGAGAGCGTGTTCTCAGTCACAGTGGTTAAAAATGTATGAAGGCTTTTAATGCCAAGAGAATGTGTAAAATAACCTAAATGCAACTCTTATAAAGTAATATGTGTTGAGTTACACACTAGAATGCCAGCTTATTGAGACACAAAGTAGCTACCACCCGACTCTTTTCGCCAGCAATACAAATACTTAATAATGTGTCACCCTTTATCAAACTCTTGAGTTTAAAACAGGGAAACAGGGATTTTAAACAAACCAAAAATCAAACACCAGCACAGGGATGAAAACAATACACTGTAGTGATGATCCGTTGTATCATGGCGTGGCCCTGAGCTGGCAATATTGTTTTGTATGATTTTTTTTTTTTTTTTTAGCATGCTGCATTTGTGAATCAACAGGTTTGTCCTAAGAAGAGATTAGCTAAGCTGCTAGCATCCAGTTTACCTTTGTGACTCGACAAAGTTCAGTACTTGAGTCTGACAGCTGTACTTTTCTTTAGAATGTATAAACGTCCTCAACAAGGACGCACCCTTGTTAGATAAATATATTTTTTTCAAATCAGGTTTCAGTGTGCTGAGTTTTTTTTTGTTCTGCTTTAGCAAGGGATTGAATCTCAGCACCTGTGCAGCCATTGCACCAGGTTTTCCTGTTTTTTCTATACTTCTGCTGAGCTCAAAAACATGTATTTTTTTATTTACATTTGTTGTTTTCATTTTTAAATAAAAAAACAAACTCTACTGTTGACCTGTTCTGGTGTTTTTTAAAGAAAAGATTTAAGCCTATAACCTCCATTTCGAGTCTTACCTCTACAACAATGACTGTGGCAATAAAAGGTCACACATCACTATGTTTTCATCTCATCATGAGGTCAGTGATGTGAATATGAAGACGGATGTATTTTGCCCCTGTTGAGTGCTCTACATTCTTACAGTAAGTGCCAACAAGTTTAAAGATTTAACAACAGGAATAATGTGCTCAGGTGCTTATAATGATAATTGGTAATAACTTCAAGTCATCAGTTAATGAAACTGCTGCATGCTGCAACAACATATCCACATTTGAAGGCTCAGAAATATTATCTCTGTCTAATAAGGTACCTTTTATATGCTAGCTTATTCATTTTTAATAAGTAATTTACTAATGCTTTTTAGATCAGCTATAAACTACTCTGGGTGACGAGTGTGTGAAAAATCCCATTGTAAAGTCTTTATCACCTCAGTTTGGTATTTATGCAGTTATTAATGTTGGTTATTCATTCATACTTGTTCAGGGGTTTTTATAAGGTTGTCATGTCTGTGGTGATAATGAAGCAATACCACACGAGGAGTGACGTGGTGCTGAATGTCAGTGCGGTTGTGACTCAGTCCACAGTGGTACAGCCTCATGCCTACGACCAAATCACAGCCCCGCTGATATTTCATACGACAGCACACACTCGAGTGATATTGTATTTATATAACAGTTCTAGGCACCTTTAGTTTCATTTCATTTTATTTTAGTTAGTTTAGTTTAGTTTTATTTAGTTTAAGTTTAGTTGAAGTTATAGTTTAATTTAGTTTAAGTTTACTGTAGTTTTAGTTTTAGTTTAGAAGGGACAGTGCAAATTAATAAATACACATGGTATAAAAATGCCAGAATAAGCCAAAAGGCTATTTTTCATCTGTAGTCCCCTGGACAAGATGTTACACAAGGCTACAAACAAACAAACAAACAAACAACAACAACAAAAAACCCATACAGTTTAAATGGCTTGTTTGAACACATCAACAAGAAATAATTTTTTAGTCACAAGACTGTAATGATCATCAAATTTGTGATTCAGTGCTAAAACCTGAGGCAAAGTTGATGCAATATAAAGGACAAACATTTTTTTAAAGCACTAGAGGCAGCAGTAACATATCTCTATATGGAACAACATTGCAACACCAGCAGAGAGTATTATTAGCAGCAGCAGCAGCAGAAAAGAGTTTAGTGCTTACATGCGTATGTATTAATCATCCATTATTTTAATTGATTACTGAAAATTATAGGTGTTTAGTTCTCTAAAATAAATTGGAATTACATTCCACTCTCTTGAGCACTTTTCCTCAATGGAATAGTACAATGTCCTCTTATAGAAACCCCAGTGAGACGATTTATGCTTGTTCCACAAGTGGTAGGGTGAGCTCAGCCATGGGAAGCTTTCTATATCAAACACAAATTTGCATAATTTATTAAGTCACTACAACTTAAAATCTGATTACTGGGCAGTGATGGAAGTGCTTTGTTCTTTTTTGTCTAGTGTTTTATTAGTTGGCAACAGTAATAATTCTCCTGCACACTAACTTACACATTGTGTAGGTCTACATATTACCCCAGGCCAGCTACTTTGCGTCATATAGGTTTATCTGTATGTTCCATCTATTACACAAGCAGTGTAATGAGAATGTGTTGACAGATGATTTGGTGGCATGCGTGGATTCCGATGAGTTAACAGCTTAATCACACAGTACGTTGCGACATTGGCTGATGAGCACCCCTGGGGGTTTGCAATGAGGTATCCAGACTTTTTCCCTTCCCTTCGTCCTCCTCTGACGACTGTTTATAATTTAACTCAGATGATATTTGTGAAATTATGTTTATCTTTGCAGACGACAGTTTATTGTAGGCACATTAACGGTTAAAGTAATTAACGGTTTAAAACACCTGTACAGCAGAGTGATACATAGTTCTCAGCACTATGGATGCCTCCTGTCCAATCAAATAACATGGTCGGAACTAACTGCTGTATAACTGTTAATAAGACATTACTAAAGGGCTTTATTGATTAACTCTGCAGTTACAAGTGTTAATAGGTTAATAAATAGATTTTGGTCCATTTTCAGCAGCTCTTGGTGGAAATGCGTGACTAAACAGTTTAACCTAGTCAAAGAAAAAGTATATTTTTTATTGATGGTTTACAAATTATCTGTAAAACATTAGTAAATACGTTATTAAGAAAGAATAAATCCAACATTAGTTACAACTTATAAACCCTTAAAGTTAAAGCCCCAAATAGCCCCAGTGATGCCAGCAGTCTTCCAACCTGAGTGTCAGACATTAGTACTTACTTTACATTTCCTATATTACCTTGAAGAAACTGTATTTAAAATCATAAGAAAATGGTAAATGGTAAATGGACCTGCATTTGTATAGCACCTCTTTAGTCATCTGACCACTCAAAGCACTTTTTACTCTACAAGTCACATTCACGCAGTCACACACACATTCATACACTGGTGGCTGAGGCTACCATGCAAGGTGCCACCTGCTACTCAGTGTTTAACACACTCTCACACCGATGGAAGCATCATCGGTAGCGATTTGGGGTCCAGTATCTTGCTCAAGGATACTTTGACATACAGGCTGGGGGAGCCAGGGATCAAACTACTGATCTTCCGATTGGTGGACAACCCGCTCTACTTCTGAGCCACAGAGTACTCAGCAGTAGAAAGTAACTCTGTACATTTACTCAAGTACTGTACACAGGCACAAGTTTGAGGTACTTGTTACCTTAGCCTAGTTCCGATTAAACACCAAGACGCCCCTAGCCCAGTGTGGCTCTACATTTTGACAAATAAAAACCTGTCTCAATTAGACGCCTGGTCTGGTTGCCAAGCAGTTAATTCTCAAGTTCTTTGGATGTATAAAACAGGGTTGTTGGCTACCTCAAACTATGTGTTCATTCCTCGATTACCCAGTAAATTATTCATATTTCTTTAGTCCATGAGGGTCCTCAGATCAAAAGAATCAAACGGGTTTTTCATTGAAATGAATGCAAGTTGTGAGTATTGTTTTAACGGGATAAAGTGGTGGTGTGTCGGTATGCTGGGTGCCGTTATCCTCCAGTGCTGTAACTTAGTCTCTCAAAGATACGTTGTCTATCGAAGCTAGATCAAATGAATGACTCATAGTTGATATATGATCTGAAGCCTTTTATGACTTGTATATAATATAATTTGATTGTATTTTCTGATCTTTCAGTGATTTAAGCAAATAATAGCCTGGGCTATTCCATTTGATGTCACTTTACACCTGTATTTTGCAGATTTAGACTACCAACCTGCCCAGCAGTATATAAGGTAGTTGAAATTAGCCTCACCTTTACCTGCTGCATCATTAAAGTACTCATTAATGCATCACTAATTAGAATCCATTAGTATAATATATATGATTCTGCATAATCAGTACAGTAGTATATCTTAATGCTAAAACTTTTTCACTTTTATTTGATAAGATTTAAAAATACAGGAATATACATATATATATATAATTTTTACACTGTTGAATTGTTGTTTTAACTTAAGGAAAAGATCTGAGTACTTCTTTCACTGCTCTGACAACTGATAATTCTGTTTCCAAAGGGTTTGAGTGATGTGATTTAAAACCACCACCAGGTGACGCTGTTAGATAGTAAAACTTGCAGGTTCTTGGCTGCTGCTCCCTGTGAATAAGGAGGTTTGACTCTCATTGCAGCCCACTCTTTCCTGTTTTCTGTGTTGACCTGGGTTTGCTCATCAATTACTTTTAATTGCTTCTTTACTTTCATTTACAGTAAACTGGAGTCATGAGTGTTCCTCTATGGGCAGAACCTGAACTACCTCTGATTTTAATTGGTATAATGATGCTGCATGCTCTGAATTTATTCAAATTTAAATAGCTTTCTACAACACAAAGAGTTTTTTTTCATGAAAATAGTGCTATAATACTTAATCATACTTTAAATTCTAATATCTATTCTGGCTACTGTTTTCAACTGCTTATTATGAAAACACACTCAGTTTATTTTAAAACACATTAAACACAAAAAAACTTTAAAGTTATGAAGATTAGGTTTGTCTTAGTGTAAAAGACTACAACAATGATGGTTAGTAAACACTAAAGGAAGGAAGAACATCTCTTGAGACACATGCATTGCTTTAGTAAACCCCACCACACTGATGTAGTACAGATGATTTGGCAACAGTCTTGGCTAGAACTTCCTGTTTGGGAAATAAGAGGCAGGCACTAGTACACGCTGTACAGGAATGCAACTTAAACAGACTGAGTAATAGCACTCCCAACCACCACACTCTGCTGACGTCAAGCGAGCAGGCAAGATGGAACACGCTGCTCTCATCTGCAGTAGGAAAACTACAATCAAGGTGTGACCGAGGACCGGAAGTTGTCTTAAAGCCACAGTTGTTTCTACTGAAACTGCAGTCCGTCTGATCTGACAGTGTTGTCGTGACTCACGCTGTTTGTGATGAAGAGTATTGTCATTTTGCTACTTCACTAATTATACTGCAAATGACATTTTGAATGTATGTCTTGTCTAAATATGTCATCTACCAAAGCCTACACATTTTCATGTTTGTGAATTGGATCCATGCTCTTTGATCAGACTGTCAAATGTCAAACGTGCACTACGTGTTGTCCTGAAGTGCCTCCTTACTCAGCCTGTTTGTGCATAGTGCTGACTTCACATTCACAATCGACCAAAAAGGATATCTGCCCTGCCCTGCTGACTCCTTCAGCATGTGTCCTCAGTTTAGTTATTAACCTGGAACTTCCCAATAGCTGGCCAGCTATGAGGGTGGGTGGGACGATCTTTGACTGTAAGTCTCTTTTCTAGCCTGCGGATCGCTTGCGCAGGGAGCCGAGCAGGCATCAGGAAATTCCTGAATGTGAGGGGAGTCAGGTCTTTCCAAGTGTGACTCTGCAAAGTCTGAGTCACCACACACACCAGTGCTGTACAATGGAAGCTTGATACGAGGAAGTGTGAGTACACTCAGGTCTACCATGTCTCTTCATGCCCTTATCATATCAAAACTGACAAAAGACAGAGGAGTGAATGAGACATAGACAGTTCTCAGTATCGACCGGTGGAGGGATGTAACTACATTTACATTTTTTATACAAGTACATTAACTCAAGTACTGTTCTTAAGTATGATTTTGAGGTACCTGCACTATAGTAAGTATTTCCAGTTGCTTTACACTTCTACTCCATTACATATTGTACTTTTATTTATTTAATTACATCAGTTACTTTACAGATTCATACTCTGCATTAACAACACACGCTCATAAAATGTGGTGCATTAAGTTTGACATTTTTAGCAATATGCTTATTTGCTTTCTCACAAACATATATAAGAAACTCAATCTCATATCTGTTCACTAAATTTGAAACTACAGCCAGCAGCCAGTTAGCTTAGCATAAAGACTGAAAACAGGGGGAAGCAGCTAGCAATGTGACAAAATCCACCAACCAGCCCCTCTATAGCTCACTAATTAACACATTATAGTCCCTTTGGACAGAGCCAGGCTAGCTATTTCCTCCTGTTTCCAGTCTTTGTGCTAAGCTAAGCTAACTGGTTGCCAGATGTAGGTTAATATTTTGCATACAGACATGAAATTGGTATTGGCCCTCTCAAAAAGCAAGTTCTAGTTGGGGCCCCTTAACTTCTGAAATGGCTTAATTCAATTACCTGTTGAAGGCCCAAACAAGATTTAAGAAACAAATGTGTGGCAAAACTTTTTTCTTGTCTCCTCTCCCATTAATGCTCAGATAAAACAGCATTTTGAGAGCATCTAGTTTCAGTATCGTGACTCATTTCTGACTATAACAGGATAGGCAGGCGGGATATAATGTTGTGAGTGCGTGTCATGACAGCATTTAATCATTGTATGACCCCTCAGATTTATCTTGTGACTCTTTAAAGGGTTCTGACCCCTAGGTTGAAAACCAGTGGACAAAACAATATAAGTTAAAGGAACTGTGTATAAGATATAGGGAGATTTATTGGAATCAACCAGTAAGGTTTTCAGATTTCAGATTGCAACAAGTTGAAACTTCTCCTAATTAGAATTCCTTTAGTGTTCATTGTTCAGGATTATGTAGCGGGAGCCCAATAATCTGTAGAGATCTCTTCCTCTCCAAAACAAATGGACCAGTGGATTTAAATCTGTAAAAACTCAGAATAAAGCAGTTTCATGTTGAAAAAAATCCATGTTTTTCCGACACGGCTTGTTGCGGAGGGGCATTTAACCATGGTGGTCGACGCGAAAATGACAGTGGTCCCATCTAGAGCCAGTGTTTGGTTTGTTTGCTCTAGGCTGCTGTAGAAACATGCCGGTGCAACATGGCAATCTCCACAGACGAGGATCCACTCCCTATGTGGATATAAACAGCTTATTCTGAGGTTACGAAAACACAAGGATTCTTATTTTCAGGTGATTATCCACTAAGGAAAACATTTATTTACTTATTATATTATATTTCATTTCTGCCAATAAACCCTCTAAATCCTGCACACTGGACCTTTATGTAAAGTAACCTCCATCTCAACCTGTTACAACAATGCTACTTAGGCATCAGTTCACCAATTTTAACTATCTAACAATGTGTATAAATATATATGTCACAGAGGCTGTTTCACTGGAAAACAAGCACTTTCCAGAGGCGTGGACCTGAGTCACATGACTTTCGACTCGAGTCACACTTGAGTCACAAATTTGATGACTTTAGACTCGACTTTACAAAATCAGAAGTGCAAAACTGCAAGACTTGCAAAACTTAGAATTACACTTGAACACTAGTGACTCCTGACCTAATTTGGACTTGAGCCTTATGACTTGAAAATGGTTGATATCCTCCCCCAAGCCCAGAGATTAAAAAGCGTGTTTTTTAATATTGGCACACGCATTCATTCATTTCCCTTTAATTTCTGAATCAACTAACGTTAATGCTATTGATTCCCAGCCAGCTGACACTTAATGCCACACATGATCTGCTTAGCTTGAACCAGTCTGAGAGCAACCAATTAAGTTGCAGGCCAGAGCCATGAAGAACTTATGTTGCATCACTGAGCGCCAGCTGGAACATATGATACTAGATATAATTTTGTTTGTGTACAAAAACTACGTGGTGGTCATGAAAAAGAACTGCAGTATGCAAACCATGCCAGTCGTAAATCCAGACAGAGACGCAACAACTTCCAACAATCTTGTTTCAATAAATAAGTACAAATTTTACAAAGCATTCATGATTTTTGTAAATTTAATATATTATTACTCTGTGGTATTAAGTGGCATTACATTTGGTAAAAAGCGCATTATGATAGTAGTATTTAAACTCAAGGTTTAGGACTTAGGACTTGTCAGTCTTGACTTGGGACCCAAGTGCAAAGACTTGAGATTTACTTGTGACTTTAAAAACAACTACTTGGTCACACCTCTTGATATTTTAAATACATTTTGCTGTACTTAAGTATGATTTTGATGGCTGGACTTCTACTTGTAATGACACATTTTTTATTATGGTATTAAGTGAAGGATCTGAGTACCTGTTGGTGTCAGCTCACCCTTCATTCTTAAAACACGGCATAGTGTTCTGTCATTAGTATATAGCTGCTATTCATAAACAAGCAGCATGATTATTTTGACTGAAATGGAAAAAAACTCTGTGTTGTTGTTCTCATTAAACTGCATCCTCTCTGTCAGTGGCTGATGTCTTTGGTTTCATCTGTTGAGACACTCACCCGTGAGCAGTTCCTGTTCCTGTTCCTGTCCCCCTGGTTGCTGCTGTTGAGGACCAACCGTCAGACGCAGGCACTGATGTGACATATCGTACCTCGACTGTCATAGGCTAAGTTCATGCATGTAGGTCATAGCGTAAATACTTAGAGGTTCGAGCTGGTGCTTCCCCCTTCGGTGCGCTTCAAAGCTCTGCATCCTTCCTCCCGTCGAATGCAGCAAGGTGATGACGTCGATGACATATGGTCCACATGTAAACAAAGTTCACTGACCTGCCTGTCTCAGCACGGATGTCATCACTGTGTTCCTTTGGGTTATTGTTGATGTTCTTTTCATAGCAACTGTGGAAAAAAAACACAACAAATCGTCGCATCTGCGTTTGAGGTTGATGCACCACAGAATCTGTGACATAAGCACACACATGCAAGTCTGCCACAGTGTGTTTGTTAAAAACAACTTTTGGGAATGAGGTGAAAGGTACAGTGTGGTGAACGTGAGGATAGTCACATAGTTAAGTTAGTGTGGGTGGAATGTGTTCATGGCTGCCACCATCGTCAACACACCCTACTTCCTGTTGAGTAATCTGTACATGTCAAAGCCCACACGACTACTACTATTATTTCAAGGTGTCTGTGATTTAATTAGCGTGAAACTAAACATTCACTGTGCATTTTCCTATTTGTCTTTGCAGCAGCTTGTCAACAAAACAGTGTTTTATTTTTACATACTCACTCCGTCATACATGCTGTCACAAGATCAGAGCAGAAGGAACAACCATCACTCAGTTTTTTTTCCAAACATTAGACTAAATTCACATCTATCCTCTCTTAATACATTTCATATTTTTGACCCTTTGAGGTGGGCTTGCCTTTTGTTAAACTGAAATTAAAGACCTGAACATAAGCTTTCTTACCTGCATAGCTGTCAGTGATATTTCA
The DNA here is from genome assembly GCA_019142605.1 of Cephalopholis sonnerati. Taxonomy (NCBI): domain Eukaryota; kingdom Metazoa; phylum Chordata; class Actinopteri; order Perciformes; family Serranidae; genus Cephalopholis; species Cephalopholis sonnerati. Next base: position 8,750,857 of record JAGQAX010000011.1, on the reverse strand, counting down.
CACAAACCAGTCAACAGCTGCTATACCAGTTATATTTTAAACTCCCTGCAGAAATGGCCTGATTATTTTGTGTTCATCATTCATCTCCTGATTTAATTAATATGCACAATTTACAGTAAGTGCCCCTCTCATGCATTATGTTTGCACAACAAGTGGTGGTATTTCTTGAATGTGTTAGAGGACAAATTTTCACTTCCATAATATTCACAATTTCCAGCTCCCTGTTGTCAAAATATAACAGGATGTCAGCTTCACTGAGCAGCGTGTCAAAGTGTCTGGTAATCTAGGAAAGTTTTAGAGGAGCGTTTTGAGGAATAGTGCAATGGGCTGAACTTTCAACACAGATAGAAACTGCGGCACCTCGAAGTACTTGTTGGGTGTCTTCCTTTTTTATCAAGCCCTACAATAATAATTTACTGAGGCCTGCTTATGTGTGTAGAAGAGCCACAATGATAACAGTGTTAATCAGTGTTACATCATATCCGCTGAAAAGAGATTCATTGACTGTGAATGATTTTTTTCATCGAATGCCATCTTTTGTTTACTAAATATACGGCTGAACTTTAGAGCAAATTTGAGGTATTTGTATTTCACTTGAGTATTTCTTTATTCTTAATTTACCTTTTCATGATACTTTGTACTTTTATTCCACTGCAGTTCAGAGAAAATGTTCTTTTGTACTCAACTACAGTTACTTTACAGCTATAGTCAAGGGTGTAGGTTTAATTTCAACACTGGGGGAAACACATATGAAAGTGTTTAAGGGTTGTCAAACACTCAACTTCCTGCATTATGGTGAATTTTTATGGCCCAATTTATGCCTTTTCTGTATCAATTCATTGTATAAATGTATTTAATTTTGTCAAAATAAAAGTTTTTTTGGTGGGGACAAATGCACATGTTCTAAATTTGAGGGGGAAGTGTCCCCCTCCAAATATGCCTATTGCTAGTTATTTTTTGCTTAAAATATTAAAAATTTAAATGCAAATCATATGATTAGCTTGTAAATTTTAATGTAGTTCTCAGATTAAACTACCAATTGGTAATAAAGTTATAATTTCTGCTCAAGATCAACTAAATACAACATTCTAATGCTGTGTACCTCTTAATCATCTGTAATATTAATCTAATTATACAATATATAAAATATAACACTCTAAAAGTGGGCATTTTGGTGACAATATTTATGTTTGTTTTTTTTGGGGGGGGATTTTCTATCATAACATGATGTAACTGCATTGTGGTATTGCTACTTTAAAGAAAACCATGTGAATATGTCCTCTACCACTGTTTTTTTTCCCATCAATAAATCACTTACTACTATTGGGAAATAATCACACTTTCGTCATATTTTCACTTTTTGTACACACTTTTGAGATGGTGGGTGCTGAATAACATCTGAGAGGTGGCTAAAGCATCAAAATGTATTCTCAAATGGCACTTAACTTTTTTTTATTTCACTGTCCAGTTCAAAAACTTTGTAAAAACCCAGTGGAAAGTATAATTCTGTCAGACTTTATTAACACAACACTTGATGTTAATTTATTGATGATACCTCATTAAAGTGTTCTGTAAGCAGTGAGGAAACTCCGCATAAAGCATCAATTAACCCTTCATGCATTGTGAGTGTATTGAAATTAAGTCTCTTCATGCACAAATGTATCTCTAATAATTAAGCCAACGCTCGTTTTGCAAGGGTTGCCTGGTGTTACACAAGATCTGGGCAGTGATACACAGTGATACTGTGTAGTGACCGCAAGTCACTTCTGCACGTCAGTTCAGTGCTTTCACAGTCATCTACTGCAAAAATAGCAGAAGTGAACTAAGATGTTGAAATCTTGGTGCACTTCAAGACAGATCATGTTCTGGTCCGTTTACCGTAGCTCAGGCGGTCTGGCTTCCCGTTAAACCCATGGTACGGATATCCGGTGTTCCTTTCACTTAGAGGAGGAACTGTAATTAAACAAGCAAAATCAGAGTGTCAAAATCACCAGTACTAAAAAAAATCTAATTTATAAATATCTGTTTTAATTGTGGTTATAAAGATGACACAGGTTTGGCTAAGAGTATTTCAAAATTTCAGAGGGCCCAGACACCTTGACCATTTGTATTCTGTCTAGACTTGAGAATCATGATCTGGTTTATGTTGGTCAATCATTTGCTTTAACAGTCCTAAAAACTCTGAACAGTGCCTGTATAATATAGATAAAATGTTCTTTAGGATGATACGCTACTACAACCATAAAGATATAAACAATAATTTTCTGACAGATTATCTATAGCTTCATGCTTAAATGCTTCTACACAAACCACTATAGTATCTGAGTGTCCTAAATAACTTAAAATCAACTGCAATTCAATGTACGTTTTCTAAGTTTAAGGTTATAGGATCATTCATTTTAGCTCTGGAAATAAGTCAGTCTGTGAGATGAAACAAGATCATGAACTTTATGAACAACTTTTACAAACCTTAAGAGAAAACCATACAAATACCAACCTCTTTAAACATCTCTGAAAGAGTTGTTAAGAGTATCATTGTTTTAAAAACAACCAACTATACTTTATCTGCATTTATCGCAAGGTAATTGGAGACATGAAGAGTAGAAATGTACAAAAAATACATTTTAATTAAAAAACAAAACAGGACCCAGAACAGAACCCTGAGGTACTCCACAGCTTAATTGTGATGAGATGGATGTAGAACAACAAACAGCAAGATGAGATCTGAGTTTCTGGGAGAAAAGTATAAACTGAAAGTCCATCAGAAATAGATTATCAGTTAAAAGATAACTTTGTTTATATTCCATATTTTTCTACTGTCATCAAATCCCATAAAAAAGACAAACAACAACAATAAATTCCTACAAGCTGCAGCTTAGCTTATACTCATTCATTCATTTTCCATAACCCCTTATTTTGTTAGAGGTCTTGGAAGAGCTGGAGCCTATCCCAGCTGACATCGGGCGACAGGTGGGGTACAACCTGGACAGGTCACCAGACTATCACAGGGCTGATACATAAAGACAGACAACCATTCACACCCACAATGACACCTACAGGCAATTTAGAGTCACCTATCAATCTAACCTGCATGTATTTGGACTGTGGGAGGAAGCCAGAGTACCTGGAAAAAACCCCACACTGGCATGGGGAGAACATGCAAACTCCCCTACCCTGGGACCAAACCAGCAACCCTCTTGCTGTGAGGCAACGATGCTAACCACTGCTCCATCGTGCCGCCTAGCTTATATGAGACCCTTAATTTGTATAGCTTATCTTTGGGCACCTTTTTTTTAACACCTTCATACCACTGTTGTTTTATTGTTTTTCTTATTTTATATTGTTTTTACAATTTTAACTTGCACTATTTTACCTTGCACTCAATACATCTTGGGTTCACAGCCTCTGGGACTGTGTTGTGCATTGTAAATGTTGTAAATGATAAAATCTTGAATATAGTATTGTTTATGTTGCAACTTGATCCCAGAGAAGCCTTTAATATCGTAGTCCTCTGTGCCATAGAGCTTAACTTTTTCACTGTCTAAAAACTGTTGAAAAACCCATCAGTTAGCCACATTGTGGCACTGGGTGACATGACCCTTCATTATGATGAACATGGGCACTGCAGGGTTTTTTTTGACTGAACTCCACATACACTGCCCTGCTGCCGTTAATACTCTCTGGAGCACCAAATATGGCTGAAAATAGGCCCCAGCTGATGCACTATTTAGTCTTGTTGGGGGGACGTTTGCTAAATACTACAGCTGTCCAGCTGTTTCAGAAAATTACTGAGCCTTTTTTAATGAAAGTCTATTTGTAGCCTCTGTTTGAAGATGAATAGGAACCAACGACCCTGTAGCTAAATTTAACAGATAAGAAAAGGAAGTGTGTCAACTATTGAGAGACATTATAACACACTTAGGGTCTTGGTCATGTCAACTGAAATAAAAATATTGAATATTGCCAGCCTTACCGTTTTTATTTATTTATTTCGATAATTATTTTCATTTGATTTTATTCTTTCCATCATGAGCTTTTGCTTCCAGTTTCACCCCCACCACCACAAACACTGCATCTACTTACACACACAAACACACATTATATTAGTTCTATGTCCTGTATACTCCACTGGATCTCCCCCATCCCTTCCAAGTCATGCCAGCCTTGTCTTTTTTTCATTTTTAATTTACTCATTATTATTATTATTATTATTACATTTTTTGCATTTTTTATTAGTCTTTTCGGGCCTCATAAATGTCCTTCCATGCATCATTAAATAGCTTTGTTTTATTGTTGTCCTCAGACAGTGTCTTTTCTGTGGTCAAATAACATCTCATCAGTTCTTTCCAAGTCTGTAAAGTAGATGTCTCTGTTGTTTTTTTTCCAGTGTTTTAAAATGAGCTTTCACAGAAACAAGGGACGAACACATAATTTGCCATCCTGCAGGATATCTAATTTTTTCTGCATTTTGAAAAATACACAGCTCAGCTGAGAATTGAATTTTTGTTTTGCAAGTAATAAAAATCCATTCCTGGATTTCATCCCAAACTTTGTTCAGTTTTGTACAAGGGCAGAAAGAGTACAGAAGAGAGTCATGGGAGCCACACTTCACACAGCTATCAGAGGAGTCTGGATAAAACTTATTACTTATATCTCTGGTGTAATATAGTCTAGTTATCACTTTATATTGTATTGACCACTGATTTTCATCTGTCATAATGCTGTTTGTTAGATTTAAGCATTTCCTCCATTTTGTGTTGGTTTCTTTGGAGTTGAAATCTTTATTTCCTTCATCATACATCTTTTGCAATGAGTACTGTTTGAATCAGGGGTGTCAAGCATACCGTTGGTGGGCCAGAACCAGCCCGCTAAAGGGTCCAATCTGGGGCACAAGATGACTAGACTAAGGGCTGCCAGGTTTCAGGAGCAAGTTAAACAATGCCCTACTTCATGTAAGATTCTGCTTCAGAGGCTTTTTCATCCTGACGAGAATTCAGCTCTCTGATATAACAATGAATACTTATTGTGGCCATGTTTAAAGATATTGAACATTATGCAAAATATTGTCAACCGGCAGCTTCAGTTCAAAACAATCTGCATCAGACTGTTATCACACCTATGTCAGGAAATGTATGAATAAATGCACGTGTAATGACAGTGAGAAGCAGACTGACTGCATGTGGAAAAACTGAGACAAACTGTTGAAATTGCACTTATTTCTCTTAAGACATCTCAGGCTGTTCATCTGTTTTGTAAAAGGATGAACGTCTACAGAATGTACTTGCAATTCTTTACACAAAAAAGGGAAAATATTGGAGCTCATATTAAAGGTTATTGTGCGATGGTTTTATTGGTAAGGCCCACTTGAGATCAAATTGGGCTGAATGTAGCCCATGAACTAAAATGAGTTTGACACCCCTGGCTTAGATTGTTCCTTCAGCAGCATGTTGTATATTTGGCCAATTCATTGTTTCTGTCTTTCTTTTAACAGCAGGTCCTCAAAGGGTCCTGGCACCACATCATAGACACCCTGGACAGGTCGCCAGGCTGACATGTAGAGACAGACAACCATTCACACTCACATTCACACCTATGGTCAATTTAGAGTCACCAATTAACCTATCCCCAACCTGCATCATGTCTTTGGACAGTGGGAGGAAGCCTGTTCTTGGATTTTGAAAAAGAGTTCTACTCAACCGATGTGCTTTATTAGACCAGACAAAAGAGGTAAGTATGAAATTTTTCGCTTGTTAAGTGGAAGCTTAGTTTATGGGCAAGTCTAACCATTTGTTGAAGCTATTTTTTAAGTCAATAATTTATCAAATTATATTTTAGAGAAAGCCTCTATGATCTTCATCATGAGATATCTAACATTAGTTAAGTATAACATCAAATCATCAGCGAATAACTCAATTTATATTTTTCCTTATTTATGATTATGCCACTCACTTCTTCTGTTTGTCTTATTTTCTTCTTTTAGATGCATTGACAAACTATCTTAAATGTTATTTTTATAATAACAGGAAAAAGTAATAACTATGCTCTTATAGTGTGACGATTTGCATTTTGTAACTGGTGTGTTTAGACGTTTTGAAGCAGCTGTCATGGAGTGCTGCAGTGATGATGTTCTTATGTTAGTGTCACCCTGGTTCCCCTGTCAAAAAGCCAATGGTATTTTCCCACTGGATTTTGGATTTCTGCAGAAAATAAGCTCTGTGGCCAACATCATTTACTTACACATTTTGTTCAGCAAAGTAATCTTCAGAAATGGACACCACTTTCATGATATTTGTAACATAAATGCAATTGCCAGAAGTAAAACGCTAACTATAATCAAACTACATCACTGTCATGTGACTTCAACGTCAAAGTCCCATGAGGCTGTGAAGTCGTGTTTGGCGTGATAGGGTTCTGTAGTCTCATTTAGACACTTGTTAGCAAGCCTCTTTTTCAAAACACGTAAAAGTGTCAAAATTCACAAATGGGGTACTTACTGATGATTTTACTGCTGTTCTTTTAAGCTTGTGTTAACTACAGACTTAATTTCAGGCATCTAACCAAAAAGCCACTGATTTCAAGACGAGGGAACCAGAAGTGCAAAAATGCTAACTCATTTCTGCATTTTAGGACTCATTCCTGCAGCATGTGGCCCCTTTGAGTTCGTCAATACAACGGCAGGTAAATGTTGGTTCAGCAAGTAAGGCTGCAACTAATGATTATTTTCATTATCCATTAATCTGCCTCTTATTTTTTTAAGTAATCTTTTTGTCTACAAAATGCCAGAACATACTAAAAAAATGCCAGCTCTAATTTCCTACCGATCAACATGACATCTTCAAATGTCTTATTTCATCTGGCCAACAGCCTAAAATCTAAAGATACACACTTTACTGTCAAGTGTGACAAAGAAAAGCATCAATACTCACATATGAGAAGTTCAAAACAGCAAATATTTGCTTGGCTTAAAAAATGACTAAATTTTTATTTGGTTATCAAATCAATTCATGGTTGAGTTTCTGTTGGTGGACACATCAATGATTCAACTAGTTGTTGCAGCTCTTTTCTATATATTACTTCATGACATATCTGTTTCTATATTACCTAATTTATTGAGATGCCACAAAACTTTAATCTATCTGTTTTGCTCCATGTACATGGGGTAATTTTACTTTAACACACTTCTCTATGTATTTATGATGTGAAACAGCAACAAATGTGTTCGTCAGAAAGTAACTCTGAAATTTGTCTTGTATCTCAGGACATCAACTGTAAATAAAGCAATACAAAACAACACTTAACCTAACAACAAAACCATTGCACAAATGCTACAAGTCACAGATATTACGAAAAGTGGATACAGTGCAACAAATGAATCCATCTGATACACTGTCAAATTGAACAAGCCAGAAAAACTGGTAAAAGAAAAAAAAACTGGACAGTAGCCAAATTAATTAATTAAAGTGTTAACTGACAGGAGGCTGAGATTTCATCCTCCAACTTTTTGATTAATTTGGGAAACAAACTGGTACAATGTTGCATAAAAGCTGTTTGAGGAACAAAAAAGTGCTAATAAGCGTCAAAAACACACACTAACATGACTCATAAGTAAAAAAAATTCTTCCATTTCTCAACAACTGGTACAGAGTGGTCATTCAAGTGACAGGTGTGTGTGTGTGTGTGTGTGTGTGTGTGTGTGTGTGTGTGTGTGTGTGCGTGTGTGTTTGTATTGCTTTATCAGAGGAGTTTTTCAGGAGGCCAGTTGGCCTGTGGAGGGCCTGTGATGCAACTGGGAGTTTACGGACAGACACTGCCCATTGACGGTAAAATGTGGAAAGGGGGCCGGGCTAAACTTTCAAGAAAAGAGGTCATCCTGTGTGGGAATTTCCCTCTCCCCTGTCAGCATGTGAGCCAGGAGCAGGGAAAGACTGCGTGGGGCTCCAATAGGAAACGAGGGGTCATCGAAGAAAGAATGCCTAGAATGTTTGAATGAATCTGTGCCAAAACTGACAGCTACTAGCAGAGCAGCGAGTGGAGAAAATGTGCTGAGAAAGTCACAACAGTGGAGTCTATAGATGTTAAATCATGTTTGAAATATTACTTTGTTTTGTGGTTTTGAAAATCTACAACTTTTATTGAAATCTGTAAAACATGATCATGTTTACTTAAACTGTTTTGTGCCCGGTGAGACCTAAAGCCAAGCCACAACTACTTAAAGCTATTGTCATGTTCATGGAGGATAACAATTGTCTTATTGAAATGTGGGTGTAGCATTCTTCAAGTGGTGATGTGTTGGAAAGGGAGGATATTGCACAACAGTTAAAAGCTAAACTGTTCCATCATTGAGTGTGTTGAAACATCCACTGTGTTCAAAATGTCATCTATCACAGCAAAACAGCAACAGTTTTTATACTTTATTTAGAGAGTAGAATATGACTTTTCAGTGACAATGTAGTAAATGTTACCCCCTCCTCGTCTTGAGAAACAAGAAGGGGTGGTTTTTCTTCTTTATTGTTTGAAGTGAGAGTTGGAAAAACATTCCCCACCCTGAATTGTCACGGATCACCTACAAATCCCACCATGCCTCTTTCTTTATCCTCTCTGTCTGAGGTTTGCTTGCTTGAGACAGATAAGTTTCATACTGTGCACACAGTGAAATGCAGTCTGAAGGCTTGGTAAATTCCACTGCAAACAAATAGTCAACTTATCTATCACGTCTGGTGTAACCTACGTTGTCACTCCCATTTTTAACTTCTTCATTTTCTGCCGAGTCTTTTCCACTTGAGGGTTAAACGAGGTTTGCTCGGGATTGTTCCTATCTGTACTGACACACAGCCAGTTCTCTTGGCTGTTGAAGCATGACCTGAGGTGGTGTGAGGAGGTTAGTTGCTGATTAATTTCCATGCAACCTTGAACCCCTCTCTGGGCCAGTGGACCCAGCAGACTATTGACAGAGCAGTGTGCTAAAGATAAAGCATTTCTGTGCTGCGTGCAGTGTGACCGAGTCTTTTTTTTTTTTTTTGCTGCTCTCAGCAGTATCGTTTCAGTCTAAGTTAGCTGGAAGTATTTCAGGATCTGATAAGTTTTGTGTCAATCAATGGGTAAACAGAAAAACGCAAATGCATTGTCATTAAGGGTTACACAATGATAGTGTGGAGAGTCTGTCACTCTCAGGATTCACCTCACTTTTCTGCTGTATTTGATGACAATAGAAAAGACACTTTCACGTAGCAGGCCTTATTTTATATTCAGTAAAAGAGGAGATTTCTGTCGTCATATAACGGTACTGAATGCCATTTTCTGCTCTGTGGAAACAATAATAATGAATTATGAAGATGGTGATCTGAGGTAATATTAAAATGTCTGTAGCCTTACTCGTGATGACTAGATTTATAAAATTCACTCCAAGTCCTAAAGGAAACATCAAATTCCTTCATCATGTTGGTGTCTCTTTCAATTTTTCCTTATTATCTTGAATTAAAAGACTGCAAATTTGCCTCACCCTTGAGCCAATTTTTATCTGCAATACGTTGTGATAGAAACACACTGTAATACAGTCTGACTGTCATGAGTGTGAATATTAACACCCCTGTCTGCACCTGCTTCAAAAGGACAGAAAAGAAGAAATTACGAATGAAATTCTTTAGACAAAGTAAAAATCTGTTTAATTCAATAAAATATCAAGTACAATTAAAGCATTTCCCCTTTTAATATTAAATAATTAGACTTATTTCATTCATTGCCAATACTATTACAAAGAGTTGCATCATTTCACTGCAGCACAACTCTTCCCTTGACAACCATGGCTCCAGATACACAAAATGTAGAAATTCACTCGCATGTATGTAAAATCTGTACCGAAATACTGCATACACAAAAAATTACATCTGAGAATAAAGCTACGGTGACATGTGAAGAATCGTGAATGATTGCGCAATCCATGCACCCACTCCTTCAGTCCCATTCAAAGTGTCCCTGTAAACTGGTGGTCGCTGTCTTCACATGTGAAGCGTACCGTTTTTCAACACTAGTTCAGTGGATCACCTCCGGCTCTAAAGTCCATCGATGATTAGACAAGCAGCCCGGAGGTCCGTGTGGAGTCTCTGGAGGAGGTTTTCTAACATTGTCCGGTGGCAGAGAGCAGGTTGCGCAGGGTGGCCAGCTCTCTGGACAGCTGCTCTACACGCTTTTGTAAACGATCGTTCTCTGCAGCCAGTTCCAGCACTTTATGTTGAGTCTCCAAGTTGCGCATTTTGGCTTTGTCCCTGCTCTTCCTCACGGCGAGGTTGTTCCTCTCCCGCCTCACCCTGTACTCTTCACTGTCCTTGTCCAGGCGTTTCTTTGACTTCCCGCTGGACATTTTGCCACCGTGCGATGGCGACCTGCTTTTACCTGACGGGGCAGGTGTGCTGGGCGGGCTGGAGCAAGTCGAGGACGCAGTGGAGATGTTTCCAAGACTGCCGCTGGTGGACTGGTAATGAAGGTACCTCATGTCAAAACCAGACGACCCGTTCTCCATCTTTGCGTCTTCCTGACTGTCGTCTCTCTCAGCAGCAGCAGCAGCGGCGGCGGCGGCGGCGGCTCTGTAGCGGCTCCCGACGAGTTCAGGGCTGAGCACACTATCCACACGGGTCTCCTGCAGCTCAGTGTAACCCAGCGCGTAGGGCTCCCTGGGGTCCCTCAGGTTGTCGCACTGACTCGTCTCCAGCTCGTTCAGCAGCGAGTAGTTCTTGTAGTTCTGTAAAGCTGTAACTCTCTTGGTCTTGTTCTCCGCCAGGAAATCAGAGTAAACGTCCCCCTGCTGCTGCTGGTGCTGGTGGTGTTGGTGCGTCTGCGCCGCCAGCTGCGGGCAGTGCAAAGCTGAATCCAGGTAAACGCTGAAGTCTATCGCTCTCTCCCGCTCTTCAATGCCCACCTCCGTCATCGAGTCGCCGAGCCTCCAGTATGAGCCGTTGCTGATGGGACTGATAATGCTGTCTCTACTGTGGATAGCAAAGCCGCCCTCGTCGTAGAAGCCGGCCACTTCCATGGATCTTAACACCCGCCGGATTGTAGGAGCATGGAGCGCTGAGATGAGACGCCCAGAGTGGTTTTGGTTCAGTTGCTTCTGTTGTGAAATTGCTCAAGTGTCGGAATGTAATGAGTTTAAATCCGCCGTGTCACTGCCTGTGACAACACGCAATGAAACTACTTTGAAGAAGCTTTGCTCATGGATTGGGAGGAATTGACAGGTCTTCCTGTCTCGGGGGGTTTTATTAGACGCGAGGGGCGGGGCTTTAACTGGGCAGGTGTGTGACGCGCAGCGAGGAGCCAACCGGACAACCTGTGCTGCTCTTACAGTAGCTTTTCTGCAGTCAACTATTTGTTTTAACATTAGAAACGAACTTAATCTGAATTTTACTTTGTGCGTATGACACTGAGTTGTGGCACAGACGCTGGTTTGCAACAGCGGAATAAAATATGGGGAATGCAACTTTTGTGTTTCTTCGTTAAAATGAAACTGAGACAAAAGTCAAAAGTGAAAATACAAACAGGCATGAGTGTCCTAACCTAGAGCCAGGGTGCCAGCTGTCAAAACATAACGCAGTGAATACTTTTTAACCGGCATTTGTTGACAACACGTCCAACACGCCCTCTACAGTCACATCTCATCAACTCGATAATAATGGAAAAATCCCACTCGTGGCAACCATTTTCTAAGTTCATGCGTAATCACCCCCCCTAACAACGATGCTCATGAAAGCAACCCTGGACACATCTCCACACAGCCGTTTCCCCACAACACAGACTAGTTCAAACCAGACTGTTGTTATGTGGTCAAACTGTATGAGATGATACATCCACTCCAACTGTATAAGAGTCAGGGTGGGTGTTATGAGACTTTTAGTCCGCCTGGGTTATGTCTAAAACATTTTAGTGTGTCCTCATTAAAGCCCAAAAAGATTTTCTGTAAATATCTCAAGGCCCATCATGATTTTGTTCTCACGTTAAATCTAAATAGCTCAAAAACAAGCAATAATAAAAGGATACAGTGACTTGGCTCACGTGCCAAAACAGGTGTTGACATCATTTACACTCAGTAGGTCTAATGAGCCTCATATCACACATATCTCACTCTCTGCTCTTCTTTTACTCGACAGTTTGTAATCAGAGTTGAGTGTATTAATGTGACTTCATGTGAGGTCTTACTCCCATCTTGTGGCGAGCTGCAAGCATGCACAGAAGCAACACCACAGCAACAGAGTTCATAAAAATATTTAGGGCATATGTATCCTCACTAACTGTTTCACTGGTGCACAGCCAAAAACACTTACATCTTACAACCCCTCTTGCCTTTCCCACACTTTTTAATAAACATGAGCATTCACCAGTGTTACAGTTTATTCTGCGACTAATAAAAGTTTGCGCCCCTGATGTATTATGCTGTGAGCTAAAATGGTGACCCCCATAGGTAATTTGGCAAGTAGCATAAAATGGAAATACTCAGCTAAAGCACCTCAAAATTGCACTTAGGTACAATACTTGTGTATATGTACTTAGTTACTTTCCACCACCGTACTGAAAGCCGTTTCTCATTCACTCCCTGTATGGTTACATCTACAGTATAAATGTGCATCATGTTTAATAAGCTGATCAAATGTTTTGTATGTAAAAGTAAGATAAACTGAGTAAAATGTACAATATTAACTGAATAATTTAATGAATCATAGGTGTAAAGTAGCATAAACTTTTAGATTCATGATTCAGGAGGCTTTATTGTCAATTCTACATTATGTAACAGACATACAGAGAATCGAAACAACATTTCACTCTGAACTGACCCACGCTGCAGACAGTGCAAAAGGATAGGTATAAATAAGGAAGTAAAAGAGAGTAGAAGAGGTACTACAAAAATAAAAATAAATAAGAGTAATGAAGTAGTGCAAGGATTTAAATGCAATCAATTCAAATGGTGCATATATGCAACAATTAGAATCACAGCTTGCATACCAAATAAGAACAGTAAATGATAAATGAGTATATGAGGTAGCTCTGGTCGTCTGCTTAAAGTGGCTGGTGCTTTAATGGGTAATATGGTTAATATAGGTAACATAGTCCAGAATCTATGGGGGTGGAGGGGTTAGGAAAAAAGGAAATGGAAATAGCTAGTCAAGAAATGCACAAGTACAGCAATTTTAAACATAAACGTGTCCTCCTGTATTAACTGTAGTTACACATTCCAACACTGTGAACACCGAACCTTTATTGATACCATTTTGTCAGCTGTTGCACAAACTGTTGGCTGGTTTTGTGTCTGATGAGCAATGGTGAAAAGTAAATTATTAACATTTACTGTGCTTAAAGAAACACTTCACCTCAAAAAAATGACCATTTGTATATCAATAAGTCATGCTGTGTTATCTTGATTTTGTAAAAAAATGACAAAAACGTTTTTTCTCTGATGCCTCCACAGAAAATGGCGAACATGCTGATTTATTTCATCGGTGATGTATTCCTTTAAGTACAGTTTTGAGACTCTTAAGCTTTACTTGAGTATTTCTGATTTATCCTGCTTCACAATTACATTTCAGAGGGAAATGCTACACTTTTCATTCCACTACATTTATTTAACAGCTATAGTTACTGGTTTCTTTGCCGATTTATATTCTGCATAAACAGTTTAAACAATAAAATACAATTTAAAAAGCCACAGGAGTGACTGAGAGACAGCCTTTATAGTCAGCCTGTGGTGCAGAGTAACTGAGAAGCTACATAAAGGCCTACTCAAGGACTGCACTTTCCTGTGGAACAGGTAGAGGAAACCAAACTCCTTGGAGTGATATTAGACAGCGGACTGAAGTGGTCAAAACAGAGAGAAAAAACTGCAGTCATGGGAGGAGATCTGGCACTTATTAAGAGATGTGCTTAAATCTTAACATATGAATGTATCTCTCACATTGTTCAAACATTAGTTCTTATTTGCATCACAGTCCAGTGATGTAGTCGAGTGCATCAAATAAAAACTTAGAAAAACTACAGTTAGTCCAGAACTTGACTTCCTCTGAACTGTAACAGAAGAGCTAACATAATCAGAATGCACGTAACCTTAGGTTTGTCATTGGTGAAGGACACAATGGTCATTTCTCTGCTCTGTTTTATGAGAAATATTTTATTGTCTAAAACCCCGAATATCCTTTACCATCAATTTTCTTACAGTGCTAATGAACATAACGTGAATACAAGGCATGCAGCAAGAGGTTGTTTTTCACTTCCTGTTTCAAAAACAAATGCCAGGCATGGTACTGTTATGGACAGAGGAATGAAATTATGGAATAGTTTACTATCGGGCATTACACATTTAACAAGCAAGCTGTTTTTAAAAGAGGTTAATGAAATACTTGATGGCACACACGTCCATCTCACATAGGAGAAGTTTTGAGTATATGACCTTAATGTGAAAGTCTCCTGGTCTCACTGTTTATGCTGTTTTTAGTAGTACTACTATCACTTTTGAGCTATACAATTTCTTACTTGTATTTATTTATGACATTTTAGATATAGCAAGGGCACTTGTTGTTATTATTGTCATAAGTAGTTTTACTGTTGTTAATTTATTGATTTTTATAAATTATTAATGTTTTTGTAGTTTTCCTGGTTTTTTTGTTTGTTTTTGCCTTGGATTTTTAATTATATATGTTATAATGTAATGTTTACTTGTGTGGACCCCAGGAAGAGTAGTGGCTACCTTGGTAGAGGCTAATGGGTATCCAAATAACTAACTAACTAACTAACTAACTAAAATAAATAAATAAATACATAGGAAAATAAGGGCTCAAAATATCACATGCATATATAACTTCCAATAAAATACATTGTTAAAACCTAGGGTAGTGAATGAGACAAAGGTTTTGGTGTCGACCTGTGGTGAAAAGTAACTGAGCAATGACAAACAGACCTACTTGTACTTTACTAAAGTACAGTTTTTCTTTAGTACCATTAAACTTCAATTAATAGCCCAGGCTTATATTTGCTTAAATCACTGAAATCAACAGGCCTAGATCTGGGAGAGGCGTCAAAATGGGACAGGCCTTTCACACAAAACTGTTGCTCAGCAAAGATCAGCAAATACAAATTGCTTATTTAAACCAGTATGAATATTACTTGTTCAAAAATTAGGCTTCAGATAATACATCAGTTATGAATCATTCATTTGATCTATAGCTCCAACAGACATCAGAGAGAGAGAGAGAGAGAGTTACAGAACTCGAGGATTATGGCATACTGACACAACACCACTTTATCCTGTTAAAACAAACATCACAACTTGGATTCTTTTTTTTTTTATCAAAAACCCTTTTGATTATTTTGATCTGCGGACCCTTGCGGACTAAAGGAATATGAATAACTTACAGGGTTATTGAGGAATGGACACATATTTTGAGGTAGCCAACAACCCGGTTTTATACATCTGAAGAACTGCAACCAGACCGGGTGTCTAATTGAGGCAGGCCTTTATTTGTCAAAATGTGAAGCCATACTGTGTAAGGAA
This sequence comes from Cephalopholis sonnerati, assembly GCA_019142605.1. Lineage (NCBI taxonomy): Eukaryota > Metazoa > Chordata > Actinopteri > Perciformes > Serranidae > Cephalopholis > Cephalopholis sonnerati. The sequence goes on along the minus strand of JAGQAX010000011.1, from coordinate 8,735,331 downwards.
AAGGGACTGGGTGTTTAACTGGGACTAGGCTTTTAATTGAAGTTTTGTGGTATTTCCCATTTATGTCATACTTCTACTCAATTCATTTAAGAGGGTAAAGCTGCCAGTGGTAATAATATGAGGGAAATATAATTGATTTACTCCGCTTTATATCAACACCACAAAATGTATTTGCCTGCTAAAGTTCACAAGTAAACAAACTAATACTCTGACAGGGGCCATTCTGTCTATTGTAATGTAAACTTTCACTTACGATACATTTGCTCAAAAATACTTTAACAACTTTAGTTAAGTTAAATTAGAATTATAAAACGTTTATCCTACTTGTAATGAAGTACTTTTACTTTTGATGTTTGGCTAATTTTCTCAAAGCCAGTCTATTAAACTATGGCTTAACAGGAACAACTATGGCAACAAGTGGCAGTCGGTTAACATTAGCATTAAAGCTAGCTAATATTAGCCACAATCAACTGGTCATACCTGACCAACTGAGGCTGTAGCATCAAAACCACTGACTGTATTGAGTGTTTTAATGTTTATGAATTGAACTTCTAAGTTAAATTATTTCGCTCTTAATACAAGTATCAATAATTCCTCCACTCTTGCTGAGCTGTTAGCACCTCACCTGACGATTCGTGGTACCTTCGGTGTTCTCCTCAGCTGAAGCTCTAATGTTGGTATCAGAGAATGTAACGGGTGACAGATGTCGCTGTAACACCTGCTCCGGTTGTTTTATATCATGTATACACAGAGAGAGAGAGAGCTCCATCTACTGTACATCCAGCAGAGGGCTGCGAGCAGCGCGGGCAGCTGACAGGACGGGTGGGGTCAGGAAATGCGGTCTTTCCCCTCGCAAACCCCCATTGGTCAATCGGCTATCCGTGGAACGTTTTCCCGTCTTGTGATTGGCTGCTGCGCTCAACGACTTGCACTTGATTGGCTGAAAACGTTACGCTGTCTGTGGGCTGAGAACTTGATGATTCCGTTGGTTCCTGACTGTGAGTAGAGAGATTGAAGGGGCAGGGCCCACAGTGGAGAAATGGCGAGAATGGTTAACGAGAACGGGTGTGGAGTGGAAACACAGAGCCCGGAGCCGCAGGGACCGGGCCGGGGTTCGGCCAGATGGGGTCCACAACACGCCGGTGCCCGAGAACTGGCCAGTTTATACTCACCAGGTGAGTCGATCTGCTCAGCAGCTCCGTCTTATGCGCTTGTTCCCCGGTTTAAGTGTCCACGAGTGGTGTGATATAACGACAGGCTTCACATAGCGTAGTTACCAAGTAACAAACTGTGGAAAAAAACTACTTAAATCCCAAACACGAACACCAGTTTGTGCTTAACTGCTACAACTAAATGACAGTGAGCAATGAGCGACAGCTCTGTGTTGGTCACAGTCAGACTTTTGTTTGTTACACAACAGGAATCATGTGAGATTGGTTGAATTTGTGTTTGAGCCGTTGTTGTCCTTTGACATTTCGAGCATCAGGCAGAGGTTAGAAAAATCCACCGCTTCTGCTTTAGGCTCAGCAGCCTTATTTGTCCATGGAGCTGCTGTGACCTTTCATAACAGCGTTGTCAGCCCTTGAAAGCAATGCATAACCAAAAACTGACGGTCTGGATAGTTTTGAGATCTTGGCCAGTCCACCGTGCCAGTCCTCCCACTATTATTCATACCATTTGAACTTGGGCTTATGAATTGAGAGGCCTTCACGCCCATTGTGCAAACACTTTATGCCTTTTCAGCTCCTCATATCAGTTGAGGCAGCTTTGACTTTCTGCTGATCAGACGTCTGACTGCCAGTGGGCTTATTTTAGCCACTTAAAGACTGGAGCTTCCTTTGAGTTGTAAGATGTGGACAGGTATTTCAGGCCCAGCTGCTCACCTGACATGTAACAAGCAAAGTGCAGAAGAATGTCACTGATGTAAAGAAGCATCTGACAGTTAATCTTGTTACCTCATTTACCAACCTTTGGACGTTTTAGTTTGGATTACATCATATCACATCATGTTCAGGTAGAGTGGAGACATAATATGACTGATAATCTTATCAGGAGCGTCGTACTTGTAAGAAGTGCTGTTCGTGTTGGATCATACTAACATGTCTGCTCGTGTTTTCCTTTAAGGCAAAAGATGTCAAGAATGGTTATGTGTCGTCCTCTGCTTCTCTCTCATGGCCTTCAATTTCATTCACCTTCTTGCCAATTTCCACCTGGGACACTTGTGGTACATCCTGCTGAGTATTGGTAAGTGCTGATTAAAACATTATATAATGTTCTGATGTTGTATTGTCACTGGTTCTTTTGTGGGGGTTTTTTAAAGCTGTGGTCCAAACAAAGCAGGCTCTCTCTTCACTTTAATAGTTTTCTCATCATTTTATCTGTGCTACACTCCTCAAACTGTTTTTCAGTGGCAGGAATACTCACAGCAGACTTTGCGTCAGGACTTGTTCACTGGGGGGCTGATACATGGGGATCAGTGGATCTGCCTATCTTTGGAAAGGTAAGGCATCCATTGTTTGTACTGTAAATAATCAGTTTTTAAAACAGAGATTTTCTTGCCTTCACAGTGCATATTTCTTGTTTTTTTTCAGGCCTTTATACGACCATTTAGAGAGCACCACATCGACCCCACAGCCATTACCCGTCATGACTTCATTGAGACCAATGGCGACAACTGCATGTTGACCATAATCCCTCTAGCGCACATGGCCTTCAGCTTCGTCACCCTATCCCCCGGTGAGTTTTGTATCAACAAACCGAGTCTGACATTTTCATCTGTCTGATTTTTCTATTCTGTTTCTTCAAAATAACCATCCGGAGAGAAAAAAAAACAAAACGCCAAACACATAACTGTCTGTTTCCTTTTTGCAGCGGAGATTTACCATATCTACCCCTGGTACTGCTACTTGTTCGCACTAGGCATCTTTGTGACTCTTACCAACCAGATTCACAAGTGGTCGCACACGTACTTCGGTCTGCCTCGTTGGGTTGTGTTTCTGCAGGACTGCCACATCATCCTCCCCCGCAAGCACCACCGCATCCATCATGTCTCCCCTCATGAGACGTACTTCTGCATCACCACAGGTTCGTCTTTGTTATTCAGGATTATAGGTAGGAATCAGCCTGTAAATAGTGTTTTGCACATAAAATCTCACAGTTTATGGGGTGAGAGCGATGACAAGGTCACACAACATGACTTTCAAAGTCGTCAGATTACTGTTCACACTACATAACTTGTTGTCTTGTAATAGGGAGTCTTGAAGTCCTCATGTTTTTAAGGCCCAGATACACCAAACCGATATCAAAGAACTTGTGGCGATGAAGGCTGACAGTTGCGTTGCCTTACGTTGCCTGTGTCTCAGCAGACTACAGCCAACAGTACGTACATTCTGCACCTGTGTGAAAGGAAATCACTCTCCATACCATCAGGCGGCATTAGTCTGTATTTGTCATTTAAAAAAAAAGGAAACTGAAAGACGGACAGGACAGATTCAAATACACTAGTTAGCCAGTTAGCACATTAACAACACAACCCGAGGCTGAACAAACAAAGGATATTTACAATAAAAAACAATTATCAACTGTTTTCTAACGTCTCACACCCTTTTGATTTTAGCCGGTTATTTACTTTCTTCACTTATGTTCCTCATCTCATGAACTGAGCTGAACTGTTTGACGCTGATTCAACATGCTGAATTGGCCAAAAAACAGTTGACAAGGGCCGAAAGGGGGCTACTAGTGCCAACGGTGTGAGATCCACTGCAAAAACGAGTGTGACAGATGCTCACCGATGACCTGTCATTGATCAACTGGTGATCAGAGCTCTTACATTACATGACTGATGGTGACAGGGGTCACACACTACACGATCTTTGACTAGGAGGAATCCCTGATGAGTGTTTCACGTGATGCACCACGTAAACACCACCTAAATTAATGTTATTTCCGTGGCCTTGGAAAGTTCAAGCAATATTTGTGAACATGAGTTACTCTCTGAGTCAGAAATCAGAGAAGTAAGTCTCAAACTCATGATGTCATTGGATATAAAGTCTGTAGCTGCTCCATAGACGAATTAATGGGAGCCTGATTTTGTGAACCCACAGAATTTTTGTTTTCTTTTTTTTATATCTGAATGAGCTTTATTCTGTTGTAGTGTTCTCAGCTCTGAAACAGAAAATGTACCCATATACTCAGAACATTTCCTTGGGTGCTCTCAGTGTCATCTAGAATATTTTTCCTAATTCACTGTCCGTGGAGTAGCTCCAGACTTCGTACTAGATGACATCACTAGCGCTAGCACTCTAGTTTTTGGATTTAGGAGAGAATTGTTCGTGTCTGCTAATATTTTTGGACTTTCTTAGATCAGAGGAATACCATATATGAATTGTGAAAATGGGCGTAGTTCCCCTCTAAGAATGGAGCGGAGTGAGGTAAAACAAATTACGATGTCAGGTGATATTGAGAACACATGTTGATTTAGAACAGCTTCAATAGCAGCATCTGTCTTGTCTATAGTGCTGCCATTGTTGTTATTATTCTTTGTTGGTACAGGTTACTGCTCGACAACGCTTGACAAAAGCTTTACAGCTTTAGTCCTGCCCTTAGCGCAGACTGGCTAATTGCAGTCCCCCTTGCGGCGCTCATTGTTTGTTTTTTATTCCACCGCTGTTTCATGTCACAATGCCAGAAGAATCACTCACCTCGGTGGAGTGGGCAGATTCCAAGGTCTGGACACAAACAAAGATATCTGCCGATATAACAAAGATATCGGAGAGCCTTTTGGCTTGTGTGTTTGAAAAGTTACACTAGGGCTGGGCAACATGAAGATATTATATCGTTATCGGGGTATGAGACTATATATCGTCTTAGATTGTGGATATTGTTGTATGGCGATATGGCATAGATGGAGTTTTCCCCTTGTTTTAAAGGCCGCATTACAGCAAAATGATGTAACTGTGTCAACTTACCAGACTTTTGTTTTTGTTTTAAAGCTTCCCATTACCCCACGTAGTTGTTTATCCACTTTACTGATGATTATTGATCAAAAATATCATTGTGTTAATATTTTCTGCAAAAAAAAAAACAACATTTAGAGATTAAAAAATATTGAGATATATATCGTGTATTGAGATGTAGCCTAAAAATATCGTGATTTAATTTTCAGGACATATCACCCAGCCCTAGTTCACACATAGTGGAAAATCAGGGAAAAGTCGTGTAGCGTGAAATAAAGCTGCAATAATTAGTTGATAAATAGATTAGTCGATTGAAAGAGTATTAATCGCCAACTATTTTGGTAGTTGATAAACTGTTTGAGTCATTTTTCAAGCAAAAATGTCAAACATTTGCTAGTTCCAGTTTCGTGAATTGAAAAAGTTTTCTGCTTTTTTGTCACTTATGATAATAAATGAAGAGTCTTTGGGTTTAGGACTGGTGGTTGGACAAAAGACGCAAACTGAAGTCATCACTTTGGGCTCTGGGATGTTTTGATGAGAATTTTCACAGATTTTTGACACTTTGTAGAATAAATGATTAATCAGGAAAATAATCAGCACATTAATTGATATTGAAAATAACTGTTAGTAGCAGCCTTAGCGTGAAGTCGGCACAAAGCAGATTTGTCATTGAGCCTTTTCTCTCCAGGTTGGCTGAACTACCCTCTGGAGAAACTTGGTTTCTGGAGGAACCTGGAGGATCTTATCCAGGGTGTGACGGGAGAGAAGCCCAGAGCAGATGACCTGAAATGGGCTCAAAAAGTGAAGTAACGCTGCGGGCTAACTGCACCCTACCTCAGAAGACACTGGCTCCGTCCAGGCTTCTCATCCCCTTTTTTGCCTCACACAAACTGTAATCCATAAAAAAACAAACTAACAGACACTTTCTGATGCCATAGCTTTAAGTCTTGCACATTTTGTCTGTTTTTCAAGAGGAGGGCTCTGTTGATGGAATTTTTCATTACTCACTCTCATGGATCATCATGTGAAATTGCAATATATCCTAAACTCTTTGTGTGTTTAACACAACTCATCACTTTTTTGAGGCAATTTACAAATGCTTTTGCTGAGAAGGTTTGATCAGATACTTTATGGTCAGATGCAGATAATTTGAAATCACATCCTAAGGAGATTAAAAGATTTCCCTCACGTCAGAAAATTCAAACAATCCCAAGAAAGAATACTTGAAAGAGTGAACACTCACTATTGTTCCTCTGCCAGAGACACAACTGTTCAGTTGCAGACCGGATAAGTCACGTTATATTTAGCACTGCATTTTTCTGTCTCTGGATCAGTCTTTGCATCTTCACCTCATCAAGGGTCTGATTGATGTGCAAGTAATAAAATTGGATTTAGGCCATGGTAAGTAGTAGGGCTGGGGTGATAAAGGATTTTTGGATGCTTTACCAATGTTGATAGCTAAAGAACAAACTGGTTAATTACTGTTACATTTGTTGATTTCTTGCACATTTTGGCATTTTTAAAGAGTGGTGTCAATTAGATTTAAAAAAAAAACAAAAAAAAACTAACCAATGCCCATTGTTGTTGTTGTTTCTATTAACTCTCTACAAATCAAAATGCAGCCATATTTAAAAGTTTAGTTGTGTTATTTTCAGTGTGAGACAATGACTACAGTTGCAGTGGAAGAATCAGTAAAGCCAGATTCATTCCTCCAGGATGCTAAACAACGGATCTGACAGTTTAGAAAACTAGTTTTAATGTAAACAGTCCTGTCAAATCCTAAGCTGGCATTTTGATAGAATGTGTTATATTATCAGGCTATTGAAACCAGGGCTGGGTGTTGTTTTTTAAAAAAAAAAGTACAAAACCAGTACCAAAACCAGTATCCTTAAAGAGTTCTTAATTCGAAACTTTTTTCATTCAACGACTGTCATGTGAATGGAAACATTCAGTTGAAGAAAATGTCACCAGACAATACAGATCTGTAATACAGCCAAACTTTTAAATGTTTTGGTGTCATCTCAGCACGCTGAACTGCCAACTCCATCAACGACACCACAGACTGTATGTGTTGTAGCTCCTATGGTAGTGGGCTAATCATGTCGCATTAAATCAAAGACCGCTTTTGGTGATCGGCTGCGAACAAAACCATACAAATAGCCATTTTTTCTAGATGTTGGTACAAAAAGGATCGAATGCAGGTATCGTTTCACTAGAGAAGTTTTGATACTACTTGGTACTGAGTTGTTTTAGTCGATAACTTGAAGGTATTGAGTTCCAATACCCAGCCCTTATTGAGACAGTTTCATATATATCTTAAAAGACAGTGGATAGATGTATAATTTGATCTGAAAAAGTGACATTGAAATGTGTGTAACTGTAGTCAGTGTTGATGCCAGGCCAGTAGGAAATCTGGGAAACACACGAGTCATACCACTGTTCTGCTGCGTCTGTCTTGCCTGACTAACTAGTCTTTTCAGATGATCATGTGTCCTCTGTGAAAAGCCTTTTTTCTGACTCCTGGGACACCGACAGTTGGACAGGACAGAGGCAGCCACAGTTTTGACCAGCTGCCTTACACACCACAGATGCAGTACTTGTGTCTTTTTGCTTGTTTTTTGTTTCATTTGCAGCACTCCTTTGTGTTAATTATTCTGTCTTTCTGGGATCTGTGTCTCAGTTAATCAGGCACAGATCCTCCAAAGTTATGTGCCAACAGTGTGTAACATTGTTTTCACTCCTCGCATTTTGCTATTCTTTTGTGTTGTGTTGGGAGAAACTGTCTGCTTCAGAGTGTAACATTGGCCGTGAGGAATGCTGCCACTGTGTACCGTCTTGGTAACTGTGACAGGCAGACTTGGTGATGTTACAAGGGCTGCTGTGGTTGAAAGGTGTTTTTTTTAATGCTTTAGTCAGTAATTTGTAAATGCATTGTACAGCGAATAACTATGCAGTGTAATCAGAGGCCCTTAACCATACGTCTTAACTCATTAGGTTCAAATGCCTTTCTTTTTCTACTAGTTTACACATATTTGCTATTTAAGTTGGAAAACTGGAGCTTAAAAAAGTAGCTACTTAAACTGCATGACAAAATTACTTTTACTAATTAAGATGTCACTTACACAGATGTAAGAATGCGTGCATGCATACAGCATGTCGGCTTGTGCAAGCGATATACTGGGTCACCAGCTTTCCTTTGAGTTTGTGAAAAGTAGACACTGATTAGGGAGGATTGTGCTCGCTCCAGATTAAATTAATTGTGCTGCTTTCAAAAGATGACCCCAAACTCTGACCAAACGGTCCCTGGTTTGAACGACCAAAATGTTATGTGATCAAACCCAGATGTTCAGGTTTAAATTGGAGGAGCTGTGTTTGGTGTTTAGTCAGGTTGACCAGGTTAAAGGCTGAATGAAAGGTTGAACTACTTTGTACTCAAAGTAGACAATTTAACAATAGTATTAGTTCATTTTGAAGGCAAAAATCAAGCTTTATATGATTAAATATTCCAGTTTTTAAATCCTTTATACTTGATTATAAACAATTATTCACCACAGGTCAACAACAGAAGTACACTGCAGATTGCATAGTGCTTGTAGAGTATTGTGAGAAGCAGTTTTGTGTGCGCTAGGTAGTGTAATATATGCTGGTAAATGGATGCCGTTCTGTGTCACTGCATCAAAGGTGTGTGTAGAAGTTCTGCTCCTGTAGCTCTTTTGGATCAGTATTAGGCACAAAATAGTTTGGGCGCTGCTAACTGCAGATAGTATACACATTTCAGCTTTGACACATAAAATAGTTTATGAATAGGAATTTTGGCGTTGGCTCTACTGGATGTTTTGGCGCTTCAGCGAATTGCTTTTTGTGATAATATTAAGGTAATGACAATTTTAAGGACGTTTTGTGTTTTTGTAATACTGCAAAATAGGAAAGGTTAGTGGTTAGATATACATGAGATGCCATAATTAGTTTGGACAAAACTGACAACCTCGCAATAAAAATAAATGGTGAGCTCAGAAGGAATCCAGACCATAATAATAATCCTAACTTGGACAAAGTGGCTGTAATTGTTGTTAATGGTTGTCACAGTTGGGAGTCAGGTTGTGAGTATAGATCTGACATGCATTAACTTATTCTTCATTCTTTTTCTCCAGATGATCTCAGGATTGTGGTTAGAGTGATTTAAATAGGTTATTAGGAATTTATGGAAAAAAGAAAAAACCCTCTCCATTAGTGACGTTCAGGCTGTTATTCAAAAGATAAAAGCTGTTTAAGTCACTTGTTTCCATCAGATTCTGTTGGGCAAAGTAGCCAAATAGGTTCTATTGTAGCCATATATCAATATAGTTAACTTGGCCTCTTGTTGTTGAGGTAGAATTAGTTGTTTTAGAGACAGACATCAGTGGATTTGAGGGGTATTTTGTGACAATGTGTGGTTAACTAAATATTTTCCCACTGGAAATGGTGAAAGCAAATGAACTGGTTGGTATGTGGGGTGGGCAGTCATTGTTGGTATGTTCGACATGCTGTGTTGAAATCACTTTTGTAATGATCCTTGGACTTTTTATTGAATTGCCTTATCCTCTCCCTGATTGATTTACTGTAAATCTTGCCAGCGATGTGGGAAAACAATTTATTGACTGACTTCAAATCGCCCTTCACTTGCCTCTCACTTGTTCTGAGGCAAGGCCCATATGGATGTTGTAGTTGGTTATGTATGCTGGTGGTGATGGAGTTTTAGATATCAGAATAATGCCTTGATGCCTTTTTGTTGTCTTCCCTTTGGGAGACCTACAATGTATATATTAAACTGTATTTATAAATAAACTAAATAAACAGTTGATAATTACTGCTACCTGGTTTTGCTGATTAATTTCTTTCATTCTTTTTGGTTTCAGATTGAAGATGTTGTAGCTAAATACAAAGTTCCTGCAGAACCTTAAAGTCTTAAAAGGCATTAAATTCATTCATCTAAAAATAAGGCTTTAATTTGTATAAAAATGTATTAAATTGATCTTTTGGAAGTCCTAAAAATGCTAAGACGTTGGAAATAGGATTTTCTAAAGTGATAGCTAACCAACTTGACATAGTGTTGATTGACAAACAACAAGAATGCAGTGGTGACAGATGTAGCAATCCCAGGTGACAGCAACATCAGGAAGAAGGAACTTGAAAAATACCAAGAGCTGAAAGAGGAACTAGAAAAGATGTGGGGAGCAAAGGCAACAGTGGTGCCAGTTGTAATTGGAGCACTGGAGGCTGTGACACACAAACTGGGAGAGTGGCTGCAGCAGATTCTAGGTACAACATCTGAGGTCTCTGTCCAGAAGGGTGCAGTCCTAGGAACAGCTAAGATACTGCACAGGACCCTCAAACTCCCAGGCCTCTGGTAGAGGTTTTAGGAACCCAGTATCCAATCTCCCTGGATTACTATCACATCAGATTTAAACATAATGTGCAATTTTATGACATAATCATGAATATTCTGTGACCATGCACTCTGACACAACCTATACCTACATTTGATACTGTACATATGCAACCCTGGCTGGAGTGATCCCTACTGTTATATTTTTATGATCCACAGGACCTTCTGTTCTGATTTTGGCATTGTGTATATTGTACATACAGTATTTTGGATTTGCACCTTATTGTTAGACTTTTTTTGCACCCTTCCCACTTTTTATTGCAGCTGCTGCACAACAGTTTCCCTCTGAATAAATAAAGTTTTATCTTATCTTATGTAATTAAGCTACACATTCTTCATATTGTTACTTTCCACTTGCTCTGCCTGTGTAATCTCTGTTTTAGTAGCCTACAGTCAGAGCAGAGGATCATGAGTGTTTTCCAAGGAAGACATTTTACCATGTCACAGTAAAAAAGCATCAAAGCACAGGTGAAAATAAGAAAACTGATAAACAGTCACTGTACATGTTATTAGTAACACTTGCTTTTTCCTTACTTTGACAAGTCAAAATGTTTGCTATGAATAAGCAGGGTGTGACAAAAGGCAACAATGAACTGCTGTCTGAAATAACCATTAGCAAATGTAATCATAATCATAAATGAACTTATAAAATTTCCATTATTATTACTACTGGTTTAAGTGTTAGGGTGTACTGTAGCTCTGTGTGTGGTTTGTGCAAATGGTGTTGCAGTACCTCAGCAGAAGCCATTGCTCGACTGCTGTGGGTTGGTACAAACAATGTCAAACACTCTACTGTCTCTCTATTTCATTGGTATTAATGTATTAAAAAGTGGGAAGTGTTATATGAGTGTAACGTATGCTATATTACTGTCAGTTGTTGTAGTTTTTGTTACTCTGTTAGAATTTCATAAAAATGTCATTAAAAAGTCATAAAAAAGCCATAGTATGGTATGTTATATAAATTAATTTAAGAGTCATAGTTTAGTCGTAGCTTTAAGTTTATATAGTATATTGCAAGGACGTCACTCAGGCCAGATTTTGTCTTAACGTCTGACTCCACAAAGCAAGTACTGCTGCTGGAACTTACAGTCCCTTGGGAAGACCAGACGGAGGAGGCCCATGAGCGAAAGAGGCCAAATACCTTGAGCTGTTAGAGGCCTGTAGAGAGAGTGGTTGGAAGGCCTGCTGTGGGCCAGTTGAGTGGGCTGAGGGGGCACCAGGCACTCAGGCTGCTTGGCATCAGAGGGTTACAGGAGAGGAAAGCCACCAGAAACATCAGTGAGGCTGCAGAAAAAGCCTCAAGGCGGCTGTGGATCAAGAGGGCAGATATATGGTGTTGCGCTCTGCTTGGACACAAGTTGGGGACTGATCACTCCCAGCTGGGTTGCCCAGGTGAGGATGTCTGATGATCCAAGACCCAAAACACCCTAACCCTATGACCCTGGGTTCATCACTGATGATGTGTCCAAGCCACATCATCTAGGAGTTTCAAATAACTAACTGTCACAAAAATGTCTTTAAAAGTTTGCAAGTTCTGGTGGGTTTTCTCTGGGTACTCTAGCTTCCTCCCACAGTCCAAAGACATGCAGGTTAGTAGGTTAGCAGTCATGGTGTGTACACTTTTCCTGTGAAAATTTTGAAAACCCTTGATCAAAGATTTTTGTTTTAAAATGCTCTAAAATGGTCCATTTAGCTGTTGCGTTTCTTCTGGGGGGAATTCCTCTTAGATTTTGGGTTGGGTCACAGAATTAAAAATGTTCCCCTACAATGTTACATAGGTAAGTATGGCTCAGCTAAAGTTATTAATTTATGTGCTGACACCTGTTGGGTGGCGGCCTCTCTCAGCCCAAGCCAGCCATGACTTCCCTGGCTTGAGTTTGCTTTATTTATCTTAATAATTAGCTTTTTATTTCAAATAAAACATTAACACTTGTATTGTCCTTCTTTCTTTACTGATATTTTGTGACAGCAATGAACACATGAATCCAGGTACAGCATCTGTTTCTCTACATGCAGCCTTTAACTGCCCACATCATGTCTGTTGCTAGCTGGGAACAACAAAGGGAGCGATGCTTCGCGTTTCTTCCGCGCGCACGCACCGTTGGCTTCAATAGCAAAACTACGTACGTACGCGCTCCCGCGGTGTAGCGACAAGATGGCGGTCGCCGCCGGATTAGGTAAATGAACGGGAGAAATACATCACAATCAGAGGCTGAATAATCGGCTGAATGAATTTTCATGGTGTCGCTATTAAGTTTCGTAGTGATGTTGTCTGCCTACTGACGCGCCCGCTGGGTGAAAAGATGCACGCTAACGCCAAGCAGGAGCTTCTGAAGGGAATGAATAGGAAGCGATGCTACTAGCTAAGCTAACGTAACTTAAGTTGGGTAGAAGGGCAGCGAGATGCATTATGACTGCCGATCATGGGATTTCATGTGGTGTAATAACCATTTAACACCAGTCATCTGTGTATATAACACTGTGTAACTTGTAAGCTCTCGTTTAATAAAGTAATTTAGCATGGTAATAATGTGTGGCGCCGATGCTAGTGAACCACAGCACCGCTAACGGTATCTTAACGGTCCGGGTGATGTATTCGCTTATTTGCCTTATAAAATTGTACTCTGTTAACGGTTGTGGCACAAACCGTGTCTTTACCGTTAAATATTACCAATAGATGTTGGTGCATTAACACTCAGCCTTTGTGCATGTTTAACCTGAGATTGTTCAACGTCAACAATGACGGTACGTTTTTCTGACACTTCCCTATAATCGACAAAACATGATGTATGTGGAGTTTGAACGAAGGGGCTGTGGAGATGCAGGTGATCTGAGCTAACCTGCTGCACCATCTGGCAGCGTGACTGTGTTTGTTTGCACGGCTCAGTTAACGGTGCAGCACCATCGTATCTCACTGCAGAGGCCAAATGATGCAGCATCGTCGAAGCCAGATGCTAAATCTGAGGAAATGAATAACATCTACCTTTATCAGACAGCTGAGGGGAGCCGATCAACTAAAGGTTTCCTTATTTCCCTGTCACGTTGTGTGTGTCTGGATGAGTCATACCCCGCGAGCAGCTCATGACTTTATAACTGCAAGTCATTGTTCTGGCAGAAACTCTTGTGAATTTACAGTTTTGGTCACCTCGATCGATATCTAGATCCAGGTGTATTGGAGATGTGCATATTCTAGTATAACAGTCTCAGTTTGATGTGTTTTGTCCACTAACAGGCGTTAAAGTCCCTCGCAATTTCCGGCTCCTGGAAGAGCTGGAGGAAGGCCAGAAAGGTGTGGGAGATGGAACAGTGAGCTGGGGTCTGGAGGATGATGAGGACATGACCTTAACACGGTGGAGAGGGGTGATCCTTGGCCCCCCAAGGGTGAGTGGTGACACTTTCTAACACTTACATGACGACTGAGCAGTAAGCATTTAGGTAGGTCAGATTAACAGACTGTCATGTTAGTGTACCGGTTAGAGCCTATGTGTGAAGGCAGATGCATGGAGTGTAATGAATGTGCTACATTAGTTGTGAGAGTGAACATGAGGTAACAGTACAATAAAACACCTTAATAAAGGTAAAATATCACATATTATCATGTCAGAAAATGACAGGAAGCAACAGGTGGTATGTCATAAACCACAGTCCTCAGTCAGACATCACATCATTAATTCCTTTTTGAAAAATCTGCAGTTTAGTTTTGCTTCTCTAGATGCTAAATGTAGAAATTACATTCTGAATGCTGGTAAGACACTCTTTGAAAATGCTTTGAGATTTTGTTTTGTTATGGTTGACTGCCTTTTGAAGATAGGTTAGTACAAGTGCAGCTCAATATGCATCCGTTATGTACAGAGCTATAAGACACCTCAAGGACGTTTATCAGAAGACTGTGTGGACTGAAATGTATGTCTGACTTTAGCTGGCACAGCCGATTCATGTTCTCACAGAGTTTAAACCAACAAATTTACTGTTCCTTTGGAACTGAGAATAAATAGATAGATTTCAAAAGATATACTGAGCAGGATTTTCCGGAAGAAAATGTATAGACCCATACAGAAGAAATCGTCTCCATCATCACTATGACCCGCTAGAACTGTGTGGCGCTACGTTTATGGGCGTGTACCACCACAGCACTCAGGTGAGGTTGAGCCTTTATAAAAAGGCAGTGACTAAATGCCAGACTGTAAGCAGCAGGCATCCAAGAGACACAGCGCCAAAAAATGCAAATATAACGAGGTAAAACGCCAAACGAGAGTGCATCTGGGGTTGGCTCTTACTTTTACTTTCGCTGGTGAGCGTGCTTACAAACACAAACTGACAATCCTGCTTAGTGTGCCTTTAACCATCATATTAACCATGATTTTGGGTTCTTTTCTCCCATGGATTTCCCATGGATGATATGGTTGAATACATTTAACACTGTGTGCTGTTTGTTGATGTTTAGTATGCTGTTCACTCATCTCCCCTTCCCCCTCTCTGTCCACAGACAAGCTATGAAAACAGGATGTACAATCTGAAGGTTGAATGTGGGCCAGAATACCCAGAGTCACCACCGTTTGTCAGATTTGTGACAAAGATAAACTTGAATGGCGTGCACACCTCCAGCGGTGTGGTATGTAAATCTCGTAAACCCACTGTTCTTATACTAACATGATTACCCAACTACCCACTGTCTGCAGTTTTTAGAAATAGATAATTCTCTTGATACTGTTCATGCAATACTGAGGGATGCATTTGGAGAAAGAACAGCATTTGGCTCATGTATAGTTTGTAATATCAAAGAGTATGTGCAATCGTGCATGCAGCCACGGTCATTTAAGTGAACTAAAACTAAGCTAAAAACATATACTAGGTGTGAAAAAACATTTTAGTTAGCTGAAACATAACTAAAAAGGATATTGTGTACTTACAAAATGAACTAAAATTAAAAAAAAATTACAGGAAATGTCTTTAGTTTTAGTCTTTGTCAATATGGTCAAATTTATCAACTCAACAAGCATGAAGAGGTGTTGATGCACAATGTTTACCAAGACTGGGATGTCTACATGGCTGAGTCGACTGCCCTCACAAAGTGCTGTGTTTGTACTGTAATACCTATTCGATTATGATTTAAAAAAAAATACTAATACTGAAACTAACAAAGACTTAACTAAAACATTAAGAAAAAAACTTAACTGAAACAAGCAAACCCACCCTGGAAACTAACTGAAACTAAACTGCATTGAACATTGAAAACAAAATTAAAATAAATACTAATGAAAAATAACCTATGCAGCACAAAGCTTGTTAACACATAAGAGTGGCATGATGTGTCATAAAAAGACAATAAGGTGCACACAATGAAAGAAAAATTTGTCATGCCTGCTCTGTAGACTGGTCAGTGCAGATAAGCAAGTTCCTGCTGTAAGTGCACGCTTGAATCCTCTGACAGCCAGTACAAACACTGCATTAATTCTGGCACAAGGGACTAAGATGTGGTGTAAGTCATGTACATCTAAATCTTCATTTAGATATTTTAAGGTGCTTTCACACCAGCAGTCAAGTCCAAATGATTGTTGATTACCTAAAAACTAAAAGCAGGTAGTCTTCAGCTGATTCTACTCAAGCTGCAGTGTGTTTATTATTCTTGATTAAGGAGCACAGAAAATACCATGCATGGCCAACATGGTGATGACACACTGTTTTCCCCACAAGGGCGGTGCAGACTCTGCACTTGTTCATTAACGTCTTTGCAAGTGATTTAACTTGTGTACTTCAGTTGTTAGGATGTGGCAATGCCCGACCAGTCATTGCTCTACATTCTACTAGTTGATATTAAATTTGGTTGACTTAAACATACTACAAATTAATGATAATCAAACTGAGGTCTGGATTCAAACAAACACAAAAGCTAATGTTAAACTTACCTGAAAATAAAGGAAGTAAAGACCAACCTTAAGTGTTTCAAATCAATCAGGTACTTTATACACACTCAGGCAGCTCATATATTTACAGTATGGATGGACTCAAGCATCACTAGCTACAATCAGACACTAAAGAACTGACAAAAAGCCTGTGATGTGGCATCACTGTCACATATTTAAAAGATACAATTTACTTAGTTTTGGGAGGTTTTTTTTTGTTCCTTAAATTAGGTATAAAATGAATCAACAGTTGAGCCCAAAGTGTCTTTCCACATATATCAAAAGATAAGACAGTTACAGAGTGACAAGTAGCAAATGGCAACTGTAAAATATCATATTGTAGATCTAAATTTGGTCAATCAGCTTCCTCAATAAAGAGCTGTCAACTCTAGAACACATTACCAACTGAAATCAGATTAATTTCAGATACTGAGTTCTTTACAACAAAGGTTAAGTGCTGGATAAAAGCAAATCACAGCTGCGCCCATTTTTAGCTCACTGTTATGTAAATTACAAAGGTGTATCGATGCATTAGTTTATTGTGGTATGTGTAATGTGTGATGTTTATTTTATTGTGTTTCCAGATTTACAGTGGTTTTATGATTATAATGTAATTACACTGTAAGGCCGAGACACTAAACGGATATCAAATAAGTAGTGGTGACAAAGGCTGACTGTTGTGTCACCTCACATTGCCTGTGTCTCTGCCAAAAAATAGCACATGAACCTACTGCAAAGACTACAGCTAATGGCAACTTAGCATGTATGTTCTGCACCTGGCTGAGAGAACATAACTCTCCATAGCAGCAAGCTGCAGGCTGAAAGGTGGTATTCAAGGTGCTAGTTAGCCAGTTAGCATGTTAATAACACAACCTGATGTTGAAAGAACAAAGGATATTTACTGTGCACTAGCAAACAATAACACAAACATACAAACTGTTTCTGCTGAAGAGCTCAGTGCCAAAAAACATAATGTTATCCATTAAACAAGCCTGTTTCGATCTCACACCCTCTTGACTTTAGCCGCTTCTGTACTTTCCTCGCTTTTGTTTCTCTTCTCCTGCTCTGAGCTAAACTGCCAAACAGAGTGATGACAGGCTCCGCCGGCTCTGACGACAATTCAACATGCTGAATCTGCTATAAAAAGCCAAAAGGGGCCGACTAGTGTCAACGGTGCGGGACACACTGCAAAAATTCAGGCGACAGATGTTCACTCACGGCCCGACATTGACAAATGGCCAACCGTTGGCTTGGTGTGTCAAAGCCTGTACACGTAAAAACCCAACTAGGACCAATAGTTGAAAATTAGCAGTAGCTGTAAACCCTCTGTGCAGCACACTAGTTTTATGCTCTGTATTGAAACTCTTTGCATCGTCCCTATCAAATAATTCAAATTCAAGCCACCTGATATCACAAAACATCTTAAACATCAAACATTTTGATATTCTAGAAAGGTAAAAGTTTAGACAGGAGACTATTACTGTTGATTTGGTGATGTAGAATCCGTCCACCCATTCTTTCCTGTTCTGTGTCCTGCAGGTTGACATGCATGCGGTGTCTGCACTGGCCAAGTGGCAGAACTCCTACAGTATCCGGATGGTGCTGCTGGAGCTGCGACGGCTCATGACCTGCAAGGAAAACATGAAGCTTCCTCAGCCACCTGAGGGCCAGATCTACAGCAACTGAGCCCCTGCTACTTTTGCCTCCATCTTTTTCTCCCTTCACCCCCCAACCCTCCCAACCCCCCTCCCAAACTCTTCTGTTTTGCTTTCATCCCTTTATCCCCATCCTCTCCGCCATATGTGACATTCCACCTCCTGCCAACACCTTGACTGAGCACACGCACACACACACAGCAGAAGACCTATACAGTAACAGATACATGAGAGCATACACATACATCTGTGTTCACACACAGCAGAAGACTGAAGGATACATTAATTGATACTTGCAAATGTACATACAGACACAGCAGAAGACTGAAGGATACAATCACAAACACATGCAAACACACACATATCTCTACACACACTGCAGAAGACTGAAGTACACAATCACAGATACATGCAAACACACACACACACATATATCTGTAGACACACACTTATTGAGCGTTCATGAAAGTCATTCCAGGCCCCCTTCCCCCTCCCATCACTGGAGCTCTGGGTGGACTTGATGTGACGAGGCAGGCGGAGTCCTCAGTCCACACCAGATACGATCATTCGAATACTGTACATGTTACTAATCTTTTTTTATTATTATTTGTTAAAAAATGCAGATTGTACAATAACATAAATAATCTTATTGAGTGTACCTCTTTTTGTGTGTTGCCTTTTTGTAACATTGAAAAACGGCCACTTAACCGCACATAGTTCACTAAACGTGCTGTTAGTTATGAGATAATCTTCTTTCAAGGTGTGCACATGAAACCCCAAAACACATTTGACTTGTATGTAATGTCATGTGGCCAGATGTCCAATGAAATACTTTATCATTTGTGTTTGGCTTGCACAGAGTAATTGTTCTCTGTTGTAATGACGCATGGCTGCAGCTCAGCAAGGTGCCTGGGAGTCATCACCTTCGTCACACATGGCTTTTTTTCTTCTCTTCTATGTAAGAATTGTCCAAAGTGAACATTGTGTATCTATACCACTATATCTGTAGCATAGTATGCAAATCTACTGTAGGTCTGCAGAAGTCCCAGTTTTAAACCATGCTTGAAAATAGAAGTGAAATCAGCTACCTCTTTTGGTCCTGTGTAACGTCAGAGGAGTTTATCTGACCTGTGAAACTGTCTTTGCTACTTCATGTGACAATTTGTTTTACTCTCTCCACTTCTTTCATAAATCTTAATTCATGCATTTGTGTCGTTGCAGATCACTGCGTCTCAGTCGTGATAGTTTATGTGGAGCGTTTCTACATAATGACTTCTCTTCTCTACAGTGTTTATTTACATAACTGCTGCTCTTAAATGACCCATTGCCGATTCAGCAGAGGCGTGATGCAAGCTCTCTTAGGGACCATTATGTTTATCTACTTTCTTGCATAAAGTCAATGAGAAGCTTGACACCACTCATATTGATAAACAGAATATGTATGTAGAACCAGCATGTGTTTAGCTTAGCATAGAATAATAAAAATAAAGAGCCTGGCTCTGTCCAAATGTTTAAAAAAATAGCCTGTTGCATATTGTTGAACTTCACACAGCTAAGAAATAGATAGCTCCTGTTGGTAAAGCATCATTATTTAGTGGTCAGGTTTGTGTGGGGACAACTAAGAAGATTAATTTTACCACTTAAATGCAATATAGTTACATTTTCAATACCCCAATAATTTACTATCTGCAGCTAGTATACAGCAGCACATTTTCTCTCTCATTTTATAACCATTTTGACTGACGAAAAAAGCTTACAGGAGTTGTATGCAACATTCAGAGCATATTCATATTCATGGAAAGAAAAAAATGAACTTCAGGCACTCGTGTGGAGCAGGTCTTAGGGTTGCAACCAGTCGGTGTTTTAATGTAAGCAGCCATGTTTTGGACTAAAGGCTTTTTAACTCCATGAATGTTTGAAGGTCATTTATTCTCCAATGTGCTGACCCTTTTCCTCAAGAGCACCAGCGTTTTTTCTTAAGTATCATATGATAGACAGTCCTCGAGCACACTGCTATCTCACTGTCCATGTTAATATTCATGCTTATGTTCAGTTCTCATCATGGAGATGGCTGAGCTGGTGGCTAGCAGCTAATGTGCTAACTCCATAAACAGTGCAACAAAAAATGGCATCAGTGCTGACAGAGCTAATGTGTTAACTGGGGTGGTAACCAGAGGGTGGGCACTATGCTTCCATGACACCACCATCCAGCCACAGCAATAGCAGCTGTAACCACCGCATGAACTTAGTGTATAGCACCAGCAATTGGTAGCCAGTGGAACTGACAAGGACTCACATACACTAAAGCACACACTTGCAAGAGGACTGTCTACCACACCAACAAACAGGAGCATCAGTAACAACACACACAGAGGACGCGTGACTTCATTCTCTGCTCAAGACGCCATTACTCTACTAAGTCTTTACATAGCTAATTGTGTTTTGCTGCTATATTAATGCTCTCAGTGTTGCATACAGTGACTTAAGTAATTAAATTTTTTAGCCACTTGGGGGCAGAGGAAACAAGATGTAGCCTAATGTTAAACACAGACTTATTAGTGTATTTGCACATGCTCCACTTTGCTCAAGAGCCAGTCCCTAACTGTGTGCTGTTTTTTTGCTGAGCAGGTAGTGTACAGTTGGTTATTGACGTTTTTCGCCGGAAACAGCTGCCTGCTACAGCTTTGTTTTGTTTGATAAGTGCTTCAGGAAGAACCTCTGCCTGCTCCTCCACTGCAGAGTGCTGTCAGTGAAAAGAAGGGCAAAGAAGAAGTGAAATTTCAGTTATTGTTTCACATCAGCATTTCCAGCAGTGCAGCAGCAGCTGTTGTAGTGTGGCTATTTATAGCAGTGGTGGAATATAACTACGTACGTTCACTCAAGTTCACTTTTAGGATGCTTGTGCTTTACTTGAACATTTCCATTCAAGAAAACCACAACAGACATGTTGAAGATAATAATAATTACACAAATAATAGCAAATCAGCTTTGAAATTGTACAAAATATCCTTCGTTGACCAGCATTTATCCAGTCTACTTTTCAAATTAGTTCACTGAATAGCCCACACTCCATCCTCTGAAAGCTTGTACCATGTTTTTACTGCACAGAGTGTGAAAATGAAACACCTCAGTGGGAATAATTTAAAGGAGTTCCCTCTTAAATCATACCTATTATTCCAACAGTGGATGTCTGGCTCGGCTGTGATATCATATATTCTGTTAACAACTCCACTACATTTATTTGACAGCATTAGCTACTTTGCAGATTTACATTATCAGCTTGACCTTTACCAGCTGCAACATTAAAGGAATGAACATATTAATGCATCAGTAATAATAACTCTGGTAATTTGAAATATTCTGAAATGAACAATTCTGCATAATGAGTATGTTTAATTGTGGTACTGTAAATATATGTTAACACTTTTGTACTTTTACTTAATAAAATTTCTCTGTGTTTTAGCCTAGATTAAAAATTGGTCATGGTGGAGGAGCAGCTGTTGTTTTTCCTAAGTGTTTAAATGCTACCCTACGACAGTGACAGATGTTAGATGTATATGTACTTTCTATGTTACATATACACCCTCCGGCCACTTTAATAGGTACACCTGTTCAACTGCTTTTTAACACAATAGCTAATCAGCCAATCACGTGGCAGCAACTCAGAGCATTTAGGCATATAGACATGATCAAGACGACCTGCTGAAGTTCAAACAGAGCATCAGAATGTGGAAGAAAGGTGATTTAAGTGACTTTGAACGTGGCATGGCTTGTTGGTGCCAGACAGGCTGATCTGAGTATTTCAGAAACTGCTGATCTACTGGGATTTTCACACACAACCATCTCTAGGGTTTACAGAGGATGGTCTGAAAAAGAGAAAATATCCAGTGAGCAGCAGTTCTCTGGGTGAAAATGCCTTGTTGATGCCAGAGGTCAGAGGAGAATGGCCAGACTGGTTCAAGATGATAGAAAGGCAACAATAACTGAAATAACCACTGGTTACAACCAAGGTCTGCAGAAGACCATCTCTGAACCAACAACACGTCCAACCTTGAAGCAGATGGGCTACAGCAGCAGAAGACCACACCAGGTACCACTCACAAACTGAGGCTACAATTCACACAGACTCACCAAAACTGGACAATAGAAGATTGGAAAAATGTTGCCTGGTCTGATGAGTCTGGATTTCTGCTGCCACATTCAGATGGTAGGGTCAGAATTTGGTGTAAACAACATGAAAGCATGGATCCATCCTGCCTTGTATCAACAGTTCAGGCTGGTGGTGGTGGTGTAATGGTGTGGGGGATATTTTCTTGGCACACTTTGGGCCCCTTAGTACCAACTGAGCATGGTTCAAACACCACAGCCTACCTGAGTATTGTTGCTGACCGTGTCCATCCCTTCATGACCACAGTGTACCCATCTTCTGATGGCTACTTCCAGCAGAATAACGCACCATGTCACAAAGCTCAAATCATGTCAAACTGGTTTCTTGAACATGACAATGAGTTCACTGTACTCCAATGGCCTCCACAGTCACCAGATCTCAGTCCAACAGAGCACCTTTGGGATGTGGTGGAACAGGGGATTCCCATCATGGATGTGCAGCTGTCAAATCTGCAGCAACTGTGTGATGCTATCATGTCAATATGGACCACAATCTCTGAGGAATGTTTCCAGCACCTTGTTGAATCTATACCACCAAGAATTAAGGCAGTTCTGAAGGCAAAAGGGGTCCAACCTGGTACTGGCAAGGTGTACCTAATAAAATGGCTGGTGAGTGTATAGTAAATGTGTGTTTTAAGCATTTCATTTTGTACTTTTAAATAATCTTATTGCCTTTTGCCTGCCCATTCGCAAAGCACTTTTTAATCTGATTTTGATAAGTGCGATTTCATTTTTTATGATGCGCTAACTGTGCTAACTTTATAACAAGAGCACTTCCTATAGAAACACCCAACTGAAGTCTTCTTTGAAGTTTACCTGAAGTTGTAAAAGTCCACAGGCTATAAAACTGGTTATGTGGTTAAAAAATAGCAAATGTTTATTTGTAAGCCTGAAGCTAAAGTTAAAGTGAAAAGCAGAACTGAGGACATGTTCGAGCAGCGAGGAAAAGAAGAGGTAGATATTAACACCTGTCTGCTGGACCAGATAATGAGCACAAAAAACACCATATCGCGAAAAAGGTTGACAACAATGTTAGATTTCATGACATTTCCACATGTCGCAGGTGTAACTAATAACATTTATAATGACTGCACTCCAGTTAGGTGAGCCTGTTGTGGACTCATGTTCATGCTGGTTTACTGTGACATTTACTGGGATACAGAGCCATTGTTATTACTTAAACCTGTGCTTCTACAGCTATGACAACTCAAAATAATATGAATATATATAGTGATATATAGATAGACCTTTTTTCAGGGAAAGGTCTATCTATACTAATAACATTAGTTAAACAACACTAATAACATGACTCTATGTCCCAGACTGAAAGACCTCGTACTGCACGTACTTTTTTTTTTTTACAGACATCCTAATGACTTCTCCACATTCCACTGACTTTTCCTGTTGCACCACTATGAGGTTTACATTTGTGCTTTTGAAGAAAATGTCTCAACAGCTATTGTATGGGTTGGCCCAGACCTCCATGTCTCCCTCTGGGTGAATTGTACAGGGTGTCCACATGTATCAGATACTAAAAAAAATGCCTTTTAAGACTTTTTCAAGATCATTTTTAACCACCCTGATGACTGATTTTTGGACAAATAATATTTTTCTTATTCAAGCATTGCAGGTTAGTACAAGGTAAACAGTATATATGTGCTATATAAGTAAAATCAAGGTATTATTATGTAGTGGTGTGCAGAGGTAGGTTTTATGTATGAATATGGTTACTGGAGTGAGTTAGGTTAATCTACATTTGGCCAACAGGTAAGTGCAAGTATAAAGTTAAAAGACAGTGTTAGGTTTCAAGATTTGTAACATCAGAAATGTGGACTTCGACGCAGAAGAGCTTGAGTCATTTTGACAAAAATAAATTGAATATGGATAAATGAAGATAAAATGTTGGTGGCAATTAAGACTCCACATATTCAAATGTAATACTATTCAATGACTTTTAAGGCCTAGTATTTATAAAATTGAACAAAACATTTAAAGACTTTTTAATGACCTGCAGACACCATGCTGTAAGAACTTTGGTGATCTCTTAACTTCTGTATTTGTGCCGCCATCAGGTTAAAAATTTGAATCAGTCCAACACTCTGTTTAATGATTAAATACCTGCAAAACTAAAGATAATCCCACTAGCCTCAGCTGTACTATGTTTTGTGCTATAGGCAAATTTTAGTGGGCCAACAGGCTAAACTAATGCTTTTAACATGCTAAACATTATTTGCTAAACATCAACATGTGAGCATTGACATTATGAGCACGCTGACATTGACATGTGCCTCACAGTAAAGTGAAGCCTCACAGAGTCACCAGCATGGCCGCAGACTCACAGCAGAGACTGTAAAAATAATGGACGTAGCCACTGTGACCTCTCCCATGGATTTGTGGACTGCTGTTTCGAGGACTTAAGTTTGGAATTTCGTCTGTTGCCATCTTGGTTTTTTGGAGCCAGAAGTGACCATATTTGACTTTGGATGCAGTGGAGGAGTGAGGGGGTGGATCTGACTAATAGACTGTCACTCAAGCAGCCCCACTCCTCAAGATGCCTAACTTTGGGCCTTAATAAAATGTGAACAGGTGAGTTATAAAAGAATTCACACCTTGTATAGTTGTCATGAATGTTGAAATTAGCAACAGAGACAAACACTGCCTTTTTTTGTACCAGGCTGTAAACATGTTTATTTCTGCTGTAAAGTTGGGCATTTTAACATGGGGGTCTGTGGGGTTTGACTCTGTTTTGGAGCCCACCTCAAGTGGCCATTTGAGGAACTACTGTTTTTTTCACTTTGGCTTCATTTCTCATCCTTGGAGGTTACTGCTTGACTCATAGTCTTGTTTAATCAATTAGCCTTCACTGTATTAGTTGTAGTACCTTTTCAATTGTGCTGTTTTCTTTGTTATGACCTGCTGAGGGACGACAAATCTGAATTAGGTTAAAACTAAAATCTGGTATGGTGCGTCAAATAGTGATTTGTTGTAAAGGTCAGTGTGTAAGATTTAGGGGGATTTATTGGGATCTAGCAGTGATGACTACTGCACATTGCAACCAGCCGAAACTTCCCAAAGTTAAAATTTATTTAGTGATCATTGTTCAAGAGAGTTTCACTGGGAGCCAAATTATTTGCAGAAGTCTTTTCCTTTCCAAACAAATGGACCAGGTGTTTTAAATAGGTAAAATCAATAAATAAAGCAGATTCACATTATAAATCAGTGTTTCTCCTATGCTGTTTGGCATCTGCTAATGTGTGCTCACCTTTTTTCTCTTTTAACTTCAGATCCAGACGTTTAGAAGGTTTTAACTGGAGCCGAATTATCCAAGAAGGTCTCTCCCTCTCCAAAACAAACAGACCAGCTGATTTAAACCAGTAAAAATGCTGAATAAAGCAGTTTCATGTAAAAAAAAAACAGCACTTTTCTGATACTGTTTGTCATTGACTCTAACTATGGTGAACGAAGCAAAAATGTGAATGGCCCTACCTAGAGCCAGTGTTTGATTTGTCCATTCTGGGCTACTGTAGAAACATGGTGGTGCTACATGGCGATCTCCTTAGATGAGAACCTGCACATTTATATTTTTATGTAAATATAAATGTGTCATTCTAAGGTCACAAAAACAAAATGATTCTTAATTTTAGGTGATTATACTCTAAAGAAATCATGCTTACTGTATTATATTCTACTTCTGCCAATACATCCCCATAAATCCCACATACTGGAGTTTTAAACAGTACATGATACCTTTTAAATAAAAAGAAATATATGCAGTCAGTATAACCTAACATGACATAATGCGGTATGTGGTAAACTGTAAATGCACACTTTACCTAGTGACACTTTGAAGCTGTACTATGAATATGAATGAAGAAGAGTCTACTTCCCTAGAATCATTTTGCAACTGTCTGTCGCACAAGACTGCAAACCTCCTACTCACTGTCTGATGTGTTCAAGTGAAACACTTAAGATTTGTGCCTCAGTGCCAGATCACACAAGAGGCCAGCAGGGGGCACTGCAGGCTTGCACAGGTCAATAACAACTACTACAGCACATTTTATTTTCCTGCTTGGGCAGGCAAATGTATGACAGATAAAATGTCAAGGGGACCTCATAGTGCTTCAGCACTGACTTGACCTAATTAAGAGGTGGGTGCAGTGAAGAAAGCTCAGTGGATACAGACACTGCCCTCTGTTATCCATTGGAGCTGATCAACAGCTGGAGTGGACTCTGACCTACCCAGAAGCCCCATGTGATTCTCATCAGTGTGTGCATGTAAGAACAGCCAAAGGAGGCCTGTCGCTAACCTCTATATAAGATGACAGAAAGTCATAGTCAACACCTCCAGGGACTGAAGGAACTTGTAAGTACATTTCTATGTCTTATTTGCTTGTAGGATCAGCAGTGAGTGTTTGGTTAACGCTGTGTTTTCTTCTAAAACATGAAAATCTGTACTAAGACCACAATCTCCTTCCCTTATCTTAAGTGATTCCATTATTTAAAGGTATGACACTGTTTTTCTCAGAAGCCTTTCAGACAGTTTTCTGAACCACTGCGGAAACATCATGTGACACATTTGCACATTTTCTGACTATTTTTTGGTCATCATCATGAGATCAGTGTGAAAGCTACAGCGTGCCAAGAGACAGCGCGTGCAGGCCCATATGGTTTGTCGGATTCCTCTACAACGTGTGAAAAGGGATGTGAAAATTGTATCAGCTGCTTGAAACATGAGTAGCGTACTGTGGGTGTGAACTAAAATGATATTGCTGTTAGTTTCTGTCAGGAGAGACTTGGTTTCCCACCGGCTTTATCTAGGTAGAAAGACTCTTGTCCTTGACTTGCTTTGTTACATTAATGCACACAAGGTTGATAATGACTCAGTAACTCAAATGGCCTCAACTGACATTTGCTCTCATGAATTATCAGGGATATTTATGTTATGTCACCTTATGCTACCTTGTAGTTCTACTTCACATAGTTTCAGAGGGAAATTAACTTCTTGCTACTTAACTACATTTATTTGACATTTGTTGACATTTCATTTGTTTTAGTTGTCCTGGGCAACCTCAGTGGACAATAGGCCTTGTTCACATCAGACATTCTGGCTTGTCTTCGTAGGAAAAAACACATGTGCCTTATAACATTAAAGATGGCTCCGTTTTCCCAGTAAGTCATGACAGTGACAGCCAACATTCACAACACCAGCTAAATGAAATTTAGCCATCATTGATTTGATTATTTAGACCCGTGCTTTTCCTTCTGTGACAAGTCATAATGTCTCCTGTGACAATGTCACATTGGTTGACAGAGGAGGGCCGTCAGCTGATTCAGCTCAGCTGGGCCCTTGGGCTATATAAGCTGGCCCATGCAGTTTCTCTGGCTTCTCCCTTTCCACAGCTGCCATCTATTCTTCATTGCTTTCTTTTGCACCTTCATCATCTCCACAGCACACATGCTGTCATGGCTAACATTGCTGATTTCTGCACTCCATTGCTCACTTTGACTAATTTTAGTTTCAATAATCTAAAAATAAAATGAGTGTAGGACTCCTCGCTCATCTCACTGTGTTGCAGAACAGAGTGTTTCAGGAGATCCGTCGTCCCTACGGCAATAAGACTGTTTAACACCTCCTGTATCCCGTCACACACACACACACACACACACACACACACACACACACACACACACACACTCACACACATTACATTAGCGACAGCTAGACTGGACTGTGGAATGGGCAATTTTATTTTAATTTAATTTTTAATTTCTGTTTATGCACTTATTTAAACTTATTTTATTTTATGTGTATTTTAATACCACTATGTTGTTGTTGATGAGGGGAAGTGTGGTTGTTGTTTTTGTCTTTTATGAGCTGCTGGACTGTTGAATTTTCCTTCGGGGATGAATTAAGTTCTTTCTATTCTAATCTTTTCCACTTAACATTACAATGACTGTATTTATATGTGATCAGATAGTAGAAAGATTGACAGTTTTTACTATAGAGATTTATGGGTAAATAATGTACAGCCCAACCTCCTGCTGTCATGTAACAACCCAATCTAACCCTAACCCTAATCCCACTTTTCATGGCTCGATGCCCGCTAGAAACACAACAACAGGCACCCACATTTGGTGCCTAAAAAGCCACTGGAAAAACAGCAAATACTCGCTAAATCACAACTACTTTGTTGTGTGTTAGTCAGCAGTGTGCAGTGGTCACGCCATCCACCAACCCCTCCACCTCCCAATGACAAAGTCATTCATGTATTACATCACGGCAGGATGATATAGAGAAAATCAAATATCATGATATTTTTGACCAAATACCTTGATATTGACATTGTGACAACACTGTAGGGTCGACTATTGGTGCTTTCAGAAAATATATAAACAACAAGATTTTTGATAAATAATCATTAGTAATGTGGATTTAATGATGTAGTGGCTTAAGGCAAATAATAGAACAGCTAGAACAGTCTGGTAAGGTCAGAATATTACATCACTTTCCTGTAATGCAGCCTTCAAAACCATAAAAAGACACAGATACAATATCCCAAATCTAAGATGATATCTAACCTCATATCATGGTATCAATAAAATACTGATTTACAGCACAGCCCTAACTATGTCACTCCAGGAACACTGATATGATATGTATTAAACATACAAATGTAATGTATTTGTGGTGTGCATAAATGTACATGCCAAAATTTTTACCGGGCTGCAGGTAAAGAGCATCACCTCTCCTTTTTATATGAGACACAATATG
Organism: Cephalopholis sonnerati; assembly: GCA_019142605.1. Lineage (NCBI taxonomy): Eukaryota > Metazoa > Chordata > Actinopteri > Perciformes > Serranidae > Cephalopholis > Cephalopholis sonnerati. Next base: position 8,706,454 of record JAGQAX010000011.1, on the reverse strand, counting down.
TGTGTTGTTAAATGGTAACCATGCTGATAGTTTTGGGTTTATTTGGTCAATTTATAAAACCTCTATCTCTGAGATTTCTGCCTTCAGTACAATGCATGTAAATATTGGTCAAAATCTGGCTGCCAAAATTAAAACCAAACTTTTTGCCCCAGCAAGATGCCACCTGATGTAAGTGCAAAAATTTTGTTTTAGTGAATTACACCTTTTGATTAAACTAGTTTACAAGATATTTCTTGAACTGGTAGGAGGCCCCGGGGCAGACCCAGAACACACTAGAGGGATAACATATTTCATCTGGCCTGGGAACACCTTGGGGTCCCCCAGGAGGAGCTGGAAAGAGAGCCTGGGGAGAGGGGGCCCCTGGGGTGCTTTGCTGCCCCCGCCACCCGGCCATGAATAAGTGGATAAAAATGGATGGATGGATTTCTTGAACATTTAAAATCTAATGACTTCTTATTTTGGAATAATATATAATAGTGAAGTTTGATATTCCTGACTTTTTGTTCTAGGTATGACACACAGCAGAGGTGGGACCATTTGGGGAGGTGGATTCTTCTTCTTCCTCAAGCTTTCTTCAGACTGACCCGGCTTCACCATGGCTCTGCTTGTGCACGCACTGGCCTGTGCCTTTGGCCTGGGCTCATGGGTGGCAGTTAACGGTCTGTGGGTGGAGCTGCCGCTCATCGTCAACACTCTCCCAGAGGGATGGGAGCTCCCCTCCTACCTGACAGTAATCATCCAGCTGGCCAACCTGGGACCTCTGCTGGTCACCCTCATGCACAAACTGTGCCCGGGTCGTCTTAATGAACGTGTTGTTATTTACTCCATCCTCTCCATCGGCGTCCTCGCCTGTATCCTGCTCGTCTTCTTCTGGGACAAGACTACAATAGTGGCCGGGGCACCACATAGCACTGCCTTCTTCATCATCACCTTCTTCCTCTCTCTGGTGGACTGCACCTCCTCAGTCACCTTCCTGCCATTCATGATGCAGCTTCCAGCTAAATACATCACCACATACTTTATTGGAGAGGGGCTCAGTGGTTTCATTCCTGGCATTGTCGCTCTGGCACAAAGTGTGGGCATCTCTAAATGTGTCAACTCGTCTCAGACTGAAGGAAACCACACAGACTCAAACATGTGGTCTTTACATACAGAGAATCTTCCTCCTAACTTTTCCACGGAGGTGTTTTTCATCTTCCTAGCAGCCATGATGTGCATCAGCCTGGCTGCTTTTGTTGCACTCAACAGGCTTCCTCGGACGTTTGAGCTGTCCACTGAAAACCTCGTGCCAGACCCTGTGGCATCTGTCAGCTCTGGCCTGGAGAACCCCGGAGCAGGGACTGATGGAGAGAATGTAAAATGCCAGGGTGAGGGGGCAGCCCAGAACACGCTCCTGCTGCCCGGACCAAAACACTCAGTGTACCAGCTGACCTTCATCTACTTTATGGTGGTGTGGGTTAATGGCGTTACCAACGGCCTGCTGCCCTCCGTGCAGACGTACTCCTGTAAGCCCTACGGTAACCTGGCCTATCACCTCTCTGCTGCTCTGGCATCAGTGGCCAACCCAGTGGCTTGCACCATTGCAATGTTCTTCCAAAACAGGTAAAAGTGACTGTTGTAAAGACAGTGATTTTAAATTAAAGGACAGGTTCACAGCAGTCTGCCTTAAAGTGACAGCCCGATGCCCACTGATACATTGATTTTATGTGCTTTCTCCTGTCAATACTACCCATTTAAGATACAGATGGCAACTTTTGTGAAAATAACTTTTTGTCACACTTGCTGAAACTGTCGCTACATACACACAGCACTACATGAGCTCCATTTCAGTGCACCGGCGCACAGCTTCACACGTTAATGGTGAAAGGTGAGAAAACAGTTTGAATGAGGCATTATCTGTCAGCCAGCGGCAGCAACCATGTAATTCTCAGCTGATTAAACAAACAAAAATGTCGGCCCACAGGGCAAAAGCCACAGTAGCTTTCCTAGTCTACAAGTCATCGCCTGCATGGACAGACATGTTCACAAGATGATTCTATGTAAGCCTGAAAGACATTCATCAGTTCTCTGTCTTATCATTCTCCCCTAACTTGTGTGTGTTTGTATGGGCCATATGGTCATGGTGATGTTAACATCGCTCTCACTGTTGAAATTTAGCGGTAGATTTGGCAAACTGCCAGCTACAATTACTGTCGAATGGTGTGCATGACTCCATCTTCACGCTGCACCACGGGTGTACACCAGCGTAGTCATGGTGCAGACCCACTGACAGTTGCCTGTAATAGCATTTGCCAGAATCTATTGCAGCTTAGGGAAAACAACCAGTCAGAGCTGAGGAGTTTCTAAAGCAGCTGTCAATCATGTCAATCACTGCTCATAAACTACAATCAAACAGTTAAACTAGGCAGCGCTGATCAAATATGAATCAAGATTATGTTACTTAATGGCTTATTTCTCACCTTAGATGAAACATGTTTAAGTGTACTGTTTAGCTGTAAAATGAGACACATCCACAAAATCCACGTTCCTCGTTCTGTGCAAAAATATATTCCAAAGTTTGACTTATATCCGCAACGATGCAAATACTTAAAGAGAGTAGTAAGATAGGCAGTTTTTTCAAATTATCTAATATTTTGTTTATATAATAGGAGAGATTACTGCTAAAGAACTGAAAAAAGACACTGAGGAGAGAGAGCTTTGGTTTTTATGGATATGGACAAAACCAAGATACGATGGTTTACATGCTGCGCTTGTAAGTTTTCATGGAGTTTTTTCCTGTGCACACAAATTGTTGATAAACTTCATTAAAATCATGAAGGTTTCAATGTCTAATAGTAACTGCTGTAGTGGATGCTAATTTGTCTTACAATATAGACTTAAACCTCAAAAACACATTTTTTCAGAAAGGCTGTGAAAGAAATCCTGAATGACAGATTGTAATGAGTCACAGAAGCTAGTGGAAAAAAGGCAGCTCAAAAGAATGTCCTCGTTTATGTGGGACAATAAAAGTCAATCATACTATCCTTTTAAAGAGCGGTCGTCTTTTAAATCTAAGTGCAATCTTAGAAATAACTGATAACACACCTCTGTTGTTTTCAGGTCACTGGTGTTTCTTGGTGTGATGACGGCGTTGGGGACAGGATTTAGCAGCTATAACATGGCTATGGCAGCTATGAGTCCATGTCCTCTGCTTCAAGGGTCAGTGCTGGGAGAGATAATCATTGTAAGTAAAACCCAACAATCCTCAGTGGCTTTATCAGGGAAATATCTGTGGCAAAGTTCAACCCCTACTTTACTAAAGACCTGAGTATTGAGCAACTCTGCTTACTCTCATAACTGACTCTCATATTTGGGCTGTTTTGTTTTGTTTTTTAGACACAAACTATGTTAAATGTTCCTCAGATTATCTTTGTGAGTCCATGAGTCCATTTTGTTCTTGTGCTCTGACCAGGTGCTCTCATGGCTCTTCTTCACCGGAACTCTGTCATATGTCAAAGTCATGGTGGGTGTCATCCTGAGAGATCGGAGTCACAGCGCCCTGGTATGGTGCGGAGCCGCAGCACAGATCGGCTCACTAGTCGGCTCAGTCACCATGTTCCCACTGGTTAACGTCTACCGGCTGTTTAAGTCAGGAGATTTCTGCAACACCAAATGTCCTCTATGACAGTGAATCTGAGAACTGCAGCACTGAGGAAGCTGGAGACATTCTCCATTAAAGGAATAGTTCAAGCTTTTTCAATTTCTTTCAGAACGTTTGATGAATAGACCAATACCACTCTCACAGCTGTGTGTTATGCTGCAATTTATTGTATTAAAAGCTCAGAACAAAACAACCACTGACACAGAAAAGTGCATTGGAACAATTATTCAAGCCATCATCCAAGTTGGAAACTTAAGCATGACCCATCTTACCCAGTTTGCCGACAAACATATGTGACGTCAGAGCAACATGGCGGCACACAGTGAACCAAGCGGAATAAAATTTTCATCATTTATTTTACTTCATTTGTTTGTGTTGTGAAACGCGCTCTTACATTGTAACTGCCGTTTCCATTTCCACTCAGTTGATTTGTGCTCCATAGAAGATCATGAGTATCTCCGTCTCTGTCCACAAAATGCCATTGGCTGTGGTGGCTCCACTATTACTGCACCTGTTTACGCAATTTTAGCTGCTGTATGTTATTTTAATGAGCAAAGACGAGCAAACAGTTGACTTACTTTATATGCCTTTGTTCTTCGCTAATGGCTCTTTGGTAACTGATGTGGGTCCTCTGTAGATGCTTGTGAAGCTGGGTGACTTGATATACAAACATCAGTTTACTGCAGGCGTCCATTTTTTCCTGAGCAGATGCACTGGGACATGGTAAGATTGCATATTGGGAATACCGACCCGGAATTATTGACTTCTGACTTGCAGTGGATTGCAGCATTAAGGACACAGCTAGAGGTGGGAGTCAATTAGCTTAGCTTAGCATGAAGACGTGAAGCATGGGGGTAACTGCTAGCCTAGGTTGTTTTTTTTTTAATTCTGCTTACAGCCACCTCTAAAGTTCACTAATGAACCTGTTTATCTTGTGGACTTTAGTGGTGCTGGTTACCAGATTTTTAAAAAACTTTTGGGCAGAGCCAGGCTGGCTGTTTCCTCCTAGATCCAGTCTCTGTGCTTAGCTAAGCTAAAGCTAGAACTCTTGCTTTGTGGCTCCTCTAAGAGTTTGTCATCCTTCAGTTTTATGTTTATAAAACTGATGTTTTTGCATTTATTTTCTTCCTTTTGAAGCTGTGATTTTTACACCATGTTTGCACTTAACTTTATCAATATTTGTGTTTAAAGTAATTTAACACACTATGATGGGAAAAGTCATTAATCTGTATAAATAGAAGAGGTTCAACACTGTGACACAGCTCTTTCATTCATTCTGACACAATAGTTTCAGGCTAAATGGTGCATTGTACCAGTCATAAGACAGTCAACTTGTCTGCCCACTAGATGGCGCAAGCACACTTCTATATATTTGAAACCTGGCACTCCACTTCCTGCAGTCCTTGAAGATGAAATATATTTATACTGTGCATATGAAAAAATAAAAGTTAAAATTTATGTAACTCAAGTGAGCTAAAAATGTAATGCTGACATTTATACACCTTTTATACGGAGTGTTTCTCTTTAAATTTAAACATGCATGCAACTATTAAAAACAGGTTGTTGATGCATTTTATTACTGTGACTATAACTACAGACAAAGTAACACAGCGCAACACAAGGCCTAAATATTAACACTGTAAAGCTTAAACAGTTTAGTTCATAATAAATTTAGAAAATGTAGGTGGATCCAGTGATGGGAAGCAGATTTATTTAAGACCTATGCTTCAGTACAGTTTTGAGGCGCTTGTACTTGAGTATTTTCATTTTATCTAACTTTATACCTCTATGCCACCACGTTTCAGTGACAAATATTGAACTTTTTTCTCCACACAGATTTATCTCACAGATATAGTTACTTTACAGATTAGGTTTCAAAACAAGATTAGGAACCCTCCACCTCAACCAGCTACAGCAATAAAAAGCTGCTTACACATTGTTGCATCAGTTTTAAAAGCAAAGTATGAATACATCAGTCACAGGTGACATTTGGTGACATTTTTCTTAAGAACGACTTCTTTCACTTTTTAAGCTTTCAGCACATTGTGCTGATGATAGTTTGTGGGTTTTGAATGCAGAACTTATTGTTGTAATGGAGTACTTTTTATAGTGCTGTATTGGTACTTGACTTAAAGGTACACTATGCAGGATTACCTCTTACTGTTGTCAAACATGCTCGTTGTCAAACATGCTCGTCACTCTCATTTGACGTTTCACTTTGCTATATTTGCATTTTTCTGACGCTGTGTCTCTTCGATACCTGCTGCTGACAGTCTGGCACCTGGTTGCTTTCTTTTTATAAAGCCCCGACCTCACCTGAGCACTGTGCAGGTACACACCCATAAACGTCCCAAACACAGAAATTAAGAAGAAAATAAGAAAATACAGGCAGAGGGCAGAGTCTCTGCAGATACATAAATACACTGTGACACACTTCTAGGGATTACATCTGTATGAGTCCATACATTGTTGTTTAGGGAAATGCTGCACAGTATATCTTTGAGTTAAGGATCTGAGCACTTCCTCCACCCCTGGGTGTAACTAACATTTTGTCACCACCTGTGAAAATGGACCATTAAATAGTCCAGTGGATAGTTTCACTTTTAATTAAAGTGACCATTATAAGCCTTACAAAGGCCATGCTAATGTTATTGTCCACTTAAAGTAATTTATTGCACAAATGATGCATGTCTTGCAATGCCAGTGCTCAAATACAGAGTGAAATGCTCTCAGTAGTAAAGCATCAGCAGATTAAGAAATCACCAACTAGTCATGGAAATGGTAATGGCAAAGAGGCAAGATAAACAGCCATGAGAAACCAGACAGATCCTATAATATGTCTGCTCCAAGCCCCCATCATCCCTATCAAAGATGCTGCTGCACATCCTCTGAGTAAGACGGAGAGACGCTGGTCATCCATGGGAACCGCAGAGTGGTTTCCCATCAGCAGCTGTTCCTCCTCTCTGCCCCCTTGCCCTTCAGAAGGAGAGCGAGAGGTTCCCCGGCCGGGAGGAGGAGGAGGAGGGCTCTAATTACTGATGCTCAGCGGGGGCCGATGGCTGTTGCTCCTGCCGCTGGTCACTTGGGAGCCTCCCTGACCCCAACACTGAGTAAAAACAAAAAGATAAGGAGAGGAAAATGGGGCCACAATTAGCCCGATGTAGCCTCCAGGGCCTAGGATCAGTGGAGGAGAAGCACAGATGGGACTTTCTCACTTGGATTTGTTGAATCTACATTGCAGCGTGTGTAAGCTGCACAGAAATCACTGCAGTCAGTTGTTGATGCAGATTGGAAGAGTGGGTTTGGAGGAAATCACCTCAAGGAATACATCAGGTTTTATTATTTTTGTCTTGAAATTTAAAAAAAAAGGTGATTATGGTGATTAAACTGCAAGTGTTCACCTGAAGACTGCATGTAAATGCGGTCCTCCTGTTGTTACCATGACATTGAATATGTAATCAAAAGGATTTTCTCTAAGCTTCATTAGCTAAATTCCTTGATTGGCTCAGGGCTTTTGTGTCGAGACAAAACAAAGCAGCAAAGAAAAGTGTATCATTTTCCTGCGAGCGTCAGATGGTCCCATCGCTCCTCCAGCTGGTCAGGAGGGGCTGAGGCCACCTGGATGCTGCGTCCCAGTCCTGTGAGATCCTGCAGTCTCCTCTGCCATGTGAAGACTCCACTTACTACGCCACTGAGAGGTCCATCTGCTCAGGACGACACCTCCCAAACAGCCCCCCCCACCCCCCCACCCACCACCACCACTATCACCACTGCTCCCCCACCCACAGCTCCCCTCCCTGCAGCCAGCCACTGTGCCTCTCAGCTAAATGAGCAGCGTGTCAAATGGAAGGAGGATTTACCCTTCCTTTAACGGGATAAGAGACTGAATTCACAGCACCATGATGCAATGAATGAATGAACCCACCTGCACTCCTGCTGAATCGACAGATATGTCACCTGTGTCTGACTTTGCACGATCTTCTCGCTCTGAGGCACAAATGCAGAGTAGCATGTTAACATTTGGCCACACAAAAGGAAGGTAGTGTTTTTTTTCCCGTTGTTCACGGAAACAACAAAACAACGCTCAGAGAGTGTGGAAATTTGCTCAGGTGAACCCACAGGCCGACAGATTTTGGCAGCTGATGTTCAGGTGAACAGCTTGTGGGTAAACCAATTGCTGATGCATGCAGACAATTCACAGACAGGCGCAGCTCAGACAGCATCTCACAGCCTCTCTCTCATCAATTTCCACACACACCCCATCTAATAAACGCCGTCCATTTATTTGAGATTGGATGTGACAGCCCTATGTCATTTCACTATAGTGTCTCTGAGCAGACAGCGATGCACACGGGCCCACTCCTCGTTTTCTATCAGCAGGTATTGATGTTGCTTTAATGAAGTGCCTAGCACTCCACCCTAGGAAGAGACAAGTCTGTCAGCATATGTAAATGCTTCCTGCCTGTCATTGTTGTGGAGGGTTCAGCATGGGTCAGCATAGATTCCCCCTCTGGGAACCCTTTGTTCTGGGGCCCGACTGTGCCACATGAGGGGACCAATTACAGAGATGCACAGCAGGACGGGGGTGCTAACTTGTTACCCTGCTGTAGTGAGCTAATTATTACCTCCACACTGTGAGTAGCATACAGCCAGTGCATCATGGATGGGTAACAATAGCTAGCTTGTCTGTATACATATAGTTCCTGCATAAATGGTTTCCAGTAAATGAGAATACATTTCACTTCGGTGAATTGGTTTATATTAACGGCACCATTATCACAGTTTGGGAAAAGGTCATCCTAATTTTCGGGCCATAAATAGCTACTGAACTACTTAAATCCCAGCGGAGCTCCTTTGCATTGTCAATGCAAAGGCAATTTACAGGCTACAGACTGCCAACCACATAACCTTGATGTGGTGTCAAGAAATGATTTATGAAAATGCATCCTGCTCTGCTGGTCCCGAGCGAGACCTGGCTGGACCCGGAGTGTTGACACAAAGCCCATATGGCCGAGCAAACACACACACACACACTCGCTGAATTATCATTCATATCATAACATCTCAATGGGCTTTTGTTCCCAGTTCCTGATGAGATATTGGCAGTCTGTTTCTCATCAAGGAGTGCAAGAGATCTGCCAAGGTTTTCGCCGAGAAACAAAATGTTTCAGCTGACGTGCAAAATAAAGCTTTACCCTGATGCCAGTGAGCGGAGATTTAAGTATTTGATGAAAAGTAACGAGCAGGTCGACCTAAATGTGTAAACACACCTGAGCATTAAGTACATTATCAGGAGTGTTTTGAAGGGTGAAATAAAGGGTATATTTTAGGAGAAAATAGCAAACACACCTCTTGATGCATATGGACGCCCTTCCTTTCTTGCTATTAGCCCCCTCCCCTTACATCCAGCCCATTCATCTCCTTCTCCCCACCCCCAGTGACCAGTCTCGCCCAGCTGCTAGGGGCTACCAGTCCCCCTCGTGTGTGGGGCCAGTCAAGTGGAAAATGGCTGCTACCGAGAGAGCCCACTTTAGAGAGCCATCATCCTTTGAAGGGGCATGATGGCCTTTGACAGCCACAGTGTTAACATGGAGCCCACACGAACACAGCACTGCTATTATCGTGTTTACTAAAGCAAGAGGAGAGGAGAGGGGATCAAGGGGAGACCCTGTTGGTTGATGTTTGAGTCCAGGGGTAGCGGGGTGCTCGTCTGAGCCACGCCACAGTGGCATTGTGGGGAAACATGACATGGGATCACTCACAGCCAGGTGGAGATTGTGTTTCAACATGTCAGTGGAGCTTTTAGTGAACAGGTGGTGATATGATTTGTTTGTCTCGTGCTGTCTTATCTAGATACAGTGTGATTACTATTCAAACGCCTGTTTCAGTCAGACATACACCGTTTCTAACCTGACAACAATATAAATGGGTCCCTTTGAATTTCTTGCTGGAATGTTTGTTAATGCAGTGGCTGACAGGAAATAAACAGAGACTAAAGCTGTTCCCCTGGCAACAGAACAGCACTGAAAAGGTCTACAGACCGAATCACCATGACGTCGCATCAACAACAATCACTTCTGAGTAGACAACTGGCAACTAATTTTAATTGCAGAGATATGTGAAATCAGCAAACTTGTTTATTTCTGTTTTTATTTTCATATTGTAACATCAAAAGATATACAGTTCAGCCTATCTGACGTTTCTCCTGTCAATATTTTACGTGCTGTAACGCTTTGCTAGTGTCTTTGAAAAATGAAATCTAACAGCATGGAAGCAAAGAAATTTACTCCTGTGGGGCTGCGGGAAAACATATTTTAGCTACCTAAAAAATCAATACTAGTTAAAGTATCTGCGATATGCGGTACGTTTTTCTGCCTTACCTTGCACACCAACCAATCCAGGCAACTGCCATGTTCTGTGAAGTACACTTACTAGGGCTGTCAAGACAACGCGGAAAAATAACCCATTAAAAAAATAACAGTGATTAATCGTGTTCCATGGTGCCCTTTGACTCAGTGCGTCATTGAAGGCCACAGTGGTTTTGTCACATGAGGCACATGGAGGCAGATGAGAAGACGGTGCTTGGCCCCCGTGAATGGAACATTTACATTTAAAGAACTGTTGATAGGAGCACCGCTCTCTGCAGTAAGGAATTTTCGTACCAGCAGAGTATTTTAAGCCTGAAATATCACCTTAACGCAAAGCATTTAGCAGCGAACCCGGAGGTCCAAGCTGGCACAGCTTCTGATGCTACCGCTAGCACTCAGCCTTGCCAAGCCACCCTCGACCAGACGTTTAGACCCAAACTGAGTAAGTCTACCTGTGACTGACTAATTGCCTTGCAAAATGGATTGCAATGGACTGCAGACCAGTTTTGGTGGTAGACGACAGGGGGACAATTGTGTCCAAAATCCAGCAGCTTTACTACGACACATCTGCCAAAATTCATTTGAATTGAAATTTTTGAAGTACTTTCACAGCAAAAATTTATGCATGCAATTAATTTAATTTAGATCACAGAGCATGTAATTTTTTAAATTGTTTGACAGCCCTAAAACTGACTGTTTTTTTCAATGGAGTCTGGTGGCTTTGAGATTACAGCTCCAGTTCCCCATCGAAAAGTATTGTCTTACGGCACGGTAAAGCGATGAAAATATTGTAAACATAACATACACTTAATTAAAAGAATTTTTTTAGGTGGGCTTTTTCGTAGGTTGCTAAAGGCTACAAAATTGCAACGTGTGATTGAGTCCATGTGTGAATAGAGCAGGAAACTGTCCAGAGAATTCACAGCAAGCAAGTGAGCATGTTGGTGACGTCAAGTCAAGAAGAAAACAAACATCAGAGGGTCAAGAAAGGTCATTTACACGACATCGAAATTGTCTAACTGGAGAGATGACAACATTCAGGAACTTCTGGCTGTTAAGGGCCGAAGCTGACATTGTCAGACAAATTAAAGGAATGGCAAGAGACTCTGTTTTTTCCGCCCACATTACATGTAATCTGAATAATGTCCTGCTTCTTGCACGTTCTACCCAGGTGCCACCCCTTGCCTAAACCAGATGGAGTATTTCCAGTAGGTGAGGATGCTTCTGACACAGACTATCTCTTGTTATGTGCTACATCTGCGAAAGAGAAAGTCCAGACAATGTGCGGTCCTGATTTTCCGGACCTTGTCCAGAGTTCACGTGAGAAAACAGATCATGAGGGGTGTCAGTGAATAAAAACAGTAAAGGTGTAGATCCAACAGCTAAACAAACTCACTATAAAGATCTGTAAAGCCGAGGGGAGCTGCAGATTCAGGTGATAATTCTCCACAGGTTCAGCACTACAAACAACCCCTTTCACGTTGCTGTTTATTACATTATATTAAGACAAATATAGATTATAGTAAATAAGTAATGATGACGGACATTATTTTTGCAGCTTTGGTGGAGGAAAATCTTTACTTTTGACATAAGTAAGTGATGGCCTTTTGCAGGACAAGACTATAAAATGCTGTGGTGTTTGTTCCCAGTGTTTAGAGAACCAAAACATAGTTCAGAAAAAGAGTAATGTGCTCATTAGCTGATGTAGTGTGCTCTTATCCACCTCTGACCTTATGCAATGTGCGCAGCCCAATTTATGGATGCAGGTTGGAACAGCAACAGATAAAAGCTGACACCGTTTCATCCGGCCTCGCTCTCACTGGCTCCACTCCAGCACCGGCTGACTGCTGATCTATGGCTGTAACTGGACCAAGCCGCTCTCACAGCTCCGGCACATGTTGCTGGAGGACACACGTGGAGCTCAGAGTGAGCAACAGTGATTTTAACTGCAACAAATGGTCGAGGTATGTCATTATCCAGATTTTTGGTGAAGGGATCATTACCTGCCACAGATGCCACTGTTGTTTTGTGTCTCCATTTGTCCTGAGGCGAGTGTAGCCCCGATACTTGAAAAGAGCAGGAGGTGCCTTTGTGTAGACGCACACCTGATCTTAGCAATCAATTGGCAGCTCTCCCCTCACACAACTCTCTCAGGCTCTGCCTCAAGGCCGTCCATCTGTTGCTGCGAGGCTGCGGGTGAATGTGCTTGTGCACAGGTCGGCATCTATCTGAAGCTGCACGTGTGTGTTTGGAAGTGGGAGGTTGCGGAAAATATGTGATTTGTGGTTTTGTGCCTGTTGACACCGCTGCTCCCAGAGGTGCAGCTTTCTCACTCTCTCTGTAGTCATGAAACCGATATTTAAAGCGGAAAGAGGTGACAAACAAATGTGGCAAGATGCTCAGTGTGTAATTAGTACAAACAGAGGTAGCATTAGAGAGCTGGGGGGGAGTTTAGATCCATACATTCTAATGAAATGAGCATACTGTGCCCTTTATCTTCCCTATAAACAGATGTAAAGATATGCATGGAGTGAAGAAACCTGAGGTAAAAAGGACAAATAGATGCAGTCTCTCTAACATACTGTAACAACAGATTTTTATTTCCTGCTGAGTCTGCATTATACCGCCGTTCATGAACACCTTATCTTCTCTGGGAACATTAAAAAAAGGCTTCTGAAGGTGGTGTTGAATGCCTTCAGCGTTAAATACTCCTGTGTATGTGTTTGTGTTTGTGAGTGGAAATGCTGACTTTCTATCCAGAGTGTCTTATTTCAGTGAAATGCAATAAGAGAATCAGTGCAGAGGAGCAATGTAAATGATCATGACAGAAAGACCTGATGTCCTTGAACACATACATTTTAAACATTATTTTGTCTTCCACAGTCATTTAACTACGAGTAGGAAAGTATCTTATTGGTTTCTGATTTAAATGAATAAACTCTACAAATCATGGGTTGTGTTATAAAGTGTTACTGCAAATTGCATATTATTTTGAAATATCTGTGGGAGGGTGTTGCAGTTCTAAGTCACAGAAAATATTAATAACCCTGAAGAGGGTCTTGCTTTTTTCATTAAGTAAAACATATCCCAATAATTTTAATACAGTTTCTACATGCATAAAATATATATTTTTTAAACTGTAAGAACAAACAAGCCAAAGACATAAAGGCTAGAGACGAATGGACAATAAATTTTCACACGTAAAAAGGTTACAGCACAAGGTACAAACTTTTATACGCTTTTTATTCTAAGCCTTTAATCACAAGGACAGTTCACCACAGAATCAAAAATACATATTTTTCTCTTACCTGTAGAGCTATTTATCAGTCTAGCTTTTTGGTGTTAGTTGCTGAGCGTTGGAAGATATTCTCCCGCATATAATGGAATTAGATGGCACTCTGCTTGTGGTGCTCAAAGCACCACAAAATACATTTGAAAAACAGCAATGTGTCTTTCTGGGGATCATGACCCGGTTACTCAAGATAATCCACAGACCTTTGAATTGAACAACACCCACCAACCTAATCACTGCGCAGAAGAAGTGTGCATCTGTGTTCAAACTACAAGCACCAACACAAGAGCATGACCAGCTACTTTATTGCTGAGTCGCAGTTAAAGTGCTGCTCAAACACTTGTTAACTTCTTAGCTACATAGTACTAATAATAATAACAACAACAATAATAATAATAATACATTTTATTTGATATGGCACTTTTCACAGAAATGAAATTCACAAAGTGCTTCACAAAATACAGTCAAGAAATCTAACAATGAAACATGCAATCAACAACAAGAAAGGCAATATCATGAATAAAACAAGGCAACAAAAAAGAAAGTAAAACATAGAGCAAATACAGGCTACTGATCCCAAAAAAATACCAGGGCACAAGCAATACACAATTTAGGGTGGGCCAATTTGAAAAGATGGGTCTTTTAAAATTGGAAAGATGGGTCTTCAGCCCGGACATTATTAATCTTATCTACAAAGAATGACAGAAAATTACTGCAGTCCTTATTTGACCAAACATGTACATTAGGAGATGCAGGAGTGACAACGTTATTGATAGTGTTGAACAGAACCTTGCATTTACTATTGGAAATGAGATTGGTAAAATAATAACTGGATATGTGAGATTGGCATGAGCTTGTGTTGTGGCTTGTGTCTGCTACTTGTCACAAAGCACCTCGACTAAACGTCATCTGAAGTTTTCAGTTGGTTAAAAAAATCTCTCTGCTTTTAACATTGTCTGAGCCACATTTTAACATCACATTCTGCCACCACAGTGCATCCCTGTGTGTACTGCAATATACATGAAGCTAGCATAGCATCAGCTAATGTTAACAAACTTAAATAACACTGTACCAAAGCTAGAAGCAAAATCATCTAATTGGTTGATGCTTCAGTTTGTCACTGGAGTGCTGAAAAAAGGCCAGCTCAACTTTTATTTGTAGGGCATCTTGTCCATCAACACCAACAAGTGTCGGGCATCAGTTTGTAGCTTGATGTCACTCTTCCACATCATTGACTTGTTGCGTGACGCTGTGTCACTTGTAGTGTGAACACAGTATACTGCTAGCTCACCAAGCCCCACTGAGCTACCTAACATTTCAGCTCAGTACACAAGCACAAGCCTCTTATCCATGAGTAGACGCACGCTTCCTTCTGCCTGGTGATACAATTAGCGTGTGTAGTCAGTAGAAAGAAAATAGTTCCTGTTCCTGGTCTGTGGATTATCTTGAGTAATCCCGTCATGATTCCCTGAAAGAGACATTGTTATTGAGTGTTTCAAATTTTTTTCAGGCACTTTGAGCACCACAAGCGGAGTGCCATCTAGTTTAATTTTATTGGAGAGAAGGGAGACATCTCCAAGGACGATATCTCCAACACTTGGCAACTCAGATTAAAACAATTTAGATTGATGAATAACACTACAGGTAAGAGGAAAAATATGTATTTTTGATTTGGGGGTGAACTGTCCCTTTAAGCCTTTATCTCCAGGATAAAACCTGAAACATTTCCTTTACTATTTCAGTTTGACAGACAGACCATAATCTATCTGAGTATGACAGTGAAGAATATCTGCCTCTACTATCTATCTTGTGGGAACATGATTTTTGATACCCCTGACCTTGTAAATATTGAACCTTTCCGATAGAACGTGCAATGTAAGGTGATTCAGGGTTGTTCTGGTCATAAGAAACTGATAAATGATTAATTATAGAAAAGACGCATGTGTTGCATTGTTCTGTATCGTTTCCTTTATGTACTGCAATATACTTGTATTCAGTCTATGTGACATTTGGATTTTGTATTTCCTTATAACTGGTATCACAGGACTCATCAGTAGTTTGTTAGTAACCAGTGTGGGTTCTTAAGCTTTAATGATTTATTTCATTATCTCATACACATTACTGATCTCTCTCTCACGCCAGCTCTGCTGCTCTTTAAGTAGAATAGTCGGAGATGAAAAACAGTAATGTGTCATGTTCATACCGGTAGCCTCCCTCCCTGTACGCTCTCACTTTAACATGATTTAGTTCATTATGGGGATTCGGCGCTGGAGAGAATGTCATATGCTAAGTTAACCTCTGCATGCCTCACTGGCTCGGTGCCAGTTATGAAAGGACACGAACATAGACACTCTCTGTGATGACGACAACTGGCAAAGTTCCCAACCTTTAAAACAACTCGAGCTGCTTTCTGGATATATCCGATGGTGTGAGTGCACTCAATAAATCTGCAAGGGTCTGATTCAGACTCCCACACATCGTCGTTCAGTGTCCTTGAAAGCAGCTAATGCCATATCAGTTCAGGAAACATAAGATCTGTCCGCTCTGCCACAAGTCAATGAGTCACTGAGAGCACTTTTAATTGTGTGGAGAGCAGGTGATGTCCATTTCATAAATATATTGAGTAAAATACTCACAGATCATTTCAAACCGACGCTCTGACGCTTGTCTTTTCATTGGACAGCCCACTGTGAGGACAGCCAACAATCCCATTGAGAAATTAGCAGGGTCCCCTGTGCTTTTCTCTCCTTTAATGAATAATTCAGCTGTCAGGGTGAAAGCAGGGCGAGGAGACCTTGTCAGTGGCGACTGACTCAGCACTCTGTGGCCTGAGGGTGACACTCTAAACCTGAGCATCGCATCCTGTTCCCTCCATAACAGGTAGTGCTGCTACAGTATGTCTCCTGTGTTGGTGGCCACATGATCGTCCAAGTGCAGAGGAAATGGAGCGGAGGAGAGGAAGCTTTGCTCAGTATGGATCTACCCATCATTAAGCGCCCATAAAAGTTCTGCAGAGCAAGATAGTTTGTTGATTGTCGAAGCACTTTTTAGCCATAGCAGCAGCTCGGCTCTATTGCTGTCAGTGTCGGTCAGTCAGTCCACCACTTTGACTGAGAGTGAAATGTCTCAACAACAACTAATGGAATGGCACAAAACTTTGTACCGACATTCTTGGTTCCTTAGGATCAATTATAAAAATCTATGGTGATCCCTAAACCTTTCATCTAGCACCATCATCGAGTCAAATGTTTAAGGTTTATACTTTATACTATGAATTATTGCACATTTCTTGGCCGGTATGTCACATGTTCCATCCTCTTCGACAAAAACAAATATATTTCACATATTTAAAAAAAAAAGACATTTTTAATTTTTTAACTGTCAGTTTGTTTATATGTTTATTGTTATGCACCAAGGCAGAGGCAAATTCTTTGTATGTAAAAACCTACTTGGCAATAAACTTTATTCCAATTTGTCGAATACTTTTGTTTATTACCTGCTAAACAAGACTGTCCTCCCAAGAACAGTGGCAGCAAAACAACATGTTGATGCTCAACATGACTAGACATGACATTATAGACCGAATCACAATGTCAGTTTACAATAACTTCCCGGTACAAACCCCCCGTGGCAGGTGCAGAAAATGAAATGGCGCTGAGCAAATGCTGCCACAACTGGTTAGTTTTTAGCCACCTAAAAAAATTAATATTAGTTTAAGTGTATGTTATATTGAGAATATTTTCAGCGCTTTACCTTGTTGTCAAACAGCCCTTTCTGATGTGAAACTGTTATCTCAAAGCAACCAGACTCCATTAAATAAAAAATCTCCGAAAAGTCATTTTACTTTGCAGACCAGTTAAGTCGCTGGTCTACCACTGCCTCGATTGGCAAGTGTGTACAGTTACGCAAAGAAAATATTCCAAATACGGTGTACCATTAAACTGATACTGATTTTCAGGTGGGTCTTTTAAGGTAGTCAAAAAATGTTTTGGTGCAGCTCCGTCCACAGCAGTACATTGCTTAGCTTCCATGACTGTAAATTTGGTCTATCAAAGAAGCTAGCAAAGCAGCACAGTAGGCTACATAGAGTAAGCACAACAGGAACGTCAGATAGGTCAGGCCACTGTGTTTAACCATATATCTTTTTAAATGGTATAGTTATGACTGAAAATTACAACAGAAACATACTTGCATGTTTACCCGGAAGTGGTTGATGTTGTTAGCATGACTTCACACTGAATTGACTATGGAGTGCCAAAGTTTGCATACGTAGGAGGGTGGCTGGATGACACAACAACACATTGCATTCAGCACAGTTTGTATTCCATTTTTTAACCAACAGTCAACAACGTTTTTTTTTTATCTTGAGTACAGTGGCTTTGGACCAAGTCGTTATCATTGTTACCATAATGGCAAAAGTTCCCTAACCTTAACAAAAGAGTGAATTCAGCCCAAACCACGTTTCCCTAAACTGAACCAAGACATTTTTGTGCCCAAACTTAACCAAACCTGAACTTGTTATCAGACCATAAACCAGTTGCCTTTATCCAACAGTGATTTGTAACATACTTTGTGTATGGCCGGAGTGCACTGAAACAACGCTCCGCTACTTTTTTTATTTCTCCAGGTGAGGAAACAGCCTAGAATATTCACAGTTCACATCATCTGGTTGAGATTAATTTACATTTATTTAAGTGCTTGAAATCCATCAATCACTAAGGTCTATGTCACGCAAGAGAGACAATAACAAAAGTCACTGACATTTTAAATACGTTGACTGATTCACAACGTCAGCTCGTGCACTGAATGCAAACATCGCTCCATCTTAAAAGTTGCCGGTAGCTGCTGGCGGTAGCCTTTAAGCAGCACAGTGAATTACATGATTTTATTCTCAGCCTATAGCTAACTAACTCTATATGAAATATGCATCACTCTTCTGAATGTTTCTTTATGTGTGATGCATTTGCAAACCCAAACACCAGCCTGTTAAACTTGGCCAGCTAATGCTGCATCTACAATGCCTGCAGCAAATAAAAGCTTACTAATACATTTTCATAGCCTCGTCTATGAACTTGACCTCTGCCTGCACTAAAACTCTTCCTCAGGATGGATGTTTGGGTTATGGCTTCATTTGCTCAGCACAAGGACGTAAATGAAATAATTCAAAACACAAACTACTTGTGTACATTTACCTATTGCTTAATGCCATGCTAACTACAACTACCACACCCAGGGTATCACCTCAAACTACTTGGCTAGATGTTCGGCTGAAAACTGACTACTAGGGCTGGGGGAAAAAAACTGATACAGCATAGTATCGCAATATTTTTGTGTGGCAATATCGTATCGTCACACAGTGCTAAGTATCGAATTTTTACTATATAAATTATTAATATAACAAATACCAATTAAACTTTAGGTAGCATACTAGAATAATGAAATCAACTGCTTTTTCAGTCCACAACATACATTTTGCTGCTACAAAAAAAAAAGGTTGAAGTGAGATGAACAGACTAAAAGCTTTATCTTATTAGATAAAACAAATGTTGACAGAGTTTTCCTTTAGGGACACAATTTACAATTAAAAAAATTATATATATTTTATCGTAATACTCAGCATATTGCAACATATTCAAAATCATACTAATATTGTACTGTGACTTGAGTATGGTGAATTGTATCCTGGACCCTCTGGTGATTCCCACCCCTACTGATTACCAGCTATTCTCAATAAGATAAAACTATTAAAACTTACCATGAAGTCCGTCTAACATTTGATTGTATAGTTGACTAACTTGCAGGTAAACTACTGCCCGTAGTTAAAAAAAATAGCTCGACACTTCTGGTGCTACGTAGCGAGTGTTTATTCAAATAATTAAATTCAATTTTATTTATAAAGCCCAATATCACAAATCACAATTTGCCTCAGAGGGCTTTACAGCATACGACATCCCTCTGTCCTTGGACCCTCACAGCAGATACGGAAAAACAAGCAAAAAGGGCAAAAAGCATGCTAATACGCTAAACTGTGATGGCATCATTACAACTGCAACAACTTAGCATACAAGCACCGTCATTGTGAGCCTGTGAGCATGGTGACGTTAGCATTTAACACCACTGTGCCTATTTACAGCGTCACAGAGCTAACATGTTAACTCTTAGTTTTGTTTTGTAATTATCCACATATGCAGGAAATATCAAATAATGTATAATATACACTATTTTCAACACTTTTTATTTGTGCCCATGTCAAACTCATCTCTCCCCCTTCTTCTACCCACCCTCGTTTCTCCCACAAATCTTTATTCCAGTGTGTATTTTTGTCCTGTCTTTCTTTCTCTTGGGTGCATCATGCCTCTGGCTGTCTCCTGCATTCATAGCCAGTGGAGGAGGAAGACATTTCAACACAGTTACAAAAGATGATTCCACATCCAGGGCACTCAAGCCCCCCTGGGCCCAGAGCATTTGCCTCCTATGGTCCACAGAGCTCTAAGCAAACATCTGTTTTGCTCTGGAAACAACCTTTGATCGCAGAACGAAGACTTGTTGTCAAATTAATGGAGGAAATGATCATTACAAACACAGAAAGTGAAAATGTGAAGTCTGTTTTCCTGCTATTGATCGGGCATTTGAGGTTAAAGATGATTCATTTCTTCAGCTCCTGCTCATGAGCTTATCACATTGGATCGATTGCATTTCAAGTTAGACCCAAACTCAACGAGTGTCACAGAGAAAATATTACACAGTACGACCCACTGTGAGTCCATCAAACCTGAGCATGCTATCACATCTGTTCACATGTATACAGACTGTGTGCATGCCTTCAGTATTTTACACATGCTGAGGTCATGACAGCAAAAAGAAAGTCTCTAAAAAAAACAAGTTTTAGATGTTTCATCTCACCTGTATCTACTTCGCTGATAAATTACAGTTCTATTTAAATGAGCAGTTCTTCAAAGAACATAATTTACTGCTCATAAACTGCACTAACTAAAATAACTGTCACAGAATATTCTCCAGTTTCCCTCATAAGTAGCACCAAATTATATTGTTCTTTCCAGGAAACTTTCAAGGAAATTATGAGGAAATTAGTGACCCATAAAATAAAGTGTTTTATTTCCCTACATGGAGGTTTAAATGCTCCACGGTGCCAGGAATTTAAATATGCTAAAGTCTGAAAAAAAAATACTGGAAGCAGCATATAAATTGTAGGTTTTTGACCTCAGAATTTAAACTCCCCTCAGGGTGCTAAATCCCTAAAATTCACAGAAAAAAATACAGAGGACATGGTCTCAGGATCCTAAAGTATTGATTATGTAATTATTAAAATCTGAAGTAACTCTATTACAGTTCTTTACCGCCATATTTGCTAATATTTAACACATCCTGCTGCCTGAGAAAGTATTTCACCACTGGAATAGAACAGAATAGAATAGAAAGAACTTTATTTATCCCAAAGGGAAATTCAGCTGTCCAGCAGCTCATAAAAGACAAAAAGCAAAATTAAATACATCTCACAAAACTGGGCTGTCTATGCAGTAAAGAGACACAAATACTTTTAAAATTGGTGCTACATGACCAAAGAAAACAGAGGAAAAGGGCTG
This sequence comes from Cephalopholis sonnerati, assembly GCA_019142605.1. Taxonomy (NCBI): domain Eukaryota; kingdom Metazoa; phylum Chordata; class Actinopteri; order Perciformes; family Serranidae; genus Cephalopholis; species Cephalopholis sonnerati. The sequence goes on along the minus strand of JAGQAX010000011.1, from coordinate 8,685,550 downwards.
TGGCATTTTCTTTATCTCAAGAGGTAGAAAATCTTAAACTACCAGAATGCACTGCTCCGCACCAGGCCAATAATACTCCTGCTGGTGTGTGGTGTAATGCAAGTTGCTCATCCGAAAAACAATATTGTGGCTGGCTGCTAAGAATAGGGTTGCAACTAACGATTATTTTCATTGTCGACTAGTCTGTCGATTATTTCTTCGATTAGTCGACTAATCATTTTATCGAAAAATGTGTTAAAATGTTGAAAAATGTCGGTCTGTCTCTCCCAAACCCCAAAATTATGTAATCTAATGTCTAATGTTTTGTACTCATGCCAAAGGGTTTTAGTTCACCGTCATGGGGAGTGTGTAAAGCCGCCAATATTTGAACGTAAGAAGCTGCAATAAGAGTATTTTGGGGTACTTTTATTGTACTTTTCTATGAAAAATGACTCAAACTGATTAGTCGACTACTAAAATAGTCACAGATTATTTTAATAGTCGATTAGTCATCGAGCTAAAATATGGTTTTGAAAACATCATAGAACAACAGCTGCCTGCCCTGGACGACACCTTCACCTCCTGGTGCCTGCAGAAAACGCATAACATCCTAAAAGACTCACTCCACCCTGCTCATCACTTGATTGAACTGTTGCCCTCAAAAACCTCTACACGTCCATCAAAACACACACGGCAAGATTCAGGAACAGTCTCTACCCCAAAGCCATCACCATACTGAACTCTGAACTGAAGCCAACCCATTAAAACACATTACACTTCTTTTTCTTAAGTACAATAACTTTTTTATGTGCAATGATACTTTCTTTTATTCCACTGTAACTGCATACATTGGCAATGAGTGTGTGATATTTATAATTGTGTAGAATGTGAGTGGAATGGAGGCAATGATTTGTTTACTTTTATTACTATTTTATTATTACTTATTACTTGTTTTTATATATGAGCCAAGTCCTTGAGTGCATCTGACTTCCATTGTATGTTTGTACTATGACAATAAAGGAATCTGAATCTAGATCATTTTAGGCGAGAAACAGGCAACACAGTAATAAAATCTTGGTTCATCATTTTTAAGGTTTGATTTTGGTTTTGGGACAGGGCAGACACATAAATCTTTTTCCAGCCTCTCCAGGTAACGAGTATCATTAATACACGACGAGCCCCAGGCACAACATTTAGCTCCAAACCCACAAAACCAGCCTGAAAATGAAGGAAATCTGAAATGACTGCATTAGAATCAATGGAGCACAGCTGTGTTGTTGTCTGACCCTGGTCTGAGTTGGCCTGATGCTACGTTATGATTGGCCAGTCTGTGTTCGGGGGCAGGAGTTGGTGAAGGGTCAATTGGGGTGAAAAGCCAAGTGTTTTTGATTTATATATAAAACTGCACCTGACTGTAAGCTAGTGGGTACCTAGCAGAACAATGTAGGTCAGAGGTGTGTGTTTGGATCTCAGTCAGCAAAAATGTGGTTATACTCTATTAACTTGTCCTTCATCCTCTCCATACTGCTCTAACATCATGTTGAGGGAGGTGATCAAATCCCTCTCCTATAACTACCTGACCTCAAAATATGTGACATTACCAAAGATAAAGATGCTCTCTAACTGCTGTTTTACTGTGATTACAAGTATTAGTAATTCAGCTCTTATTCAAGGAACAACCTTGAAATTGTCATCATTTCCATTTTTCCTGTTATGAATAAAATCAATAACAATATAATCATATTCCATGAGAAAGCCATCACTGCCTGTGTTAATCTGGCCATGTTAAATTTCCATCTCTCCATCCATCCATTATGTATACCTGCTTATCATAAGCAGCAGAGTCACAGGGGGCTGGAGCGTATCCCAGCTCACACTGGGCGAGAGGCGGAGTACACTCTGGACATAGTCCAGCCAATCACAAGATGAATGTGGCACTTAAAGAACAGTAGTTTTAATCTAATACGTTTTGTGATTTAAAGAGCGTACATTTTCCCTTATTATACATTGTGCATATCAAATGATACCAGAAGGAACTGCTGTTATTTTCCTGCCTTTTGCCCAGTGCATGCTGGGATAGGCTTAAGTGTAGCAAGAAGATGAGAGAATGGACTGCACACTGGTGATACTGCCACCTAGTTATCACTTCTCCATTGTGCCACTAAAAATTAGATTTTAGCGACAGTGTGCTGTCAGTATGTGAGGAGGAAACGGAGCATTGCTTTAATTAATGTGCCGATGCACATGGATGCCTCAACAATTCTTTGATTCTTTGACTTTTGATAGCTGACTTGACAATCATTGTGAGTCCAAATTTTCATCAACAAAAACAGAAACACTCCTGTCAATCTCCTGAGAAAAGCACAGTACCAATAATTAGTGATGTAGAGGGAAAGATTAAGTGACAACAGCCTTCTCCCAGACATAAAAAAGCCTTTTATTGAGAATTCAAACAGGTGTCATACTGTTTTCTGAGAGGCAAAACAAATGACAGGCTACTGAGCCGTAAATAGCACAGCAGACGATGGGAGATTGGCCATATGTCCACTGTGTGTGTGAGCGCCAGCTACACTGGCTTGGTTTGAGATAGGATTCATTTGGGAACGTCCCAGTAAAAGCTCCTCTGGGACGGACAGGGATTCAACATCCATTCACTCAATTTTGGTCGACTGAAATGCTCAAACAGTGCACTTGTCTCCTCTGAGGTTTGGATGTATTAAAATGACAATTTAGCTGAGCGTTATCTGTCACCGCTAAGCAATTAGCTGATAATCGCAATCAAAACGTTGTTGGAGCCGGTAAGTCATTTTGCTGTGACCGTGAGAGAGCATCAGTTGATCCAAAATGTGATATCAGTTTAAATTTCATATTTGTGTACCTCATTAGCCCTCTTCATGTCCCCGCTACATTCACTACCAAGAGGGTGCAGGGTGTTGGGCAAGGAGAGGGCGTTCTCCGAGGAGCACCCAGCTCCATCTGGGCCAAAGTAATTGGTCTGCTATTCATATTCAGCAGTGTAATAGCCTCTAGCTATTCATACAGTCACACGTGAACTAGTTACACTCAGAACAATCAAAGATGGGTTGACCCAAGTGTCAGTTTTTCAGGAGGGCTTACCGAAACAACATGGTGAGAAAATCTATCTTGGTTTGATCCTTTTCTGATTGAATCAGTTAAACATTATCCAAAGACTTCCAGTCTGCAGAATTCAGCAGGAGATTTACAGATTTATGGTTTTAGTGATGCAGAAGCACTGACTACATTTACATGCACACTAATATTCCACTTTTATTCAGAATATGACAACATTCTGAATTTGATACAGGTCGTGTCAACAGTATTTTCCGTTAAGACATCCTGAATTAGTCCACATAGCATTTTTTTTTTTTTTTTTTACCTCAGTGCGGATGTCTTTTTGTTTCCAATGAGAAGGGAGAAAAAGTACCGTGTCTAGCATCTTTTTTCAGACTATTCTGCCTTTTTTGTGCAGCCACTCCTTGCGTTTCTATTTCAAAATCTCCTCAAAAAAAAAAAAACTTTTCAGAGAGGTGCCTGATGATGTCACTGCTGCTTCTTTAGCTTCTTCAGCTATCACAACAAAGACAGAAAGTGAATTTTTTGGGAGCAGATCAGCCAGCAGACACTGGATATCACTGGCGAGAGTTGTGCTTTTATCACTGTTTGCTTTGTGAGCTGACGGTGACGGTGTAGTAAACCCTAATGTTAAAGTAGCGTCATGTTAGCTATCTAGCTAATGTTAGTGTCAATATATTGTGTCATAGAAACATACGCATGTGGAGCACGTCATTTTAAAAAGTGCTGAGAACTTTATTAATGAAGCACTGGGATGAAGTGTTCCCCTGTGCCCTGCCACATCTTTTCTGACAAAGAAAAACCCTAAACACAGGCCCTTAGATGTTTTCCGATTTACGCGTGTGGGATATGCCAGTAATATTATTATTATTATCATTTTTTAAGATTATTTTTTGGGGCTTTTTTGGCCTTTATTTGACAGGACAGTGGTAACATGAAAGGGGGAAGAGAGGGGAAATGACATACAGCAAAGGGCCACAGGTCAGAATATGAACCCACAGCTGCTGTGGCAAGAATGTAGCCTTTGTTCATAGGGTGCCAGCTCTACCAGGTAAGGTACTTTGCACCCCTATTATTCAGGTTTTAAAACCATTCTATGGGCATACAAAACAGCTCGCCAACAGTTTCCAAGGCTGGGGCAGAGATGCATGCCCAGAAGAAAAGCCCATATTTCTGGTTGGAAAGAGACACACATCTACTTTTAAACATTATTAAAGACTTGGATACCAACAGCTTTTTGGATATGTGTGAATATCGTAACACCAACCTTTTCAAGAAGGTGGTTGAAGGAATGAAAATGGTAGACTGTGTTTGCATGGTCGAACAAGTCCATCACCAGAGGAAAACTTAAAAAAAAATCCTATTTTAATGCAAAGAAGAAAAATGGCACTTCTCCATATATTGATGTTATAAACATGTTAGGATCCATTAATCGGAGCAAGCACAGCTGCAAGTAAACCAGAATATTGGTAGAATATTCATTTTATTAGCTTATGTAAACAGCTTTTAGACACATTGTCTTTTTTGGAATAAGGGCAAAAACCAGAATATTTTGTGCATGTAAATGTAGTCACTGTTAGATTGTGCCAGTTCTTGGACGATGAAGGTGAATCTTGCATTATGATGAACTGCCATTAATAGAACCTGCTGCTCTTTGAATAAAAAGATCTGCCCTCCTTTCGCTGAGAAAGGCCTGCAGCAGTCCTGCACTCTGAAATGTATGCAGTGAATCAACAATTACAGTGGCAGCTTATGGTGAATTATTATCATGTTGACTTAAAGTCCCTCAGTGTTGGTAATAGCATGCACAATATGTACTATATTTGTACATAAACGTTTTCTCAGCAGCCACAGAGCACAACATGAATAAACTGGATCTATTTCACCATTAACACCATTCCTCACCACCATCAGTGGACTGGGACCACTGGAAAGCCCCCTGCTGTAAAGGTAAGCTGCCGCTGATGTTTTTCCTGTGTAAAAACACCTATAATTACCTGTGTAATGGAAGAAAGCACCCTTCATCATCTGATCATTCCTCAACAAGATAAATATGGTGGTCAAGGCATTTAGAGACAAATGCTATCCTCTTGGTGGCGAGGGTTTGGAGTGGTGTATTTATCATGGTTTGAAGTGGTGTCTGAGTCTAACCAAAGTACTGATTATTCAGAGTGAAGAGGAGCTGCCAGCCCATTACCTCCCAGAAAATAACAATGTGAACACCCGCCTCCCTGGCCTTTCCCGATGTAGTCTGTCAGAGCTTGTCAGCTGCAGCACCATTCATTCAATCTCAACAAGCACCGTGCTCCAGGATTCATTCCCCGTCCTGCACTATCTCTCCCTCCTTCTAGCTTCGCTCTCCCTACGCTGCCTCGCATTACCTCCCAATGTCTTGCTGGTTGCCTCCCACCCCCTTCAGCCCCACCCCACCCGCTTACTTCCTCCCATTCTGCAAGCCTCTGCTGCTCCACCCCTCCACCCTACTTGGTCCTGATGAGCCATTGTGAGATTCAAGCAGATGGATGGGGAACAAAGGGGTGAGAGGGGGGCCCCCTCTGCCTGTCCCCCTTGTATCACTGCCAACCAGGCTCTGGGTAATCTTCTCAAGCTTTCACGGCAGAGCAATGAATAACCTCAGCCTCCTCTCTGAGACCCGGGCTACGCCGCAGCCACCCCCCTCTTATCTTACCCTCTGCAGACTCGCCAGGGCCGGCTGCTCCCCGGATAGCATCTCTCACCCTCGCTTTCTACTCACTGTCTCTGCCCTCCACACCCAATCAGGTTTTTTTTTTTTGTTTCTAGGGGCGTGTTACAAGGCCCGGAGATTAATTGGGGCTGTGGCTGGATGACATCTGGTCCCAGCTTCATAAAAGTCTGGGTCCTTGAGGTCTGCCGGGTTTATAATGAAGTGTATATAAGTTAATTTTCTCATCAACAGAGCGTTAATCAGAGCTTCTTCAATGGCCATTTCAGCACTTATCAGGGATAGTTCAGAAAACACTTTGGCTAAATTTGATTACCAGAACCTGCCGATGTATACTGAACCTTTTATAAAAAATATTTTAACCCATTAGCAAGTGATTTTTTTTCTTTAACTTTAAAGTATATGTCTGAACATATTCAATATTTTTCCTATTGTCAACACAATGAAAAGCCCAAAACCAAAGACGGATTGATCGACTGAGTATTGACTGTGTAACCAAACCCCGAGCTTCACTGTTGTCCAAAAACTATTAAAAACATCAGTGAGCCACACTGTTGCACTGAGCTACATGTTCCATGAACACACACACTGTAGTTTATTTTGACTCAATCCAACATTCACCATCCTGCTGCTGATAGTCCCCAATAAACACAAAACTTAATCCTGTTTGACAACATTTGTAGAATTACAGTGTCTCGCTGTTTAGGGAAACTATTACGCCATTTTTAAAAGATGAAAGAACATATTTGTGCCACTCTTTAAAGAATTATGTCCTCAGTAGGACCCAGTGAGCTTAAAGATAAACATACACAGGGTTCAATGATACTATTTTTTTCATTTGCAAAAATTCTACTTGCTTGCAGAGCTGCAACTATCTGTTCTTTTCTTTGTCGATTGATCTGTCAGTTATTTTCTCAATTAATCAATAACTTGTTTTGTTTATAAAATGTCCAAAAATGGTAAAAAATGTCAATCAGTGTTTCCCAAAATGACAGATGACATCTTTAAATGTCTTGTGTTGTCCACAACCCAAAGATATCCAGCTTACTGTCACAGAGGAGTAAAGAAACCAGAAAAAATTCACACCTAGAAGCTGGAATCACAGAATTTTGTTTTTCTTAAAAAATTATTTGGACTGATTAATTTATTATCAAATTAGTTGGTGATTAACTTAATGGTTGACAATTAATCGATTAATCATTGCAGCTTTGCAAGGTTGAAGTTGATTTTTACTTGTGCTAAAAAAATGCTTTACTTATTAGTGGTTATTAAATAGCAACAAAGGCTAATTGGTACTCTGCATGTGCAACTCTCACCAGAGATCAAAAAGGAAGTGAGATAGCTCGCTCCTTGGCTTATTTACTTATTTACTCGCCGCGGACAATCAGGCAATCCTTATTGTTGAGCCCTGAACAGTTACTTATGTTTTGTATGTACTTATCGGACTAAACACGATCAGCAAAGAAGAAAAAACCCTCCCAAATATATACTATAAAGACATATACATATGTATATATGCATGTACACACATAGTATTTGTTGACATGAAGAAAAAAGTAACATACATGTATTCTTTAAAATCCTTGCAAAATTATTATTCTATAACAATAATGATAATCAGCTCCTTGTGTAACTATATTCCAGCACTTAGAGAATTTCTAAGTCAATTATTAGACCTGAGCAGCGAAGCTCTACAGTCATTAATGAGAGCTTTATGCTTGTGCCTCTCCAACAAAAACAATCCACCTCCGCTACTCTACAGGAACAGCTCAACCACTCCACAGCTTTCTTGCATGGCCCTGTTAAAATATTGAGCATGTACTTAAATGCTATTTGGCCAAGTGTCATTTAGGCTGAAGGGCTCTCCATCCACAAAAGATGTCTTGAAGTGACTGGATCAGAGCTGGTAGTGAACCGCAGAGGAATACACAGGTGTTGAATTATTTACTCTCGATAAAATATTTATACTTTTGTCCCACAAACTACTAACTACAAGTATGAAGTGGGGCTGAGAGAGAGAGAGCAGAAGACATGTTAGTAAATCATACTAACTTTGTGTTACATGTAGAGTTGCTGTTTGATATCATCAAACCAGAATTAACTTAAAGGGACAGTTCACCCCCAAATCAAAATTACATATTTTTTACTTCCATTTTCCTTTTTTCCTTTATATTTTTTAATCAGTACATTGTTTTGGTGTGAGTTGCCGAGCCATAGAGATGTCTGCCTTCTCTTAAATATAATGGAACTAGATGGCACTTGGCTTATGGTGCTCAAAGCGCAAAAAAAAAAAACATTTGAAAAAGTCAACAACAATGTCTCTCTCTAGAAATCATGACCTGGATACTCAAGATAATCCACTGACCTTGTTGTGAGCAGTTTCATGTAGGAACTATCTTCTGTCTACGGAACTAGACCCACTAACCGTATCACTGCGTAGTAGGAGGTGTCCATCTGCTGCTAGCCCACCTAGCATTTCTGAGCTAGCCTCAGCCAAGAAGGACGCCATTAATGTTTGAATCTCATCTGTCATAACCATGAGGCTCTTGTCCATGGGTGGATGCATGCTTTCCTCTACGCAGTGATACAGATGGCAGGTGTAGTTTGGTAGAAAGAAAATAGTTCCTACATGAAACTGCTCACATCAAGGTCTGTGGATTATATTGAGTAACTGGGTCATGATTTTTGGAAAGAGACATTGCTTTTGAGTTTCAAATATATTTTTTTGGTGCTTTAAGCACCACAAGCCGAGTGCTACTATATTGGAGAGAAGGCAGACATCTCTAAGGCAGATATCTCCAACACTCGGCAACTCACACCAACACAAACTAAACTGTCCTACAGGTAAGAGGAAAAAAATATGTATTTTTGATTTGGGGGTGAACTGGCACTGTCACTTTAAACTTCTAATACAAATGGAACAAGTGTTTAATTTATAATTTCAGTAAATGTACATAGTGGATTTAATGCATGCTTCACTGACATCTATCAATAATACATTTACATAACATGACTTCTATTCATATTTCATAATCCCTATCCCAGCCCATCTCAGGTACATCTCTTTTAAACCAGTTTAAAATTAATAACAATAATATGTACAAGAATTAAAAACAAATTGCTGTTACTTGTTACTTGTTACTCTAAACTCTTTGTCTCAGAGTAGAAACCCCTGTGTCACGCACATAAAATGAAACCCTGCCTAAATTAGTTGCCCACCTGAAAAAATAAATATCAGTTCAAGTGTGCGTTGTATTTAGAATATTTTCATCGTTTTCCTTACCACCAGACAGCTCTCTCCGATGGGCAAATGAAACCGTTACCTCAAAGCTCAGACTCTACTTACAAAAACAGCAATTTTAATTCTATACATAGCTACATATCTGTAAACATCACAGTTATGCCTGAAAATTACGACAGAAATTAAAAAAAGTTTGTCAATTCCACACATCTCTGCAATTTGAATCTATTGCTTGTGGTCCACCCATAAGATGATTGTTGATTGCGGGACGTCACAATGATTCAGTCTACTGTATAAAGTACACCATACAGGTGAGGCAGTACTTTAATATGTGTTGTGCAGAATTAGCAGCAGTTTTAAATGTTGCAAGTCTGAATTTGAGCCAATATGCAGCATTCTTATCTTTTCTTTTATTCTTAACAGCTTTATTTCACAATAAACATAAAACATAAAACGTGTAAACCCACTGTGTGTCGTCAAACTGAGCCTGTTGTGCACAGAGGTGATCATCTGAAAGCAGATTGTACAAGACCTTGTCTGTAAGCTCTCCATTTTGCTCCATAAACTGTGATGGCATTCTCTGATTAAATTATAGCTGTATTGACTTTTGGGAACCACTTGCCTAAATCTACAAGATTAGCCTATGATTAATGATGGGTGGCTAATCCTTTCTTCAAATTGGACTATTCAAGAAGAATTGTAGCAGGGGAGACAAGATGCTCACTTTCTCCTCCTTCAACACCTTCCACCTGCTCTCTTATTACAGGGCTGCTGTGCTGCAAAACAACCTGTACAACTAAATAACCACATCATGCATGTCTTTTCAGAAATGCCACACAGCGCAGGTGTTTCACTTTCATACAGATAAAATGTTGACAGTACACTAAGTCTGTCAGGGCCTTTATGTGATAAGCTCCTGTAGCCTCTGTGCAGAGCCGTCAGTGTTGAACTACAAGAAGAAAAACAAGATCGATAGTCAGGAAATTTATGGATGGAACAAGAGAGGGAGTCAATTCAAATTCTGGAGGTTTTCAAGGGTCCACAACCACACCCCAGATCCAAGTCAGACTACAGTACAAATTGCACTCAGCCTGGACAGATGAGATGGGGACTTGTTTACCGCAACAGGTCTCAGGTCTGAGTATCACCATGTCATATACCCAAATGGATCTGCAATGCAAATAAACATTCCCGATCGATTACTTTGTAACATAAACGCCTTATTTCTTCATATTGTTACAGCTAAAGATAAGACATTTGCTTCCATGATAACTTTCAAGAATTATAAAATCCTGTCTCATTAATCTGCCCTCTTTCTGGCCTTCCTGGATTCCTGGGTTTGCTTGAATCTGAATTGATCCAATCGCCAGGAAAATGTTTGCATTGTATGAGGATACATTACATATGTATGTTATGTTGTAGTGGATAAGTTAAAACTTAACGTTTCTCAACCATGCTGTGGTGCAGGTGTGGTTAGGTTAAAGCACAAAAAAACATTTGGTTATGGTTAAAAAAAGATCATGTTTTGTCTTGACATAAAAGATATGTAGAAATGCTGCGATGTGTCAATAAAGAAATACAGGTTCGGAGCCATCAAGGTTGCCAGGAAATGCTGCGATGTGCCATAAAAACACCCAGGTTCCATTATTATATAGCAGATACATTGAAACTTTATGTTTCTCAACAACGCTGTTGTTAAGGTGTGGTTAGGTTTAGGCACAAAAACCTCGTAGTTATGGTTAGAAACAGATCGTGTTTTGGCTTAAAACACTGATGTCTAGTTGCACAAAAGCCACCTGGAAACACTGCAATGTGTCTGAGAAAAACACCCAAGTGTGGGGCCCCAAGTGCTGCCAGGAAATGGGGTGATTTGCCGTTAAAAACACCCAGGTTCTCGTAATATGTAGCGAATACACTGAAACTTTACTTTTCACACACGCTAAAGGGACACGTTAATGTGCAGTATAATTAATGCACAAAAAACACACTTGGCTTTGGTAAGGAAAAAAATCATGTTTTGGTTGAAAGACCCGGTTTAGGGGGGGCAATTCTAGAAAAACCAGCGATTTCTCTGTAAAAACCAATCCCCTTCAGTGCCACTATTCCGACAGAAAAAGCAATGATGTCTGTATAAAAGAACAGCTGCTTTTTGTGCCTACAAAGCTGACAGAAAAAAAAGAGACAAGTCGCTACAAAAGACCCATGTTTGGTGTATAAAAAGTCGCTGGGAACACAGTGATGACTCGCTAAATCACAATGGCTGTTTTTTATTCTTGAACAGTAGTTGCAGCTTGGCAGGCGTCTTACATAGGTGACACACAATCCACCATTCCTTCCACCTTCCAACACAAGGTCAGCTCACATAATACGTCACTTTTGAAATGTTAATATGATAGGTAATAAACATGCAAATATAACGTATTCATGGTTGGCACAAACCTACAATGCCAACATTTTCCTCTGTCAACAGGGCTATTATAACCAGACCCCAGACTATCTCTGAATAGATTTCTTTTTTTTTAAGATTTTTTTTGGCATTTTGCCTTTATCAAATAGGAAAAGTCTAGTGTAAAAAGGGGAGAGAGAAAGAGGATGAAATGCAACAAAGGGCTGGGGATGGAATTCAACCCACCGCCGTCTGTACATGGGGCGCCCACTCTGCCGGGTGAGCAAGTGGGCACTGCTACATATTTCTGTTTAGATTAGTTTAGTTTAGTTTAGTTTATTTGAGCATACGTGTATAGAAAATACAGGAAAAAGATAGTTAGAACATTGTGCAGGAGAGGTTAGAAGCCAAAAATGGCTTATAAAGATACCTCCCCTATTAAATAACAACAATTATAGATGAAAAGAAAAAGATAAAAACTAAGATTGCATATTTGAATAAGAGTTCCAGACTAAGAAGTAATACAAAATTGTTGAAGATGTACAATGTACAACAACAACAAACACAAACAAATTACAAATAAATTAATTACGTGATAAGAGTCTTTGTAAATCCTTTTCAGATGTTCTTTGAATAGGTAGATGATGATTGTAGATTGTTGTCAACCTGCGTACAGAGTGAAGGTGTCAGAGAGGAACCTGTTGGCTGTTTCTATGTTAAGTTGTGAGACTAAAGGGAACCCAGTGTTTAGGGCACCTGAACTCTGGAACATTTTTTTAAGATTATTTTTTGGGCTTTTGGCCTTTAATGGCAGCACAGTATTAAGCGTGAAAGGGAAAGAAAGAGGGGATGACATGTAGCAAAGGGCCGTGGGCTGGAATCAAACCTGTGACCGCTGCAGCAAGGGCATTGCTCCTGCACATGGGGCACCTGCTCAGTCCACCAAGCAGCTGGATGCCCCAACTCTGGAACATTTTAAATCCTTTCTGTAAACATGTTTCTATCAAGTCTTTTTTTCTGTTTCATATGAGTGATATTTTTGTAATTTGTGTCTATGTCTGTATGCGGGTTGGTATATGTACGTAAGACTTCTGTTACATACATATTATTATGTCCAAACTGACTGAGATTGAGATTTTTATGGTTAAGTCTTCTCAAAAAAAAAAAGCAAAACAATATTAATGTTGTGTGTTATTTTTTTTTTCGTTTTTAATTATGCTATACAAATAAATGTTTTTATTATTATAGTTAGCATTTATAAAAACTAAGCTGCTACATTACACTCTCCTGTGAGTCAAAATTATATTACATTTTAGTGATAAACATATTAGATTAACAAATCTGCTAAAAAAAATGCTCTAGTTTTATAGAATGTCATTAAATAGTTCAACATAAGCTTTTTACAAACATGCTATTTTTGTTACAGCCTGTATTACCTGTCAGAGGAGTGTATATTCATGTGTCACATAAAGAGAGCTACCATCAGAGGTTTAACCATAAAAGACAATGAAGAACACAGAACTGTAGCCTTATTTAGACAAAAAGGGTTTGCTGGGATATCAGACATCATCGTGTGACACTTTAGTCACAGACTGAGCAGTTGTTTATACATAATTCCTTTGTAGTTTCAGGAGCTCATTCTGCGGTTGATCATATTCTCTTCTGTCTGTGTTCAGAAGCTGACCTGTTGTGCAGAGATGTGCATATTTACTCTATTCATAGGCTCCACACAGCACACATGCTACAGGCACATATTCATTACTAAGTAGCCTGTGGCGACTGTCATGTGCAGACAATAGTGGAAGACAAAAACAGTGCATCTACCACACAGGGAATCTTCCACACTTGTAGCCACACTATGGAGACGGCACTCCCAAACAGCCTGTTTTTTAATCATATTCACATAATCTTGTGAGAGTCGTATGTGGAATCACAGATAAGCCTCTTTATGTTGCTCAGATATTACTGCAAATGAGCATGTCTGAGAAATGTAACACCTTGCACAGACTCTTGCATTTTAATTTCTGTGGCATCTGTGACCAGTCCGTCATGTCCCTAACCCCCTCGGGGGACCCCCAACCTATCTGCTGCAGACCCCCAAAACCCAGGAGGAGGGGAGGGCGGGGTGGGGGGGAGCAGGGACACATTTGATTGATGATAGTGTGAATTAAACAGAAAGAGATGGAGAGAATCCTTTTATCAGGCCAGAAACACGAGTGGATTAAAATGTAGTTGTACAACCCCTCTGTATAATGCAGCAGCCTGGCCGCATATCACGAGGCACCAGAAGCCAAGATGAGAGCTGCTCGTTATTATTGCCCCCACCCCTCAACCCACAACATGAAACTTTGCTGAAGCAGAGAAAACAGGGCTCAAACACGTGAAACGGGGCTGAAAATAGAACTGAAACCATTAGTGGATCGACAGAACATTAATCTGAAACTATTTTCGTTTTGGTCATTTTTTAGGTCTAAATATCAAACATTCACTGGTTTGTGTCTCTTTTAAACATGACAATATGCTGCTGCTCTCTTTTAACTATTTAATTAACTGAATATCTTCGGATTTTGGACAGCTAATCGGACAAAACAAGATATCTAAAGACGTTACTGAAGTCAGAAAAATTACGATGTGCATATTTCAGTATTGTATGACATTTTACAAAAATCAGTGTGAATGTGCAATAGCTGCTACCACATACATTCATACATCAACACTTTTGAGCATTTACCCACACACAGCGCCACAACCTCACAAAAACTTGTCACTGGTATAATGATGCCTCCCTATGACAACCTGTTCATGAGTTATGAAAGGGGATGTGGCAAAATGGTGTGTGTGTTCGGGCTGGACCCCAATATTCGACTATTTGAATATTCTTTCGTTGGGTAGGCATTCAGTTTTCAATTTTGAAATTTGGATATTCTGTTACACAGCGCTGTCAAGGTGATTGTCAAGTGAGGCTATTATTAAGCCACACAGCTTATGTGAGTAGCGTGTGACGGCTACCTTGCTAAACTGCTGCGGCTCACACATGTGCGGTGTTCACACAGACAGCGTTGCTGCTGTCGCACTGCTGCACAGCTGCATTTCCACAATTAAAAGACAAGACTCATTCATGGCGCTGTGCAAGCCACTGTATGGTTACCAATGCAAATATTTCAAAATAAAAAGCATTGTGTTAACAAATGAAGGGATTCTGTTGCCAGAAACAGGAGAGGTTAAGTAAGTCATGTTTGTGACAGATTTAGACATCAAAACTGTAGTACAGGGCGGTATAATGTCAATGTCTTTATCAAAAGACCATTTTCACAGTTTATTTTTGCTGAAAAACACACGTCACAAAGAAAAAATCAGGGAGACTACAATTCTCCAGTTGGCAAGCTACATCTAAGCAGCGCTGCTTGTGTGGGCAATGTGGCTGCCCTAATCTGTTAACACGCGATGCACACGTGCTGTTCATACAGGCAGTGTGGCCCGGGCATTATGAGCATTCAGTGTTTCCCTCAGAATTTCAATCTTGGGAGTGGGGGCAGCAACAGCTGATACCTGCCCGACGATTGACTGTTGCTGCGTTTGACAGTGCAACAACATCTGCCTAGTTAGCACAAGCTAACACAGCAGTAGATCCCACACAGAGCCATTAAACAATCTAAACAACCCCGCCCACTTTCGACGGAAGGCTTTGAGTATCTGCTATTAACTAACACCAAAGGTCCAGAGCCAAAATAATAGTATTTTGATAGTTCTAGTGTGTGTATGACTCTCTATCTGTGTGTGTCTTTCTAGAAAGTTTGGTCATGTTATGTGAATCCTTTCAGAAGTTATGCACCTTTTTGTTATAAGCCACTCCCACTGCCCCCTTCCCCCACGTTTTAGCTATTTGGCGTGGACACAAACATACACCTTCACTCACACACACTTGACCTCAATGCCATATTTCAGCCTTCAAGGGCAAACTGTGGCTGCCAAAGAGTAGGTCTTTTTTTTTTTGGACCAGCCAACCGACCAACCAACCAACTAACCAACATAGTGACCTCCAGAACAGAACCTATAACATAACATTAGTCGTAACTCTGGCTAATAAAAATTTGATAGATCTTGTTATTTATTGATAAGAAAACCTTCTCCTTTTTCAATATTTGGACAAGCCTTCAATCAAGACTCACATTCTTTTAGATTTTGGCAATAAGCACATATACCACTTTGTATTTTTCTATCAATTTAATCTGATATTCATCTATCTGGCAATCTTAGTAAAAGCTGACAGTAGTTTGTGTTACGATAAAAATAAGAAAATGTTAACATGCCAAATTCTCTGGACACTTTTATTGTCTGTCACTGCATTACAAGCTTTACATCATGTGATCCTGCAGGTACAGTAGAAGCCCTTGACTGTCCTCAAGTCAAGTCAAGTCCTTCATGGCCATGTCCGAGGCTATAATGGACCTGCAGCATGTCTCCGTCTGGCCAGTAGCCTCTGTGCCCGGCTCCACTGCTGCTCTGCTGATGTTTTGTGCCACTGCATAATTTATTGCCCTCATTGCAGGCCTCTTCCTGCACATCCCCTTCTTGCGGTGCAGGTGAGAGTTCAGCTGTTTGGTTTAACACATCACTGAGAAGGGCCTCAGACCTGGCTCCACAGCAGCAGACCCCACATGTGACAAATGCAATTAGAGGGAAATATGCAATTACCGCAGTCCCCACTCTCTCATGCGGCCAGACAAGGACAATTTGTCAATGAGGCCCCAGCGGTATCTCCTGAGCCTGGATAGGGACCTGCAGGTACCATTGTCCCTGCCTCCTTCTCAAGAGCTGGCCTGTGGTGTTGGATGGCTCAAAGCCCCTGGGAGGCTTGGCAGAGGAAGATGTATGGCCGCAGAAAAGATACAGGGTTCAATAATCAAAAACAAACCCCTTGTCTTTGACTGTTTCTGTTACACGCCGCCTTTTCTCCTGTCGACAACAGAGACGCTGCATTTAGTAACTGCTGGCTGCAGCAAACAGGACAGATGAATTAAAGTTTAATTCTAATTTTTTTTTGTTTCAAATTTTATTTTAACATCTATAATTAAAAACACTGTACCATATGGCCAGCTCTAATGTGTTAGTGATTTGGTAACAGATTTTGGAGAGCTGGAACATGTGAATAAGCTAGTGTTTTTTAAAAGAACATAATTAATAATAATTAAAAAAGAAAACACTGAAAGATCGTCATTATTTAAACATATGGAGAGAAACACAGGTACCATCGTCTCTGCTCTCACAACTGTCTTTAAACCATGTCTCTTTTATGGAGCAGTTTATACTGCAACAAAAGTGGTTAAATAAAAGTAAACTGTGCAACACAGCTAATGAGCTACGATAGCTTCCTCTACATTGGACTCTTCCACTCTCTGTTCCCTCAAAGTTATCCAAAATTGGTGGATTTACTTCGCTCCCTACAAGTTAATCCACTGTTTGCAGTGATTCCATTCAAGTGAAAACATGTCACACAACTTCCCTCCAGTACACCACACTGTATTCACTATATGTTTTCGGCTGTCTTTAAGACTTCTGCGAGATTTAAGACATTTCAATACCAATTTAAGCTTTATTTTTCAGATTAATGAAATCAATACCCTTTTTAGGATTCACAGCAACCCTGATACATACAACATATTGATCTGTCATGTGATCGATATATCACCATAGATACCACATATACAAACGTGTATGCTAGGATATGGTGTAAAAGGTTGATTGTTATGTTATAGTCTGTGTTCATAGATATTTGTCTCAAAGAACTAAGGATAAAGACATTTTGTAAATATTATGTTTTTAAAAAAAGATGATTGTATGTTTTGTATGCATGATTAATGTGTTGTAAAGAAACAGCCTTGGGAATCATCTTCAAGAAGGCAAGATGGCAGACGACATGTGGTGAATAAAGAATGATGTGCTGGATAAGAGCCGTGTTCTCATATTGATGGACTTGCACTGAAGCTCACACTGGTCTGCTTCTCACTGTGTGTGCACTCAAAAAGTAAGAATAAGATTGTTGACAACGCGCTGTGGAGTTCAGCACATTTGGATCTGCCACATTTACTGTCCCTGTCACTCTCACTGCCTTTCTCTTTATACATCTATGGCCTTTCCCCTGTCCTGTGCATGAGCACAAACGCCTGCTGGTGCCAGTGTTGGGCTCGTTACTCCAAAAGTATAATATATTACTAGATACTCAATATTCTTTTCAAAGGTAATAATATTACTTTACTTATTACTCCCTGCCAACAGTAATTCATTACACAACTCATTATATTACTTTTCATATACACCATAAAACTGGTAATTGTGTATCTTCCCAAAATTCAGATATGTGCTTCTGTGTGAATGTCAGGGTAACTGCCAGTAAGTGTAGCTGAGGCTAGATATCTTGCAAATTATTATTATTTTTTTACGTGGGGGGCCTTCAGTTGCCTGTTACTGTTATTTTCCAGTATTGCCAATTTTCTCAGTATCTGCCTCAAAGATGGAGAGTTACTTGTGGAGGAACATTTCATCTACAACATATCCAGCCACAAGTGTCATCAGTTCTTTGTAGCTGCAGCTGTCTACAATTAAAAACCAGTTTTGGTTGTTTGGAGTTTCACGATGTTCTGCTGTCAGTCATAGTAGCCGAGGTGTTTCAGACCTGATGTTTGAGGACGTGTTTTTTGCAGTGGAAAGAGTTTGAGTACAACTACATGCAACAGTGGTGTTCTTGTCATCTTTCCACCCAACAAAATCAAAGCAATGGGAATATTTCCAGCTGCTAAGGTAAGTGTTTCCATCTTCCAAATTAGCTTGTTGCTTTGTGCCTATGCAGCGCGACAATTACAAAAATGAGTCTGCTGATGTGATTGTTATTTTACAGATCAGTAGTGATGTGATAACAAAAGTAACGTTGTAACAAGTTGTTTGGTTTTTGGCTAACTGTACTATTATTACTGAAATTTTATTCGTAATTGGTTACAGTACTCACTACTGGAAAAAGTAATATTATTACTGCAACTCGTAACTAGTTGCTGATTGGCTGGAATAGTGTTGTATGGCCACTCTGTTTGTTTCCCATTTACAGAACCAGGACTGTGTATAAACACCAGATTTTTTTTTTAGCGCATACACACAGAACGGGCAGCAAGGGGACTGTGAGTGGATATTTGCTGAATTTGATTAAAAAGTGTATTAGATTAAAAAAGCTGACTGCAACTTTAAGGTCAAAACTGATCTGTGTGTGTGTGTGTGTGTGTGTGTGTGTGTGTGTGTGTGTGTGTGTGTGTGTGTGTGTGTGTGTGTGTTTGTAATAATCAAGCCTAATTAACTAGACAGTTTTTTCCCCTTCCTGTCATCATGTTTCTCATGTCTGAGAGCACCTTAAGGTCCCCTGGATCTCACATTAATCACTTTGCTTTTGTATCTCTTTCAATAAACTGTTGTCTCATGCAGCTAATAATGAAGAGAGCAGTTTCATGTCTCTGTGAGACACTCATCTGAAGTGGCCGACATGTGAAGTGTACGACCTGCTGCACGCCTTTGTTCCCTCTTTGAATGGACATGATAGATAGAACTGGAGCAATGGAGGCGAAGACCATGACAATTTGAGCACTGACCTGGTTTTCACTGTAGTCATCATAAAACACAGAGCCAGCGTCCTGGGGACATGTAATAACATCAGGCCTTTGGTGTAATTCACTATCTCAGTGTGTGGCAATATAGCAAAACCCATTACATTTGCCTTGTAATTTGCTGTCGCCCCAGCGAGGGATTCAGGTGACTGCGACCCACGTTAATGGAGTTCCAGTGATAAGGACAGGTCTGTTTATTAGCCACATGCGGTCAAGCGTGGCAGGAACAGCTGAGCGCAGGCAGGTGTCGGGCCCTGCAAGGGCTCAGGCACCGCTGGCAGGCCTCGGCGCTCATTTCACGCACGTTATCGTCACACTAGCCCTGTTGAAAAAAGGAGGTCGCTGGGTGCACAACAATATAACTGCTGAGTGATGAGGTTTTCTCGGAGTCACACTGGAGTGTACCACTCCTGGCAATTTGGTTTGTTTGTGGAAATCAATGAGTCATCTACGGTTTAGTCAAGCTGGAGGAGGAGCTCTGTGAATGAAACATCAGGATTTCTTTTTGTTTTCGGAAGACACCTAGTTTCAAAAGAGCCACTAAAATATCCAGAATGTACTCTCTTCCACGATGCCAAAGTGTAGTGAATGATAAGTGAACATTCCATTAGGACACATAAATAAAAAGATCACATGCTGCAAAGAAAGGTTATCTCTTCCAACATGCGTGCTTGCAGACATTTACAGAGCCTTGAGGAGAAAATGAACTTCAAATTAAAATGTCTATTTGATGCATTATCCTAATAGGGACGGATGGGAAAAGAGAACTCTATGGTGCTCTCATCCTTCAGCCTGAGGGGACAGACTTGGGGAGTTGTCATTACCAACTTAGCCCACCAAGATGAGCCTGTTGGGAGGTGGATTCACAGAGATTGTCTGCTGTTTTGACAGGTGTCTGTGCTAGTTAATTTATCAGGCAATTACAGAATAAATGGAGCTATCATTACATGGGAAACATGATTGATCCTGTTAGAAATTACAGTATTTAAGTTTGAGTATTGGGTTGAGTATTGAGAAGTTCAGAATAACAAAATACGGCAACCTAACTGAACCTCTGAAGTATGTAAATGGTGCCTAATGTTTTTATCTTGTAGCATATGTTTTATTCATTTCTGAAACTTATAAACTCCATCTTGTAACATTTAGTGTGATGCTGTCGGCTATCTCTAAAAACACTCACACCTCACACAGGAGACTGGCAGCAGGAGAAATCATACTTAGAGTACAAAAAAAAAGATGACTTAAATGGGGCTGTAACTAGTCTGACTCACCGGATAGATTGAGGTTATAAGCCTGCCATTGGCTGACTACATACTCTCTCCCTACTGCTCTTTGCGTGTTACTGTGTTCAAAATCCCTTTCACACAACAACAACAACAACATCCGAGTTAACAACCTACACACTGAAAATGATAGAAATTGATGAAGATTATGATCATGCAATAAGACATGCCTACTTTGTTCTTTAGGTGAATTGCTGTTAAGATCTACAACAAATAAAACAACTTGTGAACCAAGCAGCAACCTCCTGGGCTGAAAAATGAAGCCAATGCAGAAGTGCCAAAAACTGCAGTGCTTTGAACGGCCACTTGAGGCTGGCTCCAGAGGCAAGCCAATCCCAACAGACACCTACTTTAGAATGCCTGACTTAACAGTAGAAACAAACATGTTTACAACCTGTTACAAAAATGGTTTAAGTGTGGTGGTAACGTCAATACTTTCTGAGTCAAATAGCTTTTCAATTGAGCAGTTGATTAATTGACCAAGTAGTGTGGTAGTGTCCACAAAAGTCACAAGTTCTTTTTCCCAGGAAAAGTGTGGCAGAATTGTTCTCTGTGGAGGTCTACATTAAAGTAAGGAAAATAAAACTGAGGATAAGTAATGTGACTGCATCAGCACCACACCAGGGCACGTAGTCAAGGGAGGCACTTCTGTATGACATCACATACTAATCCCTCAGTTTGTTCTGCTTGCTGCTTTCGCTATTGGCTTTTCTGGGCAAGACCCGCCCTACTCTGCCTCTGATTGGCTACAGTGCACTTCTTGATGTGTCTCTCAAATGTCTTGCCCATGGAATGCATATATTTAGTGGATTTGCAGTGGACAGTAGAGACATAGACGCAACAAGGGCAGAGAAAAGAGCTGAGAGACAGAGAACAGTATTAAGAAGGAAGGGAAGAGACAGAGAGTGACATACTAGTGTCATGTGTTATTTGCAATACATGATATATGTTCTGTCACCAAAAAATAAACTTTTTTTAGGTCTGTTATTTTTATTGTTTATATCTTTTATTTATTATGGTTTGATTGTATGAAAAATATGTTTCTGAATTTTGAAAGAGACCGAGACAGAGAGAGGGCAATGTCATGTTATTGGAGCACATGTTCAAATGTCACACAGTCTTCGAAAAAAAAAAAAAAATTAAGTCTGTTACTTTTTCATAAACAGTTCAACTGAACATTTTCTTGCCTGCCTATTTATTCGTCTGACATTATTTGTTATCACTGAGATAACGCTGAGTTGACACAAAGTAAAAATAAAATAAAAGTAGCTTTGCAAGTAGCAAGCCACTTCTGTTATTTTCTCGCAGCTTAGCTTGCTACATTTCTCTGGGGACAGCTTCAGTGTAATGAAACTTTATCTTAATGTAGACTAACTGGTAGCTTAGCTCACTACATTTTCTAAAGAGCTTTCCCAACATTGCTAAAGTGTAGTCTAGCTTCACCTCTACAACACCTCCACAATTATCAAATTATGTTTGTCTTTATCATCACTAAAGGTTGAATCACACAGTTGACATAAGTCTGTCAGGCCTGCTGTTTTTTCCCTCCCCACGAGCAAATATTCTAATAAAACAAGTTCCCCCTAACACACATTTTGCAAGCGGGCTTGCTGCATCCTGGGCTTAGCGCCACCAAAGATGATTGGGATTGGTTTAAAGAAATACAAACAAGCGAGTGTTTTAACCCCATAGCAGAATGATAATGTATGCTTCAAGACCTTTCTGACACAGGGCTGCAATTAACAGCTATTTTCATCATGCATTAATCTGACAAATATTTTCAAAGTTAACAGCCTATTGCCAAAGTCGATGCCTTAAAATGTCTTGATTTTTCTGACCAACAGTCCAAAGCAACAAATCCTCACGATTTAGGTGCTGGAAACAGAATTTTTGCTTAAAAAAAGGACTCAAACAATTAATTGATTATCAGTATAGTTGCAGATTAATTTTCTGCCGACTAATCAATTGGTCAACGCATCATTTCAGTTCTACACTTAAGAAAACTGAGAGATTCAACAGTCTGCGCATCCCAGCCGTTATCGATGGGCCAGACAGCAGACGGGCAGGCAGCCTTTATGTAGCCTATATAAAGTGTGACCCAGGAGCCAGGAGCTTTCTGTAAGTGTGCCAACGTGGACGTGCTTCCAGCA
This sequence comes from Cephalopholis sonnerati, assembly GCA_019142605.1. NCBI lineage: Eukaryota > Metazoa > Chordata > Actinopteri > Perciformes > Serranidae > Cephalopholis > Cephalopholis sonnerati. Next base: position 8,663,068 of record JAGQAX010000011.1, on the reverse strand, counting down.
ATAGTCATGCTTCTGCCAGCTGCATCATCTGTGCCTGCACAAAAGCATGCCCTTTGAAAAGCGCTCAACACACACAAAAGCAGTGATGCGTGGTGCACATGCATCAGTGTGCAAATGTGCATGCTCTCATTACTCTTTATTCAACTTTAGATACCCAATAAAAGTGATTTGTTGAAACAGTAAAGTGGATAAATTTCACAATGAATTTGGTTTCCCCTGAGTGAGATTTACCGCTCTGTGTTTAAACAGTTTTCTCCTGGTAATTTTATCTAGGAGTAAATCTTGCACAAATATTCAAAGAGAATGGAAATACCAAGGCTGGTTTAAAAAGATTTGAGGTGAAATCTAAATACGCGGCAGCAGATTGAAGAAGAAGCAACAGAGCTCATCTGTCCTCTGGCAAAAGACTCACTGTGAGTCATACCAAGTGCACACATCACTGTAGAGACACTCAATTATGATTCAAATCTCCATAACGGGGCAATAAAGCCATTTGTCATGTGACCATCTGCAGTGCATCTTCTCTGATTCTGCCTGAATGTAGTTAGCCCGTGCACACTGTGAAAGTGCAAAGAGTGGAACGTGTGGATTTATTAGTGTCAGGCTCAAACTGTAATCACCACAGGATCAGTGCTGTGCCAATAGATTAATTTCATTTTCTGTGAATATGGTAGCCTCCTGAAAATCTCTGGGAGCTCGGAAACAAAGACGTGCCCCGCAGCCGTCTTTGTTTTACTTTTTCTCCTCAGATTTAAAACAATGTGTGAAGGGAGAGAGCAACACCAGTTTAGTCCCAGCACTGTAATTATCGCCTGCTTTCGTCTCCCAGGGATGTTCATGGACAAGGGCCTCATAACAGGTGACAGAATGCCTGCCAGCCGCCCCCAGTTCCCCGCCCCCACCCCAGAATGGTGACTATTATAAACCAAAAACGTATGCTCTCAATATATATGCAAATGATGCTTGGTCCCAAGGTGAAGTTCGCGGAGCAGCAACGCCGCTTGCCTCTGTTTTGCTCATTTGCAAAAATGTTGAGAGTAACAAAGACCACAGGAAATTGAAAAATTGTTACTAAGTATTAGAAAAAGCAATCATTTTCCCCAGGCAGCCTAATCCTGTGGAAATTGATCTCACCTCTCTCCCTGACATGCACTGGTAGGAAAAACACATAAGAGGAAAATGCCTGTCTCAATGTTGCCTGGTGGAAAATTTGTTTGGTTGCAGATTCTTTTTCTTTCTTTCTTTCATAAAACCACACTGTCCTGTGGTGTAGGGGACTGGTCTCTTTGTTTGTCCCCTTGGCTGCAAACAGGTGTAGTGAATCCTCAAAAAGAAAATTAGTAACCTGTGTGTAATTATTTTCCAGACTTGCTGCTGCTGCTGCTGTACCCAACACTGAGTAATCTTTCTGCTGCGCTGCTCCATCCATGCTGCATGCATGCAAATCTGCCCATTTGTTGTCTAATTTTAAACGGGCTGATACCATCTCACTAATGCATTTGCTCTTCCTTTGCGTGGAAGTACAAATTGGAAATGACAGTCTATTACCCACTGCTCTGACCTTCGTGATGGAACATAATGTGAAAAGACTTACAATGCCTTTATTTGAGGGAGGGAGGGTGAGGACACAGTGGTGATTAATTAACCCAATTAATTTAAACTAAGATTATCTGAACAATTATTTCTCGATAAATCAGAGCAAGGTGCGATGATGATTATTATAGTTAAGGTTTAATTACAGCATTAGAAAATTAAAGTGTATTACTAGGAATACAGTGAACTGCTTCTGTGAAACATCTTTGGTCATGAATGAAATTACAATTGCTTCCTTTTGAAATAGAAAATAACATTTGGGAGACAATAAAACCTCAAAGACGCAAAATTATTCCAAGTTAAAGGAAAAGTTTGTCGTTCTAGGAAATATGCTAAATGTGGAAATTAATACCACTCACATCTTGGTAAAATCAGCCAGCTAACTTAGCTTAGCATAAAGACTGAAAACAGGGAAAAACAGCTAGCCAGTCTGTCCAAATATTTGAAAAAAAAAAAATCTGTCAATTTACCCATAAATCCTCCAGATTAAACAACAAAATAAACTTTTGGTCTGTGCTCCTCAGAATGCACATATAATCTGACACTACCATGGTCTATGTTCAGTTTAAAACACAATAACAATTTGGTTAAAGCAAATAATATTAGATAAAGTCAGAGAGTTATTATTTGAATCTGCAGCTCCCCTTGACTTAACAGAGCTTTCTAGCAAGTTTTAGCTCATTATTTATCTGTCTGGCCCACAACTTTATTATTTTAAGACAGACAGACACAGTTAGAGACTAGCTAGTGGATATAGGCTGCTCTCCGGCACTGTTCATACGTATACCAACGAAAAGTAATGCATCACAATGAGTATATGACCAACATAATCATGAGCCAGTAATTTGTGTTTAACCCACTTGATCAGGAAGGCTGCTATCACATGGCTGATGGGCTGACAGGAGTAAAGGAGGAAGTAGTATAAAGAGCGAATGTCTGCGCAAAGAGGCACGTCAGGGTGGTGGATGGGTAAAACAGGACTGGTGTTCATGTCCCGTGTGAAAGAAAATTCATTTTAAGGTACTTTAAGGTACATTGTCACTATGTTTCTTTTCCTAAGCCTAACCATTAACTTCACGTGAAGCACTTCACTTTGTATTAAGTATGTAATGTCATTCATGGGGTGCTAATTCATTCAGCTGTTGTATGTGCATATTTGGTCATATCAATCATATCATATAAACCATTGTATGAATACACAATGACATAGTGGAGCAGCTAAAGAGACAGATATTTCGCTCAGGAGTTGGAAGACACCAAAAACAGAGCTAAAATCAGAGTAAATACTGGACTTACATTCATCAAGTGGACACAGACATGACATAACAACATGTCATTTGGTTAATTGCTGGTTGTGTAAAGGCGAATTAAGGAATGACAGCAATCATAGTTCAAAGAAAGATGCTGGTCAGCAGATTTTGTTTCCTTTCAAAAGAGTGAGGCTAGCTGTTTCCCCATTTTTTGCGCTAAGCTAAGCTAACCATCTTCTGGTGGTTGCTTCATATTTATCATAAAGACATGAGATTAATATTGATTTCTCAGGAGAAAACAAATAAGCATGTTTCCAAAAATGTTGAACTGCTCCTTTAAGACCCAATGCTTAAAACTGTAGCCCACCTTCTGATCTGGCTTTCTTTTTGCCAGTGCACAAAAGAAATTATCTCGGCCTTGGAAGCTGACACATTTGTTCTTAGTGGCTGACATGAGAGCTCCTCGCTGAGCATGATAGTGGGTAGCTGGTAGAGATCTCATATGGTTTATTGCTCCCACTTTCACTGAGGTTATTTATTGAACTGCCATCATGGCCCCTGCTCCCCACAACCACCCAATGCCTCTGTGCCCCTCAGTATGATAGAGGAATTTATGCCACATGAACAGCATACTGAGCTCGAGTTTCTTCTTAAGTGTTATTAAGGAGCATCACTCATGCATAGGATACTATTTACAGTAATACATTCACGCATGCAGCTACTTCCTATGACGGCTCTTGAAGGAAAAATGATGATAGATTGTGTGCAGGGTGTGAGGCTATAAGAGAGAGCTGGGGGGAGACGGAGGGGAAACTAGGTTTCAAGTATTCCACAGGCTAAATGAAGAACAAACATGCACCATACAAGACAGTGAAGGAGAAAAGATTATCATCTGGAGATGAAAGGCAGAGAGAGAGGGGAGAGAGATTCATTCACTGCCACACAGCTGTCTTATTTGCAAGGTGTTGAGAAACCACTTTTTTTTTCCTCCAAGAGGATGAAAAGATTCTTCTGAAGCCAAAAGGGTCTGCTATCATTTTTGGGCAGCTTGAGCGGTAGAGATGTTATTAGCATAAATTATCTCCCCCACCAAAGAGATAGGAACATGCTAGCTCCTTTCTGCTTTTCACACTTAATTGCCCTATTTACTGAACAGTTGCCCATGGACAACAAATGCACACACGCTCCGAGATGCATGCAGGACAACAGGCAGACACAAGCCAAATAGGGCATGAGTGATACACTGAACTATCTGCCAAACAGCATTAGATACAGTACGGCTGGGGAGGCAGTTAAGGTCCATTCAGACTTCATGTTGGACTGAAAATCCACAGAAAAATATTCAATATTGGTTTCATGACCTTCTTCACTGAGCCATGTCTGATCGGTGTCTGTGTAAAAAGGATTTCTGTGCCGAACACTCGCATGACGGCTGCCACAACATGCCTTTAAATAAGAATTTTCTTTTAAAAAAATACTTGTTGCATCTGCTGTGTGTTCATGTTCTATTTTCAACGGTTTAATCACCAGCCGCTCTTGTCTTTCTAAAGAGCACAACAGTGTCCTGCTGCAGCAGCTCAAAAAAAAGCCTCATTGAAGTGACCCAGTAAGCAAGAGTGAGGTAAATTATAGATGGCTTTGCTTAATGGACTCTTAGCTTCTCTTCACCTAGCCCAACAAGCCCAGAGTGACGTTATATAAGCTGTGCCAAGTATGAGACACTGAAGTTTCAGGTTTAATGCATCATAATCCCAGTGAAAATCATATTTTCTGTTTGGTTTTTAATGTCAGGTGTTGAATTGGTTGGAAGTTAAAAGTATAAATGGAGAGGATAAGTGTTTATGTGGATGGTTTAACTGTCAGTGGTACCTCTTGTGTGTGTAGAAACAAATCAACTAGATTGACTTTGTTCATTCACTCGGCCAGGTCATCTCCATAACCCTGGAGGGCCATGCAGGATGTTAATGAGGCTGATTGTATCCTCTACCTCCCTCCTTCCCATCTGACTGGAGCTGAGCCCCCCCCAACTCCAGCACCACAGAGTAAAAGCCATTCCTCCAGCCTGAGGGGGTCAGTCACTATGGTAACGTCCTGAGGCAGTGACCACATGTCAGAGGGAGTCTGGGGGCCATAAGTGGACCCGAGCTCCGGCATGATGAGGAGGAGGAAGAAAACAATTGGCCTGCTGCTGGATACAAGTAACCTGAGAGATGTTTCAATCACAGCGTGTTTCCTTGTGTTTGTCACGACTCACCTCTAACCTGTAGCTGACCTGTTGCATTCACGCTCCAATCTATCAGTAAAACTCACGTGTGGTGGAATGATACAGTATTTAAAGTGCACATTATGTTAAAAAGCAAAATATTTAATCTAACTCAACTGTAAATATGCTGAGGTGGCTTCATCCATAAGCAGCTAGGGCTGGGCGATATGGCTGACATTAATGTGTTCATTGGGATGTGGCAAATACATTGGTTTAAAATCATTTACCTGAGCAATGAGCTGTGTTCCACTGTTATACTTAGAATCAGAAAAATCTTCATGTGTGTGAAGCAAAACCCTAAATGGACTAATTTTGTTAATGATTTGAAAAGACCTGAAACAGTTAATTAATAAACATTAAATTAAATTGCTGAACGACAGAAAAATAACCAGGAAGGAAACAAATTATTTTGATAATTTACTCATAATTAAAAGTAATTTAATTCTACAATTTTTGCAAAAAACATTACATCTTAATTCAGAGTTTTTGCTGCTTTTTAATAGTACAGAATTGCTTGGTCAGTAGCGTTGGGTTTTGGGCTTCTCGTTTAAAAAAACAAGACATTTAAAGATGTCACCTCAGGTTCTGGGACATTGTGATGGGTACTTTTTTCACTATTTTTTGAAGTTTCATTGACTAAATAATTCATCAGTAATTATAATAACTGCAAGTTGCAGCCTGTAGTTGAATTATTGCCCCATCCTACCACCACCTAAATTTCCACCTCACCATATCAGTAGTAGCGCAGCCATGTTTATACTTTAAAGTGAACTGGCTGTGCTCCATTGCCACTGTACAAAGAATAATGAGAGCTTCTTCTACAGAGGTGAGCTGTAGTTCAAGAAGCGTCCGGTTTGAGCAGCTGCTAGAGAAGCTCAATACGAGTCAAGAAAGGGTCATTGTTCATTTAACCTCTCTGCTGCGAGGAATAAAAAATAATTCAGCAGCAACAAAGACTTTTTTTTTGTTTAAAACAAATCATGATCTTTGCAGCAACCCAAACACAAGAAGCTAATGTTGAAAGCTGGATAAGTAAAGTATCATGTGGCGCAATTAGATAATTAAAGTGTTGGAAGTGATTACTTTACTAAAATACTGCTTTCCAAAGATGACTCATACAAAACAGTGTTTATTAAAAAAGGTATTTCACCACAAAAACAAACCCTCCTCACCAAAGCTCATCATTTAAGACAATGATTCTTCCCCTGACCTTTCTCGTCCTTGCCTCTACACTACAAGCTTGGCGTGGTGACAGCAATGTGAACTTGTGCTGTAATGTACAATCACATACGTGTGATAAATCCTGACCTCCCTGATTTAACACCTTCCCCTCTTGAAGCCTGCCACGACCGAGCTGCAGGGTCACTGCCAGTGGCAGGGAGGATTTAGAGCGACCCCGGCCAGGGGGCACCCCTAAATGTCTGGATAGATCTACAGCACCTCCAAATACACTCAAACACAAGCCGCTCAACATGGAAATGCAACATATATTACATAAATTATAAGATGAGCCTCTCATCTTTAGTAAAAAATAACATCTGTGGGATATTCTGCATAATTTCTAATCTACAAGTGGTCTTCATTTTTCTTCTTTTTTTCTTTTTGGTAGACATTAGACTTTTGATAAATCAATTTTTAAAAATGAATTCTTATGAGAATTAATCTAACAGCACTGCTGGCTTATTACAGAACAGAAAGGTATTTTGACTGTTTAAATAAACTTAAATTGATGTAAAATTAATACAGTGCTGGAACAAATAGTCCATCAGTTGATTTGCAAATTTCCAGATATTTAAATCACCAGTCATTTTGATAAGTGATTAATTAAGACAATTTAAAAAAATTTTGAACTGCTGGACTCATGAAACATGTCATTTACAGACGTCACTTTGGGTTTCTGGAGAATTATGGTGGACATTTTCACTACAGACAAACTAATAAATTAATTAACTGCCAAACTAAATGTAAGCAGTAACACTTACTACAAACATGATATTGTATTAATTTGCTAATTAATTTTTTTTTTTATAAAGGAGAATTTCCTCCTGCAACACCTTCACTGATCTTGATGACTTTACCACCATTGCTGCTTGTAAGCACAATGGAGTAGACACAAAATAGAACAGAAGAGACTATAAATCAACAATATCTTCTAATGCTTACACTTCCTCCAATGATATAATGTGTGATATAACAGAAATAGATGCGCTAATTTTCCTTTAATAGTAATTAAATGTGTTGATTTAATGCTGTGAGACATGAATTAATTAAACAAGTGCTGTGACAAGTGTTTCCTGTTGATGGTGAATCAAACAGGTGCATAATTTCTGTTTCACTTGAAAACGTTTCACTGCTGCTTTTAGGGACTACCATGAGATTCAATCTTTCTGTACAAATATTTCACTTTCATTTATTCTAACAAGGGAACAACAAATGCTGAGCTCTGATGATGAATATACAACGTATAATGTAACATAAAATGAGTTAGCTAACGAGTCCACATAAATACAAAACCAACCCAGAGACATTTAGCCAATTTAGCAAGCATGGATCTAATTCTAGATTTCACCCTAATCAAAAAAGATGTAATTAATTAATCAGATAATTCACTGCCACGCATGGCAGGACACACATCTGTGCAGTGGTAATGGGGAGGGAGAGACAAGCTGAGCAGTGCAGCACTAGTACTTCCCCGAAGCCTGCTCATCAACAGTGCTGGAATCCAGTGCAGCTTTAAAAAGAGGTCCAGCACTCCCAGACGCTCAGATAACCTCTCCTGTACTGTACGTGTGCTCTCAGCATGCGAGTACAGTGCAGTGTGTCAAAGGGACGGCAACATTTGAGGCTGTTTGAGGTAACAGAGATGACATGAGGGAGGCAGCGCCTGTACAAGGCAAACATAAACTGTGCCACTTCATCTGAAAACAATGGGGGACAGGACACTGAGTGTGCTCTCATCCACATCTCCATTGTCTGCCCTCCTCTTTTACTCCTCCTCCGAGCATGGAGCATAAGCGGGGTGAAAGAGGGAGGGGAGGAGAAGGGGGAGCAGCAGTGGGGGCAGTGGGGGTCTGGCTGTGTTCTTTCTCCTCTGTCTGTGTGCGAATGCACAGACGGTTCAGTAGTAATTTGATGTGTGTCCCCGGGGACATTTGATGGATTAAAGCTAAGCAGCTCCATTTCGCAGCACCACCTGATCTTCCACTGCCTGTGCCCCATATAAAGGCTGGCGTGATTGCTGATCTCAGCTAGTCTGACAGTCTCTCTCTCCCTCCTCTCTCTGTCTGTCTCCATCTCTTCTCTTCCTCACTGGTCCCTTAAGCCTGCTGCATCACAGGAGCTATCCAGTGCTGAACAGGATCGCTTTTATTTTTTATTTTTTTATTTTTCTGGGGGAAGCTGGGGGAGCCAGAGAGTATCACACAGCATTGCCGTCAGCCTTGTTCTCCACTGGTTTCCATTTTCTTTCTTATCTTATGTTTTTGGCCGTTGTCTTCACATTAATCGCAAGGATTACCGTCAAGCCAGCTCTGCTCGTGTGCTTCCTCAGAGGGTCTTTCATTTTCTCTCATGCGTTTTTCTCAGCTCTGTGTTTTTATCCATTGAAACATGCCCCGCTCATTTTTGGTGAAGAAGATCAAGCTTGATGATTTCTCTTCGTCCAACGTGGCCACTTCCAATCATCATCACCACCTGGACGACTCGTTCACTTTTGCACGCTCCATCACAGACTCGGTGACCAGCCTTGGGGTTCGTCTCAGTGAGAATGGTGAGTTAACATGCCTCCAGTCTGCCCCGCTCCAGTTAAAGATGTGCTAGCGCTCCTGCCTGTACACAGCTCCGGTGCTGATTTCAGCATGCCTGACATTTCCACACTTAGCACAGATGGCATCCTCTTTTGTTTTTGTGTCGCTGTGAGATTTTCTCTTGCTTCAGCCAATAACATGCTCGTAGTGTGTAAATTAATGTGAGATGATACATGCAGCCAGCTGATTTTTGCATCAATATCCTAAATAATCCTCTCCAGTGGCACCCCACCCCCATCACCCTGCTTCCAGACTTTTGTTTTTTGACTCCAGTGAAGGACAGACACAATTCAGGTCACAGCCACGGATTAGCTTATGTAAATAGGGAACCAAACGTGTGTATAATCAGGAGAAGCTCCAGTTACGTATTTGTATGACTGCACCAACCCTGTGGTGGCTGAACACACATAGGCTGACTATATCTGGTCATCATGTGGACTAAAAAATTCATGAATATGAGAGATGAGTATCGGATGATACATTTGTCCTTAGCTGTTATTGTCCTTGAGTTCCCATCACGGTCCGATCCTCCCTTGCCCCCCTCTTCCCATCCAAATGGAGCATGCACAGTCTCCCCACCCCCATCGCTCCACTACATCTTTCTCTTCCTTCCGGGCATTTGAAAACTAGCAGGGGTTAGAGTTTCAGCCATGCAGGCCTATCGCCGCCACAAGAGACATCAACACACTGTACAGTAGAGCCGGGAGGGAGGTGGGGAGCCGGGCTGAAGGGGTAGCAAAGGGAAGGAGAAAAAGGAGACAAAAATGCTTGGGGCAGCAATGAGGCTGATCACGTGACAGAGGTTGTACAGTAAACATGAAGAAAGGCACATAGCTGCACTGTGGTCAACACACGGACCGGTCACATTCGGCTCCAGTCTGAGCCGAGAGGCGACCTTCACTTTCACGTTCTGCTTTAAGCTCGCCGCTTCCATTTTGTGGCCACGTTTAGAGGGCCATATGTGTGTCTTTGTTGTGATTTGTTAGGATATTTTCACAGCGAGAGAGGCTTCACAGTCCACAGCTAAATGTTGTGATGATGCCCACCTGTTATCCAACCGTGTCAATAACAAGGCTCAGTAAATTTTAGTTGGATTGGGATTAGTGGAATTAAAACTATCTGTGCATGACTGTAAAGTATAATGGTTTACTAAATCAGAAATAACTCACTAAAGACTAAGACTTATAGCAAGAAATAAAAACATGCATTTTCTATATTTACCAAAAATATTTTACTTGTAATGAATGTTATTTAGATTTCCTGCTGCACGATTTAATATCATTATTAAATAACCCATGTGTATGTAATTATTGTCACTCTCTATTGTTCCTGAATCTATTGTTCAACACCATTAAAAATAAGCATTATATTAAAAAGGAGAAAAGAACGATAAGGCCCTACACTGGTGTTGACAACAGGCTTTTAATTTGAACAAAAGAATCTTTTCGTGCTGAGTCCAAAAAAAAAAAAAGAAGCAAAATAAAAGAATTCACAGCGTGGCTGAAATACCTAACATCAGCACTTCTGCCGTGCCAGGAGATTTTCTTTCCCCCCATTGTGGAGACATTTGACTTGAGTGTCTGTCGAACAACAAAGAGGGGTGGCTGAGAGGGTCCATTAATTACATGCTTACTTTGCATTAGAGAAACGAGCCTATGAGCTGTAAAGGCTGATACAGCGCAAGTCCTAAATGATGAGCTCTGTGTCTGACCTTGGGTAATTGAAATATAGTAAACAGCTCTGCTCACATTGATACAGTATGTTTTGTTACAAAAAAAAAAAAAAGATAAGGGCCATATTGTCGTATGTAGCGCAGAGGTCCCCGGGCTATATTCTGAACAGTCTATAGTGTGACTGTGAAACAGGTGGATGGAGCAACAAATAATTGTTGAAGCTGCAGCATTTGTACATTTAATTATAACTGTAAGAATTTGGTTAAATAACAAAAGATTGATAGATAAATATTTCTTTTTTATATTGTGATTTTGAAAGGAAATGCTGCTCTCTCTCCTGGACAAACACCATCTGCGTAGTTTAAAACAGTGAACCCATGCAGTGCAGCATAATAATGTGTGCACAGGCCTGGTGTCTCCCTGTCCCCGGGTGTCATGGTCATGTCTTTGACAGAGTGGGTGTGTGAACAGAAACCCTTGGGAATGGAGACGCTGTAGTAAGAGAGCACTTCAACTGATTTCTTAATGGCCTTGTTTCTTGAAGGCGCTTTAGTGTGCTCGCTGCTGCAGACAGGTGACCCCTCTTCACAAACAACGTGTCTCACATTATCAGGCCTCAAGCACACTGTGCTCAATAAACTATTATTGTGTGTGCCGCAGATACTTGATCTGTTCCTCGCACTATTTCTATCTTCTCTAACAGCTGCACTATTTTACATATGATAGCCTATTGATCAGTTCAAAACTTTGAATTTCATTAAAAGGCAGTCAATACCTAATTTCCACTGCTTGCTGCACACAGTGCTTGGGAATGGCTTTTTTTCTGCAGTTATGCACTATTTCTCTCAGGAAAGGAATTTCACCACGTTTTATATTTGCTCTCATATGTTCAACCGACAGAATATCAACCCTGGAGGTAAAATGCATTTAGTATTAATTCAGCTCCTAAGAATGTATTGAGTTCTGTTTGGATGCATTTAGCTGCCAGCAAGCCTTTTAGCTCCTCTGGCACTGGGCTGCTTTGAAGGGAAAGGAAAGACATGAATGATGCCAACAAAAATATATCTCTCTGAAATCATGCTCTGTACAATTGGAGACATTTTAAATCACTCGTGGTGCTTTGTGCTTTGCTGCATCATGTTTAAACGTGCTTCAAGAAGTAGCATGAAATCCTACAGGATGTAAGCAGCAGGATGTAACACGTTCATTTGGTCCAAAACCAAAAAATGCATTTGTTTGCAGCAAAAAACAAACAGCAATTAATACACAAAGCACTCCCAAATCAGACAAGCAACCTGTTTTGGGTGTGTGTGTGTGTTTTTTTAACACTCATTAAAAAACACAAAAAAACCTGACCAAAATAAAAATTCTGAAGAAATACGGTATTTGAGGTTTAGAGTTGAAACATGATCATTCATGAAGCAAGCATGCAGAGAGGCCACAGCCAGAGAGGAATGACATGCCATGAATGAGGAAATGGACGCCTAATCAATGAGGCTACTGTATTTGATAGGGGCTTTAATATGCATCTTACACAGTAGGCTTCTTTGATGAGCTATTATCTAGCGCTCATCCTCACTGTAAAATTGCAACCTTCCTATATGCAGCTGAGTGCGTCATGTTTCCCTGCATCACTGCACTATTGTGCGTACAACCTGTGAGTTCTGGAAAAAATGCAATTAGCTCTGTGCTGCCACTCACTCTTTCACCATTTTACGAAGGGCAATCATCCAAGATGATAATCATGTAATCACCAGCATGTCACTGTGTCCTTATCCATCACAACCCCTGGCCAACTGTGTTTGCGTGTGTCTCTTACTCAGGCTACATCCAGGATTACATCACGCCATCTGTATACCAGGGGGAGAAGAAGATGGAGCACAAGCTGGCTTCGCCAGTGTCAGACCCCCTCTACACCCAGGTGAGCAGCGGAGAGGAGTACTGTGACCCCGACCTGAAGCACCCCGACAGCCCCCAGTCTGGCATGACAGCCAGCGGCTTCTACAGTGGTGAATCGGAGGCCCTGGCCGAGGGTTACACCATGGATGCCTTCTTCATCTCTGATGGGCGCTCGAGGAGGAAGGGAGACACCGAGTGTCGTGGAGGGGGCTCAAGAAGCAGCAGTGCCAACGGCGGGGCTCAGGAGAGGGGAGCTGGCACGGCTCGCCACACCTGCAACGAGTGCGGCAAGACGTACGCCACCTCCTCCAACCTCAGCAGACACAAGCAGACGCACCGCAGCCTGGACAGCAAGATGGCCCGCAAGTGTCCCACCTGTAATAAAGTGTACGTGTCCATGCCGGCATTGGCCATGCACATCCTCACCCACGACCTCAAGCACAAGTGCGACGTGTGCAGCAAGGCCTTCAGCCGGCCGTGGCTCCTTCAAGGTCACATGCGCTCTCACACGGGGGAGAAGCCCTTTGCCTGCGCACACTGTGGCAAAGCCTTTGCTGACCGTTCAAACCTCCGCGCCCACATGCAAACACACTCTGCCTTCAAGCACTACAGATGCAAGCGCTGCAATAAGACCTTCGCTCTCAAGTCCTACCTGAACAAGCACTATGAGTCAGCTTGCTTCAAGGGCTCTGCGGACGAAGACGACTCTGGATCAGAAAACTAACCACGAGGAAAAAGCAAAATTTTGAACCCCTGTTGTAGGTTCACAACCAATAACCCTGTTCACTCTGCCCTCCATGCCTTTTTTCTTCCCTTTTTTTAGAAAGCAATATTTTCACTGAGATTACGTGAAGAAACTCTAATGATTATGGCAAAGACAATTTCAAAAGATGCTGGATTTTTTCCCTGCACAGTAGCTAATCGTCCACAGAAACATACAATCAAACAACCTTCCCCCAAATAGAGACTGTAGATGATAGTTGTACACAATTAAGCAACGTGTGCTCATACGGACGTGGGCACATGTAAACACACATACACTCACACAGACATGTATGCAAATACACACACACACACACAAACACACACATTAATGTACGCACGTGTGCACACACATAAACACACACACAGACACACTTACACACACAATTATATATGAGGCCTGGCATGTGAATTTTTATCAATGACTATAATGATATTGATATCAATAGTAATAATATTTAGATTCCTGATATTTTATAGCAAATAGTAATGAGAAAATGACAAAAAAAACATAAAAAAGGACTAACAGTGTTCTTTTGTTTTTTAGAGACAAAATGACCTCTTGTATTTTTATGCTGCTTTTTATTTGCTAAGAATTGAATTCTTTTGCAACTGCCAACATGAACTTTTTATGAAAATGTGAACTATGACAGTATTTGCAAAAAAGGGAGATCATTTTAAAAGGTTAAAAAGACAAACCCCTTTTTTCCACACCAATGTTTCAATTCAACGGATGTTATTTTTCTATTTGATTTTTCTAAATTTATTTTTTTGTGCTTATTATCCCTTGTTGATCTAAAGCATCTTTGTAACTGTGGGTATTCAAAAGAGAAAAAAAGAGCAAATTTCAATAAGCTATACACGATCATAGGCCATAGGTCATTCAATTCAATTCTGCAAGATTTTAAAAACGTTTAACAAGCCTGTTGAACAGGTTATCACACATCAAATTCATAGTCTCACCCTGATGTACAGACTTGGACAAAAACACTGGGAGCCAGACCAAATGATCTATTGTTATAAGTGCCATGTGCGGTTGACTTGTCTATAGCAATGAAAACTCTCGTTGTTCTTCCTCCACCATGGTGGCTTGCATAAACTCTGCTGCCTTTATGGTGCATCGTCCAGTCTTAAAGAGCAATCTTCACCCAGTGTTTGAGGTGCTCCCCCTCCGCCAGTGTTACCTCAGAGTGAAGGTATGGACTCACACACCCTCAGTTACAAAGTGACAGTCAAATTATTCTGTTTGTCTGTTTTATATGTCGCTCAAAGCTCCGCCCACGGTTTAGATGCATACCATCTATTTATCATGTAAATACTTTATTTATCTACCTATTTATCTATTTATTTATTTACCTTATTTTTGTGTATTTATTGGAGACTTGCTTATTTGTTAATTATCATGTATTTATTTATTGTTTATAATTTAAAAGATGAACATCCATTGACCTTGTAAGATGCTGCTGATCTTCAAAGAAAATGTTTATATGCATGAAAACTGTAGAGAGTCCATGGGACTTAGTTTTTTAAAGAGGAACAATGTACAGTACCAGTGTTAGGAGACTTCAAACGAATGAATGCAGAATTTTGTTTTTCGTGGCAATAACTCTACTGACACAGCAACTGACATGTATAACAATCACAGCTGTCCTGTTTTCAGTCGATTTAGGGCAATAAAAAGAAACAATGAAAAATGAAACACTAAAATATTCTCCGTTTTGCTGTTTCCCAAACGTCCACTGCCTCCTCGTGACTGGAGAGTTTTTGGCCTCTTTTGTCTTTAAATCTCAGGCAATAAATAATTCCCAGAAATAACCGACGGCGATGTGTATGTAGACATTGCCGTGAAAAACACTATCCATTACATAATAATGTAGGTGTAATCTAGTTACACCAAGGTTTCAAAGGTGCAAAAGCAATAATGAAAGTGATGCAGTAACTATGAGCAACACTCAATCCTTTATACAGCGAGTCCAAAACTGCTACAAGTGTTAATTCGACTGGAAATGGCTGCTATTCTACTATATTATCATCATTTTTCCTCTCTATTGTTTTAAAAAGCAACCAGGTAAAAACAACTCTCTTCTGGCAGCTGAAAGGCAGGTGTGATTTGACTGAACTGCTGGAAGGTTACACAACAGGATTACAATAATTTTAATTTCAGCCACTGACATATTAAAGCATTAAAATATGGCTAAATTAAAAGTCACTACTGCTCCCAAATGATTCTGTGCAGTAAAAAACAGCTGAGCAAATCTCCAAGGTGTCAAAAGAGAGAATGCATTGAGGTATATACAGCTTAACCAGCACTAACGGAAATAATCTTGACATAAACTGTTTTGGTAGGGAAAGTTTTCAAGATTGTTGTACTAAAACGACGCGCTGTAATGCACTTCTAACTCCCCCATCATTTGTCCCTGCCTCGCTTCCCACCCTATCAGCCATCCTCATCCCGTCCCAACTGCCTCTAAACAGACGCACCGAGGATGAGATGTGCTGAAGTGGGATTGGCGGAGGGTGGTGGAGTGTGGGAGGATAACAGGTGTTTGCAGACAGACTGCAGATAGGGAGCGTAATTGAGTCGGTGAGCGACCTCCAAGGGGAAGGTCAAGCACCAGCAGGCAAATGCACTGTCAGCTATTTGCATATTCCAAATGGATGACACGATCGCAGTAATGCTGAGCTCGCCCCAAAAACAAAACAAAACACAAAACTGAGGAGAAAAGAAAAGAAAGAGGAGTTTATGCTCCATTCGGTCGCTCTCTCCTCCCTGTTTCACCATCATCCTGTCAATGGTTGTCTAAGTGCTACAGCTGAATCACCGCATGAGAGCATCCAAACCACCTGTCTCCTGATTAACTTGCAGTCAGAACACACAGTTTGGCACGTCGCTGTATTACTGAACTAATGCGGAAATCACTACTTCCTATAGATTTTTTTTTTTTTTTTTATATGTTTAATGTTTTACTGTGGGACAGAGATATAACACATCCCCAAAACCTGGGGACTGTGTTTTAATGAGGCACATAAAAGCACTGAGATCATTAAAAACATCAATTGGAAATGTACTGTAGGCTTGTATCTAAAACTGGCAGCATTACTGATCGTCCTCAGAGAAAATATTAATTACAGAAAAGGAGGCACAATTTGATTCGAAACTTGTGAATTTAGATGTAGGGAAACATTGTTCCTCTTTGATGATTTTGTAAATATATTTGTAAATATATCACAGCAATAATATGACAATGCATGTAGACATTTAATTGCTCTTTTTCTATTCATGTTTTTTTTATTAAAAAGAAAAGACAAATACAGGTACCAATTGCAGTCTGGGTGGCCATGTGAATCAGGGAGTGTCTTGATTAAAAAGCTATCTGTTGTAAGTTACAGACAAAAAACCTTCAAACTCTGTGTGTTCTCAAAGATTTGATCATGTTCTGTATGATTTTTTTTCTGTTCTTGTTTTCTTTTATTAATGTGCCCGGCTTGGCTGCGCAATGAAAAAGTGCCAAAAAGTATGATTTCCATGACAAAAGCCTTCAACATATGGTTGGCTGCTTGAAACCTTCCATATGGTCCTCAAAGAAAAAAAACTGATTAAGATTTTCCACTTTCTTTCTCACTCTCTCTCTTCCTCTCTTTCTATCTCTCTGTTCCAGCTGAGTATGAAGAAACTTAAGCCATGATTGCTGAGGGGTGTTTTGATTTATCTTGTTCTGCTACAATTAATAATGATGACAACAATAGCAATGATAACGTTAATAAAAACAATAGCACAAGGAACCTACAAGTCCACTCTTGTTTCTTTTCAAACTGTCAAATTTGATTTTATTAAAAGAGAAAAGGGTGTTTTTTTTTTTTATTTGTATCACTGAGTCGACACACACATACACACACACACCCTGCAGGTGTCCACTGACAGGCCAACCTGTTCATTCAGTTGAAGTTTTTATATATTTTTACACCTTTTTTCCTCACAATGTATAATCAAACACACCGAGGGAAATGGTGAATCTGGAATCTGTTTGGAGTAGCCCTTAGTCAACATTAACACACTGAGTAATTATAGTTATGGCTATAATGTGCCATCAGCTGTAGCCTCCTCTGTCAATGTTTGATGAATTTTACGAGCTTTACTGTCAATTTACTAACTTTTAATTTCACCGCTACGAGGCACAAAAATGCCGATATCCTTAGTTTTTCACGACGGCTGTGAACAGGAGCGGTCAGTGGACCTGACAACACCAATACAGCTTTGAATAAGAGTTCCTGAGATGTCGGCGTTATCAAAAGCAGAGGCATCTGTTCCACCACTATTAAGCCCTTCCTGGTCATTAAATTTTAATGGAACATTGATTTTATGCTGGGACTACTCTTTCTGAGTGACTCAAAAGCCAGAGAAAAATATGGAACAAAATAAAAATGAATCATGACAGCGGACAGGGATTATTATTCTGGGGCTTTTCTTGATTGGTTTCCAGGGAATATACAACACTTGAATTCAATCGCTTGTGTCCTTCAGTGTCCTCCAGCAGCACAGCAGCAGTATAATGAGACAGCAGGCAGAGCAGAGCAGAGCAGAGCAGGGACTCAGAAACAAGACACTTTGCTGCACTCTCTTCTCTTCTGTGTGGGAAAGCTGTGATTGCCACTGCTGCTGTTACACGCTTCCTGTTATGTCACTGAAGATAAACAAAATAAATCTGTATTCACATGTTGCATTTTCTAAGAGTCAAATGACAAGTTCACAACCAAGTGCTGATTCTTGTGCACGCAGCAAACAACTCACAGTGCTGCAGATCAGCACGTTGCAGACCGCACATCAACATTCATGAGCGGTACTCACTCAAACTTTACCCTGGCAGATGTTGTCCCTTATCAGATTTTATGATGAAAGTAAATAACTGATGTCATTACATGGCAATGGACTGTAAAATGGGGACCCATGCAATCCAATTACATCACCCGTGGGTGAGCTGTACAGCAGCTATGAGTGATCAGTATTGTGAGGCAGGAAAGGAGGACGTGGCCCCTTCATGCATATCCCTGCAACACTCTCCAGCATGACAGCCTCCCGCCGCCACACACACACTCAGAGGACGTCAGGTAAATTATTGAAAACAACCTGCAAAATTGAGCGCGCTACACTCTCACTTCAAAGATATTGACCCGAGACCACCATCATCTTCTGAGCGACCGTCTGAGGGAAGATATAACTACTCTGGCGGAGTGAGGGGTTGCCACAAGGTTACTGCACAGATGTACCTATAGCAGCAGAGATACAGCTATTAAACGGCACAAATTTGGAGAAAGATATGCTATTTTTGGGAGGGGAAAGCACTTATTCAAATTCTAAACTGCTACCTTTCACAGACATTATTTCCACTGCTAAGATGACAGGGAAAGGAGTATGGAGAAAAACTCCATTTGTAACAGGTGTTGGTGTCCATTTCAAGTTCATTATTTAAAAGTATTTGTGTTGCAACTGGTGTCTTTCAGTTGCTCACACATAACACAGGAAGCAACATGTTATTTTAGAATCTAACCAATTAGTCAATTAAGTGGTTATCTAATCAGCAGCAATTCTGATAAGCATATAATTTGTTTGTTGAGCAAAAAAAAACATGTCTCTGGATTCAGCTTCTAAAATGTGAATATTTTTCTTCTGTGATAGTGAGCAACATGTCTTTGGGGCTTTGGACTGAAGAGTATGTTACAGATCAATCAATCAATCAACTGAGAAAATAATCAACACCACAGATACATCATTTATACAAAAATATTTGCTAGCTGCAGCCCCATGGTATTTATACGGATTCTAAATTGGCCACCCTGCGCAGAGAAATGATCTTGATTGCTAGGATGACAGTAGAGCTGAAACAATTAGTTGATGAATCAATCAGTCAATCAACAGATAATCTGCATAAACTCTGATTGAAGATTATTTATCTAAGCTATTTAATCAAGCAATAGTCCTAGATATTTCCTGGTTCTAGCTTCTCAAATATGAGCATGTGCTGCTTTTCATAATTTTAGGTTGAATATAAACGGGGCTTTGGACTGTTGCTCTAAAAATATAGACATTTGAAGGTGTCACGTCAAGCTCCCTTAACTTGTAATGGGCATTTCTCACTTTTTTGACATTTTATAGAGAACAAAATTAATTGATTAATTTAAAAAATCCAATCCCAGAAGAATATGGAGGAAATTATATTTTCCCAATGGGTTACACTGCCCAATTCAAATTCACCCTTAAAAAAGTGCTGTAGCTGGGGTCTCTGAGCAGATGACAAACAACATGTCTTACTAATTAGAAAAACTATCATTACTTAATTCAACACTGCTTGAACTGGTGCCGGCCTTCGCTCTGACCCTCCCCATACATCTGGCGCCATCTGTTGGCTGATCACCAACTGTCAGCATTAATCTAACAACAACAACAACAACCTTTGTCTGTTGATGATGGTGCCATTGGTTCAACTGGATCATTCAAGTGAAGGGGATATTCTGCTGTAGGCCACTTTATGTTCTCCATGTTAAAACCAATCTGCACACATACTGACCAAAGTCGCTCAACAAGAGGTTAGTAAAACCATCGGGTTCAACCAGTCAGGGCCAACCAACTGTAACTGCCCCTTTAAGAGCTAACAGTTTGTCTTTTCACATTCTGCATCACAGGAGAGATGCTCATTAAAAGCGCCTCCATTCCTCACTGTTTCATCAAGTGAGACTGCCAAGCTCTTTAACTCAGTGTTCTTGATGTTTGTGCTGTTTGTGTAAAACCCATCTGTTTCCTCGTCTCTCTGTTGGCAGAGGGTCCACCTCATCCGTATGCTTCTCTTTTTGAAGTCGTGTCAAAATCGCATTTTTATGCATCTAAGATATCCAACTTGTCATCAGCACTCAAGCAAAAGTCAAGGAGGGCACTCTTTAAATAGCTCCTTTTTTCTCTTCATATACCATACATGCAGAAACAAGGATAACAAAGGAATTACAGATGTGATATTTATCATTGCTTTAACACATAAATAAGGTAATTTTAACAATGCTTTTGTGACTTTCTGTGCTTACATTTAAGATGTAAAAAATGCTATTGTGCCTCTGTTTTTAAGGTAAAGTTAATGAACCCGAGTGCAAATGGAAAGACAAACTACAGCTTAATCCACATCTAAATAACCTCACTCCAAAGCACCACTTCTCTCTCTGGGTGAGCAAATTTATTTCAAGGCAAGCAAGATCATTAAACAGAAATACCCATTCTGGGCAGCTGTACTAGAAGGAGATAGTGCAGAAAATAATTTCATAGATTTAAGCATCGAGAGCCACCAGTGAATAATCAACATCAGTGAACAAATCACTGCAAACACATCCACTGTTGCTAAACCGTGTCATGATTTCAGACACATTCATCTATCACAAAGCTATAGTTTGAAGACTGAAAATCGCCGTCAGAATAATTATCACTTTAAAAGCATGTCAACGTGTAAAAAAAAAAAAAAAAAAAAAAAAAAAGAGAAGAGAAGGTATAAATAAATATAGCTCACTTCCCTGTCGGAAAGCTGGCAGGTAATTTTCTCCAGCTGCTCTAAGTGTGACAATCCCACAGGGATTGAAATCTAATATTAACAGCAAATCATTATGTGGGAACTGTTCTTCCATGACCTGCCGCTGTACCTGTGTGACTAACTCAATCTAAGTAATTGAGATATGTTAGTGACTAGAATACAGTCCTGCTGTGACAGCAGAGGGTCACGCAGAGTGTAGTGGGACTCCAAACACACCTCAGCACTGGAGATGATTTACATGTCTATATGCTTTGACTGACAGGCTCTGTTCTCTTCATGTGATGCTGGTTTGTTTTGGTGCGTGATGAAGTCGCTTTTGATTGACAGCAAAGAAGCGATTTGAAATTGACATCGTATAAAGTGGTGAATGCCCAGGGGGGGATATGTCACCATACATATTTACTATACTGTAGTTATTCAAACAGAAACACCAAGTCATGGAGCCAGCTGCACGATCCATGTCAGCATATTGCAGTCTAATTGGAGTTTTTCCACTTGTTTTTATGCTGGTGTCAACTAAATTGCTTTTATAAAAAAAAGTGAGGTGGCTTTAAAAGCTAAGCTGCTTTTGGGGAAATTATAAACAGATTGTGGTTGTTACTGCAAAACTATCATATGACAATGAAGCGAAGAAGTTGATTACATTCGTTGCAGCACCTAAATTACAGGGCGCGTTTTGTTCAGTTTTATTCCACAATGTATAATGTACTGATGCGGACGTTAATAATTACATACTATATATAGACCTCCTTCATGTTGTAACTGATCCCCGTGTGACCAATTAATCAACATAAAAGGCGCTGCCATTGTAGTTCAAAGTATTTGTAATAATTCAGTATAATGGCCTGCCTCTACTGTCCAAGAAATCATTTTTAATTGTCTCATTAGAAGATGCTGTAGCTGTGGGTTGGAGAAAACAACAATAGTTCTGTTTCCGCTCCACTGCCACAGATCTTTGAAGCTTTCCACTTACCTGTGCAAAGCTGCGGGCCCAGACGTCCTTTTTGTAACCACAGCAACCTGGCTGGCTCTTTGAAATCCCTGCAAAAATAGAATAACACCAAGTAGTGCACTTTGATGGAGGAAGCCTATATCATGCAACAGTCGACAATACAAAACACTGACCTCATTAAAAACTATTGTCACCAAAGGATTCTGGGCTTGTAGCGACTCTTTTCAACTGCATGACTAATTGCTCGCGTGAATTTTAATGAGAAACAGTTTGGCCATGAAATGAATAAGTTATCTTACAACAAAGGGTAAAGTTTGGTACTACATGCACATGCCATGAAGTACTACAACAGCTACCTCCAACACAGGCCTGTTTACATGATAAGAAGCAGACCTTAATGTTCCCTTTGACAGTTAAAAAACATGCTTAACATTGTTTTATCTGCTTGATACTAGGCCACATGACCTTTTCTCATTTATAAGAATAACTTATTTACATGATTTTGATTAGATGTTTTGGAAATCCACTACAGAAAGTTATACATTACTTCTGTTTGGGGTCGTAGAGACATCCAGTGTTTTGCATGCTCAATATGTCTGATTAGTGTCAACTTTTGTCATTGTAGTTTTATAACAGTTTGTTCATGAGAGGTCTAATTGACCTAAAAACCTATAATCTTGCCATGTAGGATAACATGTTGCATGTTTCTTTGTCTGTGGATGACTTTTTGGTAATTAAAATGAACATATTTGTTAGCCCATATGACAAACTCACATGAAATATTTCCTCATCATTTGGAATAATAACAATTCTTTATGCATATTTACATCTTTTGTCACCTTTATCAAATATGCAAGCCTACAGTGACAAACGGAAGAGTTTTAATAAAGATAAAGAATAGTAATAGTAATAAAGAAAGAAAATTGCATATTTAAAGGAAGAAATCATTCATTTTGCATTTAGTAGCCTATTATCATTTTGACACAAATAGCAGTGGGGCCTGTGGGATCCCAAACCATGAGGGAGTGAAGCCAATGTCAGCAGCAGATAAAGGTTGAGTGAGAGTTAACTACTATTCTTGTGGGAATATAAAATAAACAGAGGAAAGAATATTTAAAGCAGCTATAATTGATATTTTTGTACAATATGACAATGTGAGGGGGGTCACTAGTAGTGATGAG
Organism: Cephalopholis sonnerati; assembly: GCA_019142605.1. NCBI lineage: Eukaryota > Metazoa > Chordata > Actinopteri > Perciformes > Serranidae > Cephalopholis > Cephalopholis sonnerati. Next base: position 8,640,124 of record JAGQAX010000011.1, on the reverse strand, counting down.
CCTATGCAGCTCCCCACAGCTTTATGGAGGTATGTTGAGAGTTTCAGCTCATTGTTTAGCTGTCCAGCCTGCAACTTTACTATGTTGGTTCAGTCTCACCGCTGTCATAGTGTTGGTTTCAGCTGCAACAGGTAGCTGTTTTCAGCAAAAAAAAACAAAAACCTGCTAAGCACCAGACAGGGGACAGACAGAGTTAGCAACTAGCCAATGAACATAAGAAATAATTAAGATCTAAATTTTTTTTAGCTCAATGGAAATTGCTGTGCAGCAGCTGCTGCAATACAAAGTTAGAGGAGTGCAAATACAAAGTGTGCAATATTCAATGACTAACATAACAAGGTAGAAAAGCAATGTATAGCAAATATAAAATACAGTAAAAAGCAAATTTAAAACCAAATATAATAGGGATGCACGATAGTATCCAAATCTGCCAAACATGCTGATACTGTCATTCTGTCATCAGTATTGACCAATATTGGCTTTAAAATAAAACTATCACAATCACCCAACCTGCGTTTTCTTATTTTGCACAATGAATGAACATTGAAAAGCACTGTATTTAATGTCTCCATCTACTGCTGGGCCATCACGATACGAGCATGCATGCATAATATAATGTTAATTCCACAACAGAAGAGACTTGATGATTACTAAAATTAGGTGAGGAAAAAAGTGGATGTAACGATATCGATATCGGCATCGTTATCGGCCAAATGAGCTGTTGCATATCGGCATATCAGATACTGGCAAAAAATCCAATATGGTGCATCCTGAGAATATAAATTATTTAACGTGCAAAATGTAGGAACTAGCTCACAGTAAGGTTCAAATATAAAACATAAAAACTAGCTAACAGCACGTGGAAAATGTAAAGCTAGTAAATAGTAAGGTGCAAATATAAGAACTAGCTCACAATAAGGTTGCAAACAGGTGCAAATGTGTCCTGAACATATAGGAGCATTTAGCGGCTAAAGAGCCGGATAATGTTAATTCCCTCAGGAGTTGGTAGAGACCAAAACTAGATCTAAAAGAGACTGAATATTGGACTTACATCCTCCAGGTGGACATAAACAGGACTCTAGATGAATGGTAATGTTGCTTCATAACTGCTGTGTAAAATAAGCTACTGTTTGCCAACAGTTTCTCCATTCAACTTGTTTTGCTGCCCCCGAGTGACAAAAAACGGAGCCATGCTAATTTAAGGCTAACTTAGCCGCTAACTGTTAACTTAGAGAGCTTATTCACAACCAGGCATTATCATACTATCTCTCAATACAAACAGCAAACGACAGGCTAAAAATGTTATTCTTAAGGCTAACGACACAAACTTGACAAAGTTTAACTCAACGTTAACTGGTCATTTAAATGTCATATTATGCTAGTACCAACCGACCAAAGGCAGGGGGCGTTGTAACTTACATTGGTGATTGACAGCGCGGAGGACCAATGAAAACCCTCCGTTAAATGTACAACATGTAAACAACTAGAATCCAGGAAGTGAAGAACTGCCCACACAGAGCCTTGTTTCTGGCTCTACTGTTGGTCGTAGGTAGGCTAATGTTTCGGTTGTGGCACAGCACTGAAACAACTCTGGTGAAACTGTCGGGTTTAACCTGTAGAAACATGTCTGCTCAGTGTGGGGCGGCGGACGCTGAAAGCAACAGGTCGATTCACTCGGACAGCCTCGAGGAGGTTCACAACATCCCGATGAACGTCATCATCAGACCGATCCCTCCGGTGCTGGATGAGCTGAAAGTTCAGAGTCTGATGAACACGATAAAGGTAACAATGTTTTATCAGCACTATAACTGACTGTCTTATTTTAAGGTAGTATTAAGATACAGTGAAGTACCTGGCCTACAGCAACGCTGTGAATTAGCTCCCCAATGTTAAAACACACGCCATATGTGCTATTTGACAGAGGCGGAAGAGGTATCTAGATCTTTTTCTTAAGTTAAAGTTGTAATATCAATACTAAAATACAGTACTGAACATATGTCCCGCTACTAATACAATACTAAAAGTCCTGCTTACAACATCTTACTAAAGTACAACAGTATTAGCGTCAGTATTAGGCTACTAGTAAAAGTACTCATTACGGAGGTTCAGCATCACTAGATTTTAATTAGGGACTGTTCGTCACTTTTTGATGGGGGAGGGGGTGGCGCATATAAGAGGAGGCATGTCAGTGATTTTTTTTAAGTCCAGGCGACTTCTGTTTTTTATTTTGGCATAGGGAAGGGGCTTACAAATTTAAGTGGTTGTATTTTGTATTAGTTTATGTCAGATTTTTAAGGAAAACAGGCATGTTTTCTTTATTCGTCACCAGCCAGAAACTATAATAATGGAAATTATTGTTGGATTTGCAAATTTCTGACGGTCTTCTGACACATTATGTGCAAGAATGCTTCCATCAGAAAAAAAAGTAACTAAAACAAACCTTACAATGGTGATATTACATCAAAATCACTTCATACTACGCCTCATTTAAAATTTGGCTAAAAATAAATCATTTGTACTAACTAACCAGCTTGTACGACAAGAGTGAACAACCAAGGCTTTTGTCAACTGCAGGATTCGTCTTCAACTTTTTTAACACTCAAACATCAGTGGGTAGTTTTTAAAAATCTAATAACTAGAATTTATGGTGGAGGGAGTACATTAGTGACGCACTGTGTGGATATCACTAATGTGGCAGCTGCTACAGGTGGGGCTAATTTGACCTACTATAGTATACTGCTAGGTGGCATAATTCATGAGTTGATTCATATTTCATATTAATAATAAAGATCTGAAAAGCAACTAAAACTGTCAAGTATTTGCAGTGGAGTGAAATGTACAAAATTTGCTTTCAAAATGTGGTGAAGTATAAGTGCCATGCCACAACATGGACACACGCAAGCATTGTGTAAGTGCCTCTAAACTGTATGTAAGTACAGTACTTGATTAAATGTACTTAGTTAAACGGAACTACTGCGATTTAAATAGTCTCGATTGGACTTATCCTCTCTTTTGGAACAGGGGGTTCCTTCAAACCAGGAGCCTGCTTGCTGAGAGGTCACAATGCACCACAGTGTCACCATGTTGGTCCATTTTTTCTATAATCTTGGCTACAGCCCTGGATGCATTTTTATACATTTAACTACCCAGTATTATTTAAAGTACTGTAGTAATTGTCTTCACCTCTAGAACATTCTGATAATAACCCAATAATCAATCCGACCCAGAAAGAGACCATTCTGCATAATGAACACTTTTACTTTTGATGCTTAAAGTACAGATTCCTCGTAATAAATCTGGATTTTTACTTGTAAAATGTAGAATGCAGGACTTAAACTTGTAATGGAGTATTTACCCACAGTGGCATTTCTCAAATAAAAGGTTTGAATACTGTCCTTACCTAATGTTCTTACAGTAATCCTACTGGAGTATGTTTGTTCAAGCATTTAGCTATCCTCTCATAGTGTACATTTACTCTAATCATTATAGTTTAGTGCATCATTTATTTTTTTTAGTATGACAGTTTATTCAATACATTTTTTTTTTCGATTACTTTTTCTCCAAACGGTGTATGAATTATTTCACAGATTGTCTTTCCTTCCAGGAGACAGCAGACATCAATGTTGTTCCTCCCATCGATGTGCTCTGGATCAAAGGCAGAGAGGGAGGAAATTATTACTACTCCTTTGGAGGCTGTCACAGGTTTGCTGCGTATCAGAGACTGAACATGCCGACCATCCCAGCCAAGCTCGTCAAATCAACCATCTCAGACCTCAAAACTTATTTAGGGGCTTCGACTCCTGATCTGCAGTGACGGCAGAGCTGCTTTATGGGACTTGGCTCACGTGGCTCACACTCTCACACAGTTGTGACTCTTCTGCTGCAGACGCAGAGCACAGGACTTACCAGCAGGGGGAAATGTAACTCTTCAGCTAAACACATGACGTTTGTCGTTGGACACCACTGAAATGTGATTTAAAGGGTGAGAGTGTGTGTGTAAATGACGGTTTTTGTGAATTCTACATTTTTACCAAGATGATTGTCTGCCATACATTTAACCTTCAAACACCAGTTGTACTGCACTTGCACATAAAAAGTAACTTAAAGTATTGTTTTCTTGCAGTTATTTTCCTGTACATTACAGCGGGCAATATTGTTTTGTACAGCAAATGCAGATTTTAGCGAGCTGAGTGACATTACATTGTAAGGATCCATGTTGAGGCCTTTTTCACAGCTGAAATACTGATTAGAAAAAGTACAGGTGCTACTAATAACATTAACAATGACTACATTAACATGCACACTAATATTCTGCTAATCCTAATATGATAATATTCTGAATTTCATACTGGTCATGTAAACAGCATATTCCATGTGATATTCCAAATTAGAGCTTTTTCCAAATGTAGTATTTTCCAGTTAAGAAATGTGGGATGTGTCGATATTATTCGGGTTTTAGGAGCATTCTTTGGACATGTATACAGCAAATTCAGAATATGTCTCAGTTGAGATGTTTACTGCAGTTTGCAACGGTTTGCGTTCGCCTCTTTACGGTCTTTACTGTTTACGGTCAGCTGTGCATTGTCATGGATATGTTGTACACAAACCAACCAGCCAACAGTTTGCAGGACTGTGAGGTAGAGATGCACTCCCAAAAGAAAAGCCCACATTTCTGTTTTTTGCCTACTTTTAAACATTAGGAGAGACTTTGATATCAACAGGTTTTTGGAGATGTGCAAATATGGCAGTGCTGACCTTTTTAAGACAGCGGTTGAAGGAATGAAAGAGGGAGGCTGTGTTCATACAGTCCAACAACTCTGCCAGCAGTAGGAAACTTTGAAAAATCCTGTTTTGATGTAAAGATGCAAAATAGCACAAGCGGCTTCAGCCATTCCACTTTTCCATATATTGACTTGACCCAGGCCACCAACGTCATTAGATGTTGATATTTGGTTGAATTTAGGTTGTGACGCCAGGTGACTTAAATTCCATGTCAGAACAATGTCTAAGGCCAATGTCAATTTTGACATTGAATACTGATAACAGATGACGTTGATACTTTGTTAGTTTTACCTGTGTTTTTAGTATCCAAGATCCAATGTCTCATGCAAATATCATCTTGACATAGAATAACGACATGTAGTCGTAGGGCAGGGGTCAGCAGCCTTTACTGTCAAAAGAGCCATTTTTGGCCAAAAAAGCTCTCAAATAATCTGTCTGGAGCTACAAAATACATTTGAGTCTTATAATGAAGGTAACAGTAAGTCTAAGGTCACCCATGAACATTACTAATAGGTCTAAATGAGCATTTATTAATATGATTTACCACAAGGTGACTATCTGTAGTGGGCTATTTATGACTGTTTGGTACTTTAACTTTGAAGGGTTGGTGGTGATAAGGAAACAAATATGTCCACACGCTAGTAAATTCGCTATTGTCTGACTTTTTTTTTTTCCGATTTAGAATCCATAGCTAGCTTAGCGAGGGAAATCCAAGACAAGCCACCACTATTGAGGTACGACATACGTCTAATTGATGAAATGTAAAAACATTTATTTATTCAGTGTATGGACTACACATTTTTACAACTGAGAATGTAAGAAACACTCAAGGCCTACGACAGTGAATAATGAAAATTAGCGGTTATTAATTTCTGTATAACTTTTTGCCAAAGCTACAGGGAGCAACTGGAGAGGGGTGAAAGAGCCACGTGTGGCCCCGTAGCCACAGGCTGTCTACCTGTCATAAGGTATGGAGAATTAAACTTAACATCTGCAAAATGTCATAATATTAACATCCACACAACATGAAATTCTAATGTTGTTTAAAATATCGTCAACCTGATTTTTATTCCAACCAATATTTAATGTTTGTCTGACGTAAGAGTCCAACGTCTTTCTAATGTCATATTGACGTCCAATGCAAGCAGTAGGAGTATTGTCTTTTTCGGAATAAGGGCAAAAACAGGAATATTTTGTGCATTTAAATACAGTCAATGTCTATGTCAGTGTCCCACTAAACCATGACAGCATGCAATCAGCCAGCATGCACAAAACCAGGACCCTGAAACTGAAGCAGCTAAATGGAATGTAGCCATTATCAATTTCATTATTTACCCCTGAGCTTTTCTTGCTGTGACACGCCAAAATGTGATCTGTGAAAAAGGCTGATTGAATCCACCAGTGGCTTCTTTCCTTCAAGTGCACCTTTTGAGCTCCTTCTACTGAGCTCTGGGAAAAGATTTAAATATTGTCACACATTCTAGATATTTTAGTCTGAAATTATATCAAACGGTCCCTCTAGTCAATTTTTTTTTTCCTCGTGGCACTGGTGTTAATTTTAGAAATCAAACGGTGCGTAGCTGCTTTGTGTGCAGCAGCAGCAGCAGAATATGAGGAATATGCATTATTTCAGTAACTGAAACATGCCTGTAAAAGCGCTAATGATTAAGTAGGACCAAATGTTGCAACAAAGTATTAAAAATGTATGAAATCTCACACACAGTCTGGTTTGATTGTGATTCAGACAGCACAGGAAGGTAACAGAAAGGAGCCTATAGAGCAGATGGTTTGCAGAGGGAGTCAGGTGTTATGACAACATCAGGCTGACAACGTCTTGTGTCAAAATTCAAGATGCTGTCGTGTCTTGCTGAGGCATGGGTCTTTCTAGATCCCTCTCTTCCAGTCTTGCTGCAGTTGTCCAGGTCAGTTTAGATGAAAACTCTCTTAAACCAAAGCCTTTCCTCACTCTCTTGAAGTGCCATAAGATAAAATCATTTTACACATTTGTGTAAAAGAAGCTGATTGATGGCTTACTCTTCATACTATAGTCCCTGATGCTTTAAAGGTACAAATGGGTTCCACTTACAGTCATTAACATGCAAAACAATGATGATAATGGTTTGTTTTGCAGTGATGAATAATGCTGAAGGACATGTTTGTTGTTGATTCCAACCTTGAGACTGTTAAATCAGTTCTCTTGGCCCACTGTCACGGAGGAAGGAACTACGTTTGTAGAATAATGTGAGTAAAGCATACATCACAGGCTGCTGCACAAAGACGAGGTCTTTCCGACATCACCGCCTTCACAATGCGAGCCCAGAGCTGCTTGATGGTCTCCCTTTGTGGCCATCGAGGAAATGAAGGGAGACCTGAGGGCAGCTTTTACGGACCGGCCCTAAAGGACTCTAAATTTCTCCTCTAAATCGTCGCGTGTGAGAAGACTTCCTGTGGCTCACTCACTGTCTGGAAGTAACCATATCCTCAAAGGGTTTTTGACACGCAACACCGGTATGAAAAAATATATTGCACCTGTTGCTTCGGGGAGCGGTTTCCATGGGTGGTTCTGTACGCTTTATCTTTGAGGATTTAAACAGATCAAGTGGGTTTAAGGGGCTAAGAAGAGGAAGTGTTTGTGGCCATTTTTCACAAACGGATTGCGGCCGTGTCAGTTCTCATCATATACTGTTTTGTAGTTTGATGTTGTATTGCTTTGTGTTGACTGAACAAATGAAGTTGTGGTGACTGCTTTATGTTTACATTAGGATTTGGTGATTCCTTTTTGTGGGCCTAAGCAGGAATTTTAATTTTCTCTGCTCATATAGTTTCTCTCCTGCAACATTAGAACAAAAAAATATAATTTTAATAGCTGTAGCTTATACTAAATTTCTATTCTGAAGCCATTATTGTAACATAGCTCGTATGTTACAATGTCATATGCGTTGATATGTGACAAATTTTGTTCACTATCAAGTAAATTTTTTTTCATTTTCTCCCTGTGTTTTGTCTCTCCCTCCATGTATGCCTGCCAGCTGAAATTAGAATCACAGGCAATTAGGGTTTGTAAGAATATACATATTATGAGTCCTTGAAAAATCATGGGAAAGTTTTGAAATTTTGTCCATGAAAAGGCGCAGGAACCCTGGATTGAAATTGTTGTTTTTTTTTAATGTGCAAAAATTTTTTGAAGATTTGAGAACACTGGGCTCAGCCCAGACTTATGTAGGGGGTACGTGGGGATCCTCCCCCAGACTTTTCGTACTCTCCAGATAACTTATGTATTGTGTTAAACATATTAGTAGTTGTTAGTAATCGGTGTGGAAACAAAATACAACTGCTATTATTATTTTCAAGTACAATTAGGAATGGCAGATTATTAGATTTGGGGTTTTATATTATTGTTAGACGTATTTTTATTTTTGAAACATATATATACCCTACATCTTTAGATCAGGGGTTATTTATAAAACATTCAGAGCTGAAGCAGGGCAGATGCCAAGGCTCAACAACGGCACTATTTCTGACAGTACCTCCAAAACAAAGCTTTTTGCTTTCGTGGTACTTCAAAGGCCCTCTAATGGCTATGAGGGAGCTCTTAGTTCGTGTATGATGAGACAAGATATTATTGTGTAGATTTTTAAACTTAGTAGCAGCTAAGAGACGTGGCTAACATGTACAGTAAAAAGATTGTTAAAAGTGATTTTAAAGCTTTGATGAATTATAACACTGGAACTTTGAGTTGTGCCATTTTAAGTCTTGCATCAAGATGTGCAACATATAACCTTCATGAAATGGAGTTAAAACATCACATTTTCTTTCTTGTGGTGATACTCAGATTTCTCATTCCTTTACAACCTGTCACTACACCAGGGATACTCAACTTCCTTTGCCTGGAGGCCACTTTTGCAAAATGAAAGGTGGCCAGGGGGTTAATAAATAAACATTAATAATTAGTATATAAATAATTAGCCCAGACCTATGTTAGGGGGTCTGAGGGATCCAGATCCCGCCACTTGCACTATTAACAAATAAACAAGCTCTATTTCAATGCCTTTTTAATAATAATAATAATAATGATAATATCAACAACTTTATTTATATAGCACCTTTCATGCAAGAAATGCAGCACAAAGTGCTTTACAAGCATTATAAGCAGTCAGTGCTTCACATGAAAATAGACATCATAAAATCGTACACTTGTAAAACCATAAATCATAAAATCAAGTAAAACACAGTATTTTAAAAGAGTTACAGCAGCCTGAAGCGTAAAAAGAAGAGTTTCAGACCTGTATCAGGAAAGTCAGAGCTAGTTAAAAGTTAAAGTGAACAGATACTTTCTTTTAAAAGTATTTAGCGAGCTAGCTTTCCTGATATCTATAGGTAGTGTGTTCCATAGCTTTGGGGCGTAATCGACAAAGGCTGCATCCTCCATCTTCTTCCGGCTGTTGCTGGGAACCTCCAATAAAGCAGCAGCAGATGATCGCAGTTTTCTTGGAGGCAAAAAGTTAACAAGGGATGCACCCTTGTATCTTATTTAAATTAAAAGAACAAAAAAATTGGAGTGTGAATGAATTTCTTTTCACTGTGAATTAGAAAATGGTTGCGGGCCCCCTTTATGGCCCGTGTGCCACAGGTTGAGTATCATTGCACTACACTGCCTGCAGTGACATTGTTCTCTACTTAGAGATCCCACCATATTTTATTACATAAAGATTCCCCCATGGTCTTGTACATGTCTGTACCTCAGAGTGTTATATGAACTAAAAAGATCAATTGCTCCATTAGTCTTCACTGTAACCATGAATCTGCTAGTTGTTTAAAATCTCTTTAGGATTTTCCAGGCCTGTTCTTTCATTCTTTTTTATAACAGATTTCTCCTGGGATTTATAATTGTTTTAAAGGTGATAAACATTGATAGAAAGAGCTCTTCCCTCTGTCCTCTAATCACTGCTGAGTCAATGAAGAGGACCAGGCGCAGAATAAAACCAAACCTTACTGATGTAGCTCTGGCTCTCCTGCAGAATCTGTCTACTGTTTAAACACAGCTAAAACAATGATCTCTGGTTAACCAGCTCACCCATTTGTTCCACTTTAGCAGGCATCACAACCAAATCCTCTTGAAAGAGCTGAGGTGTTTGGGTCGATGATGACTTCTCACAGCTTCCTATCTGGAATTCCCTCAGACTACTGGTGGCTGCAGGCGTGTAATTTGTGCCAGATTTGCAATGTATAGACCCTCTGACCTCTCCTCTGAGTGCTCTGTGCAGTAGTGGAGGAAGTATTCAGATCTTTTAAGTAAAGGTACTAACACTACACTGTAAAACAAAACCTTTAAGTCCTGCATTGACAATGTTACTTGAGTAAAAGTATGTAAGTATAACGTAATGTACTTGAAATATTAAAGAAAAAGTACTCAATCAGGAAAAATACCCCATGTGACTGCTATATTATTATATATTATTAGATGTTTCTGACTCATGCATTAATGTAAAGGCAGGATTTTACTGTTGGTTGAGGTGGAGCTCATTTTTAACTCTTTTGTATCGGACTACAATTAACCATTACTTTTGATTGATTGTTTGGTGTGGAAAAATTCAGGGGCCAAACTGACACCCTCACAGTGCAGGTTTTGTCCAACTAACAGCCCAAAACTCAATTTTTTTTTTTAAAATAAATTCATTTTTCTTTCAATTTTAATGATAATTAAGGGGGCAAGCAGCAATTTGTCACATTTTAGAAGCTTGAACCATGAAATTCTTTGCATTTTTGCATGAACAGAATGGCCTGGGTCCCTAAAAAGCCCTAAAATGTCGTACATACACATTTACTAATAAAAGGCCTTAAAATGGTCTCGAATTCATATTGGATGGGTCTTGAATGTTTTTTAGTCATGTCACCATGACAATATTTTGTGTTGGCACTATGGGAACATCATTCTATCAGGAAGGAAACACTATTTAACAGGATAAAAGACTTTGACACAACATCTGTTTGAGTGCAATGCCCAAATCTCACCCCTTCTGCACGTTTAGATCACGCAATGAGTCTGTATCATTAAACTTGTAGAGCTGTAAACACAGAGAAAATCCTCAGTATCATTTCACCTTAATGTTCATTTTGATCTGACATCACCGACATGTTTACTTGGAAAGAGGATATTTTCACTTTCGCTGTGTAAACCAAACTTTCTATGTGTATGCATAGAAAGTTCGTAAAAAGTCTTAAACATGACTCTTTTATTCCCAGTTGACACCCTGATGACTTATGACTTAACAGTCATCAAAATAGTTGCCAGTTACATTTCTGTCAGTCAATTAATTGTTCAAGCTTTACTCCTACGTTTTCATATATTTTGTATGCAAAAATCTTGATGTGTAAAGTAACTAAAGCTTCCACATTCCACCACTGTGTGACACATTGTGGCTGAACCTTCGTCTCTATGTGGCTTTGTGAAAGTATACATGAGGTAGAATAGCAGGGTTGGATTTCACACAGGCTTCAAACTCAGAGTGAATTTATTTGAGTTGACAGGGCTCCACTATAAATGGACCAGTTGACTCATTAGAAGGCATTGACTGTGGTCAGACATTATCATGCACTTCACATTAGCTTTGTCCTCTAACAGCACTCTGTTGACTTCAGCTGTAGGTGTAAGCCCAAAGCCCCTGTTTGAGACATCGAACATCTGAGTCCACATGCAACAGAACAGCAAGACAAACCAACACAACCTTAGACTTAGACCCAACCATATTTCTGTCAAACACCTGACCATAACATACTCTTAGAGGGAGGACAGACAGATCTCCCAAATCCCATGAAAAGATAAAAAACTAACTACACTTAGTACTTACCAGCCAGGCTGTTGCTCTCAGCCCTAGGCCCCTTTGTTTCCGTTGAAGACATAGATCTGAAAAACAAGGTCCTGATTTTACAATTTTAATTTTTATGAAAGGCTGCATAGTTCCCTCAAACAGCTGGGCTCTGCAGTGTCTGGCAAACATTACTCAAACAGGAATAAACAGTGTATTTGTCAAGGACAATTTGCATGTCACATGCAGTGCAACACTGTGGGTCTCTGATGTGTTTTTAATAGTTTTTTTGGAAACAATAGTGCTCAGAGGAATAAACTATATCCGTGTTTGTCTGCACAGGCAATACTTGTTAGTAGGATCAATTTGTGGTTGGTTTTCAGCTTTAAATGAGGTTGTTTGACAGTAAGAAAAATCTAAAATATCACCAGACAAGTAATGTAAGGGAAGGTATTAATCATGTAACACAGTATTTTTAGACTGTGGTATTTCTACTTTTACTTCAGTAAAGGAGCTGAGTACTTCTGCTGCCACTACTTAACATAAAGTACAGTTGAGGCCGATGGGAATGTCATTTGTTTTGCAAGTCATTTGGGCAAATAAAAACTTTCACCTGATGTTGTTGTCAGATCAAAAACAAAGGGATCACTAAAATGAATAAATTACATCCTGAAGGGGACATGAACCTATGTTCCAAATTTTAATGGTTAATTATCCAGTAATTGTTGAGACATTTCACTCAAGAGTCAGACGATTGCCAAAGTCTTAGGGTTCATCCTCCAGGGAACATGAATGTGTCAAATGTTGCGCCTATTCATCCAGTAGATGTTGACATATTTTGCAAAATAAGTGTAAACTTTAACCTGCTGGTGGCACTAGAGGAAAAGTCTGATGATTACAAAAGTCACAAGGATTTATCCTCTGGGGGAACATGAATAGCTGTGCCAAAGTTTATAGGAATAAACTGAATAGTCGTTGAGATATTTCACTAAAAGCCAAACATAACAACCTCATAGTGGCTCTAGAAGATAAGTCAGGGGATGACCAAAGTCATTAGGATTCATCCTCTAGGGCAGTGGTTCCCAACCAGAGGGGCGGGACCCCCTTAGGGGGGCGCCAAAGAGCCATGGGGGTTGCGAAGCCCTCTTGATTTTAAAGGGTGTAATAATTTTAATGTGTTATGTGTCAAAATTTAATTCATTTATGTGTCAAAAACAAATACATTTAAGGGTTATTTTAAAAATGTATTCATTTATTAAAAAATAGATAAAGCATTAGTATAGAAAATGTTTAAAATATGTATGTCAAGGATACAGGCATGTGTAACATGTGTACAGGCGGGGCACTAAAGTGTACAATGGTTAAAATATGGGTCCCTCACGAAAAACGTTGGGAACCACTGCTCTAGGGAACATGAATGTATCAAACTCTGCCCCTATCCATCCAGTAGGTGTTGAAATATTTCATAAGATTATTTAAAATTTTCACAGTTAGTGGTGCAGTAAAGTTACAAGGATTCATCTTCTGGAGAACCTGAATAGCCGAACCAAATTTCATGGCAATGAATCAAAAAGTGGAGATGTTTTAGTAAATGCCAGACCTGTCAATATCATAGATGCTCTAGAGGAAAGAAAGAAAAAGTCAGATGATGACAAAAGTCACAAGGATTCATCCTCTGCAGGAACATGAATAGCTGTGCCAAATTTTATAGGAATAAGCTGAATAGTTGTTGAGATATTTCACTAAAAGCCAAACATGTCAATGTCATAGTGTCTCCAAAGAGAATGGTTAGGTATCACCAAAGATTCATTCCCTGGGGACATGAATATATCAAATTGACTGTTGTTGAGATCTTTCACTAAAGTCAACCATGTCATCCTTTTAGGGAAAATAGGGAAAATCAAGATCACCAAAGTCATTACAGTCAATCCTCTGGGGAACATGAATATTTGTACAAAATTTCATAATTATTAATGAAATAGTTGTTGGGACATTTCACTCATAGTGGCATTAGAGGGAAAGTCAGAGGATCACCAAAGTCATTAGGGTTCATCCTCTGGGGAACCTGACCAGCTCCACCTAATTTCATGGCAATCAAAGAGTTGTGGAGATATTTTACTAAAGGCCAATAGTATATATCTTATAGTAATGCTAGAGGGAAAGGCAGGGGATCACCATAGTGAGCAAGACTCATCCTTGGGGGAACATGAATGCATCAAATGTTGCACCAATCCATATTTGGTTAGAAAAGTGGAAGTTTGAACCTGCTGGTGGTGCTAGAGAAAAAGTCAGATGGTCACTCAAGTTACTAATGTTCATCCTCCGGGGAACCTGACCAAATTTAATGGCAATCAGTAAAATTATTGTTGGGATATTTCACTAAAAGTCAAACATGCCAATCTCATAGTGGCTCAAGAAGAAAAGACAGATCAATACCAAAGTCACTGGGACTCATCTTCTGGAGAACATTATATGATATTTCTGTGTATAAAATGGCAGAACATGTAACAACTGTTCAGAGACAGAAAACCATCCTTAGACCGAGCTGCTGTTCTCAGAGATCTGTGAAACTCAACAACACAGGACTCAGTGGGTGGTAAACCCAACCTGCTGTCGCCTCATCAGTATGGATAAATGGATCTGCTTCTTCCGGAAGAGCAAGAGAGCGTTTCACAGTTCCATGAAATAAGAGAGTTCTTCTATGAACGCTGTAACTTCTGTCTGCAGTCCCAAGTCAACATACACACACAGGTTCACACGCCTCAGACACACAGTAAATTCTCAGTGAGTCTTCATGGGTCTTTATAAATGTGATAAACCAAACAGCAGCAGCAAAGTGTCTGCAACATAATTATGTTTGCTGATAGCTGAGGAGATTTGTTGACCTTTAAAGTGTTTTTACTGCATCATATCGGATACCACAGCAAATTAAAATCAGTTTGTGTATCTGTTAGAGCTCATGAGGTTTTTTTTAATTAGCCTGCTTGAAGTTAAATCTCTGGAGAGGCTACCCTTATTTGTGCTAATTGAAATGCTCACACAGCCTTTGCTACTGCAGAGTCCTCTTTGGTTTGTGTCCTTTGTGAGACCTCAGAGCTCCTCCAGCAGACAGTGTTGGTGTCTACAGTCTGACTGTTGATGCAGCTGAGGCACACTGAAGTGGTTGAATGTGGCTGCAGGCGACTGGAGTCACTAAATGATCCATTTGCCCTGTTTTGTTTTTTTAAACTCAGGGCAGCAAGCTAAGAAATCCTTGCCATTCCAGGATCATCTGCTCAATGTTTATTTACTCACACTTAACTTTCTCCTGCTGCCTGAGCTGTGCTCCTCAGTGAAGGCTTTTTAATACTGAACGGAAGGATTATTTAACTAATCTAAGCCTGTTTGTCGCTGCGCTACAGTGATACAAGATCTAATGTTAAGCCAGGAGATATTCAAATTTAAGAAATTTATTTTTTCCACTGGAATTTTAATAAACAGAATTTACATGCAGCGCTCCAAACACCTGCACAATTAGATGTTGAGGAAGCTCAAGTTTTGTGGTGATATTAAGCTCACTTTGGTCTCAACTGTGTTTACCAGCCAACTAAAACAAACCTCAGTGGGTGGCAGGACCATAAACATGTCAGACTAACACCAGACTGTAAACTGTAAAATGGCTGAAAAGCAAACCGTAGTCCCTAAATGCCATTAAAAGACTCCACAGGCTTTACATTCGGATTTTTAAAGTCTATAATGATGCTCCCGGCACAGACATTTTTAAAAATGAGACCAGTTCCTTTCATCCTCTACATCAGGTACAGGCAGTGGTCGAATGAGACTAAGTACATTTACTCATGCACTATACATAAGTACAATTTTGAGATACTTGTACCTTACTTGAGCAATTTTTGGGGGCATATTTTATTTATTTTGTTATAAATTTTCACTCCAACAATTGTATTTGACAACCATATATAGTTACAAGTTACTTTGCTGATTAAAAAATACAAAGAAAACATTGGAGTTTATTGAAAAAAAGCTGCATTATATTCCATTAAGTAGTTAAAAATTAAAGCCATGTTGACCAGCGACAAGACTTAGATTCTACCTACATATCAGTGCATTAGTAATAATGATAAAAAATTGTGCAATATTCCACTAAATTGGGTTCTTCTGCAAAAGGAGTAGTGCTGCTAACACTCAAGTAAGATCTTTAATGCAGGAGTTTCACTTTTTTTTTTTTAAATAATTCAAGGTTTTATTGGTTTGAAAGGTTCGGTACATGGCATTAATATATTGTTTTGTGAGCGTATAAGAATACAAGGCAAGTATTTTTCATAATATGGAGGTGGACTCCAGTACATGAAGAAAAATTAACAAATATGTCTGCAAGAAAAGAGTAGAAAACAAATGACAACATGTCACACATATGTCCTCATACATCACTCTACAGGGTCACATAACCACAGAGCAAGTCCTGATCACCATTTATTTATTCTACGGAGCATACATTTATAAGACGTTATTTTCACTACTGCAGTAACCCATTCTTTGAGCTCTGGGGCCCTTGTTGTGTTACAGTGTCTTACAGGCAGTTATTAGACCCACAGTAATAACAGAAAATGCAACCTTTGATAGGTTTGGTAGACACAACTTTGGTCTTAAAGGGATTCCTGAGCCAAACTAACAATTTAAAATTTCTAATACTCTCATCCAGAGTGGTCTGACCAAACAGGACTTTCACTCTTTTATTTATTTATTTATTTATTTTTACTATATTGTATTACTTACTTTATCTAAATATTTCTTCCACCACTGAATACAGGTATAACTTATTGCTATACTATGTCTTGTAATGCTACAGTTCGTGGCAATATTTATCCAAACAGAATCTGTAACTGCTGTAAAACTGGTGAATAATGACACACAAAATGCCAAAAACATGTTTTTTTAAATATATTTCTGCAGGTAGTCACAGTGTATCACTGTAATATTCATGTGAAAGTATTGTGCATTTGTGTTTATTTGTATTTATGATGAGTTCTTATTTGTGTGTCTTTCCACTGGAGAGGTTACTGTAACACTGTGTGCTGCAGGCAGCTCCTCCCATCCCGCTATAAGAGCCCAGCTGACCAGGTAGTCAGCGTCCATCCTTAAAATAGGCCAGTTCAAACTGACTTTAAGAAAAGTCGGTCAGCTTCATTAAAAACGTCTTTTTCTTCACAGGTGATTACACGCAGCCTTTGTGCCATACTGGGATGTAGAATTGGACCCAGAGTTTGTTTTCGGTCTGATCTAACAGAGGATTTGGAGCCGTAACTTTTAAAGATGACTTTCGCCATGCTGCGGCCTGTGGCGACACACTTGATCTATTCAGACTTCACAATCACGTCCGAGGATGATGAAAACCGCAGCGAGAGCGACGGCAGCTCGGAGCAAAGTTACTGCAGCTCCACCGTGAAACGAAGAAGGATTTCGCGCAAACTGGAGGGAGAGTCCCCGGTGGTGGTGAAACAGAGGAGCGCAGCTAACGCCAGGGAGAGAGGCAGGACCCAGAGTGTCAACACCGCATTCACAGCTCTTCGGACTCTCATACCCACCGAGCCGGTGGACAGAAAGCTCTCCAAGATTGAAACGCTCCGACTGGCATCCAGCTACATTTCCCATCTGGCCAACGTGCTCCTGCTCGGAGACGGCGGCGCTGATGGACAGCCCTGCCTCGGCGCGGTTCATGCGCAAGGAGAGAGCGGGGCGCAGCAGCCGCGGACCATCTGCACCTTCTGTTTGAGCAACCAGAGGAAAGGGGTAAATGCTGTTTTACTCTGTATTCATAGTCAGAGCGGGTTAAAACCAAGTGCAGCTTAAATACAACTGATGTGTTAAATCTGCGAAACATATCAAAGTGACAGGATGACATTAAACCAGAGCCCAGGTACTTTTTTATTTTTGTCTTGATCACACTTTTTCGAGAAGACTCCGTCCCATGCAGCATCTGTTTATCTTTCAATCTTGACCACTTTTGTGTAAATCCATTACTTTGTCTTGGAATGTGTGCGTAAAAAGCACTTTTACGCATGGCACATGTCTTGGCGCTCGCTGTAAATTCCTCAGTCAGCCACAGATGTTTTTTATTTTTAACTACTGCGAGAACTTCACTACAGTGCAAAACATAATCTGACACAGTACAAGCATAATAAGTAGCTTCCTGAATTTGGAAGTAAATGTGACATTAAACAGTGGAGTTAAAATTTGTTGTTTTTTCCCTAAAAAATACAATGACTTCTGGTGCAGTTAAATTAAATATTGTTGAATCTTAATATGACTGAGACATTTCTTTTTTTTTTCCAGATAAAGGATGGAAAAGACTGTTTAAAAATACGAGGGCTGGGTCCGCTGCGAATGAGACGCTGACTGAAGACCAGTGAATGATTAGCAACCTGAAAATCCTCAAAGACTTTCTCAGGGAAGAGTCAAAGCTGGTGTTACATATCACACACACACACACACACACACACACACACACACACACACACACACACACACACACATGCTGGATCAAATGATGGAACCAAAGAAGGGGCTATTTATACTTGACTGACAAATTTAAGCATAAGCCTTTCAAAGATGCAGTGCGTTTGTTTGAAAACTTATGAGTTCTTGTTCTTTTTTTTAACCCCCCAAAAAGTTTAAATAAAATATATTTTATAAAAATAAAAGCAGTTATTTTCCTGATTCCCAGGTTTGTCCCATGACAAGAAGAAACACACCAGTGCTACGAAAACAAGCTGTCAAACTGAAAGGAGTCAGTCATGTCAAAATATATTTCAGATTGTGGTGAGGAGTGCTACGTGGATGTAAAACTAAATACATGCAGAGTTTATGAATGGAATTGACGAAAGAAAAAATAGAAAATGTTTATTTCTGGGACCGACAATCTTTTGAGACTTTATCTGTTTCAAGCTGGATGACACAGAAGGGTGACACCTTAAAATAAAAAGTACATAATAAAAAAAAATAGGGTGCTATTATTGTCTAACAAAAAGCTTAACTGCAATTTGGAAAATGACATCAATGACAAATCTGAGATTTGATTTCTAAGGAGCAACTGTCTTTGTTTGACATCTAAATGCTTAATTATCAAACCATATTTATCTTCAGCTCTATCTGCATTTTTTATGACCATCTTAGTGGTATTGAATGTTTTTATAGAAAGATGTTCTTACACACACACACACACACACACACACACACACACACACACACACACACACACACACACACACATTTCCACTGTTTCCAGTAACGTTGCCAGGATGGTGTTTATGAAACCCGCAGAGCCTCAGCAAAGGTTCAAGGTTTCTGGTGTCAGTGACTGGTGTATTTTTTTCCAGATCTCACGATTGGTGTTTTTTTGAAGTCTGTTATCGATTAGTCACGGCAAATAGTAGCCCACACTCTGCTCAGAGCCCCCAACACAGCTGTTGGTATGTCAGAGGGATAAATCACTGCTGTGGGCCCAATGGACGGGGAGAGATGGGGTGAGAGGTCAGAGGTCACGGTGGAGCGCAGAAGCGGAGCCCTGCTGACGTGTAATCATGTAAAATGACGCAAATATAATGTTGATCCTGAAAATAACTTCCTGTGATTTTATTTTTTTTTATGAGTGGATTAGTTCACATGTCGGCACATGTTGAAGATTCACCCTGAATCTGATACTTAGGCTCTTACCATGTCTGTCATCATAGTACAGTTTCACTGTCTTATTTGTTTTGTGTTTTGTTTTTTTTACAATCAGCTGCAAATATTTGCAAATTTTATACTTTAATTTTTTTTTTGCAACATGGTCTCCACAACATAGAGACAATTCAGATCTCTTTCACTGTAACCCAACCGCTAGAATAAATGTCAGCATTGTAAGTGTCTGCCAGCCACAGATATGTTACATTTGTGAATGTCATATGTGGCTGATAAACGTTTAAACTTACCATTTCTTTTACATTTCAATTTCATGTTGTGACAACACTGTGGTTAGGGCTGCAACCAATGATTATTTTCATTATCAACTTACCTGCCGATTATTTAGTTTAGTCCATAAAATGTAAAAAAAAAAAAAAAGAAAGAACACAAATTCCCAAAATTCAAAGTGACTACTTCAGTTTCGTTTTTTTGTCCAACCAACAGTCCAAACCCAGACTATTTACTCCCATAAATGACAAGGAAAAGCAGCAAATTCTCACATTGAAGAAACTGAAACCAGTAAATATTTTGACAAAAAATTACTGAAACAGTTAATAGATTATCAAAATAGTTCGTGATTAATTTTCTTTTGATAAATGTATTGTTACTGTATAGCTCTTGCTGTGGTTAATGTGTGGATAGGTTAAAGCACAAAAAAACCCTTGACTAGGGGTAGGAAAAAAATCCTGTTTTGGTTTTAAATACCCAGTTTGGTCGGCATAAACATGGCTGGAAATGTCCCAGTGTTTTATTAAAAAATACTTACTGCTGTTTTTTGGTCTCGACCTGTGGTCTGCTTTGTTAGGGTTAGGTACAGATCATAGGTTGGCAAAACATGATTTTTAATGTCCCAACCTCTCATTAAGAAAAAAAAACCCACTTTGGTCAGCACAAACATGGCTGGAAACATCCCAACCTCTCGTTAAAGATACCCAGTTTAGTTGGCACAAACACGGCTGGAAATGTTCCTCTGTTTTGTTAAAAAATATCTGCTTTTGCTGTTTGTTGGTCTCAAACTGTGGTCTGCTGATGTGTGCAGTTTGGTGGCTCACTCGCCTAGGTGTCACGCCATCCACCATCCCTTCCTCCTGAAACTCAGCTCATAATCAGAACTTCATAACTTTAGAGGCAATAAGACACATATGAAACATACAAATGCTACATATCTGTGGTTTGCAGAAATGTAAATGCAAACATTTCATTCTGGCAACTGGGCTCCTCACTGGGAAACATCTCATAACTGCAGCCCAGTCTCTGCGGACCTCTCTCCGTCTTCAGTTTGAAAAAGACACTGTAGTAATCGGTCCAACAGGCGGATTGCAGCTCAGACACACAGACAGCTGAGCCCAAGTTCCTGTCTGGCATCGCTTTGAATCACACTGCAAACTCAGTCCTCAGAATGACAGAGGGAGGCTCCCCGGTGACACAGGAGGCTGTATGGAAAGTGAATTTTAAGGCAGTTAAAGGTGCATGCTGGGGGTCCGAGCTCCCCACCAGCCCCCCTCCCCCATCTGCCCTGTCAGGCTAATTGGAATTTGCTGTGCTAAGTCCTCCATGCTCAGGGCCCCGGGGCCTCCTCAAATGGCTCCCCGAGGCTCCCCCCGGCAGGAAGATGTCACGGAGGCACAGGAAGGAAAAACAACGCACAGCCGACCTCTCTGAGGAACTCTCTGTGCGGCGGGCTTTGGGTCAGCGCCAGTCTTGACTTCATCCGGCGCTGAGACCCAGATGTACAGCTCTCTGGTGGTGCTTTTCAGTACGAGCGCACCAAATAGTGAGTTTTCAACCAATTCGGAAGTAGGCAGGGTTTTTTTCCCTCAAGATGACAGGTAACAAATTGATGGCGGAGAGCATCAGAGGAGAGGAGGGAAAAATAAGGTCAGCGTGGATCTGTTTAACATGTCTGACAGGCGAGGATCCATCTGGGGACCACTGCAAAGGTTTACAACTTCGCTTTGGTGAGTTTTTCCTCTTCCTTGGACGCTCGCATCTCTTAATCCCAAAAGAGGTTTTGTGCAGGAAGAATTTCAGCGGAGATGAAATGAAGCTAGACGGCAGTTCCTCCTCCTGCTGCCAGTTTTATGACCTGACATGAAAAATGACCTTGACTGTCTGAAAGAAAAAAAAAAAACAAGAAAACGCTTGTTTCTTCACTTCAATTATCATTTTCTGCTATTTTATGCCATGTCTTTGAAGGATGAAGCCTGAGCTCACCCTTTAATTTTACATAATCAAAGCACAGAGACAAAAGGTTTTCACCCCATTCTGCACACTCAAAGTCTCTGGGTCATAAATGTAGCACCAGTGCAATACTAAGGTAACTTTACTCAGCATGAGTTGGTTGTTTTGACCCAGTGTTTGTATTCTGTTTTCTCTTTTTTTAGATTATTATTATTATTATTATTATTATTATTATTATTTAATGACAGTTACATACCCAAACTAAAATATGGTTATTAAATATGATTATTTTTAGCTCAAGTTGTATGTGTGACATTAAAGCTCCAAAATCTGTAACAAGCAGTGATGAATGTAACTAAGTACTGTACATAAGTAAAGTTTTAGGGTACTTGTAGTATACTTGAGTATTCCTATTTTACGCTACTTTAGTCTTCTATTCCACATTTCAAAAGGACATATTGTACTTTTTACTGCACTACATTTATTTGACACTTAGAGTTACTTTTTACATTAAAAAAAAAAAAAAAACAATACATTTTTAAGATATGATGCAGGACTGTACTACTAATCAGTAGTGGAATTCAACTAAGAATATCTACTCAAGTACCTCACAGAAGTATAAATGCAAGATGCTGTACTTCAGTATTTCCATGTCCACACTTTTATCTGCAATTACTCCACTTTATTTCAAAAGGAAAATATTGTAACTTTTACTCCACTACATTTGTGACAGCTTTCAGAACACACTATTATGGCATTACATTACATTTACAGCCCCTCTCTGCCCACTGAAAACTGTCTATCTCCCGATCTGCTAATTTAAAAGGTTTGTGATAAACTTAAGGATGAAGTGTTCCCTTATAGATTGAGAAACTCCACTTCCTTCTGTTTCTTCAGATAAATAAACTGCATCGTCACAGAACTGAAAACAGGGCTGATTTTTTTCTGACACCATGAAAACTTGAATTTTTAGTTGACTTTTTTTCTCATTGGACAGCCACTCTTCAAACATATGATAATCTTATAGAATATGATGCACTGCTATAGATTAACCTACCCAACAGTATATAAAGGAATTAAAATGAGCACATTTTTAGAAGGTGAAGGACAAACCCAAGGTGACACGTAAACTCTGCCAAACATGACGTATCACGTGAAACATGTAGTTAACAATGTTACTGATACTATTCTTTCTCACACCTTCAACTCAAACCATTGTGTTGCCCCGCCCAAAATATATAATTTAATAATTAAATTTTCTATTGTAAACATGCAGGCGACTAGTCGACTAATGGCCCTAAATGACAACTATTGGTCGACTAGGAAAATTCTTAGAGGGGGCAGAACTAACTAATTCAATTTAAATTTCTCTTAGAGCCCCTTTAAAACTTCTTTCACAGCTACTGCTCTTTAAAAAAAAAGAGCTACAGTAGTTTATAACAGTTCACAGCCATACCATATTTTAGTTTGTTTAAATAACCCAGCAGTAATATAAAATAACACTATCACTTCCTCAGAACAACCCAGTCAATGTCCCAGTGATTTTTAGTGTGTGGGGATTTAATGCTGAAAATAAACAAGACACATTTTACAACAGTTTTCAGAAGATATGTGTTCGGGACTTAGATGCAAGATTGCTGCACTGCAGCAATGAAGTTCAATAAAGTTTAATTGTACAATAAAGTTCACTTTAGAGCAAACCTTAAACAATGTTGAATGTCTTAGATGGTCTCCTTTATGATCCTCATCGCTTTATTGTACATTACAGATTGCAGTTTAGTGTTTGCAGAGAGTTATTTGTGCCTAAATGTAGAAGAAACTGACATAATGTAACATCTCAGCCCGTTCACGTTGACTGACTAACTGTTATTGATCCAAACAAACAGGAGAGGAAACATTTGGGAAACACTCCTGTTGAGCAATGGCTCCATGAAAACATCTCAACAGATTAAACACAAATCACTGCTCTGACTGCTCAAACGTGCTCCCGTCTCTGCCTCTCCAAAACAAGAAAAAAAGCAGAAATAGATGATCCAGAAACGGGAAGGATGTAAAGAGTTTTTTCAGCATCATCTGGGAGCGCAGTCCTGATTCCCAGATGGGTGCTTACCATCAGCATTTTGTAGTCTTGCCAGAGAGCTCTTGTTAGAAACAAACCTGCACATGGTAATATTTTTAATAGCTTCTGCTCTCACAGTCTGTTTCAGCATGTTTCAAACACTCACTGGCTGGGGAGATGGCCCCTCGCTCCACCTGCATGTCAAAGATATTAATGGTTCTGAGTCACTTTGTGGCTCAAGACTCAGATACCTTGCTTCCGATTTTACTGAACATGACCACTTTTCCAAACGGAGGAGGAGGATGTCTGCCCGCCAGTCAGCTGAGCCTCTGTGGGGGAGAAAAAAGCCTGTCTGAGGAGGCGGTTTGTCTCCTCAAACATACAAGAACAATTGTTTTCATGTGCCAGAGAGTTTGGCAAGGCCTCCTTCAGACAGAGGGAGGATGATGGAGGGCTGTACACTGAATAGGATGGGCGGGTGTGGGGAGCTGGTAAGAGGAAATCCCCGAGAAGAAATTAGGGAACAATACAGATCGTCGTAACACTGTTCTGCTGCAGGCTCGGACAATCAGCCTCCAGCACTCAGCAGCCTGCCAAAGCCCAGAGGCCGAGGTGAGAATGCAGTAATACAGACTGAAAGGTTTTTTTCTGTGCTTCCTTAAACAAACAATTGAACAGGCAGTGTGATGCAGCTCCGCAGCCTCACAAAGACAGGAATCATTTCAGCCAGTTACAGTCGCAGTCAGTGCAGAACAAATGTTATCAAGATCAAACAGGAGAAAAGATCATATCATGCTCTCAGGCATGTGTGACTGCATGTTTTTATTGTTTGTCAGAGTGTGTGTTTATTTAAATTAAAACAGAACACCAGTTTTATCACTTTATATATTAGGCTTTCTTCAGGTTGGCTTTGTGTAGGGACTTTTAATTTTAAGGTAGTAGTGATCATCAGGTCATTCTGCCTTAAAGGGACAGTTCACCCTCAAATAAAAAAAAATCACACTTTTTCCTTTTACCTGTGGTGCTATTTATCAGTCTAGATTCTTTTGGTGTTATTTTCAGTGTTGGAGATATCGGCCGAAGAGATGTCTGTCTTCTCTTCAATATAATGGAACTAGATGGCACTCAGCTTGTGGTGCTTAAAGCTCCAAAAAAATACATTTAAAAAACTCAACAGCAATGTCTCTTTCCAGAAATCATGACCTGGTTACTCAAGATAATCCACAGACCTTGTTGTGAGCAGTTTTATGTTGGAACTATTTTTTTTAATCTATTGAGCTACCCCCACCATCCATATTACTGTTCACAAGGAAGCGTGCATCTACTCATGGACGAGAGGCTCGTGACATGAGATGTAAACATGAAATGCAACCATTAGCTAGCTCACCTATGGCTAGGTGAGCTATCAGTAGATGCATGCTTCCTTCACCGCAGTGATTGGAAGGTGTAGTTTGGTAAAAGAAAAATGGTTTCTACATGAAACTGCTCACAACAAGGTCTGTGGATTATCTTGAGTCACCGGGTCATTATTTGTGAGCACCACAAGCCAAGTGCCATCTAGTTACATTATATTAGAGAGAAGGCAGACATCTCTTCGGCCGATATCTCCAATACTCTGCAACTCACACCAAAACAATCTAGACCAGTCTAGACCGTCCAACTGGTGGGTCACGGGTCCAATTTTGAATGGACCGCAAGTGACTTGTGAACATGTCAACTCTCTTTCCTGGTACAGAGCTTTTATTTTTAAGGGCCGTTTCTATTTCAAGTGAATAGTAAAGGATAGCTGCTTAACAGAGACAGCAAACTAGCTCAACAACATGGCCAAACAAAAGTATGATGCTGACTATATTAAACTGCATATTAAACTGAGCTAATGACTATGGAGAAATATGGGCCCCAGGGCTGGACCAATTAGGAACCATTGATCTAGACTGGAAAATAGAACTACAGGAAAGAGGGAAAATACGCATTTTTGATTTTGTCGTGATCTGTCCCTTTAAAGAGCCACTACTTATTAACCATAAGTACCTTCTTATGATGGCAACATGTAAGAAAAGGCAACAAAGATGGTATTTCTGAGGAGACAATGACAGAAAGGTGATGGTGTTATTTTAGCTGTGTGTAAGTTCTGTCCTAAGTTATAATGTAAAGTTGACATCAGAGGCTCAGTAACTATTACTTTGTATTTCCTTCTAAATTGGCTACTAAAATTGGTTGCACCACAACTACTGGGGGCATAACCTAAATGTTTTGGACGTAAAGTCATGACAAAGACAGAGTCCCTCAGTCAGCTTTCTGGCTGACATGAGACACTTAGCATCATAGCAAATTGTAGTAAGCTAGATCAATACTGAAATATCGTATCTGTTGGAGCCATAATATGTTTTCGTTCGTTTATTTTATCCTTATCTAAACACAGGGTAAATATAAATACACACGTGCAGTTACCCAGGGTGGAGCACTCATGTGTGAAGTGGATATAGGTAGGCTCCAGGTAATGGGAATCAGGTGTGTGGAACGGGAAGCAAATAGTTTTTTACTGTGTTATGTAAGCGTGTCGTAAAAGCATGAAGTGTTTGTAGCGTGTTGAAACTGCAGCTGATGAATGGAAACTTACCTCTGATGGACACTGGACTGTTGAATAGACACTTACCTGTGATGGACTCTGATAGTGTTAGGAGGAAACGTACCTGAGATGAATTATAGACATACAATGTTTTACCTGTGTGAAGGTGAGCACATGTTAAAATTAATGAGTCACCACACTCAAAGAAACCTGACTAATTGGACATTGTTATTGTTGTTGCCTAGAACACACGTCTGAACAAGTTCTCCCCATTCGCCCCTCAGAGGCCTTAAACATTTTTTATTGAAAGACTCTACGATATCAGTAAATTAGGTCTTTACTGGATAACTGTGTTGCAAAATGACAAGAGATTAATAAAAAAGATGATGTTGTGTGGCAGAAAAACTGGTGTTTTTCTATTAGGAAAGGACAGGGAAGAAAGCAAAGAGTATCTTGGCAGATAGCTCCCATCTTCGCCAGTTCAAACTCTTAAGCCCTGGGAGGTGCTATAGAGTCCCTCTGGTAACTTTTAAATGGATTTAGGAGGTCCTTCATCCCAGGTGCCATCAGTATCGTTAACAAAGTGATGAGTTTTAAACCACAGTCAGACAATGAGCTCATTTAATGTGTTTAAGTGTTTTGTAACAACTTTATATGCTTGTCTTACTAACTATTTGTCTGCTTTTTGCAATGTTGTCTTTTATGTTTGATGAGCTGAAGATGAATTTCCACCTGTGATGGACAATAAAGATATATTTTATTCCAGTGGTTCCCAACTGGTCCAGCCCCAGGGTCCAGATTTCTCCTTAGTCATTAGTTTAAGATCCACACAGTTTATTACATTCAACGTCATACTTGCGTTTTGCCATGTCGTTGAAATAGTTTGCTGTCTTTGTTAAGTGGCTGTCTGTTGGGCACTCACTCTACAGCAGGAAACAGCACTTCAAAATAAAAGCTCTGTGCCAGAGTTTCACTGCACTTAAAACAAAGTGTTTTTTTTCGACAAACTTGACATGCTGCAGAGTGACTTGCAGTCCATTCAGAGTGGACCTGTGTCCCACTTTTGGACTGCAACCCACCAGTTGGGAACCACTGTTCTATTCCAGTCAGTTTTATTCTATTACTGAGTATAATTCTGTGACATTTTATGATTCACATCCACCCTATAGGGCTGTGTCACTATTTATTTATTTTTTATCTCCAAGGTGCAACCATGTTTTGAATTTCGAAACAGGAATCAAACAGACAATGCTGTTGAGGTAGTGAGTAAAAATTCTTGGTGAGCAGCAGCCTTTTTTGTCAGACATTTTAGAACAAACCTGTGCCATCCTCTTCATGGATTAAGAAATATACCTCTTTAAAAATGAGATGGAACAGGTCAAAATGTTTATTTATCCCACGTGTAATAAATGCTATCCATTCTTATGTAACACAAACTGCCTCTGGGTTCTCCTTTATCTTGTCCCTATTATTGTTGTTACTGTTTTTCTCTGCTTTTATCACATTAACCTTGTGCTGCATTCTGTATTATGTGTAAAATACAAGTCTTCTATTGTCTTATTGTGTTTTTATATTGTTTATGTTTTATGTTTTTATGCTTCCTTGCTGCTGAAAGTATTTCCTCTTTTCAGACAATAAAGATTATATATGAACTGAACTAATCAGAATTTGTTTTGGTTTCAGTTAAAAGTTTTGGTGTTAAATAAAAGGACTATCTCAAAATGTCACCAATCAGCCTCTGCTGTGGTGAAACATTGGCACTGTTAGGGTCCATCAAAGAGCTATATATCTGTCAAAGCCCAGTAAACATGCACACAGTCTTCATGGGAAAGTCGCTGTGTACAGGGCCTGTGGGAGAGACGGCGGAACCATTGGAACGTTTCATTTCAGCAAACAGAGGATTTCCTCAATCAGAGGCTGAAGAGTGTGCAGTGAACAACCTCGCTGACAGAAACATGGAGACCTATGCTAGCAGCTGGGCGTGCTAACAACCTCTGGGATTTACTGTGGCGTGCAACACCCTTTAACTCCAGCATGGAGGGCCAGAATCAAACACATACATGCACACATCACACGTGCACTCACTCACATTTACACCAACAATTAAACCTTCAGAGAATCACAGCTTTGATGAGACTCATGAACTTCCTTTATATTTCCTTATAACACATAGTTTGTATAACTGTTAAACTCCCTCGTGCTTGATTAAGATGTTTTGATAAATGCAGCACAGAAACATCTGCGGTGACCAACAAGTGAGAGAAAATGTGCAGTATCATGCTTTTGTATGTCTCCTGCTGCTGAGATTACTCCCTGTCATAAATCTAAAGCTGCTCACAGCTGCAGTTACCGGTGTCCACTATAGGAAGTGGCTGAAAAATCCTCATTTCCACTGATGTTCAGTGTTAACATCAGTAAATTTCTGCGTCCCTGCGCTCGCTGTGCCAGCTGCTGCTGAATGAGGCATTGTTTAATGCAGATGGTGGAATCCAAAGGCCTCACTCTTCCCTTTTCCATAAAGCCAGCCTGCTATTAATAACCATATATCGACCTCTTTTGTCAACAAGAGCGACACATACAAATAATATGCTTGAAGGAGACAATGGGGAGTTCCCTGCGATGAAAACAACAGGATGAGCTAGCCTTTAAAGTGTGTGTGCGTGTGTGTGTGTCTCTGTGTGTGTGTGTGTGTGTGTGTGATTGATGTGAGCTCTAGTATGTAAGACATTCAGTCTCACTGACCAGCTCAGTAAAATCTTTTTTTTTTAGAAAATCCAGATTTGAAAGACCTGCTGCACCAATATGAGGTTCAGTTCTCCCTTTGGTACATATGGAACAAATCTATTTTATTCACATATATATTTGGACGTATATATATAAACTGCCTTGATACCCACAGCCCAACACATTCAATGATCTTTGTCCTCATTATCAACTTGTTGTAGTCTTTTTCTTGTATTTTCTATTACTGTAAAAAGCCAAGCAGTTCATTTTTAAAGAAGTTCTTTAGATGTATAAAAGCAGGTTGTTGGCTACCTAAAATGATGTGTCCATTCCTGGATTACCCTGTAAGTTATTCATATTCCTTTAGTCCATAAGGTTCCTCAGATCAAAAGAATCAAAAGGGTTTTTCATAAAAATAAATCCAAGTTGTGAGTATTGTTTTAACAGGATAAAGTGGTGTTGTGTCAGTATGCTGGGTGCTGTTATCCTTGAGTGACATAACGCACCCTCTCTCTGATGCGCTGTCTGTCGGAGCTAGTAATGTTCATACTGGTTTAAATACACAATTTAATTGGGCAGTGACTTGGGCCGTCAGACAGTGACGAAAAATGCTGTCCTTTAACATCAGCATGATAGGTGGCCAGTCGCTGTTATAGTTTAATGGCGCTCGTCGGCATCAAGGAGAAACAGGCAGGACAAGAACGAAAGTTACGGCAATGAAAGTCTGAGTAGGGTTGGTGAGAGGGTTGGTGGGCGGGTCCAACAAACACCAACTTACACCCGCGAGAGCAGTGTTGGCGTCTCGTAAGATTTTAAAGCCAAACCCTGTCCTGTTTTCATAGTCCTAACCAAGTGTGTTTGTTGTTAAAATAAAAAAATGTCAATTTGCCTTGTTGTACTGATGTAGTGCTTTTATTTTGAAAAAGACTGTGCGTAAACAGGCAGAACTTGACACAGTGTCCCAGAACGTCAACAAACAATGCACCCTGGGTACCTTTCACGTTGTATCTGGACGTGGAAGGTCCATGACTAAATGTCAATATGTGACGAGGTCTGAGTGAGAATGTGTTGGATTGTATTTCTGATCTTTGCTGAGCAACAGTTTTGTGTTAAAGGAATTAAAGGCCTGTCCCATATAGA
This sequence comes from Cephalopholis sonnerati, assembly GCA_019142605.1. Classification (NCBI taxonomy): domain Eukaryota; kingdom Metazoa; phylum Chordata; class Actinopteri; order Perciformes; family Serranidae; genus Cephalopholis; species Cephalopholis sonnerati. The sequence goes on along the minus strand of JAGQAX010000011.1, from coordinate 8,610,144 downwards.
CGCCTGTCCCAAACATTGACCTGTTGATTTCAGTGATTTAAGCAAATAATAGACGGAGCTATAAATCGAAGTTTTACATCACTTGTACAGTGTTCACACATGTCTGCTGTCTTCTGTTGCCTTATTGTATTTTGTTTGTTTACAGCCCTCTCTGGTTAAAAGTGTCTGTTTCACTTTGTTGAACCCATGGGCTGATTATGAGACAGTGTGCCACTGGGCACAGGTATGCAAAACGCCCTGCCACCTATTCCATGTAGGAACAAGACACACAGACTTTGTCGTTTTACCTTTTTTTTGTTGTTGTTGTTTAGCATCTTTTTGTGATAATTTTATGTCTTTGTGGTCAGTGTTGTCTCTTTGAGGTCTTATTGTCTTTGTTTTGGTTATTCTGTGTGTCTTTGTGGTCGTTTTCCCCCTTTTTGTAGTCATTTTGTGTCATTTTTAAGTAACACTGTGTTTCTTTGCAGGTCTTTTGCACCTCTTTTTGGCCATTTTGAGTCTCTTCCTGGTCAGTACGTAATAATTTGAGTGACATTTTGCAGGTGAAGACTAAGGGGCCCCTGACACCTTGGGCCACTGGGCTTGTGCCCGGTAGGCCTGTTCAGTAATCCATCCATGGCTGCACCTATAACCACACCCAGCAGTGATATCAAAGGGTACCTGCACACCCTGAAATACACTTCACTGCAACAAGGTGAGAAGTTAAGCTTCATCAGAACTGCTTGTCAGACATCAAATAGCTTCAGAGACATCTCATTTTTCATGTGAACAACTGAATGCAACACTGATAACTGCATCTTGTCTGTCTCTATGCCGACAGGCTCTTTACTCCGACTTTGAGTCTGAACGTTAACAACAACTATTCACACTTTTGATTTCTTGCATGGTCTGACTGCAAGTTGTATGAACCAGTTCTTTTAAAGCATAATCCGACCATTAAGAACCCAACAGCCAGAATTAATGCTGACATTGTTTAGTTCTTCAAACCACTAATATGTGATGTTTGCAGGTTATTATGTAATGGATGTTTTGAATCTTAATGTTTCTACAGTGCTGTGGTTAATGTGTAGTTATGTTTAGGTAGGAAAAAAAAAATCACGTTTTGGCTTAAAATACCTGCTTTTGGTGCCGTTACAGCTGGAAATGCTACAAATGTCTCACTAAAAATCAATTAGTGTTGTTATTTGTTGGCTTGGAACAGTGGTCTGCAGCTTGGCAACTGTCATGGCAGTGGTATGAGGTTGTTATGATGGGCTGCAGTGCAAGCTATTATGCACATATTGTCTTGTCACATGATCAGAGACTAGACATTGGATAACGTCAGCAACCATGTTACCAAAGAAAATGAAAAATTATTAATTTAATTTAAACAATTTGAATTGTTGAGTTAAAGTTACAGAATAGTTTATCTATAGTTATAGAATAAGCATATAATTATGTTATAGATGCTATTGACTGTTTTACAGATAAAGAAAAAAAAACATGGCAGAGATAGGGGTGCCTTTTTAAAGGACATATATAGCAAATGGCACTGTTTTTAATTTAATGAGAGTTCTTCTTTGAACACAGGCATATTTTCAAGGTGGCAATTACTCATAAGGGCCCATTCTCCACCCAACACATTGCTGGAGGACCCACTCTCTCTATGGTCCCCCCCACGTCATGGGCCCAAATGAAACTGCACTGCCTGCACTGTCTGTATTTTCGCCCTTGCGTGACGGCATCCGCCATCTCCTCCACTTCCTGATGACTAAGTCAGTTTACAGACTGCGTCACTTTAGAAACATTGATATGATACTATAATATGTATGAATGTAACATATTCATGGTTTGCAGAAACATCCAATGCCAACGTTTTCTTCTGGGCTGCCATTAAACCACTGGATGCCAGCAGAAACAAGATGTTCAGTTGGTGTTAAAGGAGCTATTCAGCAATTTAGCGTTAACTTTGATAAGGTTGAGGCACTCACAAGAGACAGATTTTAAACAGTCAAAACTGAAGCAACAGAGGTTGAAAAAGTTTTGCTTTTAGTCTCTACTATGACCCAAAAACACTGGATCCTACAGCGTCATTCAACCCATGATTAGACTCCCCTTAAACCCCAAACTTTGTAATGCAGCCTGCTTTTATGTCTGTTAAAATCTTGTTTTGAGCACAAGCTCAAATATTCTCTCAGACTTAAGAAACCTCGCCCCAGAGTCACAAAAGATGTTATACAATTGTTTCCACTGGCTGATTCTCTGCACACTGAACTGCAGGAGAAAAAAAAAAATCTTCTGTGGAAAAAGGTCTGAACTGAACTGAAGCGTTAAGGAAGTGACCCAAAATTCAAACATTTTTTTGCCCTATAAAACATTTTATGAATATGAGTTACAGTGTTAACAGCCATGATGCATTGCTCTGATTAACCACTTGGTGGTATCCTTTCTCAGACAATAAATGGCTCTTAATAGTACCCCCAGCTCAAATGTGACCCTTTACAGGAAACTGTGAGCACATTTCAAGTGAAGTGAGAAAGAAAAACACCTGTTGTTAGAGCTACATGAAGAGTAAAACATGTTCCAGATAGTACTGTTCATTAAGGTGAGTTAAGTCTGACATTTATGTGATCATACAATTCAAGCTTGTGACATTTTATTAATATTTTATTGTTGTTTTCCTTTACTGGACAAACTAAAGTGGTTGAGTGTGTTGATGCTGTTTGTGGTTTGATTATCGTAGCTCCTGTTGCTGCATTACACAACCCAGAGTCAGTCTGAAATGACTGCAGACTGCGATACAGATGTTTCAGTGAAGTGCCCAGGTGTTGACTTTGGCAAAAAGGATTTCATCTCTTTGGCATGGTACAAGGTCAGTGAACCATTTCAGGCTTTTAGACATAAATATTGCCAAATTTAAGCCATCACAAATGCCAGATAAATAGTTTGTTTGGTCTTGTGTTTCAGCAACTTTCATTTAATTTGATAATGGATATATAATAGTGACTTTTTTGTTTCAAGGAAAAAACTGGCATCATCAGGAAGAATAAACATAACGTAATACAGGACTACGACTTTCCTCGATCACCCAAACCCGAGTTTGGAGAGCAAAACAGTCTGTTCCTTGCCCGGGTGACACCTGAAGACTCGGGCATGTACGTGTGTGACATCAGCGCAAAAGTAGGGGGTCAAAATCTGAATCTCAAAGTCAACCTAACAGTTAAAGGTAAGATCTGAGTTTAATTTCCACCACACATAAAGCATCTGAACTGAACCACACACACACAGTGTCCGGATAGTATACTGACAAGTTTTTTGATACCTCATCCCTGATATAGTGACGTGATGTGTATGGCAGCTGCAAGTTAGACAGATTATTTCACTTCATGTTTGACAGCTTACGATTTACAGGAAGCAGAGTGCATGTTGCAAAAGTATTTGAAGTCTACAAAGTAATTGTTGTTAGTATTTCATCAAGTTTTTCTGTGAGGTACTTTAGCAATAATCAGATGAACACATACAAAACCAGAATTTAACTCTGTTAAACCATATGTCATATTTAAAGGAATATGTCACCCAAAAAAGATCATTTGTGTATCAGTTACTCAGCCCGCGCTACACAGAATTCCTAAAGAAACCTTGTTTTTCTCGCAGGCCTCCGGTGAACAAAGAATCTTAAAACACAACAACAGCAAAACTATACAGAGACAAATGTTTGTGAGCTCAATATCCATTTAAAAGTTGTTTTAAATAGTAAGGCTTTAGCGAAAATGCACGTGTTTAGGGAGGTACTGAGCGTACAAGTGGACACGTGAGACTTGGATTATACTGCACAAGTTGTGTGAGAAGTTTGTTAACAGATATTTGACGTAGTTTTGCTGTTATTAAACACGGACCCCTTCTACTCCAGTTCATCAAGAATGTTCTCTTTTTTTGGAGTCTTTGGTCACTGTGGAGGCATGCAAGAGAAACAAAGTTTTTTTCCCACAAATTCAGCGTAACACAGGATGAGTATTTGATATGCAAATGATCCTTTGTTGGTAAAGTATTCCTTTAATGCATGGTCATATTTGCCAAAAAAGTATGATAAGAGTGGAGGTAAATACATGACTGATGCTCAGAAGTCAAGAATAAATTATAATTTTTTGCTTTATAGCTTTTGTTTAAAGATGCACCAACAATTCATTCATTCAAATCTTTATTTTAGACCTAGAAAATAAATTGAGGGAGACCGTCATTTTTCATTTTCAGTGATGCTGAGCATGAACAAGATATAAAAAGCAAGCAAAAAGCAAACCTTAAATAGGTTTAAACTAATATGTAAACCAGTTAAGATAGAAATAAAATAATTTGAAACAAAAAAACGATAGTAATAATTTAGAATAACTGAAAGTTAAAATACAGGATAATAAAATTGGTATGAAGTAGATGGATCGTTAAAGGCATTAAGATCTGAAATAAGGCATTTAAACAGCCATAATGGTGGTAGAGTATCCAAATTTTAGGTGTTTTGCAGATAATTGAGTATATAAGGTGCACTGTAAGAAAAACACTTTTTACCAGGTTCAGTTGTGTTTCAGGGGAAAGGGAAGTACCGACTGATCCTGTGAGTGAGTACCAAGATAAAGTGAGTTAAGAGTGAAAAGGGACTAAATATAGGCTCGCAGCACCTGTATCAAAGCTTTACAGATAAATAAAAACCAATGTTGGTTTCGTCTCACAGCCAAATGTGGCCAGACGACTTTTTGGTAAAGATGGCAGTGGTGGGTGCTGTAAGGATCACCAGTTATGACCCTTAAGGCTTAGTGGTATTGAAAACTTTATCTACATGATCTGTATTATTCCAAATAATTTGACATCATCATAATCAACATGATCTTTTAAATCCATCTGACAAAAACAATTTCCTGACCTGACCTCATACGTTAACCTCATTTCTGCATCTGCAAACAGTCACAGAGCACACTTAGCCACATCAAAAAGCAGGAAATACCCCCTTTTTTTCATTTATCCATCTCCTCAAACATGCATAATATTTTCCTTTCCACTGTGAAAGTTAGGCAGTTTCCATGCATTAATACTCTACCATTCATTTAAAAAAAAAAAAAGTCTACCAATGGACAAATGTTTCCTCTGCTGAATAAAATCTTTTCTATATCAGGGAAAAAAATTGTGTAGAAATTTTGAGAATTTGTCTGTTAAACTTTTTGAAGAAATAATGTTTAATCACTAATGAGATGAAAGTATCAAACAATAATTATTACTATGACAGATTTCTACCAGTCTGCACTGAAATACTGAATCTTTTTATACACTGAGTTCTTCTGTCTTTGTCCAAACGCAGCATGTGTGATCCAGGCTGACCCGACAACAATGTCAACAATGACAACTGTGTTGAACATGACTCACGTCGACGCCCCCTGCAGCAGTCAAGGGGAGGACTTGCCAGTCATGTGGAGCATTATAGGTTACGTGGCAGTGGGCCTCACCAAAATCATTTTTTCTCTGATCAGCATTCAGGTAAATAAACTCTATTTATCTTAACTGGGTGAATTTGTTACAGATTATGAGGCAAACATGGTCAAGTCAATTTATTTATTTATTGTGCAAATGACCAAAGTAATTTCGTTAAAACAAAAATAAATGGGAATGTGTAGTGGGAGCAATCTATCAAAATACTGCACCACCATGTTTTAAAACCCCAGAACGGCCAAACCAAACACTGGCTCTGGATATAGGGCCATTTGTGTTTTTGCATTTTTGCATTGACCACTGTAGTTAGCAGTCCCTCTGGGACAAGTAGCGTCAGAAAAGCAGATTTTTTTTTAGTATGAAATCTAGCAGACCGTCTGCGACAAGCCAAACAGTGTAGGAGAAACACTGATTTGTAACGTGAAACTGCTTTATTCAGTGTTTTTACTGATTTTAATCACCTGGTCCATTTGTTTTGGAGAGGAAGAGACCTCTGCTGATAACTCCTTCTGCAATCCTCACCACTATATCCCCCTGAATCTTACACAATGTTCCTTTAAGGAGACAGGGGTGTAGTAGGGGAGGTGTTGCTGCTAATTAAAGCAATGCTTTTAAAACATATGAGATTATTAAAACTTTTTTGTTTTACAAACAAAATTGCTGTAAATCTACAAAATTTAATGTAGTATTCAGAGTGACACCAAGATCTCTTACATGTTTTGCTTGACCAAAAAATGGTGATTAAACCATTAATTTGAGGTGTTAAAAACGAAGTCTTCTGCGTCTTACCTCTGTTTAGTGAGAAAAAGTTTTTGACACTGAAAACCCTGGACTTTACCTGGTTTAAAGTGGAAGTACAGCTGCAGAAGACAGGTGCAGCAGAAATAAAAAGTTTTCATTCCGAGACGAAACTCATTCAACTTACCGATGAGAAGCTAATTATTTTTGGAACTAAACCTAACCATATTGTTCTCACATGGTAAAAAGGTTTATTTTCATCAGTGATTTCGAAAGGTTTTGGAAGGAACTGTCTAATGTGGACAATTCATGGCTGAGCCGTATTGGACTGCATTAGACTGTCTGGGTATAGCCTGCATGCATTATTATAAAACCGTGTCTTACTCCCCCTGACACTGAAATTATTTTCTTATTAGTTAATTTTTATGCCATGTTATTTAGTTAAGTGTTGTTTTTTTGTTTTCATATAAACTGTGAAAAGCCTACATCCTGTGGATGAGTAATACTGGTCGTCTGTGTGGGAATTTGACACCTACTACAAAATGATGTCTGCTATTTACTCATGTTTGTGGACAGATTGTAGGCGCACTGTCTCCTGCGCTGAGGCACCATTTCCTCTAACACAAGCCTGTCTTCACCTTGAGGGGTTTTTTTGTTATATATATTGTGGGTGGGTTTCTTTCAGTTGAGCAGTTTACTGAACTGATTTGTTCTGTACTTTTTTGTCTCTTCCTTTGATTGTTCAGGTTATTCAAGCTGTCCGTATGAGGTCTTCAAGACGACGGCGGCATAGGTGGTGAAGCTGATATGTGATCATGTAAATAGGCACACAAATCTTCTAAATCTGCAATTACAAGTGATTGTATTTGTGCATTTATTTTTGTTATTTATTGGGCTTGTTTTTTCAAAGATATTTCTTTTATTTTTCCAGTTAAGTGTCTTTTGGTTGGTAAAATGTGTCACTGTGTTACACAAACCACTTGTTGCTTTTTTTATTTTGATTAAAGAGGTCACCTTAACCAGAAACGTTTGAAACCAGAAACTAAACTGGAACAGACATGAGGAGGATGTAAACAGAGGATGTAATGCTTCTTTAGAGGAACAAAAACCACCAAACACACCATGCACACACTGCTACAGGTGTAACCCTCTTATGTTGTGGCATATGACAGCATAGAACAGATCTTTATTGTCCACCATGGTGGAAATTTGTCTTCGGCCCTCCAGAAACAAGAAACGGTCATACAATTAGTAAAACAAGCAAATAGACAAGATCATTAAAACACTTTAATCCTTAAAGCTACACTTGTTAACTTTTATGGAAATGACTTTGTGTCATATTTTCTAAAACTGTCACAATATTCTAAAAGAAGTATATGTGACAGACAGTCTGTAAAAAAATCACATCCCTCCGACTAGCAGTGACTCGAATTGCATTTTAATCAGGAGAGACAGATGAATGAAGTAAATATAAAGATAAATACAGAATATGGATGAACAGATTAACTGATGATTTGAGCCTATTAAGATTTAACAGAAAAACGTTGGCGTTTGGACACCAGAGGGAGACTTATGTGATCGAGGGAGAACTGAGCGGCAGCAGAAAAAATCTTCCATGGAGTCCTGACACTGGTGTAGGTGACTGATGACTCTGAGGTTGATGACTGAGGCGGATGAATCCGTGAAGATTATGCAGTGATGTGGAGGATGAGGGTGCGCATGACTGCAGCATGGAAGAACTAGATGCAGAAAAAAAACATTTAAAACAGGAAGCAGTAAGATGATAGGCTAAGCCTACGCATGAGGCCTACGCCATTGTTAGCATTCACACTTGTGCACTGGTGTGTCTGTGTCACTCTGCAGTGACACCTCCAAAACACCAGACTGTGAAGCATGAAGTGCTTTACAGTTTAGTGGATTCAAAACACACATTAAACATGGCTTAATATCAGCAGTTTCAATTATAAGTACACAAATCAGCTTCACTATAACTCACAGCATTCACAGACAAAGCGCTTGTCTTTTTCTGGACACATTTTCCCCCCAAATACAACATGCTAACGTTATTAGCACAAGCCTACGCCATTTTACACTGTATAAATTAGCCTAGCAGCTGGGGGATTTTCCCTCTGCTCATATGAAACCATGGACAACAGCAACATTTAACAAAGGTAACGTTACAAAATTCAGCTCCATTACAACTCACAAGGTTCATCGAGAAAACAACTGTCTTTCACTAAACACATTTTCCAAACAAATGTAACGTGCTAACGTTATTAGCACAAGCCTATGGCATTTTACATTGTATAAATTAGCCTAGCGATGAGCGGAGCATTCCTCTACTATGAAGCCTGAATAAATCCCAAAGGATAAATCACACACAAGACTTAAAATGCTATTTTAATGGAGGCCTTATTGTCTTCACAATTTATTGTTTCTTATCTGTGAAATTAAAGTAAATAAAAGCTTCGTTTCTGCTGAGGGAATGGTTTCAGCAACAAATGGTTTTCAGCAAAACAATAGACAGGAGGTCTGCATTGCTGCGACATGTTGTTAAATTTCTGAGGAGGTGCATGTCAGGCTATGGAGTAGGGTACGGCGTAGGCCCTATATGTATAAAGTAGTATAAATCCAGCATAAGCATAAAAAAGTAAACCTGTTCTCATTCCAAGTCATCACATACTGTATTTCCACTTTGTCAATGGCCTTTTAATGTCACATATTACATGTTAGGTATCCTCCTGCATCTGCTGTTGAAGTTCCAGGATGCCACAACAATGCTAGGACAATAACAAAAGCACATGGTTTGGGCAACAAAAGCACGTAGCAAACAACACCAGGATTTCAACAAAAGCACGTGGTTAGGTTTAGAAAAGAACATCGTGGTTTGACTCTACATTCATATGGGAAGCAAACACCAGGCTCCCACATGAAAGTCCATGGGTTTGTTGAACTCACCATCAACCCCCCCCTCCCATCCTGTAGAGACTTTCCAGTTCCTTATACTAAGTTGTTACTGGTAGCGTTTCAACCTGACACAGTCAGGGGGCGTGTCATGCCGCTGCGACAGGTGCTCTATGGCCGTGTTATGAACTGACGCTGCCCATCTGCATATCACATTGCCGCAACTGGTGCTGTCTGGCCAACCGGCAGCATTTCATAACACTGCGAGAGGTTACATTCAGCCATGTTACAAACTGACGCTGCAAAGGTGGCTTTTGGCTTCAGGTGCCTGAAGCCAAAATCATTGAAGAAGCAGCAGTATTTGACAACTTTGAAAAGAAACAATCTGGAAAAAGTATAGTTCTTCTGACTGAACTCCTGCTAAAGCTTCATATTTTAGAATCTGCAGCAATCACAGCTCAGGAGCTGTCTATCATGTCAATCACTGCAGTCAAACTGTCAAACTAGGCAGTGCTGATCAAATATGAATCAATATTCTGTCACTACATTGCCTATTTCTCATCTTTAATGTTTTCAGAGACATATTTGAGTGTACCGTTTAGCTTTGAAACAAGAAGTTGGTCCAGCTGGTGGGCGGTGCTTGGTACTTAGATTGACTGTATCCAATATAGCAGCCACGTCACAAACCGTCTCATTTTACAGCTTAAGAGTACACTAAAACATAGTATTGAAATGTTTGAACTGTAAAATAAGAAACCAAAATATATCACTAGATTCCTTAACTTTTTATATTGACATAGTTTCAGCCTATATACTTTAACAACAAGAGCGAAGTCAGGGTATTTAGTTATGGCTTTTGGTTTTGATGTGACACTCCAAGGCTTTCAGTGGCCACCCCTGTGAAAAAATCATGGAGGCACCACTGAGGCCAACTGGGGCCGAGCTGATATTGTAACATATGTGTTGGTGCGTGAAATTATTCATGTTTTTAACTGTGCTGTATATAAATGTAAAATAATGCATTTACTTTTCACTATAAAACTCAGTTACTCCATCGCATGTTATACTTCAGTTCCTGTTATGAATCAACTGCTCAAAAGAAAGTGAGTGGCACCACAGACACCAATAAACATATAAACAAGCCTTTATCTGACCATTACGTTATCTTTTAAACATCTCATGCCTCAGTTTCACACCCTCTGTGTGATGGCTGACAGCCTCTTGAGGTGAGAGGTAAGGTGAAAGTGCAGCTCAGTATTTAAAGACGCTGTATTCATGCTCTCCAGTCTGTATTGACTTTCTCAGTCGGGGATGTAAAGAAATCCAGCAGCTTTTATCCTGCAGACACCTGCAGTAACACCCACTGATCAGCACAGAGGAGGGAATGAGTGTCTACTGGTGAGTTCTCCTCCTGGTTTACAAAGTCAAACTAATACAGGAAAGGCATTAAATGGATCAGTGCCTTTTGAAAATATTGATCTGAGATCATAAAAGAGGCGAGGCGTCTCACTGAGAGCAGCTCAGCAGGTTCAGTGTGGAGAAAAATGTGCACAGATCACCACCTACTGGCACATCCTCAGTTAGCACAGTGGTGATATACTAGTATGATGATAACCGTATTTAAAACATGAATTATTGATATCATGTTGATAAAACAATAATTAATTATTTATAATTTCCTTTTCTTTCCCTCTACACTTCCTTACACTCATATTTTAATTATAATTGATTTACCAAAAGAAACACAAAATGCACAATAAACAAAGTTAAAGATTAAATATTCTGATAGCATACTATTACTTTAAATTTTTTATAGATATCATGATGATATTGTTATCGTAAAGTATTTTGGCCACAATAATAGTGTAGTGAAAATCTTATTTTTTGTCAGCCCTAGGATTTAAGTCTGTGGGTTTTAGTCTTAGAACATGGCGTGTGTGTGTGTGTGTGTGTGTATGTGTGTGTGTGTGTGTGTGTGTGTGTGTGTGTGTGTGTGTGTGGTGTGTGTGTGTGTGTGTTCTTGTACATGCTACATAGTGAGGACCAAAAACTGTATTTTAGCAACAAAGTGAGTACATTTTTGGAAAGTGAGGACATTTTGGTCGGTCCTCACTTTTTCATAGGCCTGTTTGAGGATTAGGACTTGGTTTTAGAGTTCAGGTTAGAATTAGGTTTTGGTTAGGGTTGGGTTAGGGTTAGGCATTTAGTTGAGATGGGGCTAGGAAATGAGTTATGACAATGAGGGTCCTCACAAAGATAGAAATACAAATATGTGTGTGTGTGTGTATGCGTGCGTGTGTGTGTCTGTGTGTGTGTCCGTGTGATTGCACAAAAGCTAAACAAAAGCAAAGTAAAATGAGCAGTAAATTGTTCTTATTCTGTCTTTATATGATGAATTGATCATTTAATTTAAAAAATAAATTACAACCTTAAAACCTCATTAAAAAAAAACATAAAAAACAAAATAAAATGAATAGCACATATGAATTGATTTAAAGGGCCAGTGTGAAAGATTTAGGGAGATTTAGTGGCATCTAATGGTGAGGTTTGCAGATTGCAACTACCTGAAACTTCTCTTGGTTAGAATTCCCTCAGTGTTCATTGTTCAGGAGATTTTTAACAAGAGCTAAATTATCTGCAGAAGTCTCTTCTCCTATGACAACAAATGGACCAGGTGATTAAAATAGATAAAAACACTGAATAAAGCAGTTTCACTTAACAAATCAGTGTTCTCTGACGCTGTTCCGCTCTGCTCTGTCCGCTCCATTTCTTCAAACGACAGGGCTCTCATTTTAGTGAAAAGTGTCAGATTGGATTTACAAAGCACCCTATGTGTCGTCCATGATGTCAGCTCATTTGCTTCTATAGGCTAACTTGTGCACACATAACTTGTTCCCACAAGATTAACTTTTCCACACAGGATAATAAGTTAACTTACGCGCACAAGACAACAAGCTCACTTGTGGCACAAGGTAGTAAGCCAGAGGTGTCAGACTCATTGTAGTTCAGGGGCCACATACAGCTTAATTTGATCAAGTGTGCCAGACCAGTAAAACCACTGCATAATAACCTTTAAATATCAACCCCTCCAAACGTTTCCTTTTTTTATAATAAAGAAGTACGTTGTGAAAACTTTCATCCATTTACAAAACTAATGACCAACAGCCTGCAACATCCTCAGAAAAATTATGTGCAAATTCATCAATATGTCTAAGTTTTTTCCACATACCTACTCACTTTCTTTACATATGACTATTTTTTCATAATTTTCCACTAAAGTGAAGCTGGTAAAGAGGCAGGTCAAGTCGTCCCCCGCCTTAGAAACTATTTACAGTCTTGTCAGAGCCTCAGCAGCAGGGCTCCACTAAAATAGTTTTAAGCTGGAATTCTGATGCAGATTATTTTGTACTGAGGCTGCTGGTTGACAATATTGCACAATGTTTAATATATCTAAATTTGACCACAGAAAGATAATTGAGCTGTGTTTTGGTCAGTGTGGCAAGCCTCAGAGGCAACATTTTACACAGGTATTTACTCACTGTTGAAATAGCTCCTGACACCTCTCAGCCTTCACAAGTGCATCAACATTAAGTGTGCAAAATCATCTAGAGGGCCGGATTGGACCCTTTGGCGGGCCGATTCTGGCCCCCGGGCTGTATGTTTGACACCCCAGTAGTAAGCTAACTTGTGTGCACAAGATAAAGAGCTTAGTTGTGCACACAGGATAACTTTTTCCCACAGGACAATTAACCTGTTCATTATTAACTTGTGCACAAAAGGTTATAGGCTAATTTGTGGGTAAAACATAAAATATATTATCTTTTGTGACTTTAGGGCCCCTGTTCCTAGTTAGGATTTTGAATGTAGGATTTCTACTTGTAATCTGAGTATGTACTTCTTACAACCACTGCCATAGTGTTTATGGCCTAAATGTTTGGTTGTATTTTTGCAGTTTTTCATTCTTCTACGCAGAGGCGTTGTTAGGCCCAGGCATCTGAGGCTTCAGCCCCGAATGTTTCAATAGCCCTGGATCTATATATGTTTTTAAAATAGAATACTCTTAATAACCATAAAAAAGCATTTCATACATGCATTAAAGCTCTTGATATGATATAGTTGATTAGAAACATTAGTTTTGGGTCCTCTTTGTCATTCAAGCAGCGCATTTTGTGTAATCATGTACAAGATAGAGAGCGCACTGGTAATCACTTTAATGTGGCAGCTGGTGAAGGTGGAGCTCATTTTTAAATGCTTTATATCCTGCAGGGTAGTTTAATCTATAATAATACATCACCATGTATTAGTTGATTATATTTTGTATTATTATTATAAGTTTTCAAAGCAGACAAATAAATGCAGTGGAGTAAAAGGCACAATGGTTTCCTCTGAGATGTAGTGGAATAGAAGTAGACTATAAAGTCAACACATTCTCACTCCGACCTCGTCACATAATGATGACGTTTTGGTCATGGACTTTCCACGTCCATATATGACATAAAAGGTACCTTAGGTGCGTTTGTTCTTGACGTTCTCGGACACCGTGTCAAGTTCTCTTCTTTAAAGATACACTTCCGTTTTCACAGGAAATTTAACATTCACATACCACCTCTTTTGAAATAAACACACTACATCGGTACAACACAGCGAATTGATGTTTTTTTTCCTTCAGCAACAAACACACGTGGTTAGGTTTAGGCAATGAAAACATGGAATTGGGTTAAGGAAAAAAGAACAGGTCTTCCGCTCTTCCGGTGAAAGTTGGTGTATCCATGCGCCACACCTCCTGCCCGCCCCACTAGGACTTTCGCCACCTTAACTTTCGTCCTTGTCCCGCCGCGTTTCCCCATGACGCTGCTCGGCACCGTTAAGCTATAATGGCAATCATGCCTTTTTTGTTGGTTTCTGATGCTGTAAGTCACTGCCCAAGTACCAGATTTCGACGACTTTGGAGTTAGACTGGGCTCATAAAGTAACATAAAATAGAAATACTCAAGTACACGCACCTCAAAAGTTCTCTAAATTATAATGCTAGCCATTGTTAAGTATTCTGTTTCTACTCAATAAAAAACACCAACAACTACTAATATTTTTAACATCATAAGTCATCATTTTTCTGGAAAATAAAATTAAAAAAGCATCAAAATAGAGCTTGTTCGTAAAAATAAATAAATAATTAAATACATTCACTGGACCCCCATACAGAGGTCCGGGCTAAGACCCAGTGTCCTCAATTCCTATAAACGCTCCTGCTCCTACACATTTATTGAGAAATCAATTGTGTCAAAAAAGTTTGTAGATCAATCAAAAACACACGATCCTGCAGCAGCCTGCAAGATTGTGTGCAGAGGCTTTTCTCACTTCCCTAAAATGCATCCCTCCTCTGGGTTTTGTGGGAAAGGCCTGACAGACAGCAGTGTCCCTCTTAACTATTTGACACCACCCTGCGAGGAGTTAACCAGTATGAAGGCGTGTGGTTAATCTTCGCTGTACTGGGACAAAGTGCGTCCTAACAGGCTCCTCTCAGCCAGTCTGGAGCTCCTTCTCCTCTGAACGGAGTCAAACTTCCCTCTGGAGATGAAGATATCAGTGGTGTCCAAGAAGCTGTGGTGCGTCCACAAACAGCTGATTCTCCTGCTCACTCCACTCGTGTTTCTGCCCTTACTTTTTACTCTGCCGGAGAAGGTGAGTGATTTTTATGCTACATGAGTTCACGTAAGCGTCTTATTATTATTTTCATGAACAGACCTAATGAATGAATTCATCTCACAGAGGCTCAGTGGTTTAAGAAATACACACATACTTTAATCAAATAAAAGTAGAAATATCATGGTCTGAAAATACTCCATTCCAAGTATAAGTCCAGAATTCACAATGTTGCTTAGATAAAGTAAAAGTCCATAAGTATATCAGCGAAATGCACTTTAACAGTAAGAGTATTATGCAGTATTACTCATTCTACAGAATGGCCTAGAAAGTTCTATTATTAAAGAGTAGGGGAGGCCAGGGATGGCTGTAACATTTGTGGCATTTTTGTCTGTATCTTGGAGCTCTTTAAGACAGTGTTTTCAAAATGTGATGTGTGTGTTATTAAACGGTGTAGCTGTTGCAAAAGCAGAAAATGCATGGCTTAAGCACAAACACAAGGAGTGAAATGTTACATGTCACCCTATGGTCCAGGTTTATCATAACTTAGCCTGGGTGGGAATGTAACATTATGAAATAAGGGGGGGTTGTGTGTGTCTGTTTGTGTTTGCGCTTGTCTTGCACTCAATCAGTTTTTATCGTGTTTTTCACACACAAGTACATATAAGAGAGATTTAATTAATGGTGTTATACTGCATCATATCATATATCTTAGTACAACAGCTTAGAAGCATGTATATATGTTTTTAATGTAAAAAAAAAAAAGTAACCATTAACTATAATTGGCAAAAGATGAAGTGGAGTAAAAGAAAAACTGCAATACTTTCCTCGGTAATGTATAGTGGAGTCGAAGTAAAATAAAGTACAAGTAAGTATATTAGTTGTGGGACTACTCTCAATAAAAACAGCGGTAAATCTTAAAGATGTATACTCTAATATGTTAGAAGGAAAGGAAGAAGAAGAAGAAGAAGAAGAAGACATACTTTATTAATCCCTGAGGGGAAATTCAATGTCTTCACTATGTTGTCATATACACACAGGTCTTAAAATACACACACATGCACCAACAGGACCTACACACGCATTAAA
Source organism: Cephalopholis sonnerati (assembly GCA_019142605.1). Lineage (NCBI taxonomy): Eukaryota > Metazoa > Chordata > Actinopteri > Perciformes > Serranidae > Cephalopholis > Cephalopholis sonnerati. The sequence continues at coordinate 8,594,319 of JAGQAX010000011.1, read as the reverse complement.
TGGAGAGATGTCAGAGTGAGGGGGCTGCCCATGGACAGGTGCCCTGAGCAGTTGTGGGTTCGTTGCCTTGCTCAAGGGCACCTCAGCAGTGCCCAGGAGGCAAACTGGCACCTATCCAGCTCCCAGTCCATGCTCCATGCTTGGTCCAGTCAGGGACTTGAGCTGGTGACCCTCTGGTTCCCAGCCAGCTACTGCTGCCCCATTTATGTTTGAATTAAACCAGGGATTAGTGATTTGCAATTACACCACTCATACTTTACACTATTCTTTATGTATTTTTAATTATAGTTACTTGTTTTATACATAAACATGCCTCTTATGCACACATATGCATATTCTATCTGACACACACACAAGGGTGTGGGTTTTGTTTCCACACTGGGGGGGGCACATATGAAATGAGGGTTTTCGGGGTCCTCTGCCTGAAAATTTAGAACATCAACTGAATTTTCTTCATTCTGGTGAATTTTTATGCCTCATTTTCTGCATTTTTGTCATCAATATATGCTGTAAATGTCTTTGATTTTTGTCAAAACATAAGTCCTCTGCTACATTTACATTTTTGTCGCAGGACAAATGTTTTAAATATTAAGGGGGGATGTGTCACCTGCATACCCCCTGAAATCTACACCTATGTATCGCTGACATTCTCAGAAATATACTGTATAATCCATGAGCTGCGAAACACAGTTTATTTTGCTTCCCTTTTTCCCCTGTGACATTCTGAGGTTTGGTCTAACATTAACGGCCACATGTTGCTTATCTTTTAGGAGGGAAAATGTCTTTATGTGGTGGTGCTGATGGCTATGTTTTGGTGCACAGAGGCCCTCCCTCTGGCCGTCACTGCGATGCTTCCTGTCTGCCTCTTCCCAACACTGGGAATTCTTCCATCCAAAAAAGTCTGCCCTCAGTACTTCCTGGAGACCAATTTTCTCTTTCTCAGCGGTCTTGTGATGGCGTCGTCCATCGAGGAGTGGGGCCTGCATCGCAGAATCGCCCTGAAGGTCCTCACTATTGTCGGAGTGAAACCAGCCTGGTGAGAAAACTTACAGGAAAGACATAAAAATGATGTTGATGTTTTATTTTTTTCCTATTTCCAACAAAAACTACAACAATTTAAACACATCATTGAGCCATATTGTTACACTGGGTTACATAATGACCACACAATCTATTAGTTTATTTGAAGTCAATCCAATATACACCATCCTGCTGCTGATAATAGTCATTGGAGCTCCCACTGTGTATTAATCTGCAGCAGAGAATAGTCCCCAACAGATACACTATTAAGTCCTGCTTGAGTGACATTTGCTAAAGACTGCAGCATCCAACTTAATAAGAAAACTATACATTTGTGGCCCACTTTAAAAATGTATGTCTTAGGTCTTCATGTCCTGGAGCCATAGACATGTTAGGGAAGTTGGGAAGTGTTTGGTCTGGACTTTTCATGGAATTTATTCAACCCCCCCACCCCGTTTAATTTGGATCCACTCCAAAATGTAATGGATTTTTCCTTGGCTCAGGCTACACCCTTCCACCAAGTTACATTAAAACTGGCCAGTAGTTTTTCAGTAAACCTGCCGAAAAACAGACAAATGCATAAGTGGCACTGAAAACATGACCTACTTGGCAGAAGTAATAAGAAAATAACCTTATCCTGTGAGTACTCCTTATTCCAAAAAGAGCACCCTCCAGGTCAGCAGCCATGATCGTGATTTAAGTTACTAAATTGAGATCTTGTATTGAATTATTTTCTTAGGCTCATCCTGGGAATGATGCTGACCTCGTCCTTCCTGTCCATGTGGCTCAGCAACACCGCCACCACAGCCATGATGCTCCCCATCGCCAATGCCATCCTGGAGAGTCTGTTTGGAGACCTGCAGACCCTGAAAGAGAAGTGCAAGTCTACAAATGATCCTGAGAGTGATATTGTAAATGGTACGTTGTTTGTCCTTTACCTGAAATGGACTGTGACTGGTTAAAGCTGCTCTTATCAATCATTTTATTACTTTTAACTACAGATGAAATGTATAATGTGACAGGTGTAGTGATAAGGCCACAGAGCCTGAAATTCCCTCAGTGGTCCTGAGCATTTTAGCATCGTTCAGGTCATCTTTTTGGTTTAACGGCCCAAATCATCACAGCGGCAGGCAGCTAAAAAGCTCTGAGCACTTCCTGCTCAGCACCAAACAGACAGACAGACAAAGTTAGCTACTAGCTGGTGAACATAGTGGAGCATTTATTAGCTAACAACGCAGATATTTTCTCAAGAGTTGGTGGCAACCAAAAGTGAAGACAGTAAATTTTAATTTACATTTATTAGGTGGGCAGAATCATGACTGCAAATAAATGACTGTATTGTTCTTTAACATATGGATATGTAAATAAGCAAGAGTTTGTTAGAAAAATCAACATCACAAGGTGATTATAGGTCAATCTTGTGTTAATAGTTTTGTCTGCTGTCCCCAGATGACCAAAAAAAAAAAATCATTGCCTTTTTTATTTTGTTGTCAGAAGGTGACCTTACACAAATGTGTACACACACAGGGAAGATGGTTGTATTGTTTTAACTTTGTTCTCGAAACCCTTTAATATGTAAACTAAGGTGTGAACTTTGTACAGTTTTTCCAATACAGTGAGTCCTCAGATACAAAGTTAAATATTCAAGGGGTAAGTGATTGATGATGCTGGAAGGAGCTGAAGTTTATATGAATATTACAGTAGCCTACATCCCCCCAACAAAGAGCTACAGCTCATGATTTGCCTCATGTAATACATGACAGAAACGCTTAATTTCATTGTCTTTCAGGTCAGTCTACTGTAAAGCTGCAGTCATTGCCCTCAGTGCCTGGAGAAAAACAAATTCTGTCATTAGATGGGTAAGAAAAACACAGATCATTTGACACAAACATCCTTCAGTGGTGTTTGGAGGGTTTTTTTTAAGGAAGTTCAACATTTTGGGAAATAAGCTGTGGTTTCCTACCAAGCGTAAAATGAGGACATTAAAACCACTCTCCTGTCTGCACGGCAAAGTATATAAATTACTACAGCCATTAGCCAGTTAGCTTAGCTTAGCAAAAGGACTGAGACTACTAGCACCACTAGTGCTCACTTATTAACATTTTCAATCTTATTTTTTTTTCTGGAAGTTTGAAAATATTAATTTGCTGAGCTTCAAAAGATTTTCTTTCCTTTAAACAGACCGAGGCTAGCTGTTTCCCCTCATTTTCAGTCTTATGCTAAGCTAAGCTCAACAGCTGCCAGCTGTAGCGTCATATGGTGCATTCCATATGCACTGGAAAATCAGAATTTCAGAGTCAGAGTTCCTGGTCGGAAATTTCAACTAGATCACCCAATTTCCAACTCAGAAAGCCAGGGGAATGCCACCAATCCCGACCTTAACATCCAATATGGCTGCTTAGCACATTAACAGTTGTGAAAGCTGTACTGTTCATTAACACGTCTGTCTTATTTGTTTCTCATTAATGCAGTTGTACACACAGTCCTGTTAAACTTCTATCTGTGGACATGTTGCTCCTGTGTTTGTATGCACAAAAAAAGCTGGTTAGAACCTGGAAATGAGTCAGCATTTTACCACTCCTGGTTCCCTCATCTCAAATTAAATGGTTTTTATGACTGGGTTTTTGGTGAGATGTCTGGTGTAAGGTCTGCGGTTAACACAAGCTTAAGAGACTTTCATGTTTTGTTCTACACTAAATTTGCCTAAAAACTGTGGGAAACAGCTGGCCAAAGGTCAAAATATGACTACAACCACCTCTAAAGGTCAATAATTAACATGGTTTATTTGGTTTGTTTAATTCATGAAAAGAAATCTAAAATGAAATTTGTAACTAGCCTATAGGCTAAATGGGAGGACAGGTAAACTGTTCTTTATCAAGAAATAGCCTAGCTAGCCTACAGCAAGTAAATCTCTTTAAGATCGCACACATTTCTTTTTTCATTTCTGTTTGTGTAAAGATTAAACAATGAGTGAATCAGTGAGCTTTTACAGGTCATTGTAGATGTGTTTTTTAACTTTACGGTAAGCCAGGCTAGCTGTGTCCGAAATTTCATATTAACATGCTATTTTGTATGCTTTAACAGTATGTGAGATTTTTTAGTGTGTCCTAAACCTTAGTATGAAACAGATAGTATGTGATTTGCATACAGTTTACAGTGAAATATTACAGTATGCAAACACTGGACACAACGTAGGCATAAATATCCCACAATGCAGTGCGGTAGACAACAAAATTCATAAGGGACAACAACCAAGACAGCTCTGTAACATCGGTAGGCTTCAGTTTAAGTGCAAGTATGTAAGAAGTGCAAGATTTCAATTTTCCAGGTGTAATAAAGTTTTAAAACTACAGTTGCAATGGTTACCATGGTTACATGTCTGTAACTGGTAAGGATGCTCTCAGGAGGGGATGTGGTAATTACAGCTCAGTGCCTCCAAAAAGATGTTGAACAGCAGTACACATATTGGCTATGTAGTGCACAGTATGCAATTTCAGACACAGTGCCCGTCTTTATGGTAAATATGAAGCTACAGCTATGAGAATGTTAGCTTATCGTAAGGGCTGGAAAAAGGGTGAAACAGCTCTGTCTGAATGTAACAAAATTCAAGAAACAGTCTATCATGTAACGTCTTATAGAAACTATAACTTGTTTTGTTTGTTTTTTTTAAATGAGATACAGTGTGTTAATTATTAAGCTGCTTTGGACAGAGTGAGGCTAAGGGTTTCCCCATGTTTTCAGTCTCTGTACTAACCTAAACTAACCGGCTGCTGGCTGTAGCTTTATATTTATTTCACAGACATGGTATCGATCTTCTCATCTAACTCTCAGTAAGAAAGTTGATACCTGTAAGTGTATTTTCCAAAATGTTGAAGTCAATGAAAATAATTTGTGTACTTTCCACGTTCATTTAAAGTAATAGTGTCTCTTAAAACTTCAAAAGGACGGATGGGATGGAGCAGAGCGACACGAGGACGGCAGAGGAGATCCGATCAGAGGCGGAGTATCAGATGAAGGTGTGGAAGGGATTCTTGATCTGTATTCCTTATGCAGCCAGTATCGGAGGGACCGCCACGCTGACAGGAACTGCACCCAACCTCATCCTGATTGGACAGCTGAAAAGGTCACTTGCAACATTTACACAGCATCATTAAAAACAATCCTTTTCCAGAAGTTTGACAAAAAAAAATTTGTGTGCTTTACAGCTACTTTCCAGACTGCGACCTCATCAATTTTGGCTCTTGGTTTGCATTCGCTTTCCCGCTCATGCTTCTCTTCCTGTTTTTGGGATGGATTTGGATTGCATTTCTCCACGGGGGATTGAATATGCGGTAATGGTGTCAGATGGTTACTTATTGAAGGTTTAAAAATTGTATGCAATCATGACAAAATTGTGTTTGTACTGATATCCTTACCATTTCTTGCCAAGACAATAAATGCCAGATGCCATGATGTTTTTGGTTTATATGAGTGCTTATATGAAATGCTGATAATTGCACATTCAGAATTATCATTTTTGTTTCTCTTCCTAAATGTGGAATAATATTCCTCTCTCATTTCCTTGTGTTGAAATATGTTTTACATGTGGTTTTAATTTATGCAGATTGTGTTTCACGAAACACGACCAGAGAGCCCAGGCTGAGGCCAGAGCAAAGGCGCTAATACAAGAAGATTACAGAAAACTAGGGCCCATAAAGTGAGGACTGTGTATGTCTTCAAATCTCATGCAATATGGGGTGAATGAGCAAATTTTTAATCACAGAGCCTTTTTATTGATTCTCTTCAATTTCAGTTTTGCAGAGGGAGCGATCTCTTTCTTTTTTATATTGTTTGCCGTTCTGCTGTTCACAAGAGATCCTAAATTTGTCCCTGGCTGGTCTGTTCTTTTTAAAAAAGGGTAAGAAAGGCACATATGATGAAAACACAAAGCATTTTGCTTGTTATTGTACCCTTTTTCCTGTTTAAAAATGATCACAGAATCCATGTATTGAGGCGTCTGTTTATTATCTGTCTCTGTTAATGATCCCCACCTCGTTGTCCTGCAGGTACGTCTCAGACGCAGTCACTGGTGTGATCATTGTCTCCATATTGTTCTTCTTCCCCTCGCAGAAACCTTCACTGAGCTGGTGGTTTGACCCTCAAGGTCAGTAAGCTCTTACACTTAACACCCATTAACACTGAATTTACCTGACATCTGGTTTCAGTCATAATTAATATGTAATCCAATATTTTAATGACAGTGATAATCAGGTTATTGTCTAAATACAGAAATGCTGTAAACAAAGTAAACATATCGGGGGTATAGCAAATGGAAGCAACAAAGTCAGCAGCTTGTGATGTTGCATCAGGACGAGTTAAAAGTTAATACTGATGACCAAATATTTGTCAAAGATTCAAAGACATCATGTCTCCAGAACAACTGGTGCAAAAACTGAAAGTGAGGTGAGGAATGTTAATAATGTAGATTAGAGAGTCTTAGTAAATTTCCTGTCTGGAGCTTAAACTGTAGAGTCTCTGTTTCAGTGATTAGAATAATCTCTCAAAACTATGTTGTCACACTTTAGGGTTTTTGTATGTGTGTGTGTGTGTATGTGTGAGCATGCGTACAAACTGTTCGCACATGTTTTGTGTGTGCTGGAGACACGTGTGAATGTGCAATTGTGTATATTATGTTCAGCTGGTCAAATAAACCACTGGAAGAAGAAAAGCAACTCATGGGGCTCATTTGTCCCTCTTAATGTGGGTCACGTTTTTAAGAATAAGAGAAAATACCAGAGTGCAAAATTGTCTTTATCTCACCAAATACATGCCAGCAGTAAAATAGATTCCCTTGATCTTTGTACGATGGATGTCAGATGGACTGAGATTGTTAATGTATGATGTATATGCAGGTTTGATGCAGTTGTAATTCACTCTAAAAAGTGGAGGTGAAAACATTGTTGAATATATATGTATTTGATTTTGCATGGGGATGTATGAAATATCTATTTTATTAATATCCTGGCTAACTGTGTCGCGTGGCTTGTTTGTTAGTGCACATGACCATATTGCTAACCAGTAACTGCATCTTTTAACATTTCATTAAGCTCTATGTAATGACTGTTGTATTTTATCTGTGTTCACTGCTTGTCTGCATGTAATGCATGGCTGTGTGTTGTTTCTTCATGTTGCTTGCATGGCTGGTTGTGCTAACATGCTGTTTGTTGTTGCTCTGTTTTGGTATTGTACTGATCTGCTGTTTCTTGTCGCTTTGCATGGCTTGTGTTCTGTCTTACAGTTTGCCATTGCTATTGCTGTCTTTATGGTGTCATGTTGTCTTTGTTCTGTGAATTTTATTATCTTATAGGTTTTAAAACATCTTGCCAAATTTGTGCACATTTACACAAATGTTGATCGTTGTGTGTTGTCCTATACATAAAATAAATAGAATGACAATGAAATATGACCAGACCAAATCACAATGGTTATTTACAATAACTTCCAGGTAGAAAATCCTTGTGTCATGCACATTAAAATCAAACTGCACTGAGCAATTGCTGCCTTGATTAGTTAGCTTTTTAGTTAGCTTTTTGCCCCCAATATCAGTTGAAGTAAATGCTATATTTACAATATTGCCACTGCTTTACCTTGCCCCCAAACAGCCTTTTCTGATGGGTAATTGAAGCCATTATATCAAAGCCATCAACCCCACTGACAAAAACAATAATTGCACTTAGCTAAACACTGAGTTGCTGGTCTGCCATGGCACCAATTGATTAATGTGTAAGGTAAAGTGGAGCAAATATTCAAATACAGCATACACTTAACATCAATATGGATTTTTTCAGGTGGCTAAAGTACATTTTGCTGCCCCTTTCGGAGCAGTAAAATGGACCCTCTTTATGTACAGGAAGTATACAAGACATTGCTTATAAAACGTAACACATCCTGAATATATGGAGATATTTGTTATATATAATATCAAAATCCTGAATATAGGTTCATTATTGAATGTTTCTCTCCATGTTTTTCCTCAGCTTCAAACACTCCTTATGTCCCTCTCCTATCGTGGAAGAAAGCCCAGCAATCTGTTCCCTGGAATATCATTCTGTTGCTCGGAGGCGGCTTTGCTATGGCTATGGCTTGTGAGGTAAGCATGTTGGCACATACTGGGCACTGTAATTATGTTAGTCATAAACTTGTGCAATGAAGCGAGGTTAGGCTTTTGTGTTCTGCCGTGTTTCTTAGTTTAACTTTGTGGGAAATATACGTATTTGGTTTCCTGCCAAAAGTTAGATAAAAAGATAGATATAGTGTCTGTATGATTAATATGATGCTACAATCAGCAGGAGATAATTGAGCTCAGTGTAAAGATTGGAAACTGGGGAAAACAGCCTGGCTCTGTCCAAATACAAAATATATATTTTGCATTAAAGGAGTTTAACATGAGACATAGACATTTTGGGAGATTTTGAGAGTTAGATTAGAAGATCGATGCCACTCTCATGTGTGTAATATTTGGGTCATTTGTATAAAAGTCAAAAATGTGGTTTTGCAGGGAGTTATGTACTGGACAATTTCTTGGCCGGTAGTAGTGACTTTGTGGAGTTTCATAAGGAAAATATAAAAGAAGGAAAGGTCGTATGACGTCAGTGACAGTGTTCCTGGAGCCAGACTTTGACCAAAAAATCCTTCCACCAAGTTAAAAAACACACATTACGTGATGCTTACTGATGTTTTTCAGCTAAATGTGTGCGTTCATTTTTCTTGTTATTGGTCTCAAAACAGTTCATGGCTCCGTCCATCAGCTGTATATACGTAGCTAAACTCAAGCCCCTGTTGGAGCCAAGATAGCTAACCTACCCGCTGTTAGCAGGTTGTATTGCAGGCTACTTTTATTTGTTTTTATTATTATCAGTAACCGACCAAACCTCAAACTGTTAATGAAATTTAATGATATTCAGGAGGGCTAACGTTAGATAATGTTTCATATCATCGTCAGAATGTAGCACTTATCGCAAAATTATTATAAATCTGGACCTTCATCACTTACCGGTACTTGTTACTGTGTTCATCAATGAAATAAGTTAGCATTTGCACTTTGTTTTGCTAACGTTAGCCAGCAATATCTCTGATAGCAAATGTTATAGCCTCTCAGACTTAATCATTGTAAGAACTCATATGTGTGCTAGTTAATTAAAGGCAGATGACTAACAAGTATAAATCACTGAGGTAAACTGCAAAGCATTATAGCCTACGATCAAGTGCTCTTTTGGCAGATATTTACCAAATTGACGGGTCATATCATTAAGTCCAGCCAGAATAATAATCAGAGCCATTAAGAATTGATGTGGTTATAATTGCAGTCTGGTTAATGATAGCAGGTCAGACCTGCCCCGATTGTTTATGTGTCATGATGTAACGTTAGCTATCTTGGACCAAACAGGGTCTTCAAATGCATCTCCTGGACAGAGACATGATCTGTTTGGAGACCAGTAACAAGAAAAACGAACACGCCTATTCAGATAAAAAACATCAGTCAACATCAAGTAATGTGTGTTCTTTAATCTGGTGGAGGGATTTTTCAAAGTTAAAACAACAAAGATATGATGGGTTAAAGTGTGATTGACTCAAATAGAACTGACACCAAAGTCTGGCAACTCGAACCCTGTCACTGACGTCATGATCTTTCCTTTTTTTATATTTTCCTTCGAGTGTCAACTGGTTGCCCGACAATCTCACAACAAAAAAACAAGACCTGTAAAATCATAAAATGACATTTTTACCTTTTGTTTTTTGTTCAGATTAAACAAACTTGATATAATGTGTTACTGAGACAACTTCAAAGGTGCTGGTAGGTGGAGTTTTCTACCACTGGGTAGAGCCACACGAGTTGTTTGCCCTTGTTTCCAGTCTTTATGCAAAGCTATGCCAACTAGCTACTGGTTGTAATATCATATCTTATTTATACGCACACACATATATATATATAGTATATATATAGTTTACATCATTTGTCTTTGTAATAAAAGTCTCTCTCCTGTTGTCTCTGTGCTGCTCTGCTCTCTGTAGTTCTGTTTTCCACTGTGCTTTATTATGTTCTGATTTGATCTTTGACCTTTGACCCAAATCTTGTGGCGTTTGGCAGGAGTCTGGACTCGCCTCCTGGCTCGGAGGCCACCTCCAGCCTTTGGCCGAGGTCCCTCCCGCTGCAGCTGTGATGTTGATCACTGCTTTCCTGGCCTGTTTCACTGAGTTCGCCAGCAACACTGCCACAATTATCATATTTTTACCCGTCATTGCTGAACTGGTAGGACTGGCATTCAACCTAAAGACATATAGCAACTCTGTAGACATCTTCTTAGCTGTGTGCCTCTGTTGATGAAATGCCCAGTTGTAGATCATTTGACTTAAAATGAAGCAGAAACATGTTTCCATTGTTGCATATTTTGGCTAACGGATACATTTTCATATATATATTTCTTTGTGTAAATCTTCCAACTCATGATAATTAATTGTGCAATTCCCTGTAGTGATGACAATATAGTAGCCTTAACGTATACTGAAGGTTTCACATTAGTTTATAGTGTAACACACTGACAGTCAGGTGTCCAAACAGGGAGACTCAGTTACAAGACAGAACAGTGGAAACTCTTGAACTGGACAGGGAACAGGGGTTTGTTCCTGACCTCTTTTTTGTGTTAGTCAAAGGCTTAGTCGGCCTGTTAAACTCTTGCAATAGATGTTCTTGTGTTTGTAGCTTGTTGGACATTAACTGCTGTTGTCAGTAATCATTATCTGGAGATTTGTACTTTGCAGCAATGCCTATACTGCAAAGTACACACTGCGAGAATAGTTTACAGGATGTATAGGAGGCTTAGTAAATGTGTCAAGAGTTCACATTTATGTTAAAAACTGATGGCCACTCAGAATTCTTCTTAAAGATCACCCACCTACTTGCCTCTATAGTGAAGTGTGGCCATGCAGGTAGTTGGAATTCTTTGCCTAGGTTTTGAGATGATCATGAACTTTTGCTTCTTTTCTTCTTTTTTGTAATCAAATAAATAATCTCTCTATGGAAGCGGTTTTAATTGGTTTAAATATAATTTTTAAATCAAAATACCACCTCTGTTCTATTGGGATGGAGGCAATAGAAACCTCAGAGATGGATATCTCAAAACCTGGACAAATAAAACCCAAACTACCTGCATACTGGAAGAGCTAAGTGGAAGAATGTTTGTTTAATTTGGGTGAACCAAATATTTCATTCCCCCTTCCTCTTTTAGCTTTAAACTTAGATTAAACCCTTTTTAAGCAAAGCTGGCGATGTGTCTTTGCTTGAAATACCTCAACAGCTATTGGATGGATTGCCATGAATTTTTGTAATTAAATTGTAATAACTTTTTATATAGTGTAATTGGAATTTGTCCAGTTCCCTTATTATATATTATATATGACCAAATTCCTGCAATACTGATGACTAATTGTAGCATTTTTATTGACATATTAGCATGTTAATGTTAGCAGCTAAAAGCATTGCTATGCCTAAGAAAAGCCGAACAGTTGTCTATTTGACATCAAACTAGTGTTGTCAAAAGTACTGATTTATCAATAACTATTGGTGCTAAATATCTGAAACCTTTTTTAATACTTATTTTCCGCAGTATCGATACATCTGTACCAGCTGCACATTTTTGCTATCTCTTATTGTTAATGTTTACTCCAGTCATTCTGCTGTTTTTGCTACTTACCAAGAAAAGTTGCTGTTGCCGCAGGGGCCGCAGGCTCAATTTCAGCCCACGGCCTCTTGCTGCATGTAGTCCCCTCTCTCTTCCCCCATTCATGCTCGAAACTGTCCTGTCATTGAAGGCAAGAAACCCAAAAAATTCCAGTATCATAAAAACACCATATCACCCACACTGCAGTTTCTTACATCAGATAGAAGAATCTAGACATTATGTGCGTCACATTCTTTGCAGCTGAGCCGACATATTTGGTGTCTCTTTGACTAGAATATGAAGTGTGGTGGGTTTCAACAATGCTTTTCCATATGAAATATGTTTGCAATAATGGTGCCACTGGAGGTATGAAATGATTTACATCCTCTCTTAAAAATATGCTGGTCTTTGTTTTGTCTTTGTCTCTGTAGGCTTTGCACGTCTCAGTGAACCCTCTGTACTTCATGATACCTGCAACAATAGGATGTTCATTTGCCTTCATGCTGCCAGTGTCCACGCCACCCAACTCCATCGCCTTTGCATCGGGACATCTCATGGTCAAAGACATGGTGAGACCCTCACATCAGACACTGAAGCATATCGTTACCTTTTATCACTGCTGAATCTTCATGTTTTCTGCTTCTGTTTTCTCAGGTAAAAACTGGCATCATGATGAACATCCTGGGCATCCTCTCAGTCTCTCTGGCCATGAACACTTGGGGGGTTGCCATGTTTAACTTGGGCACGTTTCCAGAATGGGCTCAAGCATCCAATAAGTCTGCAGTTGTTCCTGATGTGCACCTATCATCAGTCCAGTCGCTCAACGCTACACTCTGATTATTCACCCATAGAGTATCAGAGGATTGTACAAAGATTCAACACTACACAGGGTTTGTAGACGTCTACTCTGTGTCACTAAAATATCAGAAAACACTGGGACCTTCAGCTGTTACCTGTTGTGATGAATTTAATAAGTTTGTGATACTCAAGTGTCTCTTTAGGGTCTGGAGTGCTAAGATTTTATGCTGTGACCTGTTCGCCACTCTCAAAGTTTTAATTTAAGATGATGCAACAATTTAAAACCCAACGACATTATTTCACTTTCTGCCATCTTAAAACTGGACAGGAGAGAAATTAACCTTAACAACAACGACAGCCAGAGCTCTGAAGAGGTTTTATATATACTCTAAAACTCCTGTTGGACTGCAGAGTGTGCTGATCTCATTGATGCTACTGGGCTGACCTCTGCTGGAAGAATACGAAACACCTCTGTGAATAATTCTTATAAAATATATATTTTTGGTGAAAATCACTGTGAGATCATGTTACTTGTTTATGTATTACACGGCGCCTGTCTAAAGCCGTAGCACATAAACAAGATTTTAAATCTTTTCTACATTAGAGTATGAATCATGACGAATGAAAGTGTAAATTTTGTTACAAAGTGATTTGCATTCATATAACTGCTGTTACAAATAAACTGAGTTTGTATGATGATAATTTAGTTGTATGTAGTCTCTGTATTTACCTGTAATGACTGCACATAGGTTTAATGTTAAGTGAAAGACCTTATTATTGCAACAGCTAAGTTTGTATTAACACAAACAACTAAATGTAACAGTCACTGCTCAGGCTATGATTAGCTGTGGCTGCAACGCTACAGATTTAACACATATTTTATTTTAACACATTTTGCCTCTGCACATACTAAGAGAGCCATTAGAGAGCACACAGCTGTAAAATCCTAACAGTGTTTGTTTGGTGTAGTAAACTGTCTGAAATCATGAGGCCCACGACAATGGTTAACTTGTGCAAGGCTGTGGTTGTTACTGAGTGTTAGCAGGGTCAGTGCAAAAGATCCTGTGGTTTTTAAATGCAAAGCTAAAAAATACTCAACCAAAACCCACACACGAGGACAGGATGTACCCAGCTGTCTGCACAACTCAAAACAACCTTTGATCTGAACTAAAGCTGATTTATGTCTTTGATTTTTGAGGATACACAGGCAGATTAGAAATATCTTAAACTACTCAGTTCAGACTCGCAATAAATGTGATTTACATTTTTTTCTGGAGTTGTAATTCTACATTAAACCCCATTTCTCTTTAGTGACACGAAAGATTACTTATTTCAAACACATCTGTACGTGAGTCATTAAGATGCTTTGTGTGTTGTGGAGAGTGAATATGAAATATAAAGTCCTGAGGGGCTCTAAAAATGTTTCTCTGTCCTCACTATCAGTGTAGGTGCACAGCTATGCAGTGAGCTTAACACACTTTAAATAAAGTCCATGAACCAGTGGGTGATGTCACGGTAGCTACGTCCATTATTTTTAGTCTATGGTTGTAAGAAGCTGCTTGTATGAACAACCTGTGGTGTTGTTTCTTGGGGGAGGACAGTCCTCCCTCCCTCCCCTCCAGACTGACAGTGTATCCTGTTGGGGGTCACGATGGGGCATATCCCAGCTGCTGCTGGGCAAGAGGTGGGGAACAATGTGGACAGGTCACCAGACTATCACAGGGCTGACACATAGAGACAGACAACCATTCACACTCCCCTTCACACCCTTGGTCAATTTAGAGTCACCAATTAACCTGCATGTTGTTGGAATGTGGGAGGAAGCCAGAGTACCCACACTGAGAAGATAACATGCAGACCCCACACAGAAGGGCTCCCCCACCACAGGGTTCTTGTACCAGGAACCCTCTTGCTATGAGGCAACAATGCTAACCAGTCCACCACCATGCCGCCTGAGTAAGCAGAGCAACAAGGACACCAAAATCACAAAAGTATAGACTTTATAACAATCAAAGTAGAGTAACTGTCTGTAATGCCAGGAAGAAAAAAGTACCAACAGCTAAAGAACAACATTAAGTCCCTGCCATAATAATCAGAGTCGACACAAGAGTAAAATTAGTAGAATACTGTTATCCCAAAAGTTACTTAGAATGTTGTACCAGCTACACATTACCTCAAGACAGCTAACCTCGGTTAGCAGCAAGCTGATCGTAAACTAAATTCTACTGAATAAGACATCAACAATCACAAAACAGCTGATAATTCTCCAACACGGGTGTTTGGACAGTAGATAAAAATGTCTGTCAATATTTAGCCTGGTGACAGATTTGACAACATGTAACAGGGTCTGTTAAACTGTCATGGAGCTCTAGAGTGGTGGTTGCCACTAGCAACAGAACACCCGGCTGAAGCCAACTGTTGGTGGCAGAACAAATGTTAAGTCATTTTTTTATTGATTTCTATCCTGATAAAACAAACTAATTTGGGCTAACAGTTACTTAGTTGGAAAATAGCAAAGTCAATTGCAATATTACATGAAGTCAAATATCTTTTAAACCAGTTATCACTATACACTTTGTACTGTTCCTTCATTCTCCCATACATTACCTACTGCGTGGAAGTGTGGGGGAACACATATAAAACAAACACGGAAACAATATTCAAACTTCAAAAAAGAGCAATAAAAATTGTAAATAAAAGCACCTTGAGAGAACCATCAAACCCACTCTTCATCAAACTTAAGGCACTAAAATTCAAGGATTTGGTCGACCTCAAAACAATTCAGATCATGCACAAAGCAAATGAGAATCAGTTACCACAGGGCATCCAAAAGTTGTTTCAAATAAGAGAAAACAATTACAATCTCAGGGGAATATGCATTTTCAAAAAACAGCCTGTACGTACCAGCACAAAAACACACTGTATATCAGTCAAAGGAGTTAATCTGTGGAACAGTTGCAGCGAAGAAATGAAAACTTGCAAATCACTAAATAAGTTCAAACGAATTTTTATAAACCACATTTTGAATGGATACAAGAGAGAAACGGAAACATGAATTTATGATAATGAGCAATGTGCCTTTTTTTTCTGATACACTTTTTCTTTTCTTCTCTTTTGTTTTCCTACACATGCTCTGACTGATCAAACTATAAAAACACAACAATAAAGGGGTAGGACTAGATAAGTTTTATTAACTTCATCCTACACCCTTTTGAACAAGATATGATTAGCTATGTTGTTATAGAGTTGTCTCTTTAATTGTTTTTTTTTCTGCCTAAGCACATTGTATATTTTATTTATTTTTGTTTTTTTCTTTTAACCTGTTCGAATAAATTAAAATATATATATATATGTATCGGTCAACAGTTTTATATTTATGTGACAAACTGGAGGAAAGGGTACAAAACATGCTTCAGCAGTGACTTAGGTAGCAGCCCATGCTGTAACAACTGGTGAACCAGGTAAGAGAGGACTCAAACGCACAACTCTGAAGACAGTTCAGGTAAAATAACACTTTTTACTGGTCAAAAGGTAGGTTCAGTGAACTATCAGTGAAGGCAAACAAATCCAATAAGGATGAGGCAGAGGCAGAGTCAATCAACAGGCTAAATTCAAAACACCAAGAAAAGGACACTGGGAAACAAAAGGCTGGGCCACTAGACACACAAGGAGCTAAGACAAACCAGCACTGACAGAAAACAGGACACACACTAAATACTCTGGTGAGGGGAAGGATAATGAGACACAGGTGAGGCTAATCAGGGCGGGACCAACAGGTGAAGTCATCAAAAGGGAGGGAAAACACACAGGGGCAGGATGTGAGTTTCAAAGTAAAACAGGAAACAACATGAAGGAATGAAAAAAAATAGCATAACCTAAGAAATTTGAGCTGTGACAGTGGGTCAGATGGGTGCCACGGCAGCTCTCGAACCATTTTCTATTCACTAAGAAAATAAGTTGATTCACAGTGGGCACTTCATAAAAATAAGGTGCCAGGGCGCCTAAAAAGCATCAAAATAGAGCTTATTTATCCACAAAGAGCCAGGGGAGGATCCAAATTTTTGTTGTTTTAGTTTAATAAATAAATGCAGTCTGTATTTGGTTTAACATTGCATCTGAATGGAGATAAATGATTTAATTGAATAAGCTAATAATTAGTTAAAAAGTCAGCTTAAAACATTTGATTTAATTCACATTCATGTGACCATGATAGTATTATGTCAGTTCGATTTAGGACCCAGAAGCAATTACAACCTGGACACAGAGAAAGGTTTAAGATGGTTTATTATGAAATATTGCTGGATGGCTGAAGGCTTGGCTGAGGCAATCACGAGTCTGGCTCAGGAGGGCGAGGTAGGGCTGAGCAGGGCAGGCATAGGAACTGATGGCTAAACAGTCCAGCAGGTAGCAGGAGACGGAGACGAACAGGTTGCGGCAGGATTTCTGGTGGAGCTGGCATGAAGAATCTGAGACAGAGAAAACGAATTAGCCTATGCCTACAAAACACCAAAAATAAATAAATAAATAAAAATCAGACAGAAGGCCTTGACATCTGCACCACATGGGAGAGTGAACGATCTGGTAGAGTCTGGAAGTCTGAACTAGGGTTTTATACTGTGGTGGCTTGATTGGTGTATGAGGCGCAGGTGAGTAAGATCAGCAGCTGCAGAGGACCAGGTAGACTGGCAGGAGAAGGGAACGCAACAGTCCATGGCCAGCAACACAGAGATAGACTGAGACAAACATGGAACACTAGGGAGGGGAGAGGCAAAGCCAAAACTCCAACAGATGGTTTGTGAAAGGCAACAATATTTAAGCTTTCTGTTGGGACAGAGGTGTATGTTACATGGAGGTGCGTTTGTACAGTTGAGGCTCAATTGAGGACTGAGCCATACAGTTTTCTTTTTACTGTGGTACCTTTGCTGATTACGAGAGCTTAACTTTGAATACTCCTGTGAGAAGATACAGCAGAACTGTAGAATAAAAAATACTTTGTTTTATTTTTTTTACATTGGAGTCCTGTGGGAGTTTTTTCCTGCTCAAGTGAATGTACAAGGCAGTTTATGAGCTTTAACTCCCCATACCCAGGACCCCCAACAGAGGTTCAGACTAAGCCCCAAATGTCCTAAAATCTTAGGAAGGCCCCTGTTTAAACCTGAATGTGCGGGGCTTCTGCGACTGGCCCCCGTGACACCTGTCATTTTGCAAAAGTGGCCCCCAGGCAAAGCAAGTTGAGTATCTCCATGCTACAGGAAACATATCTGTGATGAGCCTGAATGCAGCCTTCAGCCAAAGATGATTCAAATTATGTGTGATCACACTGGCATCAACATAACACAATGTGAGCTGAGTGAAACAAATACACATTTCATAAAATTTCCAAATCTTATGTCACCCTGAGAGTGTGACCCGTGTCACATTGTATGTGCGTGTGTGATTACATCATGCCTCTACATATGATTTTGTGTCATGTATGGTTTACATGGAGAACAACTGTCTTTTCATTTCCCACGTGAGAACTTGTAGGCGACCCACAAATACCAACATGACAGTGACTGTTGTGAGAAGTTCCTCTTTTAACCTTCAGTCCTCCAACATTTCCCAGCCCTCCTTTTCCTCATATTGTCACAGTGAGAATGAAGCTCATCAGAGAGAATATTATTACACCTGTCAGGTAAGAACTGTTATTTACTTTAATAATTTTTAATAGGGCCTTATTGGTTCAATAACTTCCTAAAGGACATTAGAAATTTAAAAGATCTATCTATAGTTTTATTGATCTATCTATCTATGTAGTTAATCCTATGATGGCTGTGTGTGTATTTAGGACCTACATGGCTGACATGTGCATATTCACTTAAATTACCCATAATTTCACAGTATTATTGTGGTTTAAGGTGATCAGTTGCATGTGGGAAAGTATCTTGTGCAGAATTGATCCCCCTCTGAGTTTTTAATTTTGTAGAGTTAGGGAAATTGTTACACACTTTGTATTCTTATTTGCTTTCTTAATGAGTTACATGAGGAAAATGTCTAATTGTAGTTTAACAGGGAAACACTGCACACAACAGTTGTGCAGATGGGTTAACTGTTGATTGTAAAGAAATAAAAACTAAAACAGCTGAATACTACTAACACTACAAATTCTTGTTTCGTATTTGTTTGTAAACAGATTAAAAAAAAACATACAATGTGCTGACTAGTAAAATTTTGAGATGTTGTTAAGCCTATTTTTGAATTCTGGGGAGAGTCAGGCTGTTTCCCCCAGTCCAGTCTTTATGCTACACTAAGCTAATCACCTCCTTGATCTACTGTAGCATCATACTTAAAGTAAGAGTGTGACATTTGGGGAATTTTGCTAAAGCTGAAGCCAGCAGCCGGTTAGCTTAGCTTAGCATAGAGACTGGAAATAGGGAACCAGCTAGCCTGGCTCTGTCCAAAAGTGAGAAAAATTCACCTAGCAACACTTTGAAATCTCAATCATTAATAAGGTATAACTCTTTGTTTAGTCTGTACAAAAACCAAAGTGTAAAAACAACAAGTTGTAGTCTTATGTGCTGGACTATTTGTTTCATGGATGTATTATTAGATCTGGACACTGAACCCCAAGATCGTGCCTTTTCATACATATAGCGATTGCTCGCCTAAAGAATACTCCAAATAAGTTTCAAGCTTCTGGGTTTACTTCCATGGTATGCAGCCCACTGAATATGCGCAGCAGTGTTTCTCCTGTTTCCTGTTTGTATTTAAATTACGGATGTAGCTGTACCTACTGTACTATGACATCACCCACTGGTGTGTGGTCCCTTGTTCTGATGAGTTCGGCATTAAAGCTGATGTCATCTTGGTTTTTTGAAGCAAGAAGTAACCATATTTGGACAAGTGGCTGGAGCTGTGGAGGAGTGTGGGGTGGATCTGACTGAGAAGTTAAGCACCCTGTCGGCAGACAGTCTGTCACTTAAAGCAGCCTGCCCTTAATTATGCGAAACTTTAAGCCTTAATAAAATGTAATCGGGTGGGTTATATACTCAGCCTACTCCATGCACAGTTGTCATGAGGGGGGAAATTAGCTACAGAGACCAAACCATTGTTATGTTCCAGGCTGTAAACATTACAATTTCTGCTGTAAAGTTGGTCATTTTAACATGGGGGTCTATGGGGATTGACTGGCCTCTGGAGCCAGCCTCAAGTGGCCATTCAGGGAACTGCCGTTTTTCGCACTTTGTGTTGGCTTCATTTTTCAGCCCTCTTTTTTTTTTGAAGGAGCCAAGCCAACTGTTTCCCATTATTTCCTGTCCTTATGTTAAGCTAAGCTAACAGGCTGCTGGTAGACAGATATGAGAAAGAGAATGAGACTGGAGGGAAGTGGATACAACGTTGGAGTCAAGGCCTGGTTCATTGCAAGTTGCTCAGTGGAGCATGAAGCCAAATAAGTTCAACTACCAGTTGTAAAATTACCTGCATCTTCTACATCATCCAAGCAGCTAACTTCTGGTTTTGCCCTCCACTAACTTGAATAGGAATAAAATGATTTTGAAATGTTATCAGACCGAATGGATCAAATCTAAATAGGGAACCAAATAATTTTACAGGGGTTGTGAAGCTCAAAAAAATGTATCCACTAATTAACACGTGTCTCTTAAAGTGCAAGTCTATGTGAAAAGGTCTTTTTGGGCCCAGTGGCATCACATGACGGACCCGCAAGTTGTAATTCTATAGTTTAGCCACCATGATAAACTGACTGTAACTGGTGTTCCTTGAGGCTTCACTCTCTGAAATATTTCCTAAAATATCAAACATTTCCTCAACTTTTTCAGGTTGTGTTTTCTCTCCACAGGAGCAGGACAGGACCTTGCAGGCAGATTTTAAAATCTGTCCTGCTTTACCTCTGGGATGTTTACTCTGCACCTGCACCGGCTGGCAGAGATATACTGACCCAGCTCTCTCTCTGTTTTACACTCACCATCGTCACCAGTGGCCTGCTTCATCACTGGCTGTCAAAGACTCTCAAATACGATCATGAGGGGTCAATTCAGACTGCCTGCATTTACAGTGTGGCCATATTCCTGGTCTCATTCCTGTGTCACCCTCTGCGCTGTGTGCTGACCATGACTTTGCCCACCGTCTGCACCAAACAGGGACGCAAACTCCTCATCACAGCGTCTGTCATGATTCTAGTTTTGAACGTCATCCCCAATATTTCAGTGAACGTAGGGGCGGTCACTCGCATCCTCAAGTGCACTGCTGAGGGTTTCACAAAGACTTTATTAAACTCTTCTGAACCTTTGAACAAAGCAAAGACAGACCTTGTTGAGGAAACCATCAAAGTGAGGAGGGAAGACTTGAGTATTGTCACCAACTTGAGGAAGTTAGATCATTTCACACATGTTGATGTGTCAGAAGTCAGAGGAAGGTTTACTAAGATGATTGGGCAGATAGAGGTCAACTTCTTACATGCCAGGAACCTGCTGAAAGAATGCAAACTGCTGTCAAACCGGATCCTTGCTGCTATATTTGTTGCTCTACTAATCTTTGAATCTGCACGCTACTTGAAATCCTATCTGGCATCAGTTCAGTTTGATAATGGCACCATCTCTAAAGAGCTCCAGCAGAAAGGGACTCATAATGATAAAAATAAATCTTGTCTCACAAAATGCAGGATAACAGGTCAGGAATGTACCTCCTGTTTCATATCACTGGTTCTGGTGACGCTATATTTCATCGCAATAGCTTTAATAGTAGCTTTGGATCATGTTGTGTATCACATAGTTCAGGCGATTCTGCCATGGATACAGGACTTTCCACCAACAACTGCCAGCATAAGTGTTGATTACAAGGTAAGACATTTAATTGTGCCTGCAGTATTTGCTTCTTCACTTTTAAGATGTTAAATGCTCTTTCTTTAAATCCCCTGATAGGTTAAGTGGTTCCCCCCTGCCTTCTGTATCATCCCACAGTCTTGTTTCACACGGGAGCTCACAAACTTCCACAGGGATTACAAGTGGACTTTTGATCCCGAGCCATCGCTCTGTGATGTGACAACCTCAGCTCCGAACCTGGGAGTCACACTCCTGCTGGGATGTCTGTGGCTGATGAGCTACTCTCTGGTGTTCCTGGAGGTTTATGCCAGACGGCTGCGCAGGAAAATCTCTGCATCCTTTTTTAGGGAGCAGGAGGAGAGGAGGATGGCTTACTTAATGAAGAAAATACAAGCGAAGCAGAATGAAAAAGAGCAAAAGGAGACGATTTATGTTAAGGTTGGATGAACATTCACTAGACAATGCATCGCTTGTCCAATTTTCTAATGATGTTTTTATCCTTGCCACCTGCTTGGCTTCAGGGATGGGAATGTCGGCCTGTCCATTCACCATAATTTTTTATTTTCAAAATTCAGGACCACATATCAAAACATAGTAGTTGCATAAGTAGGGGGGTCTGGATCCAGCCAGCAAATAGTGACACATTTAATAGCTGCAGTTAGCTGCATTGTTATATGGAGGAAATGTTAAAACTGTTTCTTTACATTTCATCAATGCTGTGGTTCATGTGTGGTCATGTTTAGGCACAAAAAAACACTTTGGTATGGATAGGGTCAGGGTTGGGTTGGAACGGGCCTAGCAGGCAGCCTGTCAGTCAAAGTGGCCACGCCCTGAGTTATGCAGGACTTTAAGCCTTAATAACATTTAAAGGGGATCGTTCACCCCCCGTACAGTTGTCATGAGTGATGAAATAAGCCATAGAGACCAAAACTGTTTTTTGAACCGGGCTGTAAACATGCTTATTTTAGCTGTAAAGTAGGCATTTTAACATGGCAGGCTATGAATTACAGTTTTTGGCACTTCCGCATTGAGCTCACTCGCCAGCCCTGGAGGTTGATGCTTGGTTGGAATAGATCGTGTTTTGGCTTTTGATGCCACAATCATGGCTGAAAATGCTGCTGATGTCTTGGCATCACGTCTCTAAAGAATTCCTGGTTTTGTTGGTCTCAAATAGATTGCAGCTTGGCAGCCATCTTGCAATAGGTGTCACACTATCCACCATTCCGTACACCTCACAATGACAAAGTCAGCTGTCACAAACTGGCTCAATGAATGTGACAAAAGACTTTAAAAAACAAGCATGATGTATTAAACTAAGATTGACTTAAATAACCAACGGAATGTGTAGGTCAGCAAAGTCAGTAATGAAAGCCATGCCTGAATATGTGTCAGGTGTGCTGTGGAGGTTTTGACAGTGCAAACTAAATAGCAATGATGCAGGGTGAATGTCTGCTGTAGGAAGAGCGAGCACAAGTGAAAACATGAGGCAGTTTTTATAGCCTGGAAGGCCCAGGTGAGCTCAAATAATGAATGGACTGCCACTGACTTTTGTTCAAACATTTATGTCCACCTCAGGATGAACTGTGATTGCTATGGTCATACACTAGCTTTTAATCTAGCGCCATCATCAGGACAAAATTCATTATCCAGTGCTTTAGTTAATGATCAGATATCTGCAGAACTTATGACATTCCCCCTCAGCTTCAGTTGTACTTTGTCTTTAGCACAAATCGGCATGCTGACACACTAAACTGAGATGGTGATCACGGTCAGTAGTTTGAACATTTGTTTGACTACTGATATTTTCTGACTCAAAGTGCTGCTGTGCCAAAGTTCAGCCTTATAGAGCTGCTGGTGTGTCAGTGGACTCTTGTTTCTCTCAGGTTTGTAGCACACGTCATTCACTGCTCTTATGCTGTATAAGTTTCTGTTTTTGCAAAACTGAAGAAAGAGCATCCTGTCTAACAACACCTTTTCCTGTGCAGGCGTGTCAGCCCCCGACAACGTCTTTCTTAGGCGCTAACATTGAAGCCCCGTGTGGTTTTTATAGATGTACCACCACATCTGCAAAATTTGCATCCCCCTTGTATGCTTGTGTGCCAACAGTTTTTTTTCTTTTAACACAAATGTGACAGAGCACAAGTTTTACCATATATTTTCTATACAAGTGTGCAGTGTTTTCTCCCTTTGTGTGCTTCAACATAAACCTGTGTGTTATTTTACCCCTCAGCCCCACTAGATGCCACTATGGTGCTTTAGACAGTGAGTGATACACAACCTCCTGTCAGGAAATGAACAGCAATAGACTGTTCGATTTTTTGAATATTTTATTGGCCTGGATGACTTTAATAGATTAAATGAATCTGTTTCTTGCCCACATCCAATAATTCACCAGCCTATTTTAATCAGTATGCCCTTACTAAAAAAAAAAATAAATCACTTCCTTTCTCTGAAAAAGTCCTTTGCATTTTATCGCCTCCTGCTTAAAACTCCCATGAGCCTTCAGGAGTTTATTTTAAGACACGTCCCGGAATAATAATAGAATACCTCCTTATCATCTATGTTTAATTCTGACTTTTTGTCCACTTCGTGGTTGACTCAGAATTCAGCAGCCTAAAGATGATACAGAGGAACTATAAATTATTCATGTGTTTTCTGTTATCATGAATTCTCACATCAGTGTGTTGCTTACTGTGTGTGTCACAGCTTTGGGCTTTTTGTTGTTGGAAATGCAGTGAACTGAAAAACTGATTATTGTTAAAATGTAAATAAAATGCACCCCTTAACATCCAGTTTTCCCGTTGTCTTTCTTTTAGTAGCTTTAAGGTTGAAAATATCAACTTATTCTTCACTATCCGACAGCATGACACTGTTTTTATTCTGAATCAGCTTGTTTCAGCACTACATTGAAGCTCGATGATATTTATTCTGGCTGAAAATTGAAATATTCTTGGTTTAATTTTATATACTACATCTCAAAATTCATCCTGGTATGTTTGGTACATTTGGAAACTTTTTGTTCTTAGCTGGATCTTAAAATGAATGTAAATGAACAAGCTTTGGATGCACAGCATGAAGATGAGCACTAATCACTGTATTTGTTCGAACAGTATAGGATGGACTTCTTAGCATGCAGCAGATCAATCAAACAATTACCTGGACAGAAACTGCTCTGCAGGATTTTTTCTTCCTCTTCTTCTTTGAAGCTGTTATCTGTTCATTAGAGGAAGCCTGGTGGACTGAGCACTCTGAAACTATTTGAAATGATGAAAATGTATGCATCTGTCATGCATTAGCATTCACACTGTCAGCCCTGTCCACAGGAAGAGGTTTGAAGAGCTTTCCAAGCACAGAGTGGTTTGTTAGAATCTATTTAAATCTATCATAGCTCTGAGAAAAGATTTTCTGGACGATCGGTTTTGATGTTACTTAATGTTTTTAGCCACTGGGAGCAGGTTTTAATAGTATCAGCATCCACCACACAATCACAGTGCCGGAGGCTGTGAGAGCTTTCACAAATGTGCCTCAAAGGAATAGCATGAATCTTAATCTTATGATGTGTGTTCCTATTAGTGCCTTGAGAGACTTTTCGAATTCTACACTTCTGAATTTGTGCAAAACCAGAAAAATCCAGTGAAGTGTTAACTTAAATTATGTCTGCCAGTGGCAAAAAAAGGTCTACTTCGTAATTAGTGCCATTTTAATTCAGTGGCCGAACACTGCAGTGGATGATGCGTTGAATTGCAGGCTACCTCCTCTGTTCTCTCGATAATTACAGGGTTTATGGTCACAGCCATGGCCTCAGTGGCTGACATGATGTTCAGAGCTTGAATGGGGAGGTGGAATTGATTTCTAAGTTGGTGCCTGTACAAGGCAGTGTGTTGCAGTGTGGATGTAATGGTGTGTGATGTGAAGGAGAGGGAGGGGTGCACTGGAAAGATAGGGAGAGGGAAAGAGGGAGGGAGACATGTGGACGACTAGAGGGGCTCTGGAGAAAGAATGAGCATTCATTCGTGCACCTGAGTGCTGCTGCCATGCCAGAGTGAGAGCCGCCTCTTGCAAATGATGGTAAGCTGCTCGTTTTCTTCTCTTAAAAACATTTGTTTCATGTTTATTTACCCTCCCACACTTTGATTTTCTTTCTCTGAATTATATGTAAATGTCTTAGCAAATTATTTCTTCTGTAGAGAGATGTAAAGAGGGATGGTTATGCATTTATTTCTTTTTGCTGCAGGGATAGTCTGACTTTTTTGGGAGAGCAGGGGACGGTCTTTCTTTTAAAAAGAAAAAGGATCATATAGTTGCAAATCATGGCTTTATGTACACAGTGGGTCATTAAGATTTCACTTTATCATTCACAGAGAGAGGCTTAACTTTTCCCTTCACAGTCAACTTGCTAATAGAACCAATATGTCAGTTATGAGAAACAGAGTACACATGAATCTGTGTATTCATCTGTGTGGATGTTAGTGATTATATGTTATAACGACCAGCAGTCACTCCCCCAGCCCCCATCCCTTTACTTTAGTTTGCATCATAATAGAAAGTTAAATATAATGTTGACCTATATTAAAATTCAGGTTAACCTTTTATTTGGCATCACTTTATTCTGGAGAGTGTTTGGAATATTCATAATTTTGTTGTTTTCCATGAAGTTGGAAATTACTGATCCCACTTTTAATGTGAGCAATGGAGGCTTTTGTGAAAATGCATGAAATATATATTAAACCTGCAATAACTTATTGGGAGAATGAATATTTTTTTGGCCACTTGAGTGCAGCAGAAACAAGATGTAAAGACAACACTGACATATTATCACCACCTAAGTTGATATTAGGCCACCAGGAAGTGCATTGGGCTTTGAAGCCAATTTTTGTAGTGACCAAACAGTGGAATCACAATGTCTAGGTCCGTCACGTGATGCCATCGGTACAAAAAGACTTTTTCCCATAGACTAACATTGGGAAAGAGACTTCTGTTTTTGAGCTTTTGAGCTTGAGTCAGTTCACTCTCAGGATTTGATCCATTCAGTCCAATAACATTTTGAAAGTCTAAAAGTTGTGTGATTGAGTCATTTCATTCCCATTCAAGTTAGCAGAGGGCTAAACCAGAAGTTAGACACTCGGCTCACAAAAGTCTCTACTGTGCTTGCTTTATGGGCTCAATGATGCAGAAGATCTGGGTAATTTTACACCCGCGAAGTCAAACTTTTTGGCCTTCACTGAGCAAATTTCATAGGAATGAACGGGGCTCTGCCTTCAACGCTGTATCCAGTTCTCTTTATACGTTTGTGGTTGATCTGGAGAACTTGTTAGCAAACAGTTGTTTGTGTACTTATCCAGCAGTTATAGAGTAATTTTCATTCTTTTAGAGTTGTGTTATACATTACATTAATTTCACTGATATATACAAAGTCATTCAACCACTAGATACAACCCAAAAACTGCAAGAATCATGCTTGTATATCAGCTTTAGAAAATATAAACTGCTTCAGGTGCTACGTTTTGACACAGTAACAGATAGAGGAAGTGATTTTATGTTTGTGATTTTATTGGTCAAAGTACAGTCTAAACAAGAGTTTTCAGTCTGTGATGAAACGTCTGTGGAGTTTATTCTTTCCTTTGAAGGGTCATGACCCTGATGAAGACCTGTGAGTCCAAGTGCGTTGGTCTTATTGATCTATACTGCCATGTAAAATAAAGGCATTTGAATTTTTGTACAAACCCTACAGTGTGCCTTGGTTTGTTTTTGAAGTGGACATGCATTTCATATTTTTTGATTGAGAGTATACTTCACTCATGCAATGAGCCCTTCACAAGATAGAATAAAAACGGTGCAGGTGAAGTATCCAGTATGTGACTACTACTAAGACCCAGCAGAGCTTCTCTTTTGTCTTCATGTGTAGACTTTCTGTTGTCCTGATGTCAGGAGCTTCTTCCACCATTGTTGAACCAGGACAGCACCCTCTTTGAGCTCTGATTTTGTTCTCCACCACCTCCTGAGAGAAATATCTGCCTTTTTAGCTGATAAATGCTCAACTGTGTTCACTAGATAGTCGCTTACTGTGTCTGTCTGCTGTTTGGTGCTGAGCAGGTAGTGCACAGGGGGGTGGGGGGTGAGGTAGAGCTTCTTTTGCTGAAAATAGCTGCCTGATGAAGCTGAAAATGATGCTATAAGAGCAAACCAGAATAGCAAAGTCACAGCCGTAAAGGTCCACAAAACAGAGTCAGATGATGATTCTTTGACGTCTTTTAAATTGTTTTCAGATTATCATTTAATATGTTATTACCATAAAACTTAAGATAAGGAGTTTCAGTTTTTGTTTTTGTCCCTAAGCCCCTGACCCCAAGGGATCAACCCAAAGAAAATATGAATAATGCAGGGAAGCGTTTTGCTTTTACCCCCATTTCATATGTGACCCCCCCCAATGTTAAAACAAAACCTACAACCTTGCAAACCCCCTCCTCAGCCAAACCGTTTTCGTACAGGCCCTACCTATTGTTTCTCTCCATTTCTGTCTTTAGGATTCTTGTTTTGTGCCTCTGGAGATCAACTGAATTGTGGCTGCAGGACTTGACACACAATGGAGAACAACACAACCGTCTTTCAGGATGCCACTCAGGTTTTAAATCTGACACAAATACCTCTGAACCCTCTTGAAGAGCAGGTCATAACAATTTTTTTGACAGTACTCATCTGTGTAGTTGGGATTGCTGGGAACATTATGGTGGTGCTGGTTGTGCTACGCACTAAACACATGGTGACCCCAACCAACTGTTACCTCGTCAGTCTGGCCGTCGCAGACCTCATCGTGCTCCTGGCGGCAGGGCTGCCTAACATCTCCGATGTTGTAGCCTTCTGGATATACGGGTACACGGGATGTTTGTGTATAACTTATCTTCAGTATCTGGGCATCAACGTGTCGTCCTGTTCCATCACAGCCTTCACCATCGAACGATACATCGCTATTTGTCACTCCATAAAGGCACAGTTCATATGCACCGTGTCCCGGGCCAAGAGAATCATAGCTGCAGTCTGGATCTTCACCTCACTCTACTGCATCATGTGGTTCTTCTTAGTGGACACAGATGAAACCGTCTACACCAATGGAGTGGTCGTCACTTGTGGCTACCGTGTCTCCAGGAGCTTCTACATGCCGATCTATTTCCTGGACTTCACTTTGTTCTATGTGATCCCTCTCATTGTGGCCACTGTGCTGTATGGGCTCATCGCCAGGATTTTGTTCATGAGTCCCCTGCCCTCACATCTGAATGACAGAGCCGGAGGAGGGTCGGTTCACCAGGGTCACTCCAGCAGCACTAACAAGGCCAACAAGGGTGCAGTCTCTGCAAGGAAACAGGTACTGGAAAGTCTGACACACAGTTTAGAGAATATTCCACCTTAATGATAAAATATATATATAAAATAGCCAGACCTCACTGTAAATGTGGTCATATACTTTGGTTTATGACCAAATACCTGCATGATATTCCCATCAGCTTCAGCTGTACTTCCTGTTCATAGTATATCTCCTAAACATCAGCATGTTAAGCTGCCAGTATGCTTCTTCAGAGTTGCTGGTCAGGTGGTTGAACAGCTTTGGAAATCACCAGTTTTCTGACATCAGAATTCTGGGGCTGTGCATGACAATTTTCAAAATTTTAAGAAACTGCTAGTCCTACACACATGCAGTCATTTCGCACCTGATTATAACTGTAATCAGCCGGCTCTGTTGAATGCCTCTCTAAAACTCTCGTTTTTCATGTTTTACAACACTATTTCTCTCCCTATAGATGTGTGCAAACAAGAGCAACACTTAGACTGCCTTCCAGAAAAAGCTGACTGAAACTGTGCACCCTTATCCTCCTATTTAAAGTGGTGACAGACAACTTTTCATACACTTGAAAATAATAATAATCAAAACAATAATAACACAGAAGCTTCATGGTCTGAGCCAAGAGGGCAAATTCTTTATTGCTTTGCATTGTCGGCAGCACATTACAGCTTTACTTCTTCCATTTTTACCTTTCACAATAAAAGCCCTACTTATGGGAACCTAAATTTACTTAGAGCATTTCGCTAAGAGGCAACTCAGCTTACAATACAGAGGATAGCTATCAATAACTATCAGGGAAAGCAAGAGCTCTATCCTCTTCCTGTTTTGGTTTCACAATAGTTGACATACTTCCTTGTGCAATAAATCAAGCCTTCGTTTTCCCAAGAGATTGTACTCGGTGGCAAACAGAGTTACCTATTGAAAGCAAAGCTTATAGGGAATCAATCTAAACACTGATTGTGTTGTTCTACCGCCGTTACACTGTACAATCAACATTTACCTTATAGTTAGAAGTTAAAAACGTGTCTGTTTCCACTTTATACAATTACAGGGTCTTCACCTTCTCAAAGAAGGCTGCCTTTTTACCCCACCCTTGAATATGGTTGTTCAGAAAACAGCTATAAACTTTTTTGCCTTCTGCAGCAGCATGACCCTGGCTGTAGCATTTTTATTGTTAGCATGTTAGCATACTGATGTCAGCATTTAGCACAGCTGTCCCAAGGCCAAATCTACCTACTCTGCTTTACTCTGCCCCTGATTGGCTTACCCTGACATTCTTGCCCTAACTTTAACTAGTCCAACTAACAAAGACCAATCAGCCAATCAGAAGGAGAGTAAGGCAGGTCATGCCTTTCGCTACCCTAGGCAACGCAAATTTGTGTCCTGAGGTATATATATAACATAACATTTGACTCTTGCTATGCGACATCTTCTCCAACATTGAAATGATGTAAAATAGTGTGCCTGTAAAGATAATTATACTTTTATTCTTCCTTACTAAAGTCACATTATACATCTTTCTTGTTCCTTCTTTCCTTGCTTCTCTGTCTCTGTCTCTGCATCAACAGATAACAAAGATGCTGGCTGTGGTGGTCGTCCTCTTCGCCTTGCTCTGGATGCCTTACCGAACACTGGTGGTGGTCAACTCCTTCATCGACCCTCCTTACACCAACACCTGGTTTCTGCTCTTCTGCCGCATGTGCATCTACACCAACAGTGCAATCAACCCCATCATTTACAACCTCATGTCTCAGAAGTTTCGAGTCGCGTTTAAGAAGCTCTGCAAGTGCAACTGGCAACAAAAGGAGAAGGCAGCAGAGTACAACGTGCCGATGTATTACAGCGTGATGAAGGATTCATCCCATGAGAGCAACGAGCTGGTCACAGAGCAGGAGGAAGTGAGCGGCCACACCAACAAGAGGCTCAACGAAACAGATGATGACGCAAGCACTTTTAGTGTTTCTTAGTAGTAGTGGTTGGCTTCATTAGAATTAGGAAATTATTTGTGAAAATCTTTTATTTTAATGTTTAAGATTGCTGTTATTTCCACGCGTTAGGATAAACAAGTATTTACTGACCAACGTCTGTAGATATTTTTCTTGTTTGCAGTGACACAGGTTACATTTGTGGTGTAGTAGTTGTGGTACTTTTGCATCAGTATTGTAACTGTGTTGTTAATACAGTATGTGAGACCAGACTTTAGTGTACCTAACCCTGGGACATAATGTGCATCATCATGTGCATTACTGTTACACATAAATGAGAGGTTCTTTGAAATGTTTTTGGAAATATTGTACTCACATAAAAAGAAGAATGACTCAGAAAGATGGACATTTAACGTGACACATGAGATGCTGTGGGTACATATTTGACATTTATGTCGAGACTTTTTGCTCCAGAACTGGTAAACAAATTATCAGCATAATGTGTCTCTCATGGTTTTAATGGTTACACTCTGAGGCTGGAGCGTACTCAACTATACCACAGTCCTCAACAATGCTGATAATCACACAGTCAAATATTTTTCTTTTCTTTCAACACTTATTTGTACATTCATCCAATTTCAACGAGACAATATTAACAGTACAGACAACAACACAGAGAGAGAGGTTTAATTGTGCTGCATCCACTAAACTATTGTGGTATTTAATCAAAAGCTTTCATTGGTGAGGTTTACCTTGGTGAAGCCAAAGAACCACATTTCTATGAATAAATTAAAATATTAATTAGAGTATTATTGACAATGGAATTTTTTAGCCACGCACCACAAAACTTCAGCAACTGTTGGATGGATTGTCGTGACATTTTGGACTGATTTACAACACCCAGATGATGAATCCTGATGTTTCTTCTAGTGCTACCATTATAGTTGAGATTCAAAGTTTTGAAACAATGTCTTGACAACTGGCATATTGGCTGGATTGCCATAAATTTGGTTAGTATCATGCAGCGTGCCTGGGCAAGTACATGTGTTTGATCTCTGCTCAACTGAAGCTCAAATGCACGCAAGTGTTCGGCACACTCGGGGCATGCTAATCATAGGTGGAAGTGTTTTATATTGGAATGTTTTTAGGTAAGATGCATGCATTCGGAAGTACTAAGCATACGACTGGATAAATGAGACTTAGATTATATTGCAGGAGTTGTGTGAGAGTTTGTCAACAGATGTTTTGATAACAGACCCCGTTTAATGTTTGTCTTCTTCTTTTGAGACTCTGGAGCATGCATGAAACAGTTCTTATCACAAATTGAACAAAACACACAAAATGGTAAAAATGGTCCAATAAAATGGTACAATACCTTGGTTATAAACCAAATACCTGCAAACCTGTCAATATTTCCATCAGCCTCTGTACTTTGTATTTAATGCTAATTAGGAAATGTTAGGATGCTAATGCGCTGAACTAAGATGGTGAACATGGTCAACGTCATACCTGCTAAACATCAGCACTGTTAGCATTGTCAGTTTGAGCATGTTAGCATGCTGGTGTTAGCATTCAGCTCATAGTGGCACTGTGCCTACATAGGCTAAAGGCTCACAGAGCAGCTAGCATACCAGTTGAATCTTACTTTTATTTATTCATTTATAAGCATGACATCGTGTATACTGTGGGTCAACGGTTAACCAGCTAGACAGCCGTAGACTAGCATGGTTTGGATTTGGAAGGCCAGCTGGGCTAACTACCTAAACTACATAACTTAAAGCAGTGGTTCCCAACTGGTGGGTCGCGATTCAAAAGTGGGTTGCGGGTCCACTCTGACCGGACTGCAAGTGACTCGCAAACATATCTGTAAAAAACATACCTCATTTTAAAGAACTGTGAATTTCTGGCACAGAGTTTTTAGTTTTAAGTGCTGTATCCTGCTATAGTGTGAGTGCGAAACAGACAGCTACTTAACAGAGATGGCAAACTAGCTTGATGACATGGCCAGATGCAAATTTGACTCTTAATGTATTAACCTGTGTGGACTTTGAACTAATGACTAAGGAGAAATCTGGATGCCGGAGTGTCTGAGAGCCACTGACTTAAAGCCGCTATAGCCATGTACCTCCTACACAGGTGTGTCATATATATATAATTATTATTATTTGGGCATTCAATGCCTTTATTGGAAAGCTGACAGTAGAGAGATGACAGCCAGAAAAAGGGACCGACACGCAACAAAGGTTCCAAAGGGCGGACACAAACTGAGGATGTTGTGGTTTCTGGTTGGCACATGGACAGCATGTCTCCACTTTCTCCTACTGCACAAAAATGAAGCTAAAAAATCCCAGATACATTTGCTGTCATGTTGTGCTAGTGACATCATGTGGACCCAGAATCTACACAGTAGCGATCTCAGCAGTATCAAGCCTCCGCTCATACACCCGTCCAACCAAAAGTGAGCAGCACCACCGATCACAAGCAGACCACAAAGCTCTCAATCATGATGTCAGACCCCCTTTGCATAACACCTAGAACTACATAAAAGCCCCCCAAAAATTTGATGTGTACTTTGAGTTTTAAGTTCAACATTTATCCCATCCACTAACATAACACCTGTGCTGCAGCCAGCCACTAGGGGGCAAACAAAATGTTTTGGCTTCACTTTAATCAAGCTGTCATGTTGTCTGTCTTTATTGTACAGTCTGTGGTTTCCACTTTGACCTTTATAAATCAGTAAATCTGGTGGCATTGTGTAATTCCTAGAAGAGCTCCACCAGAGTAATTGAAAACACTTGTGTGTGTTTGTACAAGCCAAAAGAGAAATTTTGCTGCTCACAAGAGTCTTTACTTTGTCTCATAAGATATAAATTACCTTACTTATTTGGAGAATAAGAAGGCAGAACAAAGTTATTTTGCCGTGCTCACAAGCTTCTCTGAGGATTCTCAACTCAGAGAACAGAAACTACACACAGCTGAGACTTGAATTTGATCACAGAGACACATTTCTGAAATTGTGCAGGCTCATTTATGAGCCAATCAAATTTCTTTTGGAACTTAAGATTATCTAAAGAGCTTGTTATTTCAGATAAATAAAAGTGACCATAGTGAGAGGGGAATAAGAGCATTCTACAAATCCCAAATTTGGATTGAACTGAGACAAGAGGAAGGCTGTTTCTTGGGAGCTGAATTTAAGAGGTATGAGAAGATGGTCAAAACCTCATATTGACATAATATTGATCTCAGTTATGTCTTTGAGAAATAGGCTGGACAAAAAGGAGATCTTATTTTTCTTTTCCAGTGGAGGGCCAGTGTTATTGAGTGTTTTAAATCTCAGGCGTAAGAATGTCTTTCTTCTTATACCAACAATTCACTGGATTTTCTGACAATACAAAAAACAAAATGATAAATATGCCTCAGCCCCAAACCACCGAGATAATTTCTGACTCTGGAGGAACTCTACAATATGGGAAAAGTTTCTATCATTAGATTTCCAGTTGGCCAAACTGGGGGGCAGGAGGTAATAACTATGGAGGCTGTGATGGAAAACAAATCAGTTCCAATTCAAAACATCAGCTGTGTCAGAGAATGAAACTAATGCTGTCTTTCTGACGCGCAACAAATCTGACAGCAAGTGCTTTATTGGGAAAAATATTGTGATGTTAATCGTTGCCAACAAGTTAGCTGTCTCTGTCGTCTTATTGCTGTTGTCCTCATCATCGCTGCACCTCTCTGCATCTCAACACGTCCGCCTCTCCAGACCCATGTATAAATCCCTTTCACTATCTGTTTTATATATTTATCTATTCTGTTTATTGTGCATGTTTGACATTTTGTAAACAGGCTTTGTAGTTTCATGTGGATTCCTTTTACAGCCCTAATAAATGCATACATTCTCTTTATTCACGAGCGTCCTGTGTGTTGAATTAAAATAAATCTTGACAGCATTCATCCAGTGTTTCCTTTAGAAAATGGAGGTTTAATGTAGATTTACATAAACTGAATTGGGACTGTGGCTCAAACACATGTTTGCATGCAGCATTGGTAAAAGCCTGAATAGAGATCAGCAGATGGAACATTTCAAGCATACACTTGCAGTATAATTCTCTGTTGTTTCGGTTTGCATTAATTAGCCTATATCTTACCATGTTTGTTTGAGCACATCACACCTTTGTTTGTTTTTCCTTTCTCCCATTGCAGCTCTAAATTGAAAAATGCATACTCAAGGCTATAAACCTTAGCATATAATTAAATGTATAACAATGAATGGAAAAACGCGTGTCATTAAGAAAAGAAGCTTCACTAACATGTCTCTGGTTAGGTGTCTGTAGAGTGAGGTTATTATCAATAATTAACCCTGTGTGTGTGTTTTCTAATGAAGGAGACATGTTCTCTGTCACGTCCAGAATATTGTACAAAAGCATTTTAGTCCCTCTGGATATTGTGCAGGCCATATGGTGCTGATAAATTTCATATATGGAGTTTTCATGATGAAAGAGATGCCACAAAGGTAGAGAGAAAAGAATCACTGACGGCAGAAGTACACACTCACAGGGAGACCTACAGCATAACATTTGCTCGTGGCTCCAGTAGCCGTTGATATTTTTTATTTTCAGCTCTTAGATGTGACAACATGGATCAATAATATATTGTTTCTGAGGGGGAGGGGTCTGTTTTGTGTTGTTGTTTGTCACATAGAAAAATACTGCTTCAACCAAAGGACTGTTGGTGCCTGCTGAGTGTAATTCTCAGTATTTATTCTTTATTCTTTATTCTTTCTTCAGCTGCACAGTGGTGCAGTAGTTAGCATTGTCACCTCACAGCAAGAGAGTTCCTGGTTTGAATCCAGGGTGGAGGATTTGATACAGGGGTGTGGGAGCCCCTGTCCAGGGTGTACCCTGCCTCTGTCAGCTGGGTTAGGCTCCAGTCCCGCAATGACCCCCAACAAGATAAGCATTCACGGAAAATATGAGTAAATTATTTCTATGTCAGTCCTGCATTACAAAATATACAAATTTTAGCATCTTTTCTGTAGACTTTAATCAGTTAGACTGTGCTCCCCAGGAAACAACACCATAGGTTGTTCATACAAACAGGTTCTTACAACCATAGACTAAAAATAATGGACATAGCTCCGTGACATCACCCACTGGTTCATGGACTCCCATTCTGAAGCCTCGAGTTCAGTATTTCAGCAATGTATTAACCTGTGTGGACTTTGAACTAATGACTAAGGAGAAATCTGGACGCCGGAGCATCTGGGAGCCACTGACTTAAAGCCACTATAGCCATGTACCTCCTACACTGCAGTTTTTGGGATTTCTGTGGTGGAGACTTGGGTGCATGTCCGTGTGAAACTAAAAGTCAGTGTTATTTTTAATTGCATGTAATGCCACGTTATGTACTTCACAGACAAACATGAGAGTGGCCTAAATCTTCTCATCTAACTCTCGACAAGAAAGCATATAAGCGTATTTCCCTAAATGTCAAACTGTACCTCTAAAGAAATTTCCTGAACCGTGGCAATGTTTTTTAATAAAAGAACATAAATGCATTCTCCTTTTTTTTCCCGCCACTTAATTCTTTTCTCAGTTGTATTCAAATTTTAAATTTAGTAGGCTACACACCACTAAAGATAGGCTATACTGTACAGGATTTAAAAAAGATAAAAAAAAAAAAAACAATGTACAGACTCAAACAGAAGTAATCCCTCTCAATCAACACTTGTGACCCATTAGAAGTGTGTGGTGGTGTGTTTTTCTGCAGAGACTCTGCCCTCTGCCTGTATTTTGTTGTTTTCTTTTGATTTTCTGGGTTTGGGACATTTATGGGCGTGAACTCCCACAACGCTCAGGTGAGGTTGGGGCTTTATAAAAAGGAAGCAACCAGGTGCCTGACTGTAAGCAGAAACAGCGAGGTGGAACACCAAACGAGACTTAACCTAGGGGTGACTTTACTTTGACTTTTTTCCTTTGAGTGGGTTTAGAAACAGTGGGTTTAGTGCAAAATGAGAAGGCATGTCTACTGTATGAGAGAAATAAAGAAACCTTATCATACTGAAAAGCACTCCTCTCACACTCATTGTGAAGTCAAACATTTTCAGTGTGGAACATAATCATAAAAATCCTTTATGGTCCTTCTGAACTTGTTTATAAATTATTGAATTATTTCTTCGTGGTATGGAAAGAAACACTGTTAAACATCACCTTGCTGGTTATTTCCTGCAGAACACTGAATAAATCTACAACCTGCCAAGTTCCTGTTTAAAACTGCCATTACAAAGCAGAGCATGCTGTCAAACAACATGAAATGTTGAGCCAACCTGCCACTATTTGTCAAGGTTGTTGCTTTAAAAGAAGTCTTTCCATGCATTGAATGGCCAGCATCATCACACCATCAGTGTCTGTCTGGACATTTGAGTTTAGGTTTTTACCACATTTGAGTAACTGTGAGATTAAAGTCTTAAATCTCTGAAAAAGTTAACTTTCCAGGAATTTAAGCAAGAAACCTGATCTCAACTCATACAACCACCAATGTTGTTTGTTCTGTCTCTTCAGTACAACCCACAAGAGCATTTCCTAAATTAGTGCACGTACTAGTTAAGTTAGGTTTTGGAAAAAAATCACGATTGGGCATCCACACTTTATGTACCTAAAGTAAGGTTACTTTTTTCACTTTCTTCATTGTACACGAACACAAAAGAAGACAAACAAAAAAATTTACCATGCCAGAGTCTGTGTTATATGCATCATACTATAATTGTTTACCAACAGGAGCAGGGTAAGACTTAGGAAGATTTAGTGATGTTTAGCGGTGAGTATTGCAAATGACGTCCTGCTGAAACTTCTCCAGGTTAGAATTCCTTCGGTGTTGATTGTTCAGGAGGTTTTTACTGGGAGCTGAATTATACACAGAGGTCTCTTCCTCTCCAAAACAAATGGATCAGGTGATTAAAACAGGTATAAACAATGAATAAAGCAGTTTAATGTTAAAAATCAGTGTGTCTTGGACATTGTTTAGCACGTCACAGTCAGGCCGCTTGCCAAGCGCTGGCTAAAACTTAATGTGCTCTGACCTTATTTCTGATCCCCACTTTCGGGAGGTTTTTACGGGGAGCAAAGTTATCCACAAATGTCTCTTCCTCTCCAAAACAAACAGAAAAAAAAACACACGGAATAAAGCAGTTTCACGGTACAAATCAGTGTTTTCTTTTACATTGTTTGGCATGTCAGAGACAGGCTGCTAATCTGTGCTCACCTTTTTTCTCTAATTTCTTTTAATTACTTTGATATGAAGCTTCAGCCAGGTTAGACTAGATCAGCATAAAGACTGCAAGCAGAAAGGAAACAATGAGACTGCTGTCCATGGGGAAAAACAACCTTCCTGCCAGCACTGTTAAATTAATGTAAAGTTAATATTAATATTATAATGATAATAATGACAGCGCGGTGGCGCAGTGGTTAGCACTGTCTCCACACAGCAAGACAGTTCCTGGTTCGAACCCAGGGTGAGAGGCTCGAACCCTGAGGTGGGGGAGCCCACCTGTGCAGAGTCTTTATGTTTTCCTTGTGTCAGCGTGGGTTTTCCCGGGTACTCCAGCTACTGTCAGCCCTGTGATAGTCTGGTGACCTGTCCAGGGTGTGGTAGGTGGGATAGGTTCCAGCTCCTCGTGACCCCCAACAGGATAAGCTGTAATGGAAAATGAATGAATGAATGAAATAATTAATACATAATAACACTGACAGGGGCCGCCCTGCAAACCTAATAAGTACTGGTACTTATTTTAACATGTGGTATTGATACTTTTAAATCTTCAGTTTCTACCACTCATCATGTGTTGGGCATGTCTCTTTGAATTTTCCAGTTTTAAATCAAGTAGTTATATCCTTATCACTGAAAAAATGTCCCAACAACTTTTTTATGTTGTGATATGCATTTTGATCTTCATCATCAGTTACATCTTTATCTTTAATAATGAGCAACCTCTACCTTTAAACACAATCTGGCAGAAATACCTAGAGATCATTTAGACATCAGTGCAAAGAAATGAACTAAATCCTGCTGAATGTGTATCACAGATATATCTCAGAAAACAGCATACTGAGCTTTATTTAAAGATCATAAATAAATCATACATGAGTAACAGCTAGTATAATATATTTTAATCCTGTTTTGATAATAGAGAACAAAACAAAAAGAGCTGTTCTGAGAATGAATAATTTATCCACTGCAGCTGTCAAGAGCTCTTGTCCTTTTAGTATCAACACAAATAATCAAAGGGCAGCCAGAGTGTTTTGAGTTGATTCAGGAAGCTCATTACACTGATCGAAGAGACTGTTTAATATTTTTCGGTCATTAATCGTAACGTGTTTGAATGAATGTGTCTAATCTAAAGGCCCTTTCACTGAAACTACATGATGCAGAGAGTAGACACAAAGCAGGGAGGCAGGAGATGAGTTTAAGGACATTAATTATCTTATTCCAAAGCTGTCGAAACAGAAGTTAACACAGAAGACGGTGGTTTATCTGTTGAATGTGTCTTTGTATTAATGTTAAACATCTTTATCTTTCTTTTTTTTTCCACTGAATAGTCCTTTAAAAGTGTGAAAAGCTGGAATGTGTCCTGGTACCCAATAAAAGTAATCTTCTTTGTGTGACATGTACAAACAAGCTCTGTGGGATTCAACTGTGAACAAAGCCATAACTAACTCAAAGCTTAGACTGCATGGATGAAGCTTCCATAATGTCACAAATTGGTTTGTGGACTCCTGTTTTGAGGCCCGCATTTTGGCCATCAACACTGTGTTGCTTTGGAGCCAGAAGTGACCATTTTTGGACTAGAAGTTGGAGCTGTGGAGGAGCAAGGCGTGGATCTTACTCAAAGTCCCTTTTTACAAAAAGATTGCACTGTAGGGCCGCTAAGAAGTCCCTTTTTATGGCGCCTTTGCATTTTTACACAGAACCAAACAACGGCAGCATAATGCCGCCCCAGTGTGTGTGATTTTAGACTGTATGCTGGCATCCTGGAAGCAAAACAGGTGTGACTTGCAACATAACATTGTCAGCCTCTAGTGTGACATATAACATATATGTCAGCAGTGCTTTATAACAAAATAAGGCATAACATGGCAATAACAATCATTTACCGTCCCTGTTGGCTCTTGATCTAATCCACAGGGTAAAGAGTTCCTGGACCTCATTGTCCCCCCAGTTTGCGGACATTGTCAGCTGTTGTTACTCTTCTTTGAATTAGCTGCTTACTGCTGCTACTGTAGCTGCTTTTTAAATCTTCTGGCAGAGGGTCACACATGTAAGATATGGCTGGCTGTCCCTTTTACACATCAAGGTTGATTCAGTTACTACCTTAACTGCCAGCTTAAAGGTGAATCAACTTTGCCACCCCCCCCCCCCCCGCATTCCACGAGTGAACCTTTTATCAAGAAATGCTAGACGTTATAACAGCGCAAAATCACCACCTTGAACAGGTGGTGTAAAAGGAGCTACAGATTGTAGTGATGCTTCACAAAGCAGCAACCTCTGAGGCTGAAAAATAAAGCCAACACGGAAGTGCCAAAAACTGTAGTTCTTTGAATGGCCACTTGAGGCTGGCTCCATAAGCAAGTTAATCCCCATAGATCCCCATGTTAAAATGCACAATTTAACAGCAGAAATAAACATGTTTACAGCCTGGTACAAAAAAAGTTTTGGTGTCTATAGCTAATTTCACCCTTCATTAAAACTGCGTGGGGGATGATTTTTTATATAACTCACCAATTTATGTTTTGTTAAGGCTTAAAGTTACGCATAATTAAGGTCAAGCTGCTTGAGTAATAGGCTTCCTGCTGACAGTGTCCTCAGCTTCTCAGTCAGATCCATCCCTCGGTCCTTCACAGCGTCAGACTCTTGCCTAAATATGGTCACTTCTGGCTCCAAAAAACTCAAGGCTTTTTATTATGTATTATGTATGTCCATTATTTTTACAGTCCATGCACCTCGCAGACAGCCTGTCAGCAGCCCTGCCCTTAAATAGGTGTAACTTTAAGCCTTAATAAAATATAAAAAGAAGAGTTGTATAAAAATTCACTTCCTGTACAGGTGTCATGTAAAAGACCAACATGTTAACATGTTAATTTCTGCAGTAATGTTGGACATTTGAAAAACCTCAAGTGGCCATTTAAAGAACTGCAGTTCTTAGCACATACACATTGGCTCTATTTTTCAGCTCAGCAGGTTGCTGTTAGCAACAGTATTGCTGATATTCAGACATATGCAGATTACAGTCTTAATTTGTCTCGGTTCTAAGACACAGAGCATTACAAGTTTTAATACTGTACCTGCTGGTAAATTTGTGCTTTCTTTAATAACTCCTTTAACTGCAACATGTTCCTATAAAATTATTCTAAAATATATTCAGTGTTTCAGCGTAAATAAGTTCAGCGTAATACATTCAAATATATAAGCTCAGAGTTTTAATTCCTGTTGGACCAGCAGAGTATTGTTGAAAGGCTCCACGGGTGTTTTCACTTGTTAAGCTTGATAAAAGCTCCTCTCAGGACTGTGTGTGTACATTCAGGCTGTACTCAGACCAACACCTCCCTCACTATCCCCAGCTTTTCTTGCACCAGCTTGTGATGAGGCAGAGGTCCAATCAGCCAGAATAACTGATAACACCTGTGTGGGTTTGACTATAAGGAGCCTTGACAAGGATGATCTTGCTCCCCTCACCTGTTTGTGAGTTTATGGACCATAAAGACCCACAGAAGACAACAAAGAGCATCCAACATGGTGCCTGTGGGATTTTACCTCAGCTGCGTGGTGCTTAAGATGATGTAACTCTGGCATTGTCTTTACTTTCAGCCATTTTATCTGAGTGTCTGAATTCTGATTGTGTCAATTTATGCACTATATTGTACCCTCAAGTTCTCAACTCAAATCTCAACTCACACTTACTGTAGAGTAGGCGAAGCAGCAATGAATGAGTGAACTATTTTCCAGCTCCACTCTTATTGTTACAGGTGGAATTGTGGGTCAGCACTGCCCATTATCACCACAACCACAACAGCCATTCAGTCTGTCTCTGTCTCTTTATTATATTCTGCTTCTTTTTGATGCTTCTTTATTATATCGCTTTGTGTTTTTATACTGTTTTCCTATTATATTGTGCTTTGTTTTTATACAGTTTACTAATTTTGCACACCTGTATATTGCTGTGTATTTTTTTTTAACTGATGCTTCCTGTTTGCACGATTCCTCTGCTGCTGTAATTTTGCAAATTTTCATGCTGTGGGATGAATAAAGGATTATCTTATCTTATCATAACTACTTTGGTGTGATTTATGGCATTTTTAAGAATACTTTATCAAAAAAAAAGAGTCAGTAAAAACATACGGAGTGCAGAAGGCCTACCATGTACCATATATGATGTGTATGTGACCAGTGCAAATATGTTATTGTAATCTTTGTTTTTATTTCCCCCTTCCTCTTTGTTTTTTTTTGTTTGTTTTTTTTTTGTTTGTTTGTTTTTTTTATCTATGGTATCTCTTCTGTGTAATAGTATTCTTTTCTTTCTTTTAGATATTTTGAAAATATTGATTTCTGTTTGTAAATTGGCCACAAGCATCCAGCTGTCTTTAATTTCAATGTTACAGGCCTTTGGGTTTGTTTGTTTTTTCGTTTTCTCAAGTGATGTGTGTATTTTATTTATTTTACTACATGCACAAATTAAGAACTACACATAACTGCAGACTTAGTGTGACATAATCACTGTGTCCATGTGAGTTTCCTCACCAACAAATAGCAAATCCTTTATTTATTACTCTGAATGTATTTATAGTAAACATAATAAAACCCTCAACATGCTGTATTTATGACTTAATCAAACAACCCACCGTCCAGGCTTAAGTCCTAAAGGGAGTCTGCTCAGCTCAGTATATCACATACAGTACAACTGTCACACTGGGGCTGTATAGAATCTGTATTTCTGGCTGTATTGAGTTTCTTCCTGCCCTGCTGAACCTTTCATATAGAATCAGGAGGTTATCAGCATCAGAGACCTCCTTCAGTGCCGAGGTTACGCAGAGGTTGCTATGAGACGGCCTGAGCTTTTATCCTGTGCTGTAGATTAAGGTGATGGTGGAGATGATGTGTGCAGCTGTATATGTGCATAAAGGTATGTGTATACAGGGGTTGAACACAAAACCTCCTTTGAATTTGTTCACTGACATTTACAGATTATTTCATTCATGAAGGTGACGTAAAACAGCCGAGCTGTGCTCTTCGTGGTCATTTAGTTTCAATAAAAGCTTTCACATGGGTTAATAGTAACTGTGAAATATTATATCATTGCTTGATTATTTTTTACTGACAGATGCCTCTGTCAAAGCATCTCACAATATATAGACTCACATCAGACTCAAAATAGAGAAAAACAGGATTGAAATCGATGTAGTAAAACCAAAGATATAATTCTTTTTTATGGCCTATTCATTATTCTTCCTTGTCAACACTTGGTGCCTATATTACTACAATGCAACTCTAATTGCCAACAGTTTGGTCAGCTACAAACTTTTTTCACATATGCAGTAAAAACTGTAAGCAGACTTTGAGTACTCCTTTAAGTATAATATCTGAGCGCATTGGTGCTCTAAGCTGATGTTTGTTGGTAATTCATACATTAAATATAAACATATCTAAACAGTGAATGGTGTAAATCCAGACGTGATGTTTCAAAGATATCAGAAGATTTGTATCAAAGTCCACGTAGAGCAAAAATATGTGTTGTAAGTTTTTGAAACCACAGAAAAATGTGTCATTAACTACCCAGCCAATTTGAATGATTTAAAACATCGCTAAGTATATAATATTAATAAGCAGTATTTTCTGCTTTGAAACACTGGGGTCATGTCCACTGAAGGAGCTGAGCTGAAGAACAAGCCACTGCAAAGCAACAGACTCTCGTTAGCAGCTAACCCAGCAGCACAAAGCACAGACTGGGAGCTGAGGAGCTAATGAGCAACTGTACAGTGACCAGGTCTCAAGGAGGTGCGCTCTACCTACAGTGTAGGCTCTGCGACGACGTAGACACCATACCCTATGCTGTGGCCTGACATACAC
Organism: Cephalopholis sonnerati; assembly: GCA_019142605.1. Taxonomy (NCBI): domain Eukaryota; kingdom Metazoa; phylum Chordata; class Actinopteri; order Perciformes; family Serranidae; genus Cephalopholis; species Cephalopholis sonnerati. Next base: position 8,550,611 of record JAGQAX010000011.1, on the reverse strand, counting down.
CTCTTCAGAAATGTAACCTCATGTCGCAGCAATGCAGACCTCCTATCTATTTTTTTAAGCTGTAAACCAATCTCTTAATAAAATTAACCTTTATTTATTTTATTTCACAGATAAGAACTGAAATCTATTAAGCCTCTATTAAGCCACGTTTAATGTGTGTTTAATGTGTGTTTTGGGTGTGTTTTGAATCAACTCAACCTTACAGCACTTCATAGAAACCCCGCCGCCAACTAATGTTTTGGAGGTGTAACTGCAAAGTGACACAGACACCACACTGCACAAGTATAAATGCTTACAACAGTGTAGGCCAAGTGTGCAGACTTCATCGTAGGCTCTGCATAGAGCTGATGCACAAGTATATATCCACCTTAACATTATGCCATATTAAGGTGCCCACAAAACCTTTTTCACCTGTTTGTGATTTTATGGACCATAAAGACCCACAGAAGACAACAAAGAGCATCCAACATGGTGCCTGTGGGATTTTACCTCAGCTGTGTGGTGCTTAAGATGATGTAACTCTGGCATTGTCTTTACTTTCAGCCATTTTATCTGAGTGTCTGAATTCTGATTGTGTCAATTTATGCACTATATTGTACCCTCAAGTTCTCACAACAGAACAAAAACAATTAAACTGCAAACAATCTCACAACAGTGCAACTGCATTTTATAAGCTGTGTCTGAAATCACTTACTTTTCACTATTTAGTGCTGTATATTTGCTGTAAGCCCTTAACTTGGGGCGGCAGTAGCTCTGTCCCTAGGGTCTTAGGTTGGGAACCAGAGGGTTGCCAGCTCAAGACCCCATCCAGACCAAATATGGAGCGTGGACTGGTAGCTGGAGAGGGGCCAACTCGCCTCCTGGGCACCACCGAAGCACTAAACCCCCAACTGCCCGAGGTGCCTGTGTGATAGAGAATATAATACATGAGAACCTAGGAAAAAAACAACAATGATGCAAAATCAGAATGATTTATAAGTCAAAGAAATCTCAACTCACACTTAATATAGAGTAGGCGAAGCAGCAATGAATGAGTGAACTATTTTCCAGCTCCACTCTTATTGTTACAGGTGGAATTGTGGGTCAGTACTGCCCATTATCACCACAACCACAACAGCCATTCAGTCTGTCTCTGTCTCTTTATTATATTCTGCTTCTTTTTGATGCTTCTTTATTATATTGCCATGTTAAGGTGCCCAAAAAACCTTTTTACCCTTTACTTACATGGCTGTACATCAATGGATACATTTTATTGAGCCTCACAACCCCCGAAAAATGATTCGTTTCACTATCAAAATTTGATAAATATGATTCAAATAACACTTGAAAAGTCTAGAAGAGCCTCATGAATCCTTTTTATCCAAAGTCAATTTAGCAGATCAGCGGCAGGAGTTTCGAGCACGCCTGCTGCTCTATGGGCTACCCGATCATCTGAATTATTTTACCTGTGGCAGTTGAATTCATTTGGCATCAGGTGCCACTGAGCAACTTTCACAGGAATAAACAGGGCCCCACCTCCGCACTGTGTCCAACTGTTTCTATTTATCCATGGCAGTGACAGACTCTTGCTCAGCATCAAACATGAGTACAAAGCACACAGCCGCGAGCAGTAACTGGCTGGGTTGGATAGCTGATTTGAGAACGATCTGACAGACCAAAATGTACATTCATGATAGCTATTTTTACTTTTGTTCATAGGATTGTGTCGTTTAACAGATTTGTTTATTCAGATATTTATTTGACTGAAAGAGCCAAGAGTGTTACAATCTTGGTTTTTGTTTATATTTTGTTATCTTGTGGACTTTGTTTAGGAGTTTTCTGTTTGTGTTCTTCCTTGTGTCATGTTATTCAGTCATGTGTTATGGTGGGTGCTAAGGATGACTCTGGTGTGTCATTGAGCCATAATTTCTGTCTGGGCCAAAAAATCCTAAACACAAAAATGGTTAAAAACAAAACTGTTTAAATCCACAATGCAGTACTACAGTTGCCAGTCTTGTCACATTTTCAACAATGATTTTCTAACGTGTATGATTTATTAAGAAATAAGTCTCTAATTTTACTTTACCCAGGGACTTTAATTCATAAATGTGGATGCAGCATAAAAGTGTGGGTCATATTAAAGCACACATGTGAATGAAAGCTTCAGTAGATCTGCAAAGCTTTCATCATGGCAAACATTTTGATATTGATGAGTGGTTATCAGCGTACTTTGAACTTTCCCGAGGCCTCGCTGCTTGTTTGGTTTTTGGTCAATATTAGTGTCTGCGTGTTACATTAAGAGTTATTAAAATCAAGTGTGCAGAAAGCCCAAACTGTGTGAGGTATAAAAGAAACCTGTGTAATAACTTTATTGATTAAGACTCTTTTTCCTTCCCTGTTGGTGTTGGTCTGTATATTCTTTTGTCCGATTGCTCTAAATATCTAAGACTACTTTTATCCAGTTTCTGATAATTTAATGTACATTTCATACAGTTCCCATATTTTTTTAAATCCAGATGTTGTGCGTTGAACATTCAGGATTCAACCATCTAATTGTGATACATTTTTGACCCCTCCTGAGCATGGTCTCACTCTGAAGTCATCAAAATCTGGCACTTGGGCAGTGACATGCAGCATCAGAAACCAATGAAAAAGGCATCCTTTAAAGGATAAATCCAGTATTTTGTGCTTTGAGCCCCATTCCTGGGTTGTTTATGATGAAATAGAGCGGTTAAGACCAAAATCTTGACGATTGTTCCTCCTCTGACAATTTGAGAGAATTTGGCTTTCCCCTGCCGGCGAGTTTCCTGGCTTTGAAAACGAACGTTTAAGGTGGTTTTAGGACAGATTTACACATGGCCATAGACAGCATTGTTAAGCCAGGCAGGGGAAAGCCAAATTCTCTCAAATTCTCAGAGAAGGAGCGATCGTCAAGATTTTGGTCTTAACCACTCTATTTCATCATAAACAACCAATGAATGGGGCTCACAGTGCAAAATACCGGACTTCTCCTTTAAAGTCAGCTGATATGCTGTTAGTCGCCATTATAGTTTAATGGTGCTCGGTGGAGTTAGGGGAAACAGGGCGGGACGAGGAAAAAAGTTAAGGCGGTGAAAGTCCACATGTGGAGCATGGGAGCGGTGGAAGATGGGCCCAACAAACACTGACTTTCACCTGAGAGAGTGGTGTTTGTGCCCCGCAACATTGTAAAGCCAAACCCTGTTTTTGTTGCTTAAACCCAACCATGTGTGTTTGTTGTTGGTGGAAAAAAAAACATAAATTTGCGTTGATGTACACAGTGTATTATTTTGAAAGAGACTGTATGTAAACGTTAAATTTCCTGTGAAAATGGAAGTGCATCTTGAAAAAAGAGATCTTAACACGTGTCCCAGAACGTCAACAACCAACGCACCCAGGGTACCTTGCACGTTGTATGTGGACACAGAAAGTCCATGACCAAAACGTCAATATGTGACAAGGTCGGAGTGAGAATGTGTTGTTCCTCTCAAACCCTACAGGCTTTGCTCTAAGGAGAATAAACCATTGGATCTTGGGGGATATTTTGATGAAACACTGCTCTTAGGGCATCTAACACATCCATTCAAAAGTTGCTTAACTTGGGGCAGGACCAAAAGATATGAATGTGGTTTCTAGCCACATTTTCTCCAGCACTTTCTGAATTGGATGGAGCATACTTTGCTGTTACTTGTGGGGTCCAGAAATATCTTATATCTTTAGATGTAGACTCTTGCCAAATATTGGAATTAGTCATCAAATGTGCCTCACTATAAATTTCCATACATACTTGTTTCTACATGTTTCTGTCTTATCACATATATGAGTGTACTATATGTTACTGCTGCAGGATGTGAAGCAGAGGAAAATGGGAGTGCTTCTTTAAGAATCACTTCTGCAACCAAATGAGTGTTAATCTTGTGACAGAGTGTTCATGCATACTTCCTCTGTGTTAGAAGCCTGACTCCCCATATCTCTAACTGATAGTGTCACCGCTCTGTAAAAGCTGTGTGTTTAATTATGTAGTGTGTCTATCTTTTAACTTTTATCTGAAGCGTTGAAAGAATCATATGTTTAATTCTTGCAAAGATCTCTTACTAAACACCTGTACTGTATTTTCTATTAAAAGTGTGAACATTTGAGAATGGTTTATATGACAGTGACAGTGTTTTATGCAAACCTGACGTGGAAACAAAAGGAACATTTATAGTGCTGTATTAAACAAGTACAATTTTCCATATCATTTGAATTCCTTCCCCCTTATTCAGGACATATAAAAGCCTGAGGCAACAACAACAATAGCAACACATGAACACATTGATTCATTTCGTGCAAATGTCAAAAGTGGGCCAAAAATGTTGCGTGTGGTCAGCACCCTGCAGTGTTACTGTATTGTTGTTGCCTGATGAATGCAAACATTATTTAGTATTTGGAACTAAAAGTGATGTTCTTGTTCATTTGATGGGCTGGAGGTTTTGTCAGAGTTATGTTATAAATAGGCAGATGACCTTTTTCACTTCTATAAGGTATAATAAGCCAGTGTGTATGTGTGTCATCTATGCAAGAAATCCTCTCTGAGCGGGGCAATAAAACTTCCCTTTAATGGTTCTTTAAGGCATTCAAGTGAAAAACACATTTAATGTACAGACGTGAAACGGTCAGTCGTGATCAATACTTTCTGCTCTGCAATCAAAAATGTCATAAAGAATTGCACACAGGGAGGTTTCATCAATCGATCAACCTTATGTTTTTATATTTCAGAGAGCATCAATACTGAGGTGTAGCTTTGTATGTCCCTGGAGGGGAGGATCTTTCTCTACTGTACTCTCACCCCTTAAAAAGCTATCATATTATATAAGTCAATAATTTCCTGTTAGGAAACATTGCTTCCATTAATTTCAGTTCAATAGAGAAGCAACACAATAAAATCAGAATTACTGTGCTGTAAAATATGAATAGAACTGTTTAAACCTGTGATTTATAAACAAGAGTCTATAGAGGCGAAGTCCCACACCTCTCTGTGTCCTCTAGGGCTACCTGTTCTCATTCCGCAGTTGTCAAATACTGCCGGGTCAGACACTAACAAAAAAAAGGCATCCTTTTGTAGCTGTATGATATGCTGCTGAGTGACTTCAGTTTATGACTCTACCAGACGGCGTCAGTTTCAAACACTGTTGGCAAATAAAGTATTTTAAAGAGCTGGAAAGTCCCCATAGAAGGGTCAGGAGGAGCGGTGGATGGGTCCAGCAAACACTGGCCAATACCAGCCAAGAGTGTGGTAGTCACTTCCTGTATGAATGTTTAACCAAACCATGATGTTTCTTTCTCTGAACCTAACCATGTGCGTTTGTTGCACAAGGAAATAAACGTAAGTCTTTTACCAACATTGTAAGTTTATGTTAAAAAGACTGTACTGATCTAACAAGCAGAAACTGGACATTTCCTGGGAAAACAGTAGTGTACTTTGAAAAAACACAAAGCATGTAATAGGCATAAATTAGCATGGCGTCTCAAAATGTCAGCAACAGGTGCAACAAGGATACCTAGCACGTAAGATGTATATCTTAAAAATCCACTGAACAAGCTGCGAGATGAGATGAGTTGGGGGTGAGAATATGTTGCCATGGAAGCACATTTCAGGAGTCAGTGGTGAGAGACAAATCATTTTTTGATCCCATTTGAATTGTGCCATGAATACACATATGATGTCCATCAGTTTAAAAAAAAATCAGGAAAGTTGCAGTTTGTTGAAGTACTATTTAATTTTGTGTGAAACCGTTCAGTAAAATCTCTTGTCTTGCACAATATATGTCACCTAGCTAGGTAACTATGTTCCATGCACACATGTAACATTATTTTACCTGATGTGTTTTATTCAGCAACTTGCGGTCTTTTTATCAGCTGGGAAGTAAAATAACGAGCAAGACCTATTGCTCATTGCTCACGTCCCAGGACAAAACACACAGGTATTGTAGCTTCAACGAGAAAAAAAGCTATGACGTCACCTATGTGACTTGTGTAGTCATTCTAATTATGTATTGTCACAGTCTTTTACTTCCACAGTTTTGCAACAAACTGCCACTTTCCTGGCTTGCAAAGTTATCCTTAAAATTGACAAACATCCAGCCCATTCTCACTCCTGGCTCGCCACATCAGTGATCTCAGCATCAGATACTGACGCACTGAGGCACCTTTTACGGTGATATGAAAGGCACTAACCAGCAGCAGTATGACCACTGCTGGCAACTACTGTCATATAAAGAGCGAGAAAGCCCATGTAGGACCTATGGGAGAGCTAGTGGTTGAGTCACACAAACCCACTGTCCATTTACTTTGTGAAACCAAAAGTCAGTTGCATTATTTTATCACACTACATGTAACAAGTGTGAACTGACCATCCCTGGACAACAACATGCTGTGCTAGTGTGTGTAGCATGCTACAGTAGTGATGTATGTGACATGACGTAACATGAGGCTAGTAACAACAGAACTTTTTTTTTTTTTTTTTATTGCTTTATTGATTGTGCAGCTGAAGAATGATAGGAAAAGGGGGAAGTGACATGCAGCAAATGGCCACAGGTCGGACTCAAACCTTGGCCACTGCCAAGGCCAAATGCAGCCTATGTGGGCCCACACTATTTTTTTTATATACCATATCATATTCTTTTGTTGCCTAATCTTAAGGAAATGTGTTTTAGGTTTAATTTTAGGTTTGTTTAGGTTAATTTTCTGTGAAAACTGAAGTATATATTGAAAAGACACAATACATCTAACAAGTGTTAATTGACATGCCATAAACGTCTGAAAGTGACTCAGAACCAAAAAATTATAATAATTTATTTTCTCATAAGATAATTTACTTTGTATTTATTTTTTATTGTACTTTATTGTCTCTGTCTTATTATGTATAATCTCTTATGTCTGCTTATATGTCCCTGCTCTGGTCTTCCCTCATTATCACGGCATTACACACCAGGAAAAAAAAAGAAAAAGAAAAAAAAAGAAAAGAAAAAAAATATTTTTCTTTAGTCTTTAAGTACTCTGCATATTTTTTTCCGAGATAAGGTCCCATGGTGGTCCACTGGATGGGGAGGGACTTGGCCTCTCTCTAAGAATTATCTTCACAAAAGTTCAGGGTAATCAATGTAATAGTTGTTGAGATATTTCAGTCTGGACCAAAGTGGTGGACTGACTGACCGTCACACATTGCCATCCCTAGAGCCGCAAGCGGAGCTAAAAATAAATCAAATAACTTCTCCATCGTTTTTAGCAAAGTACAGTTTTCAGTTTCTACCTGATCTCTAAACTTTTAAAAAGCACGACGATCCTTTGATCTTCTGAAGCAGACAATAGGACAACGTATCTAACTGATGAAAGGACTACGAGCTGGTACTGTCTTTATTACACTTCTCACAAGAGGAACGTAATTCTTCCAGACAGCTCCAATTCAGCGGCTCTGTCAACCTTATTGCAGCTCAGTGTCCCTGCAGTTATGACAATCTCTGCTGTCATTATTAATCTGCTCCTTCCCCCCGTGACATTTGCTGTTGTGTTTGTGCCATAATTCAACCCTCGACTGGATGTGAGGTCTTTAATGCACAGTTGAAGACACATGTATGACTCTGCTCATAAGCTTTTGAACTTAAGGAGACTTAGGGGCTGTTTGTTATTTATGAGGGGGGAGGTGGTGGTGCAAAAAGGCAGAGGCATGTCAAATCATTTTTTAAGCACTAGGGAGGGTCTTTTGTTTTTTAGTTTGGCTTAGGGGAGGTGCTTACAGACTTAAATGGTTGTGTTTTGTATTTCTTTTACCGCAGATTTTTAAAGAAAACACACCTTCCAAATCTGCATGGACATGGTTTTACAAAAGATCTGTTTTCAGTGACTCAAATCGCAGTTTGTGTTTGGACAAAAGGCCAGAACACATAGAGAAAGCTACCTTTTCAAACATACCCATGTTTGTGTGGACAAGGCCTCAGTTCTGTCTCTCCCCAGCTCCGAGCATTGCCTTCATCCATCCACCAGATGTCCTCAGATTTTCCCACCTCCCTGAGTCACCTGACTCACTTGTAATAGCTCACCTGTTTTTCGGTCTTCCTCATCAGCCCTGCAGTATTCCTGTTCATTCCCTGCCAGATTGTCAATTCTGCTTCCAGCCTCCTGAAACTGCAACCTTAACCCCAAAATCTGCCTGTAACCTTCTCTACTGTATCTTCACTTCTTCACTAAATCACTGACCTGCTCCTGTATGTCTGGGTCCCTTCCTCGTTGCCTTGTTCTGAACTGCCTGACACATGTTGACTAATGTTGGTGCATTATCTTAACTTGCACAGCAGTACTTTGTGCTACAGAATTAAGGCTCAAGGTCGCCTCCTGGGCACTGCTGAGGTGTCCTTGAGCAAGGCACTGAACCCTCAAACACCCGGGGCGCCTGTCTATGGCAGTCCCCTCACTCTGACATCTCTCCATTTAATGCATGTATAGGTCCTGTTTGTGCATGTGTGTGTATTTCAGGCCTGTGTGTATATGACAGCAGAGTGAAAAATTGAATTTCCCCTTGGGGATTATTAAAGTATATCTTCGTCTTCTTCTTAGCATGCTGACATGCCAACAGTTTGAATGCTAACATGGCATGTGGAGCCGCTCCATATGTGGTTCTAAAGTGACGAAAACCCAACAGGTCTTAGTTTTTAGGTGATTTTAAGTGACTGAAAACATGGTTATGATTATTATATTCCATGTCTGACAATAAAGATCCCTATATACTAGGAGAAGAAAGAGTTTTCCCAACACATTAAGGAAGCACTCAGCTAGAACTTCACTCTCACTGAAAGCCATTACAAAAAGCCGCCCCACGCTGTTAAAATGTGCTTTGTCTCATGGTGGCCTCAGTCCATTAGAAACTTTCAGAATCATAAAATTTAGAGATACATTCGGTGGATAAAAAATGTATGCTGTAGTAAGTAAGTAACTAAAGCTGTCAGACAAATGTAGTCAAAAGTACATTTGCCTCTGAGACGTAGTGAAGCAGATGTATCAAGTTGGATAAAATAGAAATACTCAAAGTAAAAATACTTTTTTATTTGTACCTCAGTACAGTGCTTGAGTTAATTGATTTTGTTACATTCCCTCGCTGGTTGGCATGCTAACATTTTATAAATGGATTAGATGCAGTAGAGCTGATGGGAAAAGCATTCGTTTTGCATGTATTTGGTCATAAATGGATAAAAACACAAATTTCATGACATTTTATCGGACAACCCTTCAACCCTGAGACTTGAAGAATAGCTGGAGCTATTCCTCACAGACCCTGTACATTAATTTCCTTGTTATGCCTGTCCAGTAATGAGGGGATTAAATCAGATTCTTTAGGAAATTCCTAGAAAAAAAAGACAATTTAGGCGTCGAAACAGGCTCCACAGTAATATTCTTTTACCTCTGGCCAATGTTAATCTTAATTAAAAGTGCCACATGGAGTGAAATAAAGCTCTGACGTGCTGATGCAGAGACAAAGTTGAGGCTCCAGTAGGATCATGGTTAGTTAGTGAGAGCTTGGACTCTCAGCTGGCTCGGCCTTGGACTTGGCAGCAGCCGCCTACTGTCGCTGGGAGCAGATGGTCCCTCTCTCAGAGTCAGGCGTCAGCTGTTCACATGTGCACAGGTCGGACACTGAGTCTCCCCACAGCTCACAGAGGGACCGACACAGTCACACAGACTCTGACAGCTCCCTGTTGGCTTTACAGGAATGTGACAAACTACCACTGAAGACTGTTTCTCTGTTGAAGCTCACATTTACTCTGTGAAGATATGCTTTATTCCAGGTAGGCCACAGATACATTATTTCTTCATTTCATGCTTTTATTTTAGAGAGACTAATCTTGTTTTTTATTACATATTTTGTTAGGAAATCCTTTGATCTTGTAGGTGATACTGTCACTTTCTTGCACAAAGACATGGCAGAAGTAACATTTGTCATTAAGTGCAATTTCACAAAAACAAACCAATAAAAGAGGAATTATTTCAGCAGCTTTTTTATCCTCTATACACCACTCAATAATTTTTATTTTACCTGGAACCTGCTAGAAAGTGTAAGTGTTTTTGTGTTTCACACTCACCTTTGCGAGAGGACACAGAGTTGAGATAAACAGACAGGAGGATCGCTCACCTGCTAAAGCTCCTCTAATTCCATTTGCTGACCGTGAGATCTGCCTGAACAGCTTACAAAGTCCTCACAGTATTAAACACTGGAGCTAGACAGACATTACACTGTGAGCCAACACAGGACGAGTCTGTAAACGTGATTCATGCCTTTAGGTAGATTTTAGTGTCCTTCAGTTGAAAAATAAAGAATTTATATTGAATTATTTAAGTTTATAAGTGAGGCAAAGCTGTCACTAGTGCTGGAAAGTAACTTATAATTACCTAAGTTTTTGTACTTCACAATTTTAAAGGTACTTTCCATTTTCGGCTACTTTATACATCTTTTCCACAACAGTTGAGAGGCTTTTTACTCCACTACAAAAAAAAAAGTTGGTTTCTCAGTTGTTCTTTGGCATGGATTAAGGTGCTGTTGAGCACCGCTGGCACACAAAAACCTTTTAAAGCGCCTTATTGGTTCTTTAGGGGTTCTCTACCGGTTCTTCCCCCAATAAACTAAACTAAACTACTAACCATTAACGAACCTGTAAGCTCTTGTATTTTTCTTTGGAGGTTCTCTACTGGTTTTACAGTAAGTTTAGTTTACTTCACTGAAAATGAATAAAAACATTTTATTAAAATAGCCTACAAATGGTGTATTTACAGAGAATAAGACATTAAAGCAATGGCTCTTCACCCCAGTGTGCATGGAAATATTCCAGGTTTGAAACATAATGTGTTTCTCAATAAACGTTTATAACAGGACTCTGAATCTTTAAAGCAAGCAATTTGTAAGAAATTATTAATAATCATATATATTTAAGAAAAGTGTAATTTAGAAGGATATTGCCTCTTACATGGTGTTATCTGGCATAATTTAAGGTCCAGGCCAAAAATTTAAAGCAGTATAGTGTTATACACTATTTACAGTGGCATTTCTAATGGTTCTTTGTAGCATTATTTGACAAGGGCTCTGTACAGCACCTCATTTAGATACAACTAATTAGAAACAGCAAATACGTTTTGAGGGAAACATAATGCTGAGCGAGTTTTGTTTTGTAGTAACATAATGAGGAAATGTTGCAAATTAACGCGTCTGGCAAGTTGAAAAAAGTTGATACTGAATGTATTCACTGACAACGTATTTCAGTTGTTCTCCACCCAAAATGCAATGCAGTATCCAGTCACAGGGGCTACAGCGTTACTTTTTTATTACTTTCTTTATTAACATTTAGTTGAATTCATGATCTTTCCCTAAATTTAACCAAAGTGCTTTTGTTGCCTAAACTGAAACACAACTCTAGACCTGAACCCAAAGTTCTGGTGTCAAGGTCCTGCATTGTGTACACCTGCCATCCTCCGTCCAGTGGTACATAAGTGGATCATGAATGTAGTGTTTTGTTACCTGAAAGAAACGTTAAGAAAGCACTTACATACAAACAGAATTTCTAGGAGACAGAGTCAAGCACCTATACCTTTAAAAGATGGGTGCCTTACAGCACCAAAATAAGTTCCCCTATGATTACAAGCCAAAGAATCGCTTCTGGGTACTGTATAGCTCCATTTATCAAGTTAAATCAAGATATTATTATAGGTTAAAAAAAACTATAAGACTTTATTGATTCTCAGAGGGAGAAATTCACAAGCTGCATAGCAAAAGTTTGAATGCAGGACTTTTGTAACTAAGTATTTCTACACTGTAGTATTAGTTTTACCTAAATAAAGAATCTGAATATTATTCTTCACACTTACTTGTTTGTTAGCTGTTTGTTTTTGTTATATTGTTCAGTAAATGGAGCACCTAACCTCATGCTGAGAACAATAAACCTGTATGACGGTGACCACGAGCCACAAGGTCATTTCCTCATCTGTATCCTGTTCTTAAACAAAAGAACCAGGAAAGAGAGACGTTAAACGCAGAGGGGATCCCCAGTTTCCCTCTCTGGTTCCTGAACAGGAAATTGGTACATGAGAAAGAGCCACATCCTCTCATGTCTACACTCAAATAACAACTTGAATTCAAATCGAATAAAAGTGGTATTTTGAAGGATTACTTCCCAGGATGTTCATGAGGCGTGAAGATTAAGCTCTCAAGTTATCAGCCCGGAAAATAAACTGAAAGGAGCTGACTTTGTGTTGCCATGGAAACTGACATAACTCTTGTCTTTTTGCAGGTGCACAACAGGAAACCATTTGGTACAAGTTCTTCGTTCAGGAGCTTCCTCTTTTCCTGAACGCCACATGGAGGACGTTCCAGTTTCCTCCCGTCAATGAACAAAGACCACCTGCACAGCAACAGCAGTGATAATCCTCTAAGATGGCAGTCACTTCACTCTATGTTACTGAGGAGCCTGGCTTAGCTGAGGTGGACATATGTACACTTGAGATTAATATCAAGTATGATGTCATCCCAACTATTGTCTGCACCGTCTGCCTTTCATTCGGCCTCATCTACACCTTTTTCGGTATGTATTCACAACACAAGGACTAATATTACCTGTGCACATATTACAGCGGTAAAGACGGGTTACTTAAAGTTCAACACATCCCTGCTGTTCACTGTTTTCATGTTTCTCTAAATGTTTTATTAGCCCACCTGATGGCTTAAACCGGCAGTGGCAGGTGTCTGGAAGCTGTCAGGGTTTTAGGGTGGATAAGCACAAAGCTGGAGGAGGCAGATGGAGGCCTCTGTTTGAATTTGACACGGCCAGCATTAATGAAGTGCCACCTGTTGTACAGGGGTGACATCACACCGGTTTCATAGAGTTAAACCTAATGAAAGCTTGTGTTAGTTTCAGTGGTGGAAACTAACTTATACTATATACTTAAATACAATTTTGAGGCATGTCTGCTACTTTATACTTGTACTCCACTACATCTCAGAGCGAAATGGTCAACCCAATCACCAGAAAAATATGGTGACATTGTACATTTCTGCAAACCACATACATGTTATTTGTACGTTATTATGAAGCAGATACGTTTGAGGTTTACGTTTCAGTAACGCCATAGTTAAGGTGTGCGTTTAGGCACAAAAAACACTTGGTTATATTTAGGAAAACATCATGTTTTGGCTTAGATTGCTTGCTTTTTGGGTCACAATACCGACAGAAAATACAGCAATGACTCAGTAAAAGCAACCACTTTTTGTGGTACTATCCCCACTGGAAAAGCAGCAACAAGGTGCTACAAGACTTTGTTTTTGATGCAACTTGACAGGCGTCTCACCTAGGTGACATGCTTTCCACCATCCCCTCTACCTCCTTATGACAAAGTCAGCACATGTATTACATTACTTTAGAAATGTTGATATTAGGGGTGTAAACATAGACAGTGCAGGCAGTACGGTTGCACTGGGGCCCATGGGGTGGAGGGGCCCATAAAGAGAGCAGGCCCTTGCAAATGATTCAGATTGCCACCTTGGAAATATACCCGTGATCAAAGATAAATGATAAAAAGAAGAATATCATGAGTTTAAAAATGGTGCCATTTGCTATATATGTCCTCAAAAAGGCAAACCCATCTACGTCATGGTTTAGTTTGAAATTTTTTTAATAATCAGTAGCTATCTACAACAAAATTATGTGCTTTTTGTACATGAGCTATAAAATCTATAAATATAATTTAAAAAAAAACAATTAAATGATTAACTGTCTTTGATATTTTTTAAAAGATATGCAGTGATGATTGCTATTATGTACGTTAAAGTTGTCCAGTGTCAAGTCTCTAATTGTGTCAATGCAATACATGATAGCTTGCACTAGGGTTCGTCATAATAGTGTGCACTGGGGCCTATCATAACTTCCTTACACCTGGTGATATGATAGGTATAAAACTTGAGAATTTATCATACTCATGGTTTGCAGAAACATACAATGCCAACATTTTCTTCTGGCAAGTGGGCTGACGTTGCACTCTTTACTACTCCACATTTATTTAATAATTTTAGTGACTAGTTACTTTATAGATCAAGATTTGTTATATAGACTTGTAACCATCTGGTGATGGGATCAATTCAGCCGTGATACAGCAACAACGAATGTGGGCCAGGGGCATAACATGGAGCATAAAATGAGGAGGCCTCGTCCTTACTGCCAGCCCCCTTGCTCGAACCACTACTTTGAACTCAAAAGTTTTCATGACTGCATCTTTGACGGTTGCAACATTATCACAATGACAAAATCTGTCCACAGACAGACAGACAGACAGACAGACAGACAGACGATATAAACACCTGGCAAAATACCCAAAACTGCTTCTGCAGTTGTTTCCGCTACAGTTGTTGTCATCAGGACCACAATTTGCCATGATGTCACATGCACACACACACACACACAGACACACACACACACACACAGCCTCACAAGGTAAAAACACAACCAACCGTTGCGACATTGTCGAAGCAGGTAAATAAATATATCAATGAATAAATGATGATGTAATATTATATATAACTTGCTTGTTCCTTGAGGGGAAATTCACAAGTGACCCTGCAGTATATAAAGTCATTAAAATGAGGTCCAACTTTACCTGCTGCAACACTGAAGTGATGAACATATGAATACATCAGTGATTATAATCCAGTTATATAATTAAGATGATCATTTTCTGACATTTGCCATTTTGTGTAATTAGCACTTTTACTTTTTCTTTAAGTAAAAAATGTGAAAGCAGGACTTTTACTTGTACTATAGTATTTCTACATTGTGGTATTACTACATAAGTAAAAGATCTGAATACTTCTGTTGCCACTGAGTTCTGACAGTGAAGTTGTATTTCTGTGTAACAGCAGTTTGTAGAGCTGTATGCTGTGAGGAAGATTTACCCAAAAAAAGTAATATGAGGCAAAAGAGTTCAACAAGCTTTATTTCTGTTTCTGTTTTCACTGAGAAAATATGTAGACACAAATCCAATAAACACAAACTGTGAGCCTGATTAGGAGAGCTGTGACCTATGGACCTGAAACATGTGACATTATGTAAACACATGCTGCCCCAAAGTCTGTGCTCCTGCAGCAACTCTCACAGTGTTGCATAAGGAATTTTAAGACTGTAAATAATTAATCATTCGAAGAAAACCAGCAGTTTCAGTGGTGCAGACGGAGGAAGTATTGTCAGAGTTGTCTAAGCTCTGAGTTCTGATATTACTCACATTAAAAGTGCTGATGACAGATGTTGGAGCTGGACATGAAAACTGTAACAAATTCACTCATAAAATTTATTTCAGCAATGTGTGACCCGTCAACATCAGCAGGGTCTTCCAAGTAGCTTTCAGTTAAAATTCAGTCAGAGTACTGTAGTGTTATGAAACTGCTTCTCAGTGTTGGAGCATTTACATTTAGGTCAGTGAGGACATTCAGAATCTATATGCTAATATCCAAAGCAAAAGCAGGCTGTACTTTTCCACCTTCAGCTTCTGATTACATCACATTTACAGGGTATTCAAATTGCTCAATGGCTCACTTTTCAGTTTTTGGAATTATAATTTGCAAAACTCCAAATGCTATATTCCAAATTTTGGCCTCAAAGTCTCACAAACATCATAAAACTGCTATGTTTATCACCAAATTTTAATCATTATGGTTCAAATTAAAACTGCTATTATCAAATAATGCTATAAAACAGTAATTCTTTTTCATAAAATGGAGGTTTGCATCTAGAGCAGTGGTTCCCAGCTGGTCCAGCCACAGGGTCCAGATTTCTTCTTAGTCATTGGGTCAAGGTCCATAAATTTTGATACCTTAAGCAGTGCCATGCTTGTGTTTAGCCATGCAACCTGGTCTCACTCCCAAGCTGTCAAAATCCGGCACTTGGGCAGTGACTTCTGACATCAGACACTGACGAAAAACATGTCCTTTTACATCAGCATGACTGGTTGCAGGGTGTGAGGGGGAAATGCAGGGGGATAAGAATTAGAGTTAAGGCAGCGAAAAGTCCAAGTGGGGTGGGGGTAGGGCTGGTGGATGGGTCCAACAACTGCCGACCTTCACCCGGGAGACTCGTGTTGATGTCCCGTAGGATTGTAAAGCTAAATCCCATTCTTTTTCCTAAACCCAATCACCTGTATGTGCTGGCTTAACATAACCAGGTGCATTTGTTGTTGAAGCAGTGCAGAAGCGGTGTTATACTAACATAGTATGTTTATTCTGAAAGAGACTGTATGCAAACTGTACATGTCCTGTGAACACAAAAGTGTATTTTGAAAAAAGACAATGCATATCAGGCTGAAGTTGACACGGCGTCCCAGAATGTCAACAACTAATGCACCCAGGGTATCTTGCACATCAAATCTGGACATGGAAAGTCCACGACCAAATGTAGATGTGTGACGAGGTTGGAGTGAGAATGTGCTTGGCCTTGTTGTCTAGCTAGTTTGCTGTCTCTGTTAAGTAGCTGACCGATATTCACTCACTGTACAGCAAGGAACAGCACTTTAAAATAAAAGCTCTGATAAGGAAATTTGCTATACTTCAAAATAAAGTGTGTTTATTAAAAACTTAAACATTTGCACGTCACTTGCTTACAGAAGTTGTATTCACAGTCAAGTCCATTTTGAATGGACTTGCAAACCCACTTTTGGACCGCTACCCACCAGTTGGGAACCACTGATCTAGAGTAAGCATGACCTTTTAAAAACATAATTTTATTTGGTGAATATGCTGTATTGCTGTAAATAAAGATGATATAGTCTACATGATAACTGTTATTGTTTCTGACTCAATAAATTTACTTTTTTCAGCATCAACTACAAAATTAGTTTTATTTCCAGACACCAAACGTCAGATGTTTTTATCACTTGTAAGTGCTAATTAAAACACAGTAAACTCTAATAATGTTGTAACGAAATGCTTACAAACAGTGATTCAGTGGTCTGTACACTTTGTAATAAGCATAAAAACTTGTGCTTATATGAAGTAGCTTTATTTTAAGGGCAGAGAATATGATTGTGTGTCAAGACAGTATTTTGTGTTTAACAGCAAGAAATAGCAGGTCAGTATGGCTCTTTGCATTCAGAGTTTCCCACGTCAAAACTTTCATTTAAAGCAGTTGTAAAACATTTAAATTTAGAGATGGGAGGTTTGACTCTTTACCGACTTGAGATTGTATGAATCATTCACTATAGGAAGTCATCTTTAAATTCACTTGAGTCACCAAGCCAGTAACCCAGAGCCTGGTAAATCCAGCAGCTCCAGTGCCCACAGAGCAGGCGCATCAGAGACTTCTGCCAGCTGAACCGGCTAAGTTTCGGTTCAGCCCTCTGCTCACTTGAATGGGGATAAAATAATTCTACTGTGCGGCTCTTCTAGACTCTCCAAATGTTACCGTACCAAATGGATTGAATTCTGATGATGTCATTTTGAGATGGTCGTGATGCTCAAAAAATGTATCCACCATGTTACAGCTGCTCCTGTTCCTATGATTGTGTGTGAGAAAAATGTTTTTGGACCCCTGTTTGACCGGGAAGTTGTAATTACATGGTTTGACCACTATGTCAAATTGGCCTCAGACCCTGCTGCTGTTCATGGGGGCTTGCTCAGTAGCAGTCGACTGGTTTCAGGGCTTCCCGACTTGAGTTGACAGCTGAGTATGAAGTGATGTCAGAGGGTGGTTCGTTAAGCCGAAGTCAGACCTTCAGGTTAGAGCTGGTAGAGCAAATACTGAGTTGAAAAAAGCACTAAAGTGGTTGGTTTCTCAAGGGGCTAGGTTAATACAGTAATTACCTTGATGCATTTCCACAAATTTAGTCAATATAAAAGTCTCAAAATAGTGTGAGTGACACATGGTCATGCTTCATCAGTTCGCACTAGCTCATAGCAGGTAGGAGGAGCGAGTTGGTTACGAGTTAAGGGGGATGAAGACTTGACACTCCCGAGTCAGTAAAAAGAGTGATGGAATGATTGATTCATGTCTCGCATACATGGATAGATCAATGGCACAGGCCCGGGGGCCCAAAGTGGCCTCCTGGCACACGAAATGTCACTCAAATTAACATGTACTGACCAGGAAAAGAATCAAAATGGCCTAAAGAAAGATGAAATGACTACAGACTGACACAATGTGACTCTAACGAGTTTCAAATCAGCTACAAAGGGACACAAAGAGACTCATGATGACTATGAAAGGGGGCAAAATAACCACAAAAGACACAAAATGACTACAAAGACATGCAAAGCAACTAGAAAAAAATTCAAATGGCTATAGAAAGACTTAAAATGACCATGAGAAGAGATAAAACATCTACAAAGAGATGAAAAATGACCACAAAGAGATACAACCACTGAGAGACTTGTAGCAACTACAAAGTGACACAAAACAACAACAACATGAGGCTTAACAACTGTAAAGTCTGTGTGTTTTGCTCCTATGTAAGAGAGGTGGTGGGGCCTTCTGCATGTTTGTGCCAAGGGGTCCATTGTCTCATTGTCCACCCATGTTCTCACATTATCACTGTAACTCACCTTGGACCTTTGTACATATGGATGAGTAGATGGTAACGTACTTTATTTATCACACCTAACTTCGTTTTTATTTCACTTTTCAGGATACCGCTGCTTCAAGATGGTCATGTTCTTCTCTGGCTTCATGTTTGGCTCAGCAGCAGTTCTCCTGCTGTACCACAAGGAGCCCCTGTTGGATGCCCAGCTGGGGTCAGAGACAAAGGCAGGGTATCGGCCTGGGCGTGGGTGTGCTCTGTGGGCTGATGACCATGCTGGTGTCCACTATAGGACTCTTGTTCAGTGGCCTGCAGCTGGGGAGCTTGCTCTCCCTCGCCATCCTGCTGGTTATCGGACAGTTTCACAGCCTCACTCCAGTGTGGCTGCCTCTCTGTGTCGTACTGGCCGCCAGCATCATCACTGGGCTCTTCATACTTCAGTGGCAGAAACTGTTCACCATCATCTACACATCTGTGTTTGGAGCCACCACTGTGATGCTGTGTGTGGATTACCTGGTCGGGATGTTTAGGCTGCCAGATCAGGTGTATGATATGTTTTGTCAAGGTGTCCCACGTCCACTGTGCTGGTTTAACTGGGCGATCACTGGGATATGGCCTGTTCTGGGTCTGATAGGTGTGTTGGTGCAATGGACGTTTACTGCCAAAGGAGTATCACACACAGAAGGTGAGTTAAATTCAATCTACACATACTGATACGTTCAATCTCAGGCTGTTTTCATGTTAAAGGGACAGTTCAACCTGAAATCAAAAATAAATATATTTCCTCTTACCTGTAGTGCTGTTTATCCCTCTAGATTGTTTTAGGTGTGAGTTGCCAAGTGTTGGAGATGTCACCTGTAGAGATGCCTGCCTTCTCTCCAGTATAATGTAACTAGATGGCACTCAGCTTGTGGTGCTCAAAGTGCCAAAAAAGATTTTTTTTTTTTTTTTAAAACTCAACAGCAATGTGTCTTTCCAGAAATCCTGACCTTGTTACTCAAGATAATCCACAGACCTTGTTGTGAGCAGTTTCATGTAGAACCTATTTTCTTTCAAATGAACTACACCTGCCAACCGTATCACCATATAGAAGGACGCATATATCTACTCATGCAAGAGTCTTCTGCTCATGACCTCGTGAAATGTAAACATTAATGCCGTCCTCTTCAGCTGATGTGTAACGTTAGCTATGGAGCTAGGTGAGCACTGTGAAGAAAAACTGTAAAAAACAAACAAACAAAAAAAATTCAACAATGGCTGCCAATCAAAACTATAAAATTAGAGTCTCATTAAAGATTTTTCAGAGAAACACTGTAATTTTACACATTATTTCTAAATTATTACGATCAGACACCTTCAGTTAAGTGAAATAAATAGCCTAATTAAGACAAAGTGCAAAAATGATAAATGTACAAACATTGCCATGAGTTTTGCTGAGAAACAATGTTATTTTACAGATTTTTCATAAATTATTATGATCAAACACGTTTGATAAAGTGATGTCACTTAAGTTTCAACAAAAAAGATACTGTTACGATATGGATGCACTTCCTGTGCACAGTGACACAGTTGGTGAGTGTAGTTCAGTAGACAGAAAATAGTGTCTACTTGAAACTGCTCACAACAAGGTCTGTGGATATTTTTTATTTATTTATTTTTTGGATTATGTTTTTTGGCCTTTGTGCCTTCATTAGATAGAACAGGGTGAAATGGGGAAAGAGAGAGACAGCGGGGTCTGACAGGCAGCAAAGGGCCGCAGGCTGCGGCGAGGCATCGCCTCTGTACATGGAGCGCTGGCACTATCCACTAAGCTACAGATGCCGCGGTCTGTGGATAATTTTGAATAACTGGGTCATAATTTCTGGAAGGAGACATACTGCTGAGTTTTACAAATGTATTTTTTTGGCACTTTGAGCACCGCAAGCAGACATTTCTACAGCTGATATCTATATCACTCGGCAACTCATTCCAAAACAATCTAGATTAATAAACAGCACTACAGGTAAGAGGAAACATATGTATTTTTGATTTTAATGTGAACTGTCCCTTTAAATTTGAGCTCAAAACCACCATCTCTGATGTGACCCATGTATGATTAACGTTATTTTTTTCTAATTCCCAGCTTCACACAAAAAACAAAACAAACATGCTAAGAAGTACAGATATAGAGAGTCAAGAAGAAGACCTCCACCACCACCCCGTCGGCGCAGGCCTCCAACGCTGAAACGCTACGCTGGGGACGTCCTGGCACCGGTCAGTGGCTGAGATTTAAATGAATCATTCAGCTTTCACCTCTTCAGAGAGGCATAGTGCAGCCATGACAATCAGTGTTCTCAGTTCCCTCTGATTGCCTGACAAATAGCCTCATCACATAAAATGACAGCAGACAGTCGGTGAAATAACAATGTGTCCTCCTCCTGTTTCAGAGTTACCTCCAGAGCCTTCAGGAGCGCCAGATGGGAACAGGCTCCTCCACCAGCAGCGTCAGCACCATCACACACACTCTCATAGACTTTGACTTTGAGACAGGCTCCATGGTGCCTCTGACTGCTGCCTCGCCTGTTTTCACAGTCTGAGGGAACAAATATTTGTAAACTGCACGCATCACAGGAATCCATTATCATACACTGATTATTAAACATTCCTCTGAGATGTTCACTTACATGGAAACATTTCAACCAGTTTGACTGCCAGGCGTGAATCCACTTTAACCAGCTTCGCCAGATAATCATCAACTTGCACACAGGTGTGATTTGAGATGCTCAGAGATCATCCTCCGAATTACAACAACACAACATGCAGAGTCATCAGGCTCATGATCATCAGCAGTTTATCTCACAGACACTTTGTGTTTCACAGTCGAGCTGTTTTCTTTCACAAGATGACATGAGAATCTTTTGTTCTCCAGTTACAGTGTACCATGTGTCTACATTAGATTTGGTTGTAATTCTTTTGAAGTTCAAGTTTGACTGTTATAAAAAATGAATTCATATCAAAATATACACTTCAAATAAGGACATACATTAAAACAAATAGGGATTGTCGGACAATTAACTAATAAATCACTGATTTGACAGGAATAAGACAGCTTATGAGTATGTTGTTTTTTGTCTTATTTTAATGTCTGTAAAAGCAAGACTATGTTACACCACAAAAAAAAAAGCAATAATTAAAGGAGCAATCCAAAAATATATGGGAATGTATTGGCAGAAATGGAATATAATACTCATAATTGTGTTTTCTTTTGTGTTTAATTACCTGAAACTACTAATCATTGTGTTTTGTTAGTGTATAAAGAGCCCATCATATCTACATAGTGAGCAGGTCCTCCCCCATGGAGCCCACCATGTTGCACACCCATGCTTCTACAGTAGCCCAGAATGGACAAACCAAATGCCAGACAGGGCTTTTCATGCAAGCCCCAAGTAACAGCACGGGGCTTTGAAGCCAATTTGACATAGTGGCCAATTACAACTTATGTTGTAAAAGCAATGTCGTAAGTCAGTAAAGAAATTTCTTTGAGCATCACAACCCCCACAAAACAACTTTCACTATCAGGATTTGATCACTTCAGTCTGATAACATTTCAAAAGTCTAGAAGAGCCACACGATTAAATCATTTTATCCTTGTTTAAGCATAACAACGTAAAAAAGTAGAGAGGAGTTAGTGATGGCAGTTACTCAACAAAACCCACCTTAAGTTTGCAAACAATGACTAACATTAGCTGTCATAAGCAACGGGTCATATACCACACTAAGCACAGCAGCAAAACCATTGAGTGGACTGAGCTGTTCAGTGGTTCTTCTTATTTAAATTTTTCACTTTCTAAGAGGGAGCAGATGTTATTTCATCTTTTAAAAAAATCTCTTTTAAGCTACAAGTCCCTGCACACCCACACAGGTGTTTTCAGTTTCACTAGTTTCTCTCTGGCTGAGGCTGAAGTTGGACAGAGTCGACACAAGTATTCATTTTAATTTTATTTGATTACTTTATGTAAAAACAATAGACAGCCTACACATTTGATTTTCAGCTGTTGTCCCTGTCCAGATGTTTAAAAGACACCTTAAAATATGCAAAACAGATCTTATACAATTAATAGAGACATAAGAAATATACATAACATTATACACATTGTAGTAATCTACAGTCCATACTTAAATAAGCGGAAGTGTAACAACAGGGCAGCCAGGAAGATAACTAATACCCAAATATTTATGTTTGATTATTAATGAGCCGATCCAGTAGTAAATTAATATAACAGCATATTTGTCTTTAAATGGCAGTGATAAAATTCCCTCTTATGGTACCTCTGATAGTCTGACTGGTTCTCAAGAAATGTTAAATATGTAAAATTCTGACAACAAGACAAAGACTGACATATGTTAATAAGTTTACCATCTTAAGAACTGATGTTTATTTAGGATTTGACCACTGTGAAGTTTTAACAGGATGTTCTAGTAGAAATTTAAAGATGTGAGTTGTTTCACACCAACAGCTGCAACAAAACTAACATGAGAATGAAGCAGATGTCAATTCAAATACAGTTCTGGTTTCCAAAAATAGGCGAATTGCAGGTGTGTGGGTGCTTACTGCCATTCAATATTGCTTGCAAATGGCTCTTTGAATGCAAGACATGTTGACTTGTCACTGTGGGGGAAAAGCACAGGCGTCAATAATAAAACTGAATATCAAATGACTGGGATACCTGTGCAGAACAAAGCCATTATTAACATTATAAGTAACAACTGTGCTTTTCCTACGATGACATCGAAAATGTCTGTTGTGAAAAAAGGTCTATATTACATATTGTAGAATGTGGATAATAACATTTAATCTTACTGAATCACAGAACAAAGTCTTAGTTTGTCTTATTTCATTGCATGTGTGTGAATAACTACCTTTTAAATAATAATACAAACAAAAAAATACATATTCTGTTGTTGATTTCATGCAGTCAGTGCCTCCAAAAAAATAATAATTCTCAAATTCCTTATGCAAGTGATTCAGGGTTCAAATAAATAAGCACCTCTCTGTTTTTATACTGTATCATTCTGCAGGGTAAAGTTTGTGTTGAATCCCCGGTGGCCTCTGGTGGCTCAGTCATCACACTGCATCCAGCGTGAAGCAATGCTCAGAGGGTAGGCCTTCTCCACTGCTCGATGGTGCTGGTTTATACGCCAGAATTGACTGCCTTTAAACAAGTATATATGACCGTTTGTCCATGTAAGCGCAGCATCAGTATTAGTGGGAGCCCCGTGGAAGAGTTGTCCAATAGGTTTGGGATATGAGCTGAAGTCTGTCGGGCCAATTTCATCCCACTGCCAGTATCCAGAGCCCTGCAATGACCAGTAAATGAAAGAGATATTTAATAAATGTCACATAATAGGCTGAAGAAATATTGTGTCTGCACTTACTTTGAAAAAGATAAGTTTTTTATTCTTATTGAAGTAGAAGGCTGAATCAATATTAGCAGGGATGTTGGCCAGGCGTTTGGGGAATCCGTGGTCAAGTTTAAAGCTTGAGTATCTCCATACTTTGTCATCTGTGGAAGAACAGAGAAGAGTGCATTGTATTTTAAACTGCGTTTTAAAATGTTTAAATCCTGCCAGCTTCATATGTCAAACCATAGTGAGAAATTTTTGAAACTATGAAATAAATCCACCTTTCAGAAAATAGGATTTGCCGGTCCGCTGAGAGTGAACAGCTGCATTGAGGCTCCCTGGCAGCTCCTTCCACAGTGCAGAGATCGGACGGGAGTGTTGTAGCCAGAGCTGGACATCGTCCACACATACTGACCACTGAAGACATATGTCTTACGCAAAGGACCTGCAGGGACACAGTGCAGGGGAAAACAAAGCTGTATTTGATGCATCTCTCAGATTACTCATACAGAGACATATTTTATTTTTGTCCTAATGGCATCAGAGTCTCTTTACCCAACATCACTGCGTCCAGAGTGGCCTTGCAAGGATTTGGAATAACTCCTGGTACAAAGTGACTTGGCTTTCTGGATGGAGGAGTCTGCTCTGGCTTTCCTGAAAATAAAAAAACACTGCACTTTGTATAAATTGCACTTGAAAGATCACACACACCCTGACACCTGTGATTCTACTCTGACATTACCGTATAGAGCCTGGATCCCTCGTATGTCATCCGAGTGTAGCTTGAAGTCTGAGCGGTATCCGTTGTAAACAGGTCCCATCAGTGCGCTGTAGTGTTGTGAGTGTCCCAGGCCGAGAGCGTGGCCTATCTCATGGGCTGCAACGATCCTCAGGTTGGATCCAGAGTTCTTTCCTTCTGTCCACACTTCATCTTCGTCAAAATGCACAATGCCTGACTCTGGGGCATCAGCGTGAGCTAAAACATGACCTTAAAGATAGAGCAAGAATTCTTTAAATCATTGTTTCAAGTGTCAGCCTGCTTACATCAAAAGTTTAACAACTCAACATGTGTGAAGGCTCTTTATGGAAGCCCAGTTCCACCAGTGTGATGAAAACAAAAATCATGTGAATCAGTAAAATAAAAAACTTTCCCAAAGTAATGGATTAGTATTAAAAACTTAAAGACTTATTATCATAAAATAGTGAGTTAGTACCTCACAAAAATGGCTTACTATTGCAAAATAATATGACATTCTCGAAATAACTACTTTGCATCTCAAAATAGTGAGTAAATACCTCAAAATAGTAAAATGTCAGATGATACTTGAAAACAATACTCGTATTAAGAATTTTTTGAGACACTAACTCATTAATTTGAGACACTGGCTCATAATATTTGAGAATGTTTCTCATTATCTTAGGATACTGTGTCATAAATCAAAGTTAAGTAAGTCATTAATTTAAGATAATAATGCATTATTTTGAATATTATCTAATTTTGAGACTTATTTTAAAAGTTTATCATTATTTTGAAATGCTGACTCATTATTTTGAGGAAGTTTTTTATTGTTTTGAGACACTAACTTTGCTTTGATAGTCATTAATTTGCCATACTAAGTAATTATTTCTAGAAAGTTGCTCTTTATGACTTTCAGTCTCTTTTTTTAATCACTGAAATGGGCCTCTAAAGATCACAAAATTTTTCAGGGATTGTCAAACATTTTAAGAAAGTTGGTCCTACCTCGTCCATCAAAGGGAACTGGACACGACTTGTCTTTTCTATGAAAGGAGATCCTGATGTCTGCTCTTCCTTGCTGCAGCTCCTTGAACTTTAAAGGTGACACGTCGCTCCAGTACTTAAATGCACTCTGGATGGCCAAACGGGTCTTACTCTGACCCAAGTCAGGGGTGTAATTATAGATCCTGTAGGTCAGCATCTTTTTGCGCCAGTAGCCTGTTCAATTAGGAAATATTCAGGAGACTTTATCAAGCAATGTTGCAGTTAAAATCAGGATCTGAGTGTATACTATAAGTCCAGTTACCCACCCATGACTCGATATTTGAGAGATTTGTTATTGAAAGAGTCCTCCAGTCCACACCGAGGCTTGTTCATCATCGCCAGAGTGGCTGAATCTAGTTTTCCTGATATTTGAAGGTTTGTTGCTTTTTGAAAGATTCTGACAAGAAAGAACATAAATAAACATATAAACCTTGAGTGGCAGCGAAACAAGTTAAGCTTAGTTTACAAATAGTTAAATGGATGAAATATGGTCACCTTAAAGCTTCCACTATCTTCTCAGCTGCATGGTTTTGGCCTTTACTGTCCAGTGGGATGTGTAGATACCCATACTTCCTTAAATAGGCCTAAAGAGAGATCATTCATTAAAAAAGTGACGGAAGAGGTATTTAAATTATTTACCTAAATAAAAAGTAGTAATACCACACAATAAAAAACTTCAGATCAAACTTTTAAAAATGTATATAAAAGCACAACCAAGTGTAAGCAACAAAATGTTCTTAAATAATAAAAGTCAAAGTACTCACTAAGCAGAATGGTTCCTATCACGTCATTATATTATTTATCATTATTACTTACATTTTCAATTCGGTTTGGTTTGCTTGTTTGTTTGTCAGCAGGATTACAGAAAAAAACTTATTCTTCACTTTTGTTAACATTGTGAAATAAGGCATTTGGCCTTGGCAGGGGTCGAAGCTTTCTGAATACCCTGCAAGTTATTGATGCATTTACATGTAGGCAGTAGGCTACTTTAATGCAGTGGTTCGCAAACTTTTCCTATCATGCCCCACTTCATGTTGGTAAAGATTCTCAGTCATCCAGGTCATGGTAATCTTAAGTGCTATATCGTAGGCAGCTGGACTTGCTTGAGTTTCTTGAAGATGTTTCACCTCTCATCCAAGAGACTTCTTCAGTTCAAACGGACTGGTGCGACCCTAACAACACACGTGATGGCAGGGCGGGTCAATGATTCACACGTGACCTTAACAACGCTAAAACTCAGAGCTCACATGTGACCTCAACAACTCTGTAAAGCTTCACACCCACACAGAGCTGAAGAAGCCTCTTGGATCAGAGGCAAAACGTCTTCAAGAAACACAAGCAAGTCCAGTTGCCTACGATATAGCACTTGAGATGCCCCCTTCGTGAGCCAAAATATTTTTTAATCATAAACAATAATTGGACTGTTAAAAAATGATACATGTTGAATTTTCATGAAATAAAGGTCAGCATGATAGCATCAGAAACTCTTGTTTGTTTATTTTCCCTACATAAATGATGTCCATTCAACTTTGTTTCACTCTGTATTTTTCCCTTTGGTCATCCATACCCCACCTGCAGTGACTCTGTGCCCCCTCAAAGAGGGCCCAGCCCACAGTTTGAGAACCATTGCTTTAATGTCATTACAGATTGAGGTGTTTATTGTAACGACTTACAGGGTAGTTAAATCTACAGCAGAACTTATTTTTATCATTTGTTTAGTTTGTAAAATCTCAGTCTGTAAAATAACTGTAGGCTGTATGAATGTAGAAAGTCATTTTGTTGAGAACTTTTCAAAGACACCAAAGCCTCAATAATGTCTTTGAATTTGTTTTCCAAGATACAAACTTTGTAAACATGTACTGTCACAGGGCTATTTTTGGTGCCCTGAATGAAACTGATATGATCAGAGTGAATTGTTGCCATTACCAGCTGCACCACAACTTATCTCTTCTACAACAACTCTTTCAACAACAACTATGATAACTTAATCATGTCAAAATCATCCCACAACAAAAAAATGAAAATCATTTACTGCAGTATGGACAGCTTAGATTGCACCATAGCTGGTTTTATCATAATTAAGCCTGCACATAATCACATCAGTGTTATTAGGCAGCTTTAAACTGTAAAAAAAAAAAAAAAGAAAAGAAAAGGAAAAAAAAAGATGGCTAAAGACTTAAATCATGGACATTTGCTTTCAAGAAATACTTAAAACTGCCCAGAGGTTTTGTTTTTGCAGTTTTGTAGTCTCAGCTTTCTGACTTTTCTTACCACTGCTTCAGTAAATTCTTCTCTCCTCAGGCCAGCAGATGAAGCTGTAATCAGCAGAACAAGAAGCACCATTAACTCCAGTTTATATTCCATTTTCCAGTTTGGGTCTTTTTCCATCACTACAGGGAAATAAAAACTTTTCAACTAATAATAAACACGTTCTGGATTGTTTTAAGCATCTCTGGAGACTGCAGTTCCTCTATCTACATCTCTGCTCTGAGTATTAGTCCTCCCTGAGTCAGGGCTGATCCTGTTGTCTTAGTTTGGGGACCCAGTTTTTATACCATGGAGTGTCTGTACAGCACTGCCTCAAAGCCACATAATAAACCTTTTACAAGAATGTGATGCGTGGACGACAAAACCCAATACATATTTCAGACACTAACAGCCTATTCACACCCTCTTACACCATCATTTAGAGCCATTTGTCTTGAAGCGTTTAAGAATAACTTCCGAGTAATCTTGTTTACGTCAAAGGAAGCAATTTAATTAAGTATTAACTCTAAAAATGAGACTATCTGCCCACCATCTATTAAAGGTGATGACTTATAACACCTTATGTCACTGTGGTGAAACCTTCTTGATATTCAATCAAGCTGCAACATTTTGTAGGTGAATTATTTTCCAGACGACATGAATTAAAGTGTGACAGATGTACCAGAAATACTGCTTTATGTTTGTGGAACAATATTTCACATAAATCTGAACATTCTTTAACCTCATGGTTACAGCTCTATGAGGAAAACAACTCACCGCACTTCCTCCACCAGACAACAGCTAATTATATTGTTCACAATGTAGGAGCCCATTCAAGGAAAAACAATGACGCCCCCGTGTAACCATCGCTACAAATCGTGCTCTGAATGGAGACAGAGAACGCCTCTTTAAACACTGTGAGATGCAGCTCATAAAAAAAAAGAGTGGACAGATGGGAACAAGACTCAGACATGCTTAAAGCAATTATATTTACTAAAATTAAGCACAGGTTCAATTTTAATGTCAAAAAACACCGGACAATTCCTGATTTTTCATCACTGAGGGCATCTTTTATTTATGAAAAAACAGGGGTTTTCTGCCCTGGATTCTGCCTCTCAGGCAAAGCACAAATTCTATCCTTTGCCGCCTTAAACTTAAAGGGAAATTTTGCAGATTTTCAATCTGCTCTGTGTTGTTGCAACTTGGGAAATTGATTCATTGACCTTTCTGGAGCAGAACACAATCTTAAACTATGTCACATTTCCAAACTACACTAAAATGCTCTCATCATTTGAGAATTAAAAAAATTGAGAATACTTAAAAGGGTGAGTTGAAGTTCAAAAGTCTATGAGATTTTTCCATTTGATTATAGATTATTGCTGACAATAAGCTCTGTGGCAAACAAACGTTTATGATTCTTAAAGTTTTGTTCAGCAAGATAATCTTAACAGATGAACCCTTTTTTTATGATTCAAATCTAGAAATGCAATCACCAGAAGTAAAAAGGTAACATTAGGCTACAAATGAACTACACTACAGTTGCACGACTTAATGTCGCCCCCACAGCTGTAAAGCCGTGTTCGGTGTTATGATATTCTCTAGTCTCATTTAGCCACTTGTTAGCAACTGCCTTTCTTAAGACACAAAAAAAGCTTCAAAATTCACGAGTTGGGTATTTACTGACATATTTTATGTTGTGGAACAAAACGTGACTGTCTCTTCAGCTTGTGTTAAACACAGACCTTATTTCAGGCATCTAACCAAAAACCCACTGCCTCTGAGACGAGGTGACCGGGAGTGCCAAAATGCTAACTCATTCTGGGTTTTAGGACTCATTCGGGACACTCTACTGGTTAACACTAAAATTTAAATAGTTTACAGTGGTGAGCCAGCTCCAGAAAAATCTGCAAAAACAAAAAATGAAATGTTTGGAAAACCATTTTGCTTTAATTTGTTTAGTTTAATTGGCAGCTCTAAAGTCACAGTTAACCTGATATCCGACAGTGAATGTACTGTATGATTTCCTGTTAGAATAAAGCAGTAAAGCATGTTGATTTCTTGTATATCAACTGCAAAAAAGTACATTTCACTAATGTAAGTATACTTATAAGTAGTTTATAGTTTTAAATCAGGACATAAAATTGGATTTTGGGGGTCACTCAATCAATTTTTTTTTACATCAAATTCATTCTTTTTGTTATTTCCTATCGATCTTTTGCGAGTTCCCCAACTTTTATCAAAGTGCAAAACTAACTTACCAGAGTGAAGAATACTGTTTAATCTAGAAGCTGTTTGCAAAGGTCACCTCGTTTGGTTTCATTACACTGAGAGGAAAAAGCATTTGCTGAAATTTTAAGATGAGCATTTTAAATCATTGAAAGGATACATGCAGCTTTATTCTTCTATATTCTTCTTATTGTCTACTTGTTTCTACCAAAAACGTCATTCTTTCAGAACAGGTCATGAATGTTCAGTTTCAGGTTGTTGCTTTCTTTTAAGGCTCAGTCATTCCCTAAAACAGCAGAGGGCTTTAGTTATTAGCCAATGTCACTCAGACAGGAACTAATGGTGTGTTTGTTTGGGTCTATTTTCAGCTGCGGATTAATACACATTTGGTGTTCTTTTGAGTATTTACAGAGGCAGGACGGTGTAAAAGGGATCAACCCAAACTAACTATAGTGCCCATGTTCATCATAATAAGGGAACAACAGTGTGGCTATTTTTAACAGTTTTGTTAGCTCTATGGCACAGAGGAATAAGACTTATCAGGCTTTGACTACAGAGACAATACAGTGTCGGCAGGATCAATTAATCATTGCTTTGAGTCTTTTATGGGATTCCTTGACAAAAGAAAAAATACAAAGTACCACCAGCCTCATCCTTTAAGTCTATAACGTGTTCCAAAATATAGATGTTTTTCTACAGCCCAGTCACCAGAAGAAAATGTTGTCATTGTACGTTTCTGTAAAGCACTAATACATTTACGTTTCCATACATATTAAGTGGTAAAAGGACTGCACTTGTACAGTGCATTCCCAGGCTTCTGACAACACAAAGCCCCTCAACGCTTTATGTCATATCCACACATTCACACACTGGTGGCCGAGGCTATCATACAAGGTGCCAACGTTTCTAAAGTGATGTAGTATAAAAGCTGACTTTGTCACGGGGAAGTGGAGGTAATGATGGATGGCTTGTCACATGAATGAGACAGCTGCAAAACTGGAGACCAACAACAAAACTGGTTGGGACATGAGTCACTGCTGCTTTTCAGGCCCGAAAAGTGGTTGTTTTTTATCAGGAGATCGCTGCTTTTCCTGCTAGGATTGTTCCCACCAAACCAAGTATCTCAAGCCAAAACATGATCTTTTCCTAACCATAACCAAATGGCTTTGGTGCCTAAACCTAACCACATTAACTACAGCATTGTTGAAATGTAAATTTTTCGATGCATCCTCTACATTGCCATGTACAAATGTAACTCATTCATGGTTTACAGAAACATACAATGCAAACAGTTTTCTGGTGACTGGGTTGAATTTACATCCTGGCATCCAAAATAATTCCCCAGTTCTTCACCCACAGAGTACTTATTCACTCTACTAATAAAAAGCAATGTGAGATAAACATTTTACGCAGCATGTCGTTTTAATTAATGTAATAACTGTTTAGACAATGGCTCAACATTAGTGCTACTACAAGAGGCCATCGAATTACTGACAAAAATGTTGTGTTATTTCTTAGAGCAGACGAGTCAACAAACTATATTCTCTTAAACAGAAAATATTTTATGTGCAAGTAATACCGTAAGAATACCTGATGCTGTGAAAGGTACAAAATGGAAAGGACAGACACGCACAAACAATTCACAATGATGTCTTTAAAAGGTATTTATAAATGAACTGCCTGGTCGATACGAGCGTATGAGCAGGAGTCTTAATGTTATCTGGAGATCTGAATCTAGAAAACAGGCCCATCAGGTCTGAAGATGTGACGCCTGCTGCGTTACATCCTGTCACTCTCTGCTTGAAAGGCGCTGGGACTGTGTTCACTTCCAGAGTTCAAGATGAATATCAAATAGGTAGAATATGTTTAATGGAAGCTATGATCACAAAGCTGCAAAGGTCCCTTCCCTGTCTTTCAGTATGTTTGTATGTTTATTCTGTCCGATTCTTCTGCTTTCCTTTATTGCTTCAAGAGTCACGCTCCAGCTGCTGTATCTCATCTTGTAAGGCTTGAAGCCGGCCCAGCTTTTCCAACTGATCCTTTGTCGGCTCCTTTATTTCCC
The DNA here is from genome assembly GCA_019142605.1 of Cephalopholis sonnerati. Taxonomy (NCBI): domain Eukaryota; kingdom Metazoa; phylum Chordata; class Actinopteri; order Perciformes; family Serranidae; genus Cephalopholis; species Cephalopholis sonnerati. Next base: position 8,518,350 of record JAGQAX010000011.1, on the reverse strand, counting down.
CTGAGTCCACTTTCTGCTGCAATTCCTCAACTTGCCGTAGCTTCTTTTTCAGGTTTTTGATCTTCTTGGCCTTTTCAGCTGCTGCTGCTGCTGAGGAATCATTGGGAGACGACACGGAGACCGGCGCCTCTGTCTTGTTTGAAGACTCGCCACTCTCTGAAATGGACATGTTCTCGACAGCATCGCTCACCGAGTCCACATCCCCGTCCTGGTGCTGCTGCTGTTTTCGTTTCTCTTTGCGTTTCATGTTGCGTTTGGCAGACTTTGAGAGACCAGCTGTCTCGCTGTCCCCGCAACCGGGGATCTTCTGCTGCTGCTGCTTTGTCGGAGCGGCATCGGACGGGCTCATCCCAGGGGGCAGGTCTGGCTTGCTCTTAAAAAACTTCACAAACTTGTTTTCATAGCTGAAATAGCAAGAGACAGAAACACAAGATTAAAAACAGAAGTGAGAGGATAAAAATGACTTCCCATTGTTGTCAAGACATATTTGTCATTTCTAATGAATATCAGCAAATGCTAATCTATCAAACCTTCCCTACTTGTTCCAATCCGCCACTAGTCTCTCAATAACATTATGATTTATATACAACTATAGCACGGTTCCCACATATTTTTACCATTGAATTTTCAAAACTTTTCCATATTGTTATATTGTATTTCACCCCATCTCCATGGCTTTATGTAAGCAGCATAAAATAGGTAGGCCTGTGCAGCGTTACAGCCATACATTACTAACCTCGTAATTCCTAGGCATTTGCAGATAAGCAAACTGCCTGCGCTTGCTGACTTCACTCACTAGTTAGTAATTCCTTTCGCATACACGCTGCTTACGTCTATAGACCAGCATAGCACATACAGATACTTCACAAAACATTGAGGCTGCGCTCATTTTTGGGGGGTAGAAAATCAAAGACCCTGAAGATGTCAATTTGATTTGACGTGTTTGGATGATAATTTTGACAAGACTGTACGCATATATTTCTTGTTACACAAACATTTGCTTTATGGACATGTCTAATAATTGTTTTGCAACCTTGCCTGAACCTGAGTTTTGGGATACCTATTTAATAAATGCCTTGGTGATGAAGCGATGCTGCGTCTGGTCTATGTGTATCATTCGATAGTGGCATTTTAACACTGCAGCGCAGCAATGCAATTTAAATTAGTAACACAAGGAAAGTATTACGAGTAATATTAGACATGTTTTGAGATTTTTATGACTGTAATTTAAATAAAACAATATTCACGTAAACAAAGTTTTCCAACTGCACTTACACTGGGACTTCTTCCTGGGGGGTGTACCCATCCTTCACCCGCCTCGGCTTCCTCCATGTTCCATCAGGTCGCTGAGTGGCAGCAATGTATTTCCCTGAAGAGCAACAGGTACAACATATTACCTCCTTATTCTTATGTTCTCTTTTTAGGGCGACAGTGACTACAGGACTACAGACTACTGGCTTCATTGTGCATTAATGTGTACTGTCCTTGTCAAATAAATGTACATGACTGGATGAAGTGAAAGATGAACTGCCACTTAAATATAACACAGTGCACACACATCATCATCATCATCATCACGCTGACATCTGGAACATTTTACAACTCCACATCACCACAAAACTGGTTTGTTAAATATTAGCTGGAATTGCACTAAATAAGTGATACATTATTGCTACTGGAGATGACCATTATGAACATAATGTTAGCCAGACAGCAAGTGTCTGGTCAATCATATGCTCAAGTGCACTAAAAGACATAATCGTGAGTTTGTGAACATTGGCACCAACAAGGTAAAATAATGATTCATGTCAATGAATATTTTATGTGTAGGCTTTTTGGACAACACATTTATTAATAATTTTACTGTAGAATATTACACAATAATAAGTGCCTTTAATGCAGCACCTCTTAACAAGAGTATTATAGATTTAATAAATAACCACATGGGCTTCTTGGGCTTTTATTGCACACTGGAGAGACTGAAACTATAAAATCAATGAGGTGACGGGCTGCGGTAAGTTTTTCAAACCACCAGATGTCACTGTGCATGTTGACTTTAAAGCCCCAAAGCTTCACATCTTTTTCTGGCATAAACACAAAGACAGCTCCAAAGCTTCAACCATCCATCACTGGTTTGACAAGCTGTTCAGAGAGTGTGTATGGTAACTTCCATCCCCTCATGAAAACACACAGTCTCACACTCTGAATCATTACAGTTAGCAAAAGCCTGAAAACCCACAACACTTTTAGGTACAAGGACAATGAGTTGTGTATTACAGCTGAGGAATAAACTGATATAATAAGTACATTTGGAAGTAGGCATCATATAATTTTGATTATTAAAAATATTTACATAGAGAAGGTGGGCAATATGACCATACATATTGTGAGATTATGTCTACTGTGACACCATACATACTGAAGGTCCCTCAATATCTCTTTGTATATCAGACCAGTGGTTCTCAAACTGAGAGTTGAACTCTTCTGAAGGGTCACAAGATAAATCTGAGAGGTTGTGACATGACTTACAAGAAAAAAAACAACTATTTTGTTACACAAAATTTGCTCATTTTTCAGGTTTTTCTAAAATCTTTAATCTTTTTTCTTGTGTAGGTGAAACTGCTCACCACTAATATATGACATGACAAAGATTTGCAAGTAAGTAAATACTGCCTCAAGGCAAAAAGGTGAATAGCCACCAGGGCTGGATATTAACACCAGCCACCAGCCAAATGCTGGTAAAATGTTTTTGTTCAAATTTAAGTGGTTGCTCGCTTCACTCACAGGCCAAAAAACAATGGTAATCTGTTTAGTGGCTGGAAGATTTCTGATTCCATCAACCACAGTGGCTTGTGGACAAAAAATTAATTTCCAACCCTGGTAACCACTGTTAGACCGTTTTAGTCAATACTGCAAACCAATAAGCAGGGCTGCTTTTTTTAACATCATTTATGCATAAATGAGGTGGAGTACCTTAATTTGTCATGTCAGGTTAATCTATCCATTAACTGTTTCTCAATTGATTTTCCTGAAATAATATATCACGATTTATATCGATGTAATCACCCTGGACTCACACAGCTTTCATCTTCTTTAAATTTAATTATCTGATTCATAACTGCACTGCAACTTTACAGTATAATCTGCATTTAATTTTGCACTGCTTGCACTTAGTCCTTGCGCGCGCACACACACACACACACACACACACACACACACATACATACATACATATATACATGTACAGTGTAACAGTCTTTCACTTTTTAGTGAAGTAATGTCTCTAAGTATTACATATAGTTGATAAGTACTGGGGGGGTGTCTTGTATTTTGCCTTTTAAAATGTTGTCTTTAAAACTGAGATGCTATAACAGTTAATTTTCTCAGCAATATTAATTAAGTAATCCGTCTATAAACCATAGCATAAAAATCATACATGAATATACTCTTAACTTGTCTGTTTTGGGTCCTAATCACTGCAGTAAATCAGAGTTAGGTGTTCAAGTAGTCTGAACTTATCTTACTGTTGTAATTAGTGACTGTATACCACCATAATAACTCACATTAATAATTAATATGAACTACATTTTCTCTTCTGGGACAAAAATATATGGTGAAAAGTTATTTGAGAACAAAATTTTCACACACAAAAGACCGCGTTATTAATATCTGGTATTGAGATTAAATATCACCAAATAATCGCACTAGTCATTGATAATCACAGCAGAAATAGCAAAGTGGCTAATGTTAGCTAGCTAATGTGGCAACTGTCAGCTCGTTGTGCAAAAGGCAATGTGGCTAATTAAAACACTTACAACTCTAAAGTTACATAAAAACCAAACGTTTTTTACTGGCTGCATGTAAATATAGCTGGATATATCACGGTATTTTTACACTAACGTTGATAAAGTGCGATAGCTACAAGCTAACCAACGTTAGCCGTTTCAGCTAACGTTAGCTACAAAACAAAACATCCGAATCACAGACGTCTGTTAACATGTTATTATCGACAATCAAACCTGCAGATGAGAAACTAAAGATCTGGTTTTAGTGGCTGGTTCTGCTTAAAGAAGAGGGTTTTGTTTAAGCTGGACAAAGGTCTAGCACATGCATCAGCCTTACCAGATTCATCTGTCACATAGGGGGTTGCCATTTTGGTGTAACGTGTTGCTCCGCTCCCCTTAGACGGTCGGTCGGTTACGGTTTCCACCAAACGTCCCCTTCTCTCAGTTGGATCCCACGGAGCAGCGAAATGCAGCTTCTTCAACTCTTGTTTCCCTCGAGGTAAAAGCTGTCATGGCAGCCTCAACTTACTGATATCACAGTGAAGACGAAGCGCAGGACAGCTAATGCTAAACATCAATGGATGAACTGTGTGTGTGTGTGTGTGTGTGTGTGTGTGTGTGTGTGTGTGTGTGTGTGTGTGTGTGTGTGTGTGTGTGATCGGGCGGTACGAGGAAACAAACCGTGCGAACCCTTTTCTTCAACTTCGGATATGACGACGTGGATCATGGGTTGCCAGGTTTGGACCTTAACAGTCAACGGGTATTTTAAGACTTGATGTAAAACAATCATTTGACTCCGTTCAACAGCTTGTTGAAGTGGCCACTACCGCCCTGTAATGTTTCTAAGTGTATTATTCTATTATAAATCTACTGTGTACATTTATACGAATATTAAACGATTTTAAAAATGCGTTAAAGCACCAGAAGGTGACATTACTCTTACTCAGCAACATATCTGTCCCCATGAATTACTTCCTCGTGATTTCTTTACATATGTGTGACATTTTTCAGAAAAAATATCTTAAATTATAGATGAAGGTGTTTTTCATGACATAAACACAGAATAATGAACTTTGCTGGCCTTTTTTGGTACATATGCTAGATTTTATGTCATGCTTGTTTAATTATTTTATTTTACTGTCCCTGAAGATTTATTCCACTATTTCACCTTGTTAGTTTGTAGTTTCTCGACTTCCAAAAGCAAACACTGATGTCTTTTTAACCCATGTGTCACAATGTTATCTGTTTGTCACACTCTTAATGTTCCACCTTGTTAGGCTAAATTATGAATGAAAGTTGTTCAGATCAAACATTTGATACAGTTAGAAAAGTTATGTTTATGTGTAGGGGGTAAATTCAAATGCATTGTACGACATATAGGCTACTGCACTGAGGATATAAACTTGTGAATGGCTTCATCATTTTCTGCAGCTTAATATACTGCGCAAGCCTGATGATGATTGTCCTGGGACATGAGACACAGAGGCAGAAATCTGTAAACCCATTTTCTCTGTCCCAGTTCTCAAGTCAGAGACCTCAGGGACATGACTGCTGATCTGACAAACAAGGCCTCATTAATAAACACAACTAAAATAGTTGCATGTGTCACCTAAAGAGTGTCTCAAAAATGAAAGTAGTCAAAGAAGACATTGTTCCTTCAATGCAATCAAATTGGACTACTGTACTGGCCTTATATCGGTTTGTCAAAGAGGACAATAACATCACCAGAACCAGAAGGATACAACTCCACTGAAGCATCCTCAATGATTACATGTCCAATTTATTTTATCTATGATATGCATCTCATCTCATCTCATCTCAGTTACAAACAGATGAATCCTTCAGGTTGTAAAGGTCCTTTACAGCTGGTGAACTTAAGCACATGAAAAAGACACTTTCTGATCTCTTGTTTTCTCTTACACAAAACCTAATTTACAAAAATGATCAGTTATTTTCATATCTGCATTGTACCAATGATTGTCTCATTGCTTTTGTAAATACATTTTTGGCTTTTTGATTTTCTACAGACACAGTGGTAAAGGTCATATTTTAAAAAGTTGGAAGCTCTTGCCAAATTAAGTATTTTAAAAAACCACTCCGGTCGAGACAATAATTAAACAACTTGTGCACATGTAACTTTTGCTCATTTTGTTGCTTTATGGAGGCAGAACTGCATACATTTCTTCTTCAGCTTTAAAAATTATGTTAAGGCTGTCAATGTTGAATGCAGTTAGGAAAATACTTACGTAATAGTTAGTGGTACTCGTATAAAAAAGGCAGGAAACAGAGATCATCTGATGTCTGACAGAGATATGAATAGCTAAAATAAGTGGTTAATCAAAAAGAGAACATATGTATTTAATGATAATATGGGTACAAATACCACAAAATCATAATATAAACAATAATATTACCAGAAATACTTACTGTAAGTTGTAGGTTTTTGATTGACCATGCTGGAAAAAGTAATGAACTGAAGAAGTGTACATCAAATGATTCATTCCAACCTTTACTCTTAATATGTATGTCTGCTCTTATGTCCCATATGTTCATGTTTTTTTTTCTGTGACCTTCTACTTCTACTTCACTGCGGGAAGTATTGTACTTTTACTCCACTATATTTATTTGATAACTTAAATTACTCATTACTTTTCAAATTCTAAATTCTACCAAGAAGTACACGTAATTAAAGTTAGCTTCACCTTCACCAACTGTAAAATTAAAGCAATGTACACATCAGTGCATTGAATAATACAATGGGGGGGGGGGATTCGGGTTGATTTTTTATGTCGAAAAAGGAGAGAAGAAGAAGCAGATGATATATTTTATACAGCCCTGTGAGGAAATTCAACTCCCTCACTCTGTTGTCATATATACATAGGCCTGAGATACACACACATGCACCAACAGGACCTATACCTGCATTAAACTGAGGGATGCAGGGCCTTGCAGTTGGAGGTTCAGTGCCTTGCTCAAGGGCACCTCTGTGGTGCCCAGGGAGGCAAAGTGGCACCTCTCCAGCTACCTGTCCACACTCTATATTTGACAGGAACCTGAGCTGGCGACCTTCCAATTCCCAGATGGAGTCCCTATGGGTTGAGTTACTGCTGCCCCCTCCTTAACACAGATCCTCCCCGGCCTGTTGTAAAATAAATGCAAAATACAGAAATTTCAAGTTGTATGCCCCTTGTCTAAGCCAAAATAAAAATATAAGTCCTTCCCCAGTGCTTAAAAAATGTTTGACATGCCTCCCCCCTTTTGCACCAACCCCTCCCCGAACAGTCCCTTAAGTGAAATTTTAGATGAAGTGCCTTTACGTTTAACAGCGTGTTTTTACACTGATATTGTTGTTTTACTTGAGTAAAAGATTAGAGAGCTTTTTCCACCACTGTATAAATTAACTACGTGGTTCTCAAGCCTTACGGTAACGTCTGGAAACCTTTACGTTTTCAAAACTGCTTGTATTAAAAGGGAGGTTCTTCGACTCCAACCTGGCAACCCCGAAGGAGTCTGGTCGATGAAAATTGCCCACAGCAGACTACTTGGCATTAAAGACGGCTGGCGGTGGAAGCTGCGGTAACCTCTTTCCAGAATCTACTGTTCAGTTTTCTTGCCAACACCAAGTACGTATCAAATAAGGTTTATCTGCTAACGCATTGAGCTAATCAGTAATATAATAACTAATGCTTTAATGGTAGCTTAGCTGTTTAAGTTGTGTAGCTAAGGGATGGCTAGCTTTACAACAGAGCACTGAATAATAAAGGCAGTCTGCTAGCTGCATGCTAGCCAAGGCTGCATTCAAAGGTCCGTCCATAAAGAAGGCGTTAATACTTTATGCTGCATTCAGACATTGCCAGTGTAGTTCTGAAAATTTGACGTCAATGGCAAATTATTTGCGGTCAGAAACGCAGAGCCCCGCAAAGCTAACCACACAGCGTTAGGTAATGTTAGCAAGCTAACGTTAACGTAACCTCCGGACTTCAGCCAAATATGTGAAATGAGAAACACTGAACGGGGAGACCCTGTTGTGTCTAAGAAAGATTCTGCAAAGAGTTGGCAAAATATGGATTAGAAGACACTTCAAACAGCCACGTTTCATAAGGAATTAAAGAGGGTTAGTCAGCTAACATTGACACGAAGTTGGCTGTTTGATGGTTAACGGTAGTCGTTAAGCTAAGGTATTTATTTTTCTGAGATTGTAGGAAACTCTGGATATCTGGATATGTTTCATGTGTTGGCTAATTTGACTTAGTCAGCCAGCCAAATTGCATAGATTTGATTAAGTATGAATTAATAAGCAACCATACTATATTTATCATTCATACAGGTAACCTGTTTGTATCATTGTATACATTGGTTTGCACCTATTTGCACCTTATTTTAGCTAGCTTTTATATTTTGAACCTTACTGTTAGCAAGGCCTTTTATTTTATTATATTTTTTTTACCTTGCTTCTATCTAGTTTTATGTTAGGTTATATTTCCTATATGATGTATTTTATATTTGCCATACATTTGCTTTTCTGTCATGTTATTGGACGCTCTGTATTTGCAGTTACCTAACTTTGTTTTGCAACAGCTGCATCCCAGTTTCCTCCAGGATAAACAAAGTACAATCTTATCTTATTTTAGGATAATGTAGAATTAATATATTTTGCATATTTTTCTTATTCTTAAGTCAGTGAACCTTTGCTCATCCCGTAGAATATATTTTTGCGCATCCCCGCCTAGCCCTTCAATATAATACACTTTCAGTGTATATTATATACATGTATTTTAATATTACTAATGGGAGTGTTAATTGTATTTATTTTTTAAATTTATATTCTTGTTTCCTGTCCATGCACCAAATGCCAAAGCAAATTCCTTGTATGTAAAAACTTACTTGGCAATTGGATTTTGATCATGATATTTTTTAAGATGCAGGCTAAACCACTGGTAAGTGATGACGGGGCTCTCTTATCTGATCAGCTAGCTACAATTTAATGTTACCTGTTTTAATTAAGGATGCTGCACAGGTTGTGTAGCCTGTACTGAGAAGTGCTTGTGTTTATCTGCAAAGACTTTGAACTCAGAGACACCTGGTTTCTCCCTTTTTGTCAGGAGGAGAAATTACTTGGCTGGGAACTCAGATTGGAGCTTCATGAAAACTGCAGCCTAGCCTGAGGTTGACTCTGTGTTACATGACAGGAGTGCCTCTGGGTTTCCTCTTGCTTGTGTCACACATGTGTGCCTTTTTTAAATCTTATCAACTTATTTGATATAATCAAACTTTTCAGTCACCAGTTTTCTTTGAGTGCTGAGTTAGCACTTCTTCTGAGTTACATCACAAGTGCACCTGGCTCTCCCTCTCTCTTGACGACTCAAGCACCATCCCTCTTGATAAACATCATGCATCCTAGTGTTGTGCATGAGTGGCCACTGCAGTGTCACTTGTTGACTGTGCTTATGTGTAGTTTGACGTCTGTAGAGGTGTGGTGGAACCAGGACTGTGTGGCATGCCAAGTCTTAATCAACAGGGTGTGGGTTTGTACAGCTTGTAAGTTTCCCTTTCTGGAGAACCAGAGTCAGAAAAGGAAACCTAAAAGTTGGGAAACAGCTGGCTCGTAAAAACGAATCCAGATTGCTGGAGGTCTGGTTGATGCACTTTTAAGACTAGAGGGGACATAATTGAGGCAGACTCTGATATTGCATCAGTCAGCAAGAGGTTTTGAGGTAGCAGTATTGATTATTCAGCATGTTGATGGCATCAAGACAAATCTAGACTGACTTCCACGTGTCCCTTTTCCTGCTGTGTTAAGTGCAGAAATAGCTACATTTGTCTTTTACTGTGATTCATCTTTTAATCTCAGTATTTCTCTGCTTGTACAATAATTTGCAGACTTTTGTTTCAAGACTCAGTAGTGTGACTCCCAGTCATCTTTCTCAGTTTCATTTGAATTTGCAGCTCCAGTCACTGTAACAAAAAAGAGTGCTGAAAATTAAAAGCACATTGCAATGCAAAACAGTTTCCAAAGGCACATAGTCAAAAACTATTTGTGCCATCGGTTATGAGTTTGGCTGTAGGAAACATTCCTCTTGATCATGCCTATTAAAAAACATTTGTCACTGTGTCAAATTCTTTGACTTACTGTCACCATCAGCCCATTCAAAGGGCCCAGACTGTGAAGGCATGGTAAATATTCTGTTAAGCCCTTACAACATCATCACCCACCGCTCCAGCAGAGAGCTGAGAAAAAGGAAATACCCTCGAAGATGTGACTCTCCCTAGTCCTACTAACTTTCTCCCCTTAACTAAATGCAGTGTTCCTGCCAAGGACAATATTAAGTGCAGATTTTTTTTCGAGAATGCTCTGCCAGACAGACAATAACTTACTGAAATCTGTTTTTCATTCGTATTTCATAGCCAGAGGAAATGGATTTAATTTGCATTCGTATTCAGATGTTACAAAAGTGGAGATGTGGTATCTCAGCATTTCTGCTTCATACAGCATGGTTACAGTAACTGTGATTCGGTTCTTTCCTTCATTCTAGTCTGTGGCACAGACCCATTTTAAAACTTTTTTTCTCTCTCCTCCCCCCACAGATTTGGATCAACTTGGTGGAGAAACGAGAGGAAAACCTGAATCTTTGCTTAAACGGTGGAGGCCTGAACTGAGGCCTGATCTGAACCTCCTTCTTCCAGCCCTCCTGCCAATTTGTGCCTGGTTGGCATCTTCTTTAACAAGAAAAACTCAAAGTGAAAGTGACCACTCTTGGAACGTGTATTTGAACACCGTAAACATATTTGAAGCGTTATTTAAGTCTTGAGGAAGTACACGACAGACCATTTCCTGGATACTTCTGTGTGACAGCATGGCAAAGAAAAACAGCCAGAAGGGTATGTGCACACTTTATTAATGTTTTAAAAGAAATTAGCAAAGTGAAACATATTTTATGGTTTAAATTTAGCATTCAATCACACACACTATGTCATTTGTGTTTCAATGGCTACAGTAAGTCAATTACTTACTGTAGCCATTGAAACACAGGTTAAGGTTAAGTTACAGGAAGATCATAGTTTGAAAATAAATTACAGATAAGTGTGTGTAAAATAAGTTATATGAAAATTATAATGTCTTCACAGGCCCCAATACTTACAGTGAATCTCAGTAGTTTTTAGGGAAATGCTGTGGACATTTACAGTGACATTAACCTACTTTTGTGCACGAGGAAAACAACTTTTACAGGGCATTTTCTCAAGAATGCTTTGACAACATTTTTTCACTGTCTTGTCTTTAAATGGCCAAAGATTAACTTTGGACCCTGACTCCTCATACTCAGCTGTAGGCTATTTATCAGTTTTAAAAAAGAAATGTCCTCAGACCCCTTGTTGAGAGAAAAATTTTTTTTTTACCTCAACTCAGCTGGTTATGAACTTTTCTGCTTCTGATGACAGAAACCCTCCTTGAGTTTGTTGCTCTTGCAAAAATGTGTTTCTGAAAGCCTACAGTGGTTATTAGTCATTTAAATCAGATGCAGATTCAAGACTGTTCAGGCACAGATGTGATGAGTTTCTTTTTATTTTCACAAGTGCTCGCTGGTTGTGCTGGTAACTGAAGTGGGTGTGCTTAAACGCCTAAATAAAACGTCCTTCCACCTCCACAGTACAATGTGCAGTGATGCTGACGTCGAAATTTTCTCTCTGTGGGGTGAATTTTATACAAATGATGCCTTCAGTAAACAAATCAAATCTATTTACCAGCATATTTGATTAGGTGAGAATGTGTTAATAGGTTTCTTTGATTTATTCATGGAAATAAAATGGCTTTTTATCTTAAATGGAACAAATGGCTTTACAAGCACAAATCTGCCTTTGTAAAATGATTGGGATTCAAAAACTTAGCTGCCAACTCTTCCTAGGGAATTGCCGAGAAGACGTCTGATGGTTGTTTTGTTTTGCAAATGACGTTCTACTGTGGTTTGCAAATACAATTCCAGGCCCAAACAGACAATGGAGGGTTTTTCTTGTTATATTTTTCCAGATACGTCAGGGGTGGTGTTTGATACTCGCTCAAAAATGGCCATGTCCCAGGGAGGAACAGCTGAGAGGATGAAGGAGAAGGTAATACACACTGCACCATAATTGCACAGAGAACCTGCAGGTTGTTTTAGTAAGGGGTTAAATTTGAAACATTAAATCACACTTTTTTTTTGTAATACCAAGGGCTTCTAATCTGCTCCTGAAGTTAAACATTTCCACTCGGTGTTGGTGGATTCGCTCCTAAGCCTTGACATTCAGTTTCATTAGCTGTGGGCTCTGCACAGCAGCTTTGGCAACAGCAAACACGAGAGGGCAAGTTGTCAGAGCATGAACAACAGTAATAGTATTGCAAAAGAAAAAATGCAATGTTTTAGAGCCAGTCTTGTCTCAATAGGAGTTAATTTATCAGTGTCTGAAACAGATGTTCAACAGCTCAACACCTGAAATCCCTTGAAAATATGACTTTGCTTGAGGTATGCCATTATATAATCTCTCGACGAGCCTTGTCCTCTTTAAAGCTGTTAATCTATAATGGAACTACTTAAGGAAAATGGGGCAGCACACTGGTGTCGTAATGATTTCATGAAAGGTTTGGGTTTGTAATTTTAATTTTTTTATGGGGTTTCAATGCTTTAAAGCACATTTTAGCCCCTTTGCCACTGCACCAAAAACCTACACCCGCTAACATTGGGCTTTTTTATTTAATGGTAGGCATGCACGCAGGGGTGAAATGACTCTGCAGTAGTCAAGGGTATTTATCGGCTCCAGCTTCAACTGGCTTCCATTGGCAGTGATGGAAATACAACACTTGTGTGGAAACGCCAATTTAAGCCCCTTTCCAGCACAAAGCAGTGATGGGCCACCTGAAAAATGTCCATCTTCACCCAAGCAGCACTTGAACATCGTTCCAAATTAGTCGGCACCAAGTTTGAGAGAGAGACTGTATAAGTAAGAGATATGAAAAAAGAAACAGCCGTCATAATATTTTCACTGGGCTCCATGCTGCTTTTTTGTTTACTAACCTGTTTTCTGGCCCATCCTTGATGTCGACTTGAAGGACCAGTTAGAGAAAAAGTTCACACAGAAAAGCATACTCGTCTGCTGTAGAGCCGTTTACACAGCTCTGGTCTACTGACAGTGGGAAAGGAGGCTATCACCTATTTTTAGTGGGTTTTCCCATGTTTAAATATCCCAAGTACAAGCGCTAATTTTGGTTGTAAAAGGGTGTTTGAGTTACATTAAACCTAAGTAGCAGTGAAGAATAAGAGCCAAACAGCAAACAAATATTTTGGTTCTTAAAAGCAATGATGTGAGTTTCGGATAGCTGTGCAAAAATATTAATAACTAAATAATTGAAATTGTCAATATTTGCATTGGTGCGGCTGCTTTGTTTAGACTACAAACAGACACATTAAAAATAATAATAAATATTTAATAACATATTAATAAGGTTTTGCCTTTAAGCCAAATGTTAGTTATATGTTAAAGGGACAGTTCACCCCCAGATCCTTCCTTGAACCATTAAAAAGTAGTACCAGTAAGGAAGGTACTTTTTTTTTTATCATACAGGAACTAATATCAGTCACTGAGTTCCTCAAAGGGTTCTTGGTCCCTGGGGATGCAAGTCCTTGTGGTGGAAAAGCCCCACAAAGTGTTTTGTTGTACCTCACTTTCCAATGTGCTCAAATATTTTAATAACCTCAAAGAGACTGTTCACCATAAGTTCAAATACACATACTTTTCCTCTTACCTGCTATTTATCAGTCTAGTTGTTTTGATGTGAGCTGGTGAGTGTTGTAGATACTGGCTGTAGAGATGTCCGCCTTCTCTCCAATATAATGGGACAAGATGCCACTCGAGTTGTGGTGCTCAAAGCGGCAAAAAAATGATTATGAAAAACTCAACCGCAACGTCTCTTTCCAGAAATCATGATCCGGTTACTCAAGATAATCCACAGACCTTGTTGTGAGCAGTTTCATGTAGGAACTATTTTCTTTTTGGCAAACAACACCCATCAACCATATCACTGCTCAGAAGGAAGCATGCGTAACACAAGCATATGCACACCAAAACAAACTAGACCGAAATAGCACTGCAGGTATGAGGAAAAAATATATGTTTTTGTTTTTTGGAAAGGAGCCATCTCTTTAAAAAACCTTCACTGTGAATTTGTAGTAAATGTTGAATCACTTTGATTGTTATTTGATACCAAAATCTGTTTCTCTCATACGCTGTGCTCTTTTTTTGTTTGTTTTTTGCAGATCAGTGCCGTCAGGGCCGTTGTCCCGAACAAAAGTAACAATGAGATAGTGCTGGTTTTGCAGCATTTTGAGAACTGTGTTGACAAGGCCGTTCAAGCTTTCTTAGAAGGTATGAAGACATCACTGTTTAACCTCAACAATGTGAAATTATTGGCCTTCAAAGCTTCCTTATTCATAAATACTTTTAACTTCCCATAAAAGGAAGTAGTTTTGCATATTTTAAATATTATAAAATATTTGTTACTATCATGTGATGCACCCGATCTGCCTACTTCTGCAAACACTCTGAAGATGTCCCTATAATTATACACATATTTCCAGCACTACCTTGTTAGTTTCCTGCACTTAACTCAGACCTTGTAAGTTGTCCACTTTGCTTGTGCTTAGTGTGACCTTGAGAACAGATTTTTTTCATGCATGCCATGCTTTGCATTCAGAGGCCTGAGTGTCATTTGCATGCCTTTTAGTTTTGCAGGTTTAATAATAGAACAAGAAGGTTGTCCCATGTACGTCACACTGCTTTGTTCTTTATTAAGCGGCATCTAAACAACACCTCAGGGCATTTAGATATTGAGATGGGTACTACAAGGTTTTAAGTGAGTCATGTTTTACTGTGTACCTTCGTCATTATTGTTTGCTTTACGCCTCAGGCAGTGCAGTTGAGATCCTGAAGGAGTGGAATGTCACTGGCAAAAAGAAGGTAAGAACCTGAAAGCCTGCATCTTGAATGTCTCTCTTTTGTGTAAGCGTAATCATGTCAGCCCTTGTTACGAAGTATTTGAAAGTAATTCCTGTATTTTTTAACATCGGATGTTCAAGGTGTTTTTCATTAATAGTAAACTACCAGTGCTGTGCACATACAAAACGTGGCTCTTTTAAATAGGCCGATTGCTTGGCCTCAGGTGCTTGATTGCTTGTATCTCTCACGAGAACAGATCATCCAAACAACTTCACACTTGTCACTGCTTTCGTACTGTAGGTCTTCAGCAATACACCTGCCATGACGTAGTTGCGTCCCCTGGCAATGCTAGACTGTACACGTCATTCTAGTGCAAAAGGTCTCACAGACATTTTAAAGCCTGGCTATTTCTGAAAAAAGAAGCTTTCATTCCATAAGTTGCATAGCTGATGCTTGAACTGTTTGAGTTTCCTACAATGTAACATCTCCGGTCTCTCTGGTTTCTCTTTCATAAGTTGTTAAACGCACTGTAGCCAATGATGGAGAGTGATCTGTACCTGGCACGCTGTTTGGCAGTGTAAAGTTAATAGGGGTCCCCTCTCAATACACGACAGTGTGTATATAATGCACTAATAATAAATATGTCACATGGATCTCAAGAGCTCACACTCGACACTGCACTTCCTTAGGTCCTCTGCAACACACCCGCTAAGTGTGAAGTCGATCGGATGAGCGGTTGTTGAGAAGATCGAAAGACAGACAGAGACTCCATCCATTTTAACTATACTTGCCTTACACCAAACAACTTTTAAAGCGATTTTACCGTCGCAGACAAACTTTCAGTGTCAGAACAAGATAATGAGATTTACATTGGTTGGTTTTGGTGTGAGGTGGTCATAAAAATCAGTATGAGCTGTCTAAAGTTGGTCTTTTCCTCCTCTTGACGTTCAGAGAAAATCATACATGTTTGATATACTTTTTAGTCTTGGCTCATTCAAATAGTAAAGTTTAACGATGTGAACATTGTCAACAACCAATAGCTGCGTTTTCTCCAGCACCGACAAGAAGCTGCAAACCAGGTAGACAGTAAACATGGCTCTTTTGGACTGTGGAAAAGGAGGAGAAACTGGTGGAGTTACAGAGTGAACAAGATTCCGTGTTTAATTCGGTGTGTATATTTATCCTCTGAAGAGCACTTATTCAAGCGAGAAAACCTAATTTTTGAAACGGTTCGCCTCTTATTTCCATATTCTCCTCCCACTAAAATAGAGCAGCAAACCAAAGGAGGCTGGTAGCGAGTTGAGGCGACAAAATCCAAAGTGTAAAGTTTGTATACAAATACAGTTTGTCTTTATGGATTATAATGACGCTGAATTGACATGAACACTGTCAATACATGTTGACAGTTATCTTGTATTCTAGAGTTATGTATTTTTGCAGACACGTAAGGAAGCAGTGTGGGAAATAAACTCAAAAGGAATCTAGTTACAGTCTTGCAAATAGTGACCTTGCAAGATTCCAAGTCTTATCAAAATCTTATAGTGTGTGACTTAAAACCCATGTGGAATTAAGATGTGAGAGGGGGGTCAGACTTCAGTCTTTATAAGTCTTGTCAAAGTCTTCAAGTTTATGGTACGCATAACATTTAAATTTCAGCTTAAGCTTAAATCTTTTCTTTCCTTGTGTGTGCTGATTAGGATAAATATAATGAACAAAGAGAATTTGAACAAAGAGGTTTAACATTGATATCTCCATGTCCAGCCCAAGAAGAAAAAGAAGCCAAAGCCTCAGCCAGAGGCTTCAGCAGAGCCTGCTCCACCTGAGGCCACTTCACCCGAAGAGGGCAAGGATGAGGTGAACGGCTTTCATGCCAACGGATCAGTAATGGATGGAGAGTCACTTGATTCTCTGAGTGAACAGTTGGACTCTGCCTCCCTGGATGCAGCCGAGCTGGACTCAGAACCTGCAACATCCGAAACCACCGGTAATCACAGTTGAAGTCAGGGACCATTTTAACTACAAACCAAACTTTTACTTCTTCTTTATTTTTTGTCAGAGTACAATGCCTCTCTGATGACACATCATTGACAGCTCTAGTAGTATTTTCTAATTGTTTTGGGTCTCCTAATATGAATAATGACAGTACTACATCTGTTATGTTTTCATGTGCTGATTTCCAACAGCAGGACCTGAAGCTCTCATCTGTTGAAATTAGTGCTTTCACTCTTGGGTAACATTTTTAATGAATGAAACTTGCCCACAAACAGCAGATGGTCTTATCTAGCGTGTGGGGGGTCAATTAAAATAAGAATCAAATGTTTTTCAGTGAGAGCTGATGCCTTTTCTATGTTGTTATTTTTTGTGGGATTGGATGTATTTCATAATCTGTTGTGAAATATATTTTTAGGAATATATCAAACCTCACCATTTTCTCTTCTTGTTAAAAGTGTCAAAAGCATTTTTGATTACTTATTTTGCTCTTGGAGAATCTTTAGAGAAATGTCCTAACACTCTGCTGCTGACCAACTTGTGGACTAATTTGGCTCATCTCTATTTCAAGCTGTTTTGGGGGAAAGTAAGTTTGGAAACTACTTACTTTATTTGTTTTAAAGTCATCCATCTTCTCGCAGGTGCAGAAGCAGAAAGTCAAGGTAGCGCTCCAAGTCCTCCCCTACAGCAAGGAGGGAGGAATCACCAGGGTCCCAGAGGCAACAAGAACCGACACAGGCCAGGCTCAAATTCACATCCACCCTCTTCCACCTCATTACCACCCACCACTGACGAGCAAGGATCATCAGGAGTCAAGAAGATGGGTTAGACACTTTGTACCTCATGTCCCAAATGATCTTGTTCAGCCGGTTTATTGAAATACAGTGATTAATAATGAAGTGTGAGCTGTCACAGGTAAAACTTAATCTGTGGCAAAATATGTTGTAGAACTTAGGGTTGGGTCAATTTCTGGTTTTGCCAGTCCAGTCCAGTGTATGCGCTCAAACCAGTTTGATTTTATGCAAATCGGCATATGACACATTCTAGCAAATTAAAAAGCCTACATCATCAATGTGTGCAGAAGTAACATGGCGCTAAAACCAACTTGGTGCATGGCATTAGTAATGAGCAGTGTGACAATGTGATTCACATAGTATGTTATAAATGGACTAACAGAGCCTCTAATGTCTGGCAGGCTGTGAGCCGACATAGCATCTTTTGAGTGCTTACGTCTCCAGTCGGCTCAATAGCACACGGTTAATATTTACATGTTTTGTTTACAGAGTTGCATATTTAACAGATTCAGTGTGACAAAGAGCTCCAATGTTACATGATAAGTTGGATGCTCAGTTGCAGGTAGGACAGTTTCATTATGTTGCACTCTGAACTGGCTGCTGAGTCAAATGCAACACCTGATAACAGCCAGTATACCTGTCTGGTCCAGTGGCTTAATATCAAACCGGTTTGAATATTTTTACACCGGCCCACCCCCTGGTAGCCCTTCTTCTTCAACATGTGCCTCAGTCAAGTTTAATGTCTGCCCATCAGCTCCCAACATTGACCGCTCTGTGAAGGACCTGCAGAGATGCACCGCCTCACTGACTCGCTACAGGATGGTGGTCAAGGAGGAGATGGACTCCTCAATCAAGAGAATGAAGCAGACGTTTGCTGAGCTCCAGAGCTGGTGAGTACACTTCATTTTAAAAATTTGCCTCTGGTCATGGCTACAGCTGAATCATAAGATGACTAAAATATCTGAGCATGTTGAAAAGTGAGGTGTAACAGATCGCTTGTAGTGCATTTCCGCCGCAATAACCTTTTGAGGAACTCAGAGACTAAATTTAGTTTCTGTATGACAGCTCAAGATGCTAAAAAAATTCATACCCCAGTGGTAATACTGGTTCAGGAACTTAAGGGGCTGGGTTTGCAGGGCTGTGATTACAGGAAACGCAAACAGTAATGCGCAAAAAGGACATCCACTTCCTGAGTTAAGTTCCTGCAGGTCCATAGTTCCTGGGACTATTTGGTCGAAAGGGGATATTTGTGTTTCATGATATTTTTTCTTTAGGTCATGTTGCTTGTTTACTAGAGCGCTGTGGGTGTGTACAGGTTATCGTGTACCATCAGTGTGTCAAAGGGCATTTTTCTTACCTTTGTCCTGCTTGATGACACTGGCACAGAGATTTGCATAATAGGAAATTCTATATGGTGAACCTCGGGTAGCTTTAACAGAGCCTCTAATGTGACAAGTCAGATATTTAGACTAGAGTGCTGTAGAGTCTTGCAACTATGTTTCATTTTGTTTTTGGCTTTAAGCAGTCAGTTGCTTTATATATTACTAATACTCAAATAAGCACAGTTCAAGGGACAGGGTTGCTCCATTCGCAGACGCAAGAGAAATTCCGGGTTTTCTTCTTAGCAGTAATAATCAATGCAGGCCCTGATAAGTCAGCAGGATGAGCTCACTTTATTTATGGTTCTTGTGAGAATTTCACAGTTTCTGATGATGCTAGCAGGAGTTCAGTCACGCTCCAGCTAATTGATTGTAGAAGATCATAGATTGGCATTCTTGACTCTAAACCTTAAAGGGATAGTTGTTTGAGGTATTTCTCCATCAGCAGTGTATTAGATACAGCAGATTTCAGTTAGCACACCCCCAGTTTGGAGAAGCAGGCTGGAGTACTGACATGGAAGCTAAGCAATGTACTCCTGTGGACTGGGTTAGCAGCTAAACACATTTTAGCCACCTCAGAAAAGCCCCACTAAAAACAAAAATAAGTGTTTGCTTTATTTAGAATATTTTCACTGTTTAACCTTGCCGTCAGACAGCGATTTCTGACAGGCAACTCTTTTGCTCTTTTCAAAGCCAGATTCTATTGAGAAGAACATTGCTAAACACGGGAGTTACTGGTCTACCACTGCCTTAATCAGTTTGTTTGTGTTATTGTGTGACTTTGGTGTTTCAAAGGGTTAGTGTGAATTACCTAAAGTCACACAATAGCATAGTACAAACTAACTAATCAAAGCAGCAGTAGACCAGCGACTCCATAGTTCACCGAGCTAAAGTTATTGTTTTTCTCAGTTGAATCTGGTGGTTTTGACATGAGCGTAGATGGGGAACTGAAGCTGTTAATGGTATCCTGTCAAAATGGGCTGTCTGTGGCAAGGTAAAGTGGTGAAAATATTCTCAATATAGCACACAGTTAAACTGTTACTGATTTTTTTTTTTTTTTTTTTTCTTTTCTTTTCTTTTTTTGGTGGCTAAAATGTGTTTGCTGCTGCCCCTGTCGACAGCAGCACATTGCCTAGCTACTGTGTCAGTGCTCCTGCCTGCTTCTCCAAACTAGGGATGTGCCGACTGACCTCATACAACCCCACTTCAAAAGATCTGAGTATCTTTTTAACTTCTTGCATCTGATTTAGAGAAACACAGCCTAAGGGAGAAAAGTCTGCACTGAAAGCATTCTTCAAATAATTATATTTAATTAACTATACAAGTATCATTAGTATGTGTTTTATTTCTCATAGAGAGAGCGGTCATCGATCCCTCCCTAAAAGCTGAAACATGACACTGTGGTTTCCTGTCGATAAGCTAAATGGGATCTCCATTTAACTCCACTCTCAGCTCCCCTCCACGACTGCACTGGCTTGCAACAGTTGAGCACTTTATCACTTTAACAAAGATAAAAGACAGATTGTTCTCTAAGTGTTTGACACCTTTAGCTCCCATGAGGCTCTGGCAGCACTTCTGCGGCTGAGACTCGCATTGTTGTTGAATACTGATAAAAGAATCTTTTCTTTATCTTCAGTGAATTGCAAGGTGCTTATTTTTTAACCACTTGGCAGAGAAGTAGATACTCAAAACTCCCGTATGTCATGTTTTAGCTTCTTAGAAAGGCTGATGAAGGAAAACAATGATTAAAATGTATTGTGTGAACACTTAAGCTCTGTATAACTGTAACCTACAAACAGCCACCTGCCAAGATACACAAACTATCACTGGAATTTCTCTAGGTTAAAATAGATCATATCATCATCAGCCTTGAGCATCTGAGTAATCGGAAGTCAGCCACAGATAATATTTAATGAATGATCTAAAGTTTGTCATGGGTGTGGCCCAATTAATGCCAGCTGCACCTGCCAGCTGTCAAACACACAGTATAGCTACCTGTATAACATCCACTTTCCAGAGGCTTCGTAAAGTTGCAGTAGGCAGAGAGAGATCATGACTGCTAAGAGCTCAGCGTGCTTGAACTAGATCAAATAATGTTGTCCAACAGTCCAAAGTGTTTACCAAGCCCCAAAGAACAGCGCTGGGCTGTGAGGTGATTTTTGGTGTGGTGGCCTCAGTTGGTAGAGGGAATATGTTACGCACTCTATTCCAAAAATGCTCTTTAACCCCCATACATTAAAATTGCAAATTGGAGCAGTTTCTTTTTCTATTTTAACACCTCAAAATTACCCTTTGTATCATCAGAATTTGATCCACAAAATTTGGCAAGTCTTACATTTTTAATAGGCCAAAAAACATGGTCGACTAAAAAAAATTTTTGGTGCCGCGTAACCAACTTTTATTGGGATGAATAAGGTGCCATCTATGAACACCAGTATCAGCACCAGTTTCCAGTTCTCTTAATTTATTCATGGTTTATTCCTAATTGCCATGCTTAAGGGGGGGTTAATAAACCTGCCATCATAGTCTCCTTCTGACTGTAGTACACTGCTATGAATTGTTAAAAGTTAGGAAATGGCACACACTTTTAGAGAGTCTCTCCTTGAAGGGTTTTGTAGTGTTAGACTTGTTTGTGCACTAAAAGGGACGGATGTAGTTGTGTAAAGAGCAAGGGGAATAAACAGAGCCTGAAGGAGGAGGTCAAAACCTGCGTACCATTTCAACTCAACACACCTGGCCAATGGCTGCGTAAAGAGGTGTGACTGTCAGAATGTCTTTTTGGAAAATTATAAACACGTCAAATAGAAGCAACCCCCTTTTTTTGCTGTCCAAAAGCGGGGTTTTAGATTATCCAATTTGTATTTGTATCCTGAGGCCTTAAAGATCCTGCAGCCAGTGTTACTTCCTGTTTAACTTTGTTTTCACAAACAGAGACTGGGGGTGTGGTTAAAAAGTTGGACCTAATCCATCACCATGGCAACCAGATTGCAACTACAGTAGCTTGGATAACAGTGATATGGCAGTTAACATGATGATTTTACTGTTTATCAGACAAAGACTACCACTTCAGTCCGACTCACCCTCCTCTTTACCGTTTCTTCCTGCTGCAGCTGCCGGATGTTTCATAGGCGAGGTGCCATTTGGCTGCTGCTGCACTGAGGATAGATATGTTGCCAAGGTCCTCCGTTTATGTCAGTCGAATCGGATTTGGCTGTTCAATACAAACATCTGACTATTCGTTCCTCTTCTACATGTAGAGAAGATATATATAGACATATATTAAGAGTTTGAACGGATGTTCAGGATGACCAAGACGTTTAAACCAGTTAAGTTAGCCTTCAGAGCAAATACCCGCTAACTACGGATCAACAGATTAGACAACAGCATTTTTTGCCAATGCTGGATATCAAACGTAAACCAGAGACTGAATTGTATTAAGTTGGAAGCGGTAGTAGCTCAGTTTATAGGGACCTGCCTTGGGAACCGGAGGGTCGCTGGTCCAAGTCCCTGTCCGGGCCAAATGTGGAGTGTGGACTGGTAGCTGGAGAGGTGCCAGTTTGCCTCCTGGGTACTGCCAAGGTGCCCTTAAGTAAGGTACCGAACCCCCAACTGCTCAGGGCGCCTGTCCATATGCACCCCTGTCGCTCTTAAATCTCTCCATTTAATGGACGTATATGTCCTGTTTTGCATGTGTGTGTATTTCAGGCCTGTGTGTATATGACAACAGAGTGGGAAAAAATTGACTTTTTTTTTCTGTGAGCTGTAAATTCAGCACCTCCAAGCAGAAGGCAGAAGAAACGTTATCTTGGAGCCTAACTGGGACTCTCTAACCAAGCCTTTCTTCCTCCAAGCAGCTGCCTCCATCTCACTCAGACTCTCCCTGGGTCTTGGTCCACAGCTGCCTCTATCAGAGAGCATGTTAATTAGTGGTTGAGCCTATGTATGTATGTATTTGATGACTAACCCCAGGTGCTTTCGCTTCCCGCCAAAGCTTCACGTATTCAGGGGTAATTATATCTTAAGCTTTGAAGCCCAATAAAATGATATTTGGTTCAGCCCTGTTTAAGCACATAATTAAGATTTTGTCAAAGAATATTTAGCCAACAGCATGGCCAATCAACATCGTCAGGAAATGACGTGGAAAAATATCAGATATCATAAAAATGCTTACATACACTGGAGGTAGGCTTAAAAGCTACCACAAAACAAAACTGGCCCACTCTTAAGACCTGAGCAATATTTTACCCACCACATTTGTGGTCATGGTTAAGGTCATGATTTATCATTTGAAAATGGCACTCATACCAACCTACGATGCGAGGGAGAGCTGCAGTGTACTTTACTGCTACTATCACACAGTATAGGACTTGCTGTCATGTATTAATGCTTAACTACTGAATTGTATTGCACTTGCTGTTTTGCATTGTCATTCAGTGACGCTGCTGTTTTTCCAATCCCAAAGTGTGGAGTCACCTCTTTGTTTAATGTTATTGGAATTGCCTCAGGATCTCAGTGCAAAGTCAGCGTCCGCGATATCTCTTCTTATCTTGATGTGAGTAAAGAAAAATGACCCCTCCTCCTCTTCCTCTTTTTTTCTAGTTTAATGGACAGAGAAGTAACTCTACTGGGAGAAATGGACAAAGTGAAAGCAGAGGCCAGTAAGTACTGTAGTTTTTAAATTTTTAACCAAAACCTGCTTGTCACTTACCACCCGGGAGCTGTTAGTATTCTTCACATATAATGATCACCTGACTCAAGGGCCTGGAGAATCTGACCTAAATCACTTCCGGAGAGGTAGTAAAAGAGCTTGTTGTGTCCCAGTTTCTTCAAAACTGCAGTGGTGCCCTCAGGGTCCAGATATACCTAGAGCATACCACCGTGTGTGTGTGTATGTAACATGACAGAGCAAGACTGCATATTTGTACAAGTAGGCCATTCTCTGTTATTCTGTCCTCTCAGTGTAGAGTGTTATGTGTTCCAGGCCTGGAAAAAGTGAATAGTGTCAGGTGTCAAGGGAGACTCAATGCTGTCTTTGTGCATGGTGATTGGGGAATTGAGAGGAAAGCAAAGAAACTCGAGTACTTCTTCGACATTACAAAAGCCAGGTTTTCTCAAAACGTTCCTTCTACTAATCTCCTTCCTGTGTTAGACTTCTGTTCAACTGATGGTTTCCCTGTATAACTTTTTGATCTCCTGCAGGAAAAAATGTGACTGATAAACAGATCTGACAAACAACCGGTGAATATTAAAGAATCCAAACAAAAACAGGATGTGCTCAGTGTTGTATAGCCTCTTCAGAACACAATTATGTTCCAAACACACAAAAATGTTGTAATGGTGGATTTCTACTCTTAAGTGCACTTATAAATAATTAACAAAAAGAAGATTTTGATTATGATACGTAATCGTGTTTTTTTTTCCCGTCCATTCCAATGGATAAACAATCTCAACACATAAATCACAAGGGATGGGTACTGAAACCTGGTATTAATTTAGCCCTGGGCTAAAATTTCAAAGATCGTAGTATTGATAAGCTTTGACATTATCAGTTCTTTAATCTGTAATTTTTAAGAGTTTGGTATAATTCATTATCACCCTGCAGCCTCTCACCTGCACTCTGTGCCAGGGCTGACCTTCTCCACATAAAGACACACACACACAGACACACAGACACACACACACACACACACACACACACACACACACACACACAAAGGCAACTTGAAAATTACTCGAGTTGACTGCAGCTACGCATGTCACTGTAAATGAAATTAAACCTTTGCGAGTAAAAAGCCAAAACTTTAGTAATGCACGTTTAGCAAGCGTGAACATATAAACAACAGTGTTTCATTCTTTCATCCACTGCTGCTAACATTATGTTTCACACAAGGACAGCACGCTAGTTCAGCTGATAGCAAATTGTAACAGATGAGCTAAAATGACAGCTGTCTGTATGTAGTGTAACTGTTTAGCTTAGTTTGACACTTTTAAACTAAGTTGCTGTCTAACTCAAAAAGCCCTCCACTGTCAACCAGTACTAATGTTACCTGCACACACTGAATCACATCAGCAGAGAGGGAGCAGGACAGAGGACAGGAGGAATGATTTACAGTGACTGATAAATACTACGGCTGCAACGATTGGTCGACTAATCGATGACTAATCGACTATTAAAATAATCAGTGACTATTTTAGTAGTCGACTAATCGGTTTGAGTCATTTTTCATAGAAAAGTACTATAAAAGTACCCCAAAACACTCTTATTGCAGCTTCTTATGTTCAGATATTGGCAGCTTTACACACTCTCCCATGACAGTGAACTAAAACCCTTTGGCGTGAGTACAAAACAAGACATTAGATTACATAATTTTGGTGTTTGGAAGAGACAGACTGACATTTTTCAACATTTTAACACATTTTTCGATAAAATGATTAGTCGACTAATCAAAGAAATAATCGACAGATTAGTCGACAATGAAAATAATCTTTAGTTACGGCCCTAATAAATACTAACCTTCAGTATTGTGATGTCAGGAATATTATTTATATAGTGACTTTGCTGTTGTAAAGATTACTGTTGCTGCTCTTTAGTTGCATAAAAAAATAAAAACTCTGAATTTGTTCTTTTTAAATTTATTTTATAAAAAGCAATTATTTAGAAATGTAAAAGAACCGATAAGAGAACTGATAAAAGTTTTAATATTGATAAAATCTTGATACCCTCCCTAGAAATCACCAAATAGGAAAATGATCTTAAATGGTCTTAACAGCTGATTGTGTTCAGCTGATTTCCAACAGTGCTAACCTTCTGTTTCTATTGTGAAGTTTGAAGACAAGTTTTCTTAAAGCTACACGCTATTTATGCACTCGATTCTGAAACAGGAACCTGTTCATACTTACATCTGCCCAAGTTTCCAGTTTCTTTTACAAGCGACTTTTGATTTCTTCAATTCTTTTTGAATTTTTGCTCAGAGGGATCTTTGTCTCTGTCTGCCCCCTCAGTTGTCAGTCTGGTTGAACTATTTTACAGTATTTTTTTTCTCATTGTACAAAACAGGCTATTCATACAAAATAGCATCTTTTTGGAAAGAGGACTTTAGACAGCCTAAGAGCACGAAAGACCATTAAATTATATGGATCAATCTGGCCAAACCCAAACAAGCTTTTGTGTCAGGAGATCCTAAACTTCTGACAGCAGTTAACATGGTATAAAGACTTGAAAATGGCTTTAACTTCTGCCCTTGTTTACCTTTTAGATGATGAGTCAGCTGTACTTTGTACTTGTCGTATTGAAAGAGTACAGCTGAGTGTTTACAGGGAAAATGAAACTTACTGAGGCAGTACAGAAACAGACAGGAAGCTTTTCTAAAATTACAGCAATTAGACTATTGCTCCTATTCTGTTTTCTAAAATCTGAAATTCAGAATTTCTGAAAATAAAATGATCCAACAAAGAGCGATATATATGGCAGTTGAAGCAGGCAGCCAGTGCAGCCAAAATGTTTACCACTGTGTGAGGAGAGAGTACGGGCTGGAGCAAGCTTGATGCTGTCAAAAGCAAGGCAAAAAGTTTGGCGTGTGACTGAACACACACTCCTACGCAGAACAGCTCTGCCCCAACAAGTGCCTCATAACTGAACCAAATCTGGACATCCACGACCAGATTAGTTTATAAGAGATTGTGGCAGTTTCTTTGAATCACAATATGCATAGCCTCACAAATAATCAAATACTACGTTTGTCTGAACATTTAGGAGTTATGAATAAACAGATCTTTTCTGGGTTAGCATACCTTCATGCTTGTGCTCATTGTCATTTCCGTGGACATAGTGAAAAAACAAGGGGCGCTCAGACACCTTGAAAATCAAAGTTAAACTCCTTTTCAGTTTTTATTTATAAAAAAAAAAAATATGGGGGGAAACAATGATATGATATTAATAAAATATGTTAAGGGAAAATAATGAGTGCAGGTAGCAACAGTGAGTTTTCTTCCTTTTCGGGCAGAGATTAACTTGTCTGGGTTTGATGTTAACTGATTTGTATGAGCTCCAGTTCCTGGCTACAGTCTTCTGGCAATTTATCGGCAAAATAACATCATACATGGTCAGAATTTGACATGCATGTTAACAGTTGGATTTTAAAACATTTATTTATGTAATTAACATCTTGCTGTTTGTGCTCAGATGTCAAATACTGCCTGAAAATTCTCCTGGGAAGTCTGAACATTTAAGTCCAGCAAACTTTAGAATTTTGAAAAGGACATATGTAGGAACCCCAGAAGACATAACTCATTGAGATAATTCATTACATAGAGAGATAACTCTTCACGGGACACAATCTGTCAGAATTTTTATTGCACTCTGAAACAGAGACACCATGCACGAGAAACATCAAAGGTCCTCTCAGTGGTTTCATAGAACAGTGATCACTTTTGTTCATGTCTGTCTTTATATTTGTTGTGTTTCAGTGATGATTTTGGACGCCCGGCAGAAGAGAGCGGAGGAGCTCAGGCGGCTGACAGACCAGTCAGCGTCCATGTCTGAGGAGCAGCTGACTGAACTGCGTGCAGACATAAAGGTACTTCAACAATACTGCTGCTCCAGTTTGGCCTCGTCTCGTCTTGTCTCTTTTTCACAATGTTTGATTCAACAGACGACTAAATAATTGTTGAGTCACAATTGAAAGCAAATTAAAAAGCTAATGTGTAGCAATGTTACTGACTTTATCTGTATGAAACATAAGCAGAAATAATTGAAAGAAAACTTAGCTTTTTGATTGCTGACAAGTATAATCGGTCGTCTCTCTTTTTCTGCAGCACTTTGTGAGCGAGCGTAAATATGATGAGGACCTTGGAAAAGCTGTAAGATTTACATTTGATCTTGAGCCGCTGAAGACGAGCATCTCAGGCTTTGGATCAGGTACCTTATTTGTTTAATCTTCCTTTTTATTTGTGTTTGAAGTGAAAATTTCAGAAAATACTTTCCTCTCCAAATTTTAATCATTCTAAATGATACAAAACACCTTCCCCACAAATCACAAAATGCCAAAGCAAGCATTTCTGCGGCCCAGTTTCAGCATTTTAAAAGGTCATGTCCACAATTACAGCGGTTTGTCAGCAGACTGGAGATACACTCACAGTGGCTAATGAGCTAGTTATTATAACGTGTCAAAATAAGGCCACAGTGTGTGCCAATTTAAATGACTTAGAGGGGAAATGGAGAAAGCTAAAGAGCTAAAGCTGAACATACAAAAAGAGACACGAAAAACATGCCTTTTTTTCTTTCACAAACTTTTTGCATAATTTTTAAACTTATTAAATCTCCTCAAATGCATCAGTGTTGGTTTGGCTGCCAACTTTGAGTGGTTAAAAGTTTCCCACCAAAACAAAAGATAATAAGAATAAAAACTTTTGGGCTTGATGTATAAATCAAGCCAAAGATAACTTATGCTGATTGTGTTCTTTTCCATCTAACCTTAATTGAGGAAATTAAACAACTAAAATGTGCTTTAATTGGTATATTTGAGCAGGCCTTAAGGTTGCTTTTACATCTGCCCGTTTGGTTCCCTCAAACTCAAGTTTGTTTGCCCCCTCAGTGTGGTTTGTTTAAGCAGGTGTGGACACAGCAATCACACTGGGGTGCTCCTCCTCCTGTACTGCCTTAATATGCACATTCAGCACATCCAATGCATCAAAACATTGTTTTCTAGTTGGAGCCGCGCCTCGTTTTCAAACTGTATGGTTTGACTCAAATGAACAATGACAGCAATATAGTCCACAATGACCTGCGCTAAAATCAACCTGCGTAGTTGTCCCTCCATTGTGACATTAGAAATTGTCGCATTTATCTTGCAAGTGTACTCTTCTTCAACGTTTTGTTTACTTCCTGGATTTTTCCGGCATGGAAATTCTGACCAATCAAGAGCAGCTCTCTCACGCAGGCATTTTATCTGGTCCGCTTGTAAATGCAACCGTGAGAACACGAACCAATTCTAGGCAATTATGTAACTTTGTAACAAACTTAGTCCCTACAAGACAACTCTAGGTCTGAAAGCACCCTAAGTGTTTATTTTTGATAACTAAATTCATTAAACAAATAATCAAACGTTGCCACAACACTAAATATTGTCGACAGGAATATTTTTAATATTCTCAGCAGTGTTTCAGTGTCATTGATCTCCCTCTGGCTGTATTTTACAAATTGAAATGTGTCCTAAAGTAACACATTGGCATCATGTGGTTTTTAAGAAAGCCAGGTAATCAATACTGTTACTGGGGAGTACAAACTCTTTTATTCATGTAATTAAATGTATTCAGAATTCACCCAACCTCACTGAACTAAAGCAGGGATCTGTCTCAAAGTACGATTATTAAGTTCTCTGGTCAGCTTGGCTAATTAAAGACTGCCTGTGATAACTTGAAAAAAGCTTTTCTTCCAGCAGTATGCAGCTCCGTCAGGTGCTTCTCATATCGAGGACAGCAAACTTCATGGGGAAAAAATGGGACTGGAGCACACTGATTAATTTGCAGCCTTAATAGTGCGAAAAGTTCTGATTCCACTATTAAAGGCTGCTCATCAATCTTTGTGCCCAGTCTCTCTTTTTTTTATAGAACAAAGATCTTAGCTCATTGCATAACACACAAGCCTTTTATTAAAGGTCCTGTGTGTAGGACTTAGGTGGATATATTGGCAGAAGTGGAATATAATATATGTTTTCATTAGTTTATAATCACTTGAACATAAGTCCTGTTGCAGTTTTATTGCCTTTTAATCAGCTGTTAGTAAATACATCGGGAGCAGGTCCTTGTCCATGGAGTCTGCCATGTTGTTTCTACGGTAGTGGACAAATCAAGCAGTGGCTCTACATAGAGCCACCATAGTTCTCCTACACGCTTGGCACATGGTAGAAGTTTCAGGTGGTTACAGTCTGCAACCTCAGATGCCACTAAATCCTACATACCAGACCTTGAAGGTGTGTTCACATCAAATGTAAAGCAAATTTTCACCTTGCATTACCCAATCAAATATGGCCCTGGAGCGTTACACAACTCACAAATATTTGCCCTTAACAGCTATGCTATAGGTTGTGCTAACTAACTGGGGAAGGCAGCTAACACTAACGTTAGTGCCAACCTGGTTCATAGTAAAGTACAACCGATAGCTGATTAAAGCGATGCAAACATGGATGCTCTGTCCTCCGAACTACCGTTAACCAAGACGGGAACACAGGTTATTTTTCATATTCTCCACGGCAGGGCATCACTGCTTCACTCTTTCTCTTTGTAACCTTTTCATAGTAAAAGCCCAACTTAAATAACTCAGAGCATTTTGCAAAGAAGCAACTCAACAAAACAGCTTACACAAGTCACAAATCTGTACTTTCAGAACTCACAATGTAGCCCAGTGGCTTCATTCAACAAACCTCAAAGCTCTCTCCTTTTTTTTCCCCCCTCTCTGCAGTACTAATGTTGAGTTGTAGAGCTCCAGGCGCCCAGAGAATCTCAACCAGATCACATTGTTGATAGACTTTCCTGACCCAGCATCACAGATATTTGTTCACACAAGAAACATTTCAACTCGGGCACACATATTTCTGTCACACAGTGCAAATTTGCATCTCTTCACATCTTTGCTGTGACTTTTTATGGAATCATGCTGCAGGCAAAATTTTGTTTGGTGTGAATACACCAGTAGTCTCCTCACATAAGCTCTAAACTGGCAGTACGATCTAAGACAACAGTTTCTGATTGACGATCAAAGATCTCACCACATTTCTCAGACAAAGTTATCAGTGCAAACAGGGCCTTAAAACCCATAATCCATTCAAATTCCAAAAACAGAGCAGGTAAGAAAAAAAGAGCTTTACTGGGTTTCACTCTGCATTTACCCAGGTAATTTAGATTTGATTTAGTTTTAATTTAGGTTGTTGGTCTCACTGTTGGTGGTTTACCTTGTTGTTTCTTTTCCAGTTTACCATCCACGTACAGGCTATTCAAATCGGTCCCGCTGTAGCTCCACATCCTCTTCTGTCACCAGCCCGAGTTTGCTTGAAACTCCTCCTCCCACCCAGACCCAAAGCGCCCCCAGTGAAAACCGCCCTCCACCAAACAAACAGGTCAGCTGGTGAAACATTCAGACCATAAAGATTGTAACTTACTTCAGCAGTGTAAATAATTCACTGACTTTCAATTCTCCTCTCAGATTTTCCAAGGCAACAGGCGTACTTTCCAGGGACAAGGGTATCACTCGGGTCAGAGGTATAACGGCGGTTCCTACCACGACAGGAACGCTGGTCGTGCTAACCACCGCTACCAGAGTGATGGTGGCTCTTCTGGTCCTTCACAGCACTCACACAGCTCGAGAGGCCCCCACCATTCCTCCACATCCTCCTACAACCAAGATCGACCCTCTCATAACGGGCTGCCCCAAAGGCTTCCTCGGACGCACTGCCCTTGACATTGGAAATCCCGTGCTCAATCAAAACCCATCTCCTAACCCTCGCACTTCCCTCCCCATAGCCTCCTTATCCCCTCCACATCCTCCCCTCTACTAACTCCTCTCAATGAAGAATAGAATACAAGTTTACATATTCCCATCAGTTGAGCTGTAGTGCCACCTGTCTACATCATCCCATTCATCCTTCAAACTTGAAAAGCTCTCACTGTTCTGTAATCGCTCTTCCTTTTCCATTTCTCTCATCCTGTTAAGGTATCAGCTTCTATCTTTAGGCCCCCTTTGAGAGATCTCATTGCTATGCTATCCTCAGTCTCTGCTATTATTTTTTGCAGTTAAGCTGTCTGCAAGAGACCGACATGATTTCCTGCAACAATTTGTGCACTATTGAAGTTGAACTCTTAGTACTATTTCTATTTTTGCTGTGGCTTATGTCAGCTCTCTGATGTGCACCTCAGATGTTTGTTTTTTTTAGTTCTCGTCTCCCAGAACCATTTCAATGCCTTCACCGTGGAAAGCGTAGTGAAAGTGCAAAAGTAGTTCTAGCAGTAACAGAGATTTTTGTCATCAGGAGAGTAGACCTGCAATCAACACTACAGACTATCTTTAATCTTTACATGAAGGTAAAACTTAAACATATCAAACTGTAATCCAGAGGTTTTCATATGGCTGCTACAAACCATAGGGAACATGTTAACACTAGGACTAGGATGTGTTTAAGAGTAACTGTGAACACAGACGTTGCCCTCTTAAAGGAAGAGTTTGATGTGAGAAATGGCTCATCTCCACTTGCAGAGAGTCGGATAAGATGATGGATACCAGACTCATGTCTGTGTGCTAGATTAAAGCTATCATCAGCAATATGGGTGGGAATTGATGGGATTTTATTGATACCAGTGCTGTCATCAATTCTGATTAGAGGTTTGATTCTTCATCGATTCCGTTATTGATCCCTAATCGACTTTACATGGGGTGGGGGGGTAGAGATGTTTCAGCATGCTGCTGGTGTTTCCAGTTACTTGAAATTATAATTTTTTGACATTACAAGCAGCACTGTCATCATTTGTCTTCATGAAATGAAGCCACGCTTTGGATCGTTTCTTCCACACCACCACGACTCCTCCTTGTTTCCAGCAGCATAGACGGATGAGTTTGATGTCATTGTTTTGCAATGCGCAACTGTCAGAAAAACATGCAGGCATTGATTAAAGGAATTGATGCACCCAGAGGCATATGATTCCAGTGGTTCAGACTTCTCAATTCCTATCCCTAACCAACAGCTGGTTAGCTTGGCACAAAGACTGGAGCTGGAAACAGCTTTGATTCCACTTCTAATGCAACAAAATCAGCTTCCCAGCATCTCCAAAGTTCACTGATTAACACACTATCTTGTTTATGCGGCACAGTAGTGCAGTGGTCAGCACACAGCAGGAGGGTTCCTGGTTCAAACCTGGGGTGGGGGTCGTCACTCTGTGTGGAGTTTGTATGTTCTCCCCGTGTCAGAATAGGTTTTCTCCAGGTACTCCAGCTTCCTCCCACAGTCCAAAGACATGCAGGTTAATTGCTGACTCTAACTTGACCATTGACGTGGGTGTGAGTGTGAATGGTTGTCTATCTCTATGTGTCAGCTCTGTGATAGTCTGGTGACCTGTTTAGGGTGTACCCTGCCTCTGGCCCAATGTCAGCTATGACCCCTAACAGGAT
Source organism: Cephalopholis sonnerati (assembly GCA_019142605.1). NCBI lineage: Eukaryota > Metazoa > Chordata > Actinopteri > Perciformes > Serranidae > Cephalopholis > Cephalopholis sonnerati. The sequence continues at coordinate 8,485,286 of JAGQAX010000011.1, read as the reverse complement.
AAGCGGTTAAAATGAATTAATGAATATCTCGTTTGTTTATATGTTTGTTTATTTTGTATACAAACTGAAGTGTAAAAACTACAAGTTGTGGTTTTATATGGCAGGCAGGGCAAAACTAGCTGCTCCCCTCCAGTCTTTTATGCTATGCTGAGCTAATCAGCTGCTAGCTGTAGCTTCATATGTACCACACAGACATGAGAGCGGCGTCAGTCTTCTCATCTGATTCTCTGCAACAAACAGCCTTTCCCAAAATGTTGAGCTTTTCCTTTGAATATTGCCTAAGGCAAAGATGTATCGCCCTCCCGCTGGCCAACAGTTATCGTGTGCGCTGTTGTTGGCACGCTGTCCATTATTTTATAACAAAAAGAGGGCTCATTACCTTTTGTAGAATACTGTTAAATGACATGTTAAAACTCACAACAAAGGAAACTTTCCACATGCTGTTCTGTATTTACTCCTTGACGTTTATTCAGATGAATTTTCTTGTTTGTGTTGTTGTGTTGTCATATGCACATGGATGGCATATTAATGACGTGCTTGCCTTTAGTCACAGAGAGACTTCACATTTGCCTTTCTAGAGACGTGGATGTCTGCATCATGACGGCTTTCTTAACAGACGGTACTTGTAGAGCGGACATGCGATTTACAGATATATGTATGAGAATTAGATCGTTTCTTCCCCTTTTTTATATTCTCACTTTGTCCCGTCTGTGAGCGTAAAACTGATCAAACTGATGAATGCGTTGGAGGATTGCATTGATTTCACAGATTTACTTTTGTTTCCTACAGCCGCCAAGTAGACACTTTACGGCTGTTTGTAGTTGGGGTTAAGTCTTATTGTAGTGTCCACAGCTTGTGAACAAAAAGCTGGTGAATACCTCATCGCTGATGTTTTTGATGCGGCCTGTTGTCAAGCCGTTTTCTCGCAGTGGGCTCTTATTTAAAGGGACAGGGACCCCTGGTGATTCCTCTTCTCTTCTTGTAGTTATGTACATACAGTATGTGGAGCTGCAAGGCTGTAGTGTAAGACTGATTGTTACATAATTGCTGCATTTTCTTCATAACTTGTCATCTTCCTTTGAGCAGAATTTTGGGAAAAAAAAGAATTTATATTATGTTCTCTCCCCCCTTTTTGTTTCCTCGTGGGTTTTCTGATCATAGAGAGATTTTCTTCTTATTTGAGATTTAAAAGAAAATCTTTACTTTAGTAATTATATTAGTTAATATTGTGGAGAGAGGAGTGTTTGCAGTATTTGGTTAATTTGTGCTGTCATCAGTAGGTCTCAACTAAAATTATTGTTTTGTTTTTGGAAGTACACTTATTCCCTTTCTTACAGTTTGAAAACACTTCTGAAAAAGCATGAATCTTAAATTTTTTAGTGTCGCTTGTAGAAGTCTGTTTTCCAATGTTGTTTGCGCTTGTTGCACCCTGTGGTCACTAGGAGGGGAAATACATGTGCAACATTTGCAGTTGGTACTTTCTGCCCTCTGGCCTCGGGTTAGTAATCCTCCCGTTATGGCAAGAAAACTTGAACGAGCAAGAAAAATGTGAGATTAATGCTTTATTAAAAGTGTTTCAAACAGTATGTTTCAGTTTTACTGGAGAAAGTCTTCAATAATGAAGAGTAACTGCTTGTTTTGGCAAATGTACACCTCACTACCGCATCTCAAAGAACTTAACTGTCTTCCATTCAGACAGTCCTGAATGCTAATGTTTTTGTCTTCATACTATGGCAAAGGCATGACCCGCCCTACACTGCCTCTGATTAGCTGGTACTTGTTGCCCTTGTTGGTTTGGTTGGTTAGGTATAGGCATGAGAAGTGAGATTGGTCAGGGTAAGAATATCAGCGTAAGCCAATCAGAGGCAGAGTAGGAGAGTAAGGTGGGTCATGCCTCTGCAATAGTAGGGAAAAAAATGCATCCCAAACTGGGCTAGAAAACAGCTTTGTTTTCCGCTCTTATGTTACAAAATATATATATTTGCTAGCACTTCTGAAGCTCAGTAATTGAAAGGTTAATTTTCATTTGTTTACTCAATTTAAAAAATTAAGTGCAAAATGACAATTTGCTGTTTACAAGATGTGCCTGCGATCAGTAACCTGCAGCAAGTACTACTGGGGTTGCCTGACAGCTGCTTAAAGCAGAGAAATGGTCAGGCACATAACCCCCACTAAAACAGCAAATTGTCACTTTTACACTTTTGGTTTTGTACATATTAAAGGAAAAATATATAACATTGGTGGTATTTGGTGAGCTTTAGAAGTGCTGCCAGGTGGATTTTGTGACCTTTGGACAAAGTCCGGCGAGATGTTCCCTGTTGCAAGTCTTAAGGCTAAAATAATTGGCTGGTTGCAGCTTCTTTATGCATGATATCTATTCTCATCTAACTCTGAGTAAGAAAGAGAAAAAATGTATTTCCAAAATTACTTTTCATTTAATTCTTTCAGAGGTGGTGATGTCATAATGTCAGAGATTTTTACTGACTGGCGTTTTTGGGGCTGCAGTTTGATTTGATCAAAGCAGCAGGACAGATGATGAAACAGTTTTTCTTCCAGCATATCTCTCGTGTTAGAGGTGCTGGACTCGTTCAGTCAAAATTTGAAGAGGGTAGATTCCTTCTGCCTCATGTTAACCACCTCTTGTTTTGCATTCCAAACTGTAGGAATATTAGGTTATCGCCAAAGAAATAATTTCGTCCTGTTTTGAAGTTGCTGCCTTTTTTTCTTTCCTCGGCCTGTAAAGGATTCCAAAGGGGATAATCCAACAGTTCACTTTTTCTTCGTCTTCTTCCCACCTACTTTATTTTGTGATTCCTTACTGTATATACATATATGTAGCTATATAATTTTGTGCTCACATGGGGCATTTTGTATGTGATATTCATATTAGGCAAAATGGAGGTTAAAACATCTAGTTCATTCACTCTTCCAGTAGACCATGTGTCCTTCTCAAGACAACTTTTCTGAGACAACTGTAAACTCAAGTGCCTTTTCTCGTCTCCCACCAATTCATTGACATCCCTTCCACCAGAGTACGGACCAAAGACATCGACCGTCCCCGACACCCCTCTCCTCTCTTTCTCCCCATTCACTGAATTGCACACTTTTCATTTACTACGAATAAACAGTTTGCAATACTGACTGTGTATGTTTTTTTCTTTTTTAGCTTCACTGACATGTAAAGGTAGAGTTTCTATTCATGAGACTGCATGTAAACCAGGAGCTGAAGCTGCTATCAACTTAAAGCTGCAAAAGTTCCTCAACATTCCTATATGTGTTGAGAAAAATCTGCTACTTCTTAAGATAAATCAACTATTTAAGGAACACTCTTAGATCAACTGGAAAATGCATCATCACAAAGCTGTGGACAGGTCTGTTTGGACTCATTAAAAGCTGACTTGATTTAAAAAGTCATCGTATGGCATGTTATGAAAAAAATGTAAAACAAAAAAGTCATAAGATGTAGTATGACGTAGTATACCATGTTAAAATGAAATGAATTTATAACACCAATACTATGTCCAAAAATGTCATTTAAAAGTCAAAGTATAGTATGACAAAAAATATAAAAAAGTCAAAGTATAGTATGTCATGCCAAATGTCCTGAAAACTGTTATGACAAAAATATCATCAATAACTCGTATGACAATTTTTTTTTTTAAAGTCACAGTATAGTATGACATAAAAAAAGTGATAGTATAGTATGTCGTAAAAAAAAAAATGTCGTTATAGTATGGCATAAGAAATGTCATAAAAAATCATGGCATAGTATGATATAAAAAAAAAGTCTTACTATAGTATGTTGTAATAAATGTCATAAAAATGTCATGGTATAGTAAGACATAAAAAAGTTAAAGTAATGTATGTCAAATTGTCATGAAAACATCATAGTAATGAAATATCATTAACTCATAGTATAGTATGACACAAAAAAGTATAGTATGACATAAAAGATGTCATAGAAAATCATAGTATAGTATGACTTAAAAAAAAGTCAAAAGTCATAGTATAGTATGTCGTAAAAAAAACGTCATAAAATGTCATAGTATAGTATGACATAAAAAAAATCGTAGTATAGTATGACGTAAAAAAATATTTAAAATGTCATAGTAAAGCACATTGTAAAAAATGTCATAAAAACATCAGAATATAGTATGACTTCAAAAATGTCATGAAAAAGTCATAGTATAGTATGACATAAAAAATTATTTAAAAAAAAGTTAAAGTAATGTATGTCAAATTGTCATAAAAACATCATAGTAATGAAATATCATTAACTCATAGTATAGTATGACACAAAAACGTATAGTATGACATAAAAGATGTCATAGAAAATCATAGTATAGTATGACTTTAAAAAAACCGTCAAAACTCATAGTATAGTATGTTGTAAAAAAAAAAGTCATAAAAACGTCAGAATATAGTATGACTTAAAAAATGTCATTAAAAAAAATCATTGTATAGTATGGCATAAAAAAATGTTTTTTTTTTTTTTTTGAGTCATAGTTTAGTATGACATAAAATTTGTCCAAAAAAACGTCATAGTATTGTATGTTGTAAAAATATTATTAAAAAGTCATATTATAGTATGTCATATAAATGCCACAAAAAGTAATAGTGTAGTATTCCATAAAATAAACACTAAAAACTCATAGTATAGTATGTCATACAAAAAAAAATTAATTTTAAAAAAGTCCTAAAGCTATAATGCAGAACTGTTATTAAACATTAGACTCATGTGCACAACCGCTGTACAGCCAGCAGAGGGCATCATTACCCTTAGAAAATATTTAAAAAATTTTATTTTTTTTTTAGATGGTTTGGTGGAGGACCTCATCAATCAGCAGTGGTGGAAGAACTACTCAGATCTTTTACATAAGAAACAGTATCAATAATACAGTTTAATGATGTTTGTTTTTACTTGTACTGTCACAAGAAAAGTGTTCAGTATTTAGAGTATCAAAATAAAAGTCCACATGCAAACAAATGGCTCCCCAGACTAATTATTAAATATTACATCATTGTTAATAATGATGCATGAGCAGCATTTTACAGTTGTCAATGGTAAATGTGGAGCTGGTTTTATGTATTTTATATACAGTTGGTTGTTAAGTGCAATGGTCTATCATATGACCGCATCTGTAAAGTTGCGCTTGCTGTCAAATAAATGTAGTGGAGTAAAAAGTTAAGTATTTCCCTCAGAAATGGAGTGGACTAGAAAAATGAAGTATCATAAAATAGAAATACTTAAGTACATCAAAATAAAACTGTACTTAAGTACATGACTTGAGTAATGTAATATAATAGTTTACTCTCCTTCCCTGAGTATTGTATTAACAGAAAACCTGACAACAGAAAGTTGCACTGAGACCGAGACCAAGATCAAGATCGTATTTGACGTTATTGTCCCAAAAAGAGGGAAATCTGTCTTGGGCTCTACACCCATACTGCAGGGCATAGGTATGAATGAATTGGGCAGTGGTTTTTACTCTGTGTGCAGAACATGAGATGAGACGACAAATGGAAATTCAAAATTGTCTTTAAATAATCAATAATGCCTCTTTGAGATTAATAAACATGCTTGTGTTCTTTCCAACATGTAATCTTGCTTTAAAGGTGTTAAACGGTCAAATTTATTGCACCCTTTTCTGGAGGGTAAAATAAGTAGCTTTGTGTATATTTGTCCTTGGGGCTGTTTTTAATAGAGGCTAATATTGAGCATCTGTTTTCATTGGCACTGTCGTGACAGAACCCCCACCACGTCCAGCATTTCTAAGTGGCGCCACTACCAGCAAAGACAACAGGATTACTTCGGTTTTACTCAGAGCCTAGCAACCACCACAGTTTCCTCAGTTGTTCCAACATTCGCCATTTCTGCTCCTGTGGATAGTAACTACAAAGACTTTACACTGATACTTTTTGGTAACTGGGGATAGCTGCTGATAGCTACAATAGATGTTTAAAGAGAACTGAGTACAGCCAAGCGGCAACCTCTGAGGCTGAAAACTGTAGTTCATGGAACAGCCACTTGATGCTGGCTCCATAACAGAGTAAATCCCCACAGACCCCCCAAAATACCAGACTTTGCAGCAGAAATACACATGTTTACAGCCTGGTGCAAAAAACAGTTTTAGTCACTGTAGCTAATTACAACAATCATGACAACTGTACAGGGGGTGTAATTTTTATGACTTATTCATTTACATTTCATTAAAGCGTAATGAGGCCAAAATGAAATGACATAAACTAAAGGTAAGCATATTTAAGGCCAGGGCTGCTTGAGTGACGTCCCAATATGTCACTTCTGGCTCCAAAAAAACAAGATGGCAAGGGCTGAAAGGCTGAACTCGAGGCTTCAAAACAGGAGTCTGCAAACCAATGGGTGACTGTGTGGCAGCCACTTCCATTATTTATACAGTCTATAGATATAGCATTGCAGGTGGGGCCTTGTTTAGTCCTATGAAAGTTGCTCAGTGGTGCAAAAGCCAAAAAGTTAAACTTCCCGCATATAAAATTACCCAGATCTTCTTTATCATTGGGCCCATAGAGCATGCGCACTAAAGACTTTTGCCAGCCGAACAGCTCCTGGTTTAGCCCTCCGCTAACTTAAATGGGGAATAAATCATTTAATTGTGCAGCTCTTTGAGACTTTTGAAATGTATTGAACTGAATATTGGACTGAAAATTCTCAGTCACCCAGGTCATGGTAATCTTAGGTGCTATATCGTAGGCAACTGGACTTGAGTTTCTTGAAGACGTTTTGCCTCTCATCCAAGAGGCTCCTTCAGTTCTGAAGACCTGAATTGTACTGAAGAAGCCTCTTGGATGAGAGGCAAAACACCTTCAAGAAACTCAAACAAGTCCAGTTGCCTACGTTAAAGCACTTGAGAGAACTGAATGAATCAAATCTTGATTGTGAAGCAAGTCATTTCGGGGGGGGATGTGACGTTCAAAGAAATCGATCCACTAATTCACACACATCTCTTTTATGATGTAAGTCTATGGGTTTAAGTCTTTTTGGGCCCAATGGCATCATGTGATGGACCTGGAAGTTGAGAATTCACGGTTTGGCCACTGTTCCCAGACCACTAAGAAGTGCCAGGCTTTGAAACAAATTTTCAACTGCCAGGTCCGTCACGTGATGCCGTGGGGCCCAAAAACACTTTTTCTATAGACTAATAGTGGCTCACAAAAGGCAGTAGTGCGCTTGCTATAAGGGCTCAACGATTTGGAAGATTCATGTTATCAATCCGGAAAGTCGAACTTTGGCTTCATGAGCCACTGAGCAACTTTCATAGGAATGAACAGACGCCATGCAGCAAACACTGTATCCAGCTCTCTTTAGACATCCATGGCCTGGGGGCTTGACAGCTGTTTGGGAAAACAAAAGCACTGTCCTCCTGATTTGGTTACACAGTGGTTGATGCACTTCCTTTGAGTCATAAATTAAGCTTTCATTTTCCTGGCAGTGGCAGACAGAATTGAGGCTAATACGAAACCAATCTAAACATCAACAGTGTCGTTGATCCACAGCCATTACATTGTGCAATCAACATCTTTTTAAAACAGAGTTTGGGTGGACACTCCTGTGTCACTGCTGTAGGGCTGATTAAAAACATGAACTTTCACATTCCTTAGTAAAGATATATCAGTGACAGATCTCACTCCTCTGATTAGTTCTGAGCGCATGTTGCAACATGTCAGCGTGCAGAGGAGGTCAGAAATGAAACTGAATAACACAGTGACATCTGACATTTCTGATGCAAAAATTCATCAAAGATGCAAAATGCTGAGGAGGAAGTTTCTTCATAAGAGCTGCTGCAAACGGAAAGCACATTGAGTTCATCAGAACCAGGAGGGGAATTTGCAGCTGGATAGATGATTGCCCACCTGAGATCCAAATGATTCTAGACGCACAGAATACAAATGTATGAAAATCATTTCCAGTAACTGTGCATCACTTGATAGTAAACAATAAATAGTTGCAAGAGATATCTCTATGATTTATAATCCTCTAAAGAGCCTGATAGTTCATGAAAATACGAAACAAGTTATCGGAATTAAAATTGAAGTTTAATATTAGTCTGATCTACTTTTAGTGTGCAACAAGAGTTTAAAAATACAAAAACAAGTTGTGTGATAAAAAAAAAATCCACATCATTAGTTATTCACCTGAGAGAGTTATTCACTTTAACAGTAATGCTTTCTCACATTGTGGAAGATGCAAAACTGAAATTGTCAAAATGGCTTAAAAAAGAATCCCCTCACCTATGACGAGTGGTTAACAATTCTAAAAAGTTCACTGCTCAAAAAAAATTAAGGGAACACTTAATGCTCACAGTCAAACACCAAGTCAGTCGAACTTCAGGAATATCAATCTGTCCATTTAGGAAGCACAAGTGATTGTGAATCAGTTTCATCTGCTTTGGTGAAAATGAAAGTGACAACAGGTGCAATGGGGAGGCAAAAGAAAGAAAGGAAATGGTTTTGCATGTGGTGGCCACAGACAGTTGCTCTCTCCTTATCCTTCCTGACTGATTCTTCTCTAGTTTTGTGTTCTGCCAGTTCTGCTGGTAGCATGAGGCGATACCTGCAGCCCTATCAGGTTGCACAGGTAGTCCAGCCCCAAAATGTGCGGACGATGGCAAGTCGCTTCGCTGTGTCTCCCAGCACACTGTCAAGAGCAAGGAGGAGATACCAGGAGTATGGCCATTACACAAGGAGAGCTGGACAGGGCCCTTGAAGGGCATTAACCCAGCAGCAGGACCAGTATCTGTTCCTTTGTATGAGGAGGAACAGGAGAAGCACTGCCAGAGCCCTATAAAATGACCTCCAGCAGGCTGCATGTTTCTGACCAAACTGTCAGAAACAGACTCCATGAGGGTGGCATAAAGGGCCTGATGTCCTCTAGTGGGACATGTGCAAGCATTCGCCAGAGAACACCAGAATTGGCAGGTCCGCCATTGGCGCCCTGTTCTCTTCACAGATGAGAGCAGGTTCACATTGAGCACGTGACAGGCGTGAAAGAGTCTGGAGATGCCATGGTGAACTGCCTGTAACATCATCCAGCATGGCCAGTTTGGCGTTGGGTCACTTATGATCTGAGGAGGCATATCCTTGGAGGGTCACACAGACCTCCATGTCATAGCCACCAGTACCCTGACTGCTGTTAGGTACCAGGGTGAAATCCTCAGAGAGACTGTCAGACCTTTCGCTGGTACAGGTTCCTCCTGGTGCAGGACAATGCCCGGCCTCATGGGGCCAGAGTGTGTGGGCAGTCCCTGGATAACGAAGGCACTAATGCCATTGACTGGCCCTCTCATTCCCCTCAACCTAAATACAACTGAGTACCAATGGAATGTTATGAATCAGTGGGTCTGATGCCGCAAAGTACGGCCACAGACTGTCACATAGCTCACTGATGCCCAGATTCAGATCTGGAAGGAGATCCCCCTGGACACCAGGGAGTGCATACAGGCACACACGGGCCATACACACTGCTGAGTCACATTATGAGTTGCCATGATAAAATCCACGCAGCTGGATCAGTCTGTGATTGAAACTTTTTACTTTCATTTTTGGTGTGATTTTGAATTCAGCCCTTATTGGGTTGATTATTTTGGTTTTCATTGACCGTACATTATTTTGTTCTCAACAACTTATACAATGCACATCAGAAAAGATTTTTAACTTGACTAATTCATCAAGATCTGATGTGTGATTTAAGTGTTTCCTTAATTTTCTGAGCAGTGTATATATACAACCAAAAATAACTTGTGCTCAAATTACAGAGGGATTTTTAATTGAGGGATAAACACCACTAATTGCAGAACACTGGGACTGATAATCAAAGGATTATATAATTAGGAAGGAAATTGACTGTAGGTGACACCCTAAAGTTGTCTAATATGACTCCTTTAACTAAAATGAGAAAAAATGCTTACATTTACATAGGTTATTTTCAGTGTTTTATTTGTTTTGACTTATCTTTATACATATTTCCATGTTGTATTGTTCTGATATGTTAGACCTTATAAATACTGTTACCCCCTGTAAACTGTCAACCTATGTTGAAATATTTTTGATGTAAAAGGGAATGTGAAAAATCACCAAATAAAGAAAGAAGTGGCATTAACTTTATACATTTGAGCTTGTAGAGCTCTTAAGTGTTAAAACTGGAATTTTATTTGTCACCTTTCATATAACTCTGCAGAGATTATTTTAAGCTTTAATTATGTAAGAAGATCTGGTTGTTTGGATAGATCATGTCTGCTACTGCGAAAAAAGGTACATGTTGACAGATAGATAAAAGAATTTTTTTCTCCTCATTAACAAACGTTACTAGATGTGTGCCTTCTGAAAAAACAAATCATTTGCAAATAATTAAATTATCTTTGTATTGTGGGTGTCTGTCTTTTATATGCTAATGTATTTATCACGCCACTTGGAAACGGCCCACTGCCAGTAAATGTTATCAAACCCGTTAGGAAAATCAGCAGGCAAATTTGTGACTAAGGATTCATAACACAAAATGTTTCTCAGAATGCTGTGAAACAGACATTCAAAATTCATTGTTCAATTTGAAGAGACTTCTCAGAATAATCATGTTGATAATGTAACTTCCTGGTATTTAACACAATGCATCTTTTAGTGCTCATGATACATTTATTTATTTACATGCATCAAAAAAGCATTTTGTTTGTTTGTTTAAAAAAACAAAATCCAGAATCATAAAATACAAATTTCCTTTTTCTGAAAACCTCTCCTGGACAAAAAGTACAAATTCGGACATGATTAAAACTGTTTGGTCACCATAATGAAGTGGACTGTACAGGCAACAAAGACCTCCATATACACCGACTGTACACAATGCAAATAGAAATGCAAATAAGTACAAATAGGACACAAACAGATGTCAGTCGAGACTCTTCGGGGGGGGAGGTGTCAGGGTGCAGCTCACAGCCCCATCACAGAGGGAAACACAGCAGCACCTGTTGAAGGAAGGAGAGTGCTTTCAATCCACTCAGATAGTCTCCTGTAAAGCCTCTACTTCAGTGATACTCAACTTACAGTCTGGGCCACGATAGGGTGCTGGGTGGCTACTTGCCTCTTTGCAAAGATGAGTAAGAACAGCAGATGTCAAAATGTTGAAAACAGACAATTAATTCATTTTATATCAGGGCTGCCCTCTGATAGCTGACCAAACATTAGTCGACCAGAAAGATCATTAGTCAGCAAGATTTCATTGGTCACTTAGTCGAAAAAAAAAAAAAATCCTAAAAACCTAACAAACAAATGTGAAACTATATTAGGAATAGCACCTTGTTAAAATACATCAAAACCTATATGAACTGATAATGTGGGAATTTTATTTGATAGGACAGATACAGGAAATGGCCATGCTCAGCCATCAGAGCAGGGCTGCTATTGTGACTATTGACCTGTTGCACACTTTGGTACATTTTTACTTGCACTTCTGTTTTTTATTTGCAATAGTTTCATTTGTACTATCTATACCACAGTTTTTATTGCACTTTAAATTATTGTCTCCTGGGCTAGTGCAATCTTAAGGAGCTTTTATTCTTTTTGCCTAACCTGTTATAACAAAGTTGATGTATTTATTTTGCCCAGTTGTCCTGATTGTGCAATCATGTTATTCAACCGGCGTTCTTGCTGTACTGCATGGTGGTCTACTGTGTGTCTTGACTGTACATGATGGTTGTATCTACTATGCAGCTATGTTGCACTATGTGCTCAAAACAAATTTCCACTTAAGTTTATCTTATGTTCTCTTATCTTTGAAAGAAGTCATATTAATTTACAGGTCTGGTACCTTTGGTTATTACACAGGCTAGTTAATAACATGTCGGGCAGGAAATCCAAAGTGTGGGATCATTTTGAGAAGGTGAAGGACGAACCCAAGGTGATATGTAAACTCATCTTCATTCGTCAACTACCAACATGACGTATCATCTGAAACATGGAAGTAGCTACATGCCCATCAGCCACTTAGCACAATCATTACTGCTTTGCTGACAGCGTCATTAACAGGCGGCTCGCTCAGTGTGTGACGTGCACTTGTAGATAAAATATAGGCCTATATTAATGAAGGTTCATTAGTACAGTTTTGTATTTCTCTGTAATGTAGCACAGTGTTAACAATGTTACTGATACTATTCTTTCTCACACCTTCAACTCAAACCATTGTGTTGCCCCGCCCAAAATATATAATTTAATAATTAAATTAATATTGTAAACATGCAGGTGACTAGTCGACTAATGGCTCTAAATGACAACTATTGGTCGACTAGGGAAATTCTTAGTTGGGGGCAGCCCTATTATATATACTGATAATTCTTTTTGGCTTTTGCCCTTATTTGACAGTACAGACTTATGAGTAAAAGGGGGAGTGGAGGGGGTTGACATGCTGCAGGGGGTCGCAAGCTAAATTTGAACCCAAGGCAGATGCGAATGGGATGCCCACTCCAACCACTGAGCTACTGGGTGCCCCCATAAATATTATTGATGATTGTTTATTAACTTGTCACTGTCCTCCTGTCATTTTGCAAAATTGGACCCCGGGCAAAGTAAGTTGAGATTCCCTGCTCTGCTCTAAACTCATCATTACATCATTAGCCTGCATCTAATGCAGTGTTACGTCGTACTTTTTGGGCTACCTTGACCATCTCCTGTGTCCGATTCCGGGACTTTCCAATCCAGCTGGCGACCTTTTTCGTAGAGTCCCTTCAGGATCTTCCTCACTTCATCGTTGCCCCCACCACGACTGAGCTCTAGGTACTTCCTGTACAGCTGCAGAGCGGTTCGTGCATCCTCTATGCTGTCGTGGGTTTCCCCCTGGATGTTGAGGTCTGGGAGCCACACAGACAAAGGACAGTCAGGAATGACGAGTCATGATGATTCCTACAGCTGCATCTCAACCGGGAATTTAATAAGTTAGGACACTTAATTGCAAAACACAAACATCCAAATTACTCACTTCCTGGAATGAAACACGGTACATCTTTGAGACATTTGAGACTGAAACAACAGCATATTGTCTCAGCGCTCTAACAAAGAACTGATGTTTAGCTTCTTTTTGTTATTTTGTTTTGTTCTGTTATTTTTGTTGCGAATGTTTTTCCACAGCAGAGCAGGTAAAAAAAAGTTGGAGGTGAGCTGTTTGCAGAGGTGCAGTGAGAGCCTGTTGTCTGCAGCTCTTCATCATATCTCTTATCATATCTCTTCTTCAGCTCATCCTACTTTCCATTTCCATTTTAGACTTGCCTTTATTGAAGAGAAGCCGCTAACAAAGTTCCACTCATTCAGTAAACCCTGTAATTTTGTGTGTATAAACTTTTATGGTGAAGCAGCAAAATAAGGAAATTTTGAGTTTTTGAGCAGCAGCTTCATACAACCTTTAATACAGCTGACAGCTAACATGAAACAGCAAAATAAAGCAGATATCTAAAGTAAAAACAGGAAGCAGGAGAGAAACTAAACTCCAAACCACAAAGATTCAGTTAGAAGATACTACAACACTGAGAGCTGAACACAGAGACTTTTAAAAACGCCTTTCTCCCTGGTCTCCTGCAGACAGAGGTGATAAGAGTCTCACAGCAAACATGCTTGTTTGGGGGAGAGAAGCAGGGGTCGTCGGGGGTTGGCTGCAGTCGGTGAGACATCACCGCTACCCGCTTGAGGGTGGGTGGCCCAGCTTTTGGACCTTTCTTCTGAGAAAGGTCATCTCGGGTGCGGCTTGACGCGTCTATACTGACAATGCAAACACAAATCGGCGCGGCTAGGCTTTACTTGGCGCAGCAGAGTGACAATGGGTATAGGGTATAGCTGACAATTGTTTATTTACACACCTAAACAAAAAGCTGAAAGATGCTTCAAAGTTCCAGAGTTGAAGGAACTGTAGCTGACTGACAATTCTCTCTAGATTCGTCACTGTGAGCGAACCCTTTCACGTTACACATAGTCCTGTGATTGGTTGTTGTTGATAGAACTGGAATTACCACCTTGAGGTTGTATGCCTCCGCCAACCAGTCAAGTTGCCCTCAACATCCATGTCTATCTCTAGATTTAATAAAAGGTGTCAAGTGATTTTTTTGGCAAAGCATAGATGCTTTACACACATCTTCAACCCAGCAGCACAGAAGATCTACACAATCGAGTCACCAATTCAGTATCTGACGAAATGTCTCCACCTTCATGGTGTTGAATAATGGACAGAAAAGTGTTTTTGCAGAACATTGTGATGTCACAGTGAAGTTGACCTTTGATCTTTTGGATTGAAAATGCCATCTCTTCATCATTTTATCCTTTCAGACATGTGTGAGAAATTTTGTCATAATTAGTGTATGCATTCTAATCACTTCATCCTTGAGTCTAAAGTGGACGTTTGTGCCAAATTTGAAGAAATTCCCTCAAGGTGTTCCTGACAAATCGCATTCGTAAGAATGGGATGGAAGGACAGATGGAGAATGCGAAAACATAATGCCTCTGGCCATGGCTGTTGCAGGTGCAGACGTAAAAAAAAATTGATTATAGCCACCTTAACTTACCTAAAAAGTACCAGGCAAGGAATCTCAGAGAAATCATCCTCTTACGGGGTAAATGGAACAGGTAGACGGTGTCAATGACTTGGTCTTTCAGAACCTAAAAACAAAAGAGAAACATACTGAAGTCACCTGTGTTTCCTTTACAGTGCTTTTAAATGTCCACTACCATGCACTACACAGTCAACTGTAAACTTGAATTATCCATCTACAAAACAAATCTGACTTAAGTTTGAATAAATGACATACCAGTAAATTAATAACCCGAAAGTCCTTCTGCAGACCGTGACCAACAAAGCGAACTCCGGTGTCAATGAGGAAGCGCAGCTTTAAGTAAGTGGACTTCAGTGTGGTCAGATGCTTTGAAGAAATCTTTGCATCCAGGTCTCCAGGTTTGATGCCAGAATATTGTGTCAAGTAGTCGACGACCTGGAAGAATAAACATTCACAGGTGTAAGGGGTGAAGCATGAGCAGCAGTTTTACAGGATTGAGTTTGAAAAAGCTCCATTCTTCTGCAAGGTTAGTGGCCATGTCCAAAGCATTTTTTATAAGGCAAACATATTTTTTAATGCTTTGCAATTAGAGCAAAGTATCTTTACCAGGGTCTGAAATTATCACCTGCCAAGCGCCAAATGCAGGTAGATTTTCCGTTTGGCGAGTAAATCTTGAGAGGGGGATTTTTTCATCTACCAGCCACTTTGGTCGATAAGTGAAAAAGTTAATTTCGAGCCCTGGTTTTTCCACTACGCTACGAACACCTGCAGCATGATAAAGCACTGACTGTGAATTCTGTGCTGAGTGCTGCCAGTTGGGCGTTATTTTTCTAAGCGCAGCGAGTTGAAAAATTTTCAGATGTAAAAATGCTGCACTTGTCACTGGCACTTCAGATGTTCAGGGACAAATACCACGAAGACAAACTGTCACATCTTACATGTACAAGTGCTGTATAACAACAGCAATGGAGGAGATATCTGTTAATACACTGTATATGTATTATGTTCCTGATCATGAACCCACACAGCCTGGCAGGTCCATCCTCTCTCCCTGCATGCTTCAGCCTTCCCTTCATTCAAAGCAAGGACTCAAACTTGTGCCGACATTTACTTCAGCAGGAATTCTGAATCATAGCAACCAGACCCAACCAAAGCATCTGAGCTGAGAAAAAAAACGCAGCACCTCCAAAGCGCTCTCAAACACTCCCAGCTGAGTGTTTCCTTTGGAGCACCTGGCACTTTCAGCTGGAAGAAAAATGCTTTGGTGGACATGCGGCCTATATGTTTGACTTTGCAGCTTTCATCATGAATAATGAAATGAATAAAGACTTTTCAGTCAAGTCAGCAGAAAGTATCCTGCCTAACTACACAAACAAGGGTCAAGTGATCAATCATCATGATGTGAGCACAATAATAGGTAATGTTATTGTGATGCTCGCTGCTTCTGCATCACTGAATGAATTGCAAACAATAGAAGACACAGTTCGACCTCTCTGCTCACTTGTGTCTGCCATGAATGATGTGTTACTCATTTCATACCTTTCCAGATCTACATGAACTTACTGCAGGCCAACCACATGTTTTTCTTGAATTAACTTGTAACAGATTACCCTGTATGTGTATGAATGTATTATCAGCACTTACAAAATGACACACTTTTTAATGACGATAAAGGCAACATGATAGATGACATGACGAGAAACAGTGTCATCGCAGTGTAACAGTTTAGTGAAGTGTATCCTGTTTCCACAACATTTAATAATTCCTTTAAAGCCAATGTTAATGATGTATTTTTTTGCTCCTACCTGCTCCTGAGTTGAGATGTAGTCATCGATGAAGGGCACCCCCTCGTTGGGCCCCTGACCCCTCACACAGGTGATCCTGGCCACAGACATCTGGCTGGGCTTGATGGTCGACTTGGTGCCGTCACTGCGAAGCTCTGCCTCTTCCTGCAAACATACACACAGTCATGTAACAGTACAATAACTCATAAACATGTTAAACTGCTCCTTTAAGACAGTGGGGTGGGTAGAAGGAGGGATCATTACACAGTGTCCTCGTATTAAAAAATATTCCAACTACAAATGAAAGTAACACAAAGTAGCTTCTAGAAGTCTGAATAATCTTATTACTTTTATATGGCTTTACAGTAACCTGGTTTCCTGTGTGCATGTAAACATTCTGTGAGACAGACTGAGGTATACAGACAGTGTCACTGTGATCCACACTCACCTGGTTGAGTGTGACAAACTCAGCATCCAGCCCCACCAAGTCACCGGCCTGCGGCATCTCGCTGACCATGAGGGGGATGAAAGTGGCGTGACTTTTCCTCTGCTTCCGAGCCAACGAGGCCTCTGTCAGCAGCACGCTGGCATCTATGGGATTTTTAACTGAGACAAGAAGCAAAGTATGAGCAGGTACATGAATACACACAATTAAAGTCTCCAGATTTAATGTCCCTAAACTTACTGCGGAGATCGTATTTGGTGTGATAGTTCCTCTTGGCGTAGTACAGGATGCCCGGCACTTTCCAGCTCACATCAAACTGAGCTGCTTCAGTCTTTGAAAAACACAAAAATCATAATACTAAAACATGACTGCAAACATGGCATTTAATTGGCATAAACTAAAGAGGACCTATGATGCAGATTTTGAGGTTCATACTTGTATTTTGGGTTTTACTATAAGATGTTTATATGCTTTAGTGGATAGGAAAAACTTTATTTTCCTCATACTGTGTGTCTTCACCCTCTGCAGTGTTAACTCTGGCAGCTATTTTAGACTTTGTCTTTAGATAAAAATGTTTATTAGTTTCAGTCACATTGTAGTCGTTTTTATACTTCAAAGTTTTAGTCAACGACAACTCAAAACATTTTAGTCGATGAAAAGTCATGACATTTTAGTCAACTTTTAGTCAAAATGTTTTTGTCACTTTGGCTTATACAATCAGGCTTATACATGTGTCAGAAATTGGAATTAAGGTGACAGGTTATGTCAAGTGTTGAAACTGTCTATTTATGCAGAATTTTTTTTTCTACAGCTACATATAATTTAATTTCTACACATTTACAAAGTTGCATTTCTCCAGCAGAGATTTTGACAGGTTTAAAGAGTGATTTACAAGCACACACACTTACTAATCAATATTTGAAAAGCTCAAAATATGTTAATCTCTTGATGATCTCAAAGTTTTTAAGACCACAGATAACTAATTTGAGATGACTAGGATTTGTACTCAGGTTTACTGCAAACGTTTTCACTGTTAGGAAGCAAAAAAATAACTTTATTTCAGCCTGAATTCTTTCTAAATCTGCAACATGTTAGTCTGGAGGTTTAAATGCATGTGCTCTCGCAGAGTCGGTGATTAAAACTGGACTTTCAGCTCTGTCAGAGAAAACTGCACAGACTGTTTACATACAGTAAAGCTACACTCACACATAACTGAGCTTCCTACCTGCCTGTCAAACAGCATCAAACCATAAACCTTCTCTTCTCTTCTGAGAGGAGGCCTGGGGGGATCAATAGATGAGAAGTCCAGCGACTGGTGGCTGCTCACTCTGCTGCAGTTCAACAGGAACTAGCTGCCAATAGCCACAGCTGCAACCAACAAACTCCACAAATCCATTCAACAGCTCCATCATCCACAGTCAGATATGAGCTGAATCTCAGCTCAGAACTTGCACCAACGGCTGACACTGCTCTGGTGTGAGTGTTTTGCAGGCTAGCAAGACATCCCGGCTTTTACTATTTACTGGAGAACGTTGTGAAGCCTAAGGTTTTATGTTCACAGGGATTAGTTTTACATACTTTTAACTCATTATTTGAAACGTTGGCCATGTCCACATCTGAAATTGTAACATTATATATATGACAGAAACAAGGAAAAGCAGCTGGGATAGGCTCCAGCCCCCCGCCCCCCCCAACAGGATAAGCAGTTACAGAAAATGAATGAATGAACGAATGAATAATAGGTCCCCTTGAAATACAGTCAAATACTTACCTTATCAATAGGCTCGATTAAGAAATCATTGAAGAGGTACCACTGCTGATGTGTGACTCCCTAAAACAAACATTTTAAATGTCAGTTTTCAAACACAGAGTACAAAACATTAACTACACTTTGTCTGAACTTTGCAGAAAGAAGTCTCTCTCTCTCTCTCAGACTCTATTTTCTATTCTAAGCTGCACTCACTTCTTTTCTTTGATGGTAGGTCTCTCCCACTTTGATGTGTGCAACCAAGTTTCCACCTGTGCGAGCGTCCAGGATGTGAGGCACCGTGACCACCAAGTCATAGAGGGAAACACCTTCTGCCTCTTCAGCAGCATTTAACTGATAAGAGACAGTATAGCAAGTTGTTAGCTGCATGTAAATCTTGACACAAAGGCCTGAATAAAGAATCAAAATCAGCGTTTGAATCCAGAAATCAGTTGAACATCTTCCTCCCTCACCTCCTCTCCTTCAGACAAGCTGCTGATCTCCAGTCCCTGACTTTTGCTGATGGACATCTTCAGAGTGAGAGGGATCCAGACATGTCGCAGGTCCTCTGCCCGCGTGTCAAAGGTGAAGCCCTCCATGCTGCATATGTCTTCCCCACTACAAGGATATACAGTGTGGTGAAAGCTAAGTCAAAGTGGTGTTGGGACACATTCAACTGATGCAAACTGAAACTAAACTGATTATGTGGTAATTATTTCAATCAATTTTTGCCAAACATGCTAGTTCTAGAATATTAAAGGAATACTTCATCCCCCCCCAAATGACTATTCGTACATCAACTGCTCAACCCATGTTACACTGAATTTGTGGAAAAAATATTCCACATGCCATGAACAAAGAATCCAAAAACTGATAAATTTAAATCATAGGGGTTTACCAACAGCAAAACTATATCAAAGCAAAATTTACAAATTCTCACAATTACACAACTTGTGCAGTATAATCCAAGTCTCATTTATTCATTGGTATGCTCAGTACGTCCAAATCAGACAGTCCTTTTGGACAGGGAACTGAACATAAGTTAATCTTATCTATGCTCTCCAAAACCATACTCCACTGACAAAAATGGTAATTTACCTCGCTAAACATGAGAGCTGCTGGTCTACCACTGCCTTGATCTGTAGTTTGTTTCTGTTACTGTGTGACTTTGGTAAATCTGAACTAAGTCAACTACTAATTATGGGTGCTTTCACACTTTCCCTGTTTGGTTCAGTCGAACTCATGTTCCTAGTGCTGTTCGTTAGGGCAGGTGTGAACACAGCAATCACCTTCAGGAGTGCACCGAAACAACCGGACCAAGACCTTCTTGAAGAGGTGGTCTCCATCCGGTTACAAACAAACTCTGGTGAGGTTTGTTTGTGGTGAGAACGTGTTCCGACCTCAATCTGAACCAACTGCAGTCACAATCTGCACCTCCTCCTGTACTGCCTTAATATGCACATTCAGCACATCCAATGCATCAAAACATTGTTTTCTAGTTGGAGCCGCGCCTCGTTTTCAAACTGTATGGTTTGACTAAAATGAACAATGACAGCAATATAGTCCACGATGAGCAGCGCTAAAATCAACCTGCGTAGTTGTCCCTCCATTGTGACATTAGAAAGTGTCACATTTATCTTGCAAGTGTACTCTTCTTCAACCATTTCTTTACTTCCTGGATTTTTCCTGCATGGAAATTCTGACCAATGAAGAGCAGCTTTCTCGCGCAAGGCATTTGATCTGGTCCGCTTGTAAATGCTGCCGTGAGAACGCGAACCAGCTCTAGGCAATTATATCAACTTTGTGACAAAATTAATCCTTGATTCGGACCAAAGCAAGACAACTCAAGGTCTGAAAGCACCCTTAGGCAGTGGCAGACCAGCAGCCTGTGTTCTGTGAGGATAAAATTACTGTTTTTGTGAATGGATGGAGTCCAGCTTTGAAGAGAGCGTAGATAGGTTTCACTTTCTGTTCAAGTTTTTGCGAAAATGCATGTGTTTGGGAAGTACTGAGCATACGACTGGATAAATGAGACTTGGATTATACTGCACGAGTTGTGTGAGAGTTTGTCAACAGATGTGTTGATACAGTTTTGCTGTTAACACAGAGTCCTACTACTTCAATTCATCAACAATCTTCGCTGATATTTAATTCTTTGTTCACTGTCGAGGCCTGCAAGAAAAACAAAATTTTCGTCACAAACTCAACGCTACAGGGGAGAGTAACTGATATATAAATGATCACTTGGGGGGTCAAGTTTCATTAAAGGTAGAGATTTGCTGCTCTTCATGCTTATATCATTTTAAATCAGGTAAATAAAATGGGATTTTTTTAAAAACTATTTTCTTGTGGAGTTTTTTGACTAAACAATCAACTAATCAAAAACAATCCATAAATGAAAAGATCAACAATGCAATCCTATTTATCTGATATTGGAAAGGCTTCTTACTCTAAGCACCACTCTGTGGGCATGGGCGGGGGCTCTTTAGGTTTTGCAGGTTCCATTGCTTCTTTCTGCATGGCCTTATTGAAGGCATACTGTGAAGAAAACCCCAAAACAGTTTATGTAACTAACAACAGGCAAGTCATGAAATAATATTCAAAGTGTCTTTGAAAACTTGCAGGACAGAAACAAAAACAATAGGATTAATTTACCTCTGCCTGGACTTTCCAGAACTCAGCCTCCTTGGCACTGTTCACCTCACAGTTTATAACCAGAACATCTGGGAGACATCGAATGTTGCGTGTCTGCACCTAAAGTGGGACAGATAGTTTCCCAGAGTGGAATCAGACTACAAATGTATGTATGTGTTAAAATGAGCTGCTGATGTGTGTGAATGGGAGCTGTAACTCACTGTGGGCTGATACTTCTCGCAGTTTTCACACCACGCCTGAGTGCTCTGCTCCAGACAGATGCTTTTCTTCAAAATTTCAGCAAAGTCGTATTCCTTTATTATCTTTTCTGACGAGTCAAAGTGAAATGAGGATATTGTCAATGAATTCAAAGCTACTTTACAGTCTTGTGTCTGCTACAGTTTATCCAAACAATTGTCTCTCAGGGCTGGAGGTACTTGACGGCTACACAAGGCTCTTCATGCACAGCAGTGTGAACTTTAAACTCACCTTGAGAGTTCTGCTCAGGGTAATGCATGGTGAAGAGCAGCGTGAGGGAGGAGCGGACCGTCTCCTTGCCACAACGACACAAACTGCTGTTCTCAACCTCAGTTCCAAACAGTTTTCCAATGGCGGACTCACCAGAGGAACCCAGAGAACTGTATCAATCATCAGCACAAAACAAACAAAAAGTGATCATCTTAACATCATTTCTAAACCAGTGTTGCCAACTTGGCGACTTTCTCTCTAGATTCAGTGACAGCAACAAATTTGGAGACCTATTCAAATCATCCGGTAAAGGGAGAGAAATATATTGTTTATTCTCATGTATGCTGCTTGGAGTAATTTCATGCCACGGCTCCTCTGCCACAGCAACCCCCCTCCTCTTGCAACATGCGTAGGTGTGGGACAGGCAGGGCAGGAGCAGAAGAGGAACTGTTCACCGTGAGAGTTCAGATGTAGTGATCCTAAGTGCTGTATTGTTATGGCTGTTGGGAGAAGTTTGCCTTCAGAGCTTTAAGCCAGATAGTCCTGAAGTTTTAGGAAACAGATGATGGTTTGGGTTAAAATGAAAAAAATTCTTCCAGAGAGGTCTTTCTGACAGGAAGCCCTAAAGGTTGGCTTATCTCATGTGCTATTTTATGTGTGCTAGTGGAGTCAGTTTGAAGTAAACTATACTGCATTTAAGCTGTTACAATTATTTACATCATTTATGTGTTGTTTCCATCTTTTACAGCCAAAAGTAAAAAAGAAAGGGGTGGCAGGTTCTTCCGTAACTGACTGTGTTATCTAAGCATATAATATCGTCTCACATAAATCGTAGGCCCCTAAATTGCATTGAGTCAAAATCATATCGTGGCAGACTTTGTAATATTGATAAATATTGTATTGTTGTACAAAGAATTAATATAATATCGTATCGTGATGAAACAGACAATTTACACCCCTATTACTTTCACTGGAAAAGTTTTGGCAACACTGCCCTAAACTTCTTTCTAAAAAGATTCATGCCTCCAGACACTGGAGACAGCATGTTAAAGACTTTTATTTTATGTCTGTTGGCTGCTCTGACCTGCTGCTGGCTCCTCTGTAGGCCTGTGGGCCCTCCTGCTCCTGTGTCTCCTGGTGAAGCTGAGTAAGGATGAAGCGGTTCCAGCTCTGGATTAAGCGTCCAAGTCTGGCCTTTCCTGTTTGTTCATCTGAGTCTGCGAGGATCAGACCAAGTGCTGAGGCTTCAGGGATGGTGCGAAATGCTCGCAGGAAGTTGCTGGCCTTGGAAAGAGGAGATAGGTTAGGAGAGGTTGGATTAGGAAATCTACGTGGGAGGCAACGTGCAGCTGCAGCTCGGCATGGGATGATATGAAGATTTCATGTCACAATTAGCCTGGCCAAAATAATTGTGATTCACCACAGTATCCCGATAATCATCCCAATATGCTTTAAACTCTTAAAATGGCACTAAAACATACTGGAATCACTTTACCTTACATTTTATTAGTATCAAATATTTTTACTGCATCACAGATAGGACACATATCTTTATTTAGTGAAAAACAAACTATCAAACTGTGTAATTCAAATGCCATCATATCTTTAGACATGAAATACACCAATGCTTGATTAAGATCTTTTGCTGCTTTTTTTTAAGTCTCTTTTATTTCTGGTTGCCCAGCAGACTCTTTGAATGCTGCTTAACACAATATTCAAGATTATTTAAATGATAGAAATTCATCAAGATCAATTTATTGTGTGTTTTTTATGACAACCTCTGATAAAATTATGTATCACCCCATCCCTAATTCCAACACAATGTGGACCTAAAGCCCTCAGTTATTCAGAGAAACAACAACAAATACCTGACATGGATCTCCACGTGACAAATCCAACATGTGGAAAAGGAAGCCGAGCTCACAGGCCAAGCAAAACTCCTTCTGGCACAAATGATTCTGCACTAGACAGCGGATTGGCTCCAGAAAATATAACACCTATAATGCCAACATAGAAACAGGAGAACAATAACTCTGCAAGTGTCAGAGAAAACAACTTTTATAAAATCTCTAAAAAACAAAATTTTACTAAGAACCTTCCTTGTTTCTTACCTGGATCATGCAGTTGCAGTAGGCATTGGGGATGTGAGGCTCCAGGCCAGCAAACAAGGTTTTGTTGTAATGTTTGAAGTCGAAGTCCTCCAGTCCAAGTTTAGAGTATTTAATTGTGACCTGACGCAGCACAAAGATCAAAACTTATTTTACATATAACAACAGCAAACAGATTATTAAAAGATAAAAACCTAGAAAATTATAATAAAATAAATCTAACCTTTCTGTACTTTTTGGGCACCATGTAGAGGTGCGGCTCTTCATCACGTCCGATTGGAGATTCAGGGACCTGATTGTAATTATCATAATCGAGCTCCACATCTTTAAGTTTGTAAGGAACCTGAAACCAACATAGAAAATGGATTTCACATCGTTGAAATACATGCATGAATGTAAAGCTGAACACCGCAAAAAATGTTTGTTTTCCAATTCTGAATATAGTGAAAATGACACTAACAATAATGAGGCTTCTAACAAAATATGTGTTTTGTCTCATTATGTCTTTAACTATTTAGTGTTTTGACAGCTTTTACAGCGACAAAAGGCTGTTGTAGAGTAGCATAGGATCTACAGCGTATGTTTTCTAACATGCCTGGTTTCGAGGGCGGGTACGAGGATTTGCTGCATAACCGATAAAGCCAACAGTTTTCATGGTGCGCAGGATTTCGGGGTCCACAGGAGGAGCTCGTCTGTTGAAAAGAACAGAGTTTGTAGATGATAATGGGAGCAGTTGGAGGTTTCCTCTACAGGAATTGTTGGCTACTGATTATCAACAATATTACCAGACAAAGTGAAAGTAAAAGCCAGGCCAAGTTTTGTCTAGTTGGCGTTTGCCTTGCTGTCTGGGTTTTTTGGCACAGTGTCCGCAATTTTTGTAGCTTCCTCTTGGATATGCGCCGCTTACGGTCTGGCACCTGGTGGCTACCTTTGTAGAAAGTCCCCACCTTACCTGCACGCTGTGCCCAGGAACGTCCCAAACACAGCAAAATGAGAAGAAAATCCAGGCAGAGAGCAGAGTCTCTGCAGATAAATACACGTCACCACATTTCTAGTTGGTCATAGGTGACGCGTGAGAGGAAGTTGTATCAGTCTATACATTGTGTTTTAGGAACACCTTGCATAATATACCTTAAAGAAAATGGGAAATAATAGCAAAATGCTGTGAGTGACATACACTCTGTAACCAGTTTATTAGGTACACCTAGCGTTTGTATCATATGCAGTCTAATACAAAAGCCATGCCCCTTTTACTGATACTGAGAGGTGTTTCTAATGTTTTGTCCGCACCATTTACATCAATAAGAGAAACCCATATTAGAAAAACCTCTTGATGCAATAATATTCAACAGCACCACAAACTACAGCCTACAAAACCACCAAAAAGTTAAAGCAACAGCTATCTACAGCAGCTTTAACCTTAAGTGAGACTTACACTGTTCATAAAAGGATGATTTATAGCAGGACTGTGATACCTAACAAAATGGAAAACCTATGGAGACACCCAAAAATTGCTAAGCATCATCTGATTGTGTTAGTCCGCCACAACAGATAAGGAGATACTTTTCAGGCAGTTTGCTATGTTAGGAGCAGCAGCCCACACTCATATTTGGGCCAAAGTTACTGAGTTTGAATTCAATAAGTTTTATTTGATCCACAAAGAAGTAAAAAAAATCTAGTCAAATTTTACACCCATGAACGATGATGGAAAATTTGTTGCATCTCAGTCTAGCCTCTAAAATTCTGTTTAAATTGTTCCATATGTGACTTACAACTTGACATACAGTTAGACACTGATATCACATGAAGAGGATTAGCCAAGAGAGACTGTGGACAAGAGAAACAAATACATTTCTCACTGGGACTAAAATATTTTCATGGTGTGCAGTGAGAATATGAATCCCATTTAATGTTTTGGTTTCATTATGTGAAATGACACGATCAGTTAATAAATAAAGCTGCTGATATTCTTTCTTTCTGCTATTGTCATCAAATCTCATGGAAAGACCAAAACCAACAATGCATTCATTCGTCCTTCAATACTTTCCAACTTCCCTTATCTTGTTTGTGGCACTGAGTCCCGAGCCTACTGCTTCCTACTGAAGACGTAAATCTTTAAAAGTGGGGCACAAATATATAGTTTCATTTTTAATAGACTAAGTCGTTTCCTAAAACAGCTGGGAGTAAATAGTGTATTTGCTGGGAACAACTACAGATTTGTTGCATTGGTGAGTGTTTCCAGCAGTAGGATGGTGTATATAGGGGGGGAATCAAATTAAACTACAGTGTCCACATTCATCATACTGAAGGAACATGTCAAACAGTGCAACAGTGTGGCTCACTGACATGTTATTAAAAGTTCTTGGACAATAATGGCACAGGGAAGAGGAAAAAACTCAATGGGCCTCATCCACCAATATCTTGTTTTTTCCTTAATTTGCTCTTAAGAAAGGTCCTGAGAAAAGTCTATGTCAGATACTAACTTGTACTTAAACCTCAGACTTGTTCACACCTGTGTTCTTGTAATGACCAATCCCACTGTCCTCTTAAGATGAAAACGTGTGCCAGTTGATCTGAATGAGGATAGACACCCAGCAAATCCCCATAAAAGTGTATGAGACTACAGGACTGTGTGTGCATACAGAAACAGAAGTCGTAGAAGAAGAAAAATGATAACAAGAACAAGAGGACAAAGAAAAAAAGCTGAGAGATTTAAGTAAAGAATGACCAAATGGAAGTTGAAAGAGGGTTGTACACCGCACCCCAAACTTAAAAAATAGTTTAACAGTACTGAAGTGGAGGGACTTCTTCAAGAAGTGAACACTTAATGAGCTGTTATATTTAGTAGCGTCAGAAGAGGATATATAAAAAAACTCAAAAAAAGATACATTGGATGCTAAACATATGTGTTAATCAACCACCCGAAAGTTCCGCAACTGCCACCTTTATGCATTATAGTAGCACAACTGTCAGGACCAAAGACAGAGACAAGCACCGCAGTGCTCTTTAAAGTGTGTGTGTCTGTATGTGCGCGTGTGTGTGTGTCTGTGTGTGAGAGAAAGAGAGAGAGAAGAGTGACAGAGAGGGGACAGACTATTTCACACAATGCTTCTTTAAGTTATTAACAACTTATGCAGATCGCATCCCATAATATTTTCTAACATGATCGATCACCTATTAATAGATGGCATAATTCCCATTAACATACCTGATGTAAACTAAAATGTTAGTGTAGTATTTATTTTAAAAGACCATAATGTTTTGTGAAAAATTATGATTAAAAACATTATAAGGACAAAACTATTATTGTAAATGTGAGCGATTGACCCTCTAATTGTAATATCTGTCAGTTTGAATCTAATTCTAAGTCTCAGTGTTTTCATTGGTAATACTTGGTTGATGGCAACACACCACATAAATTATTCACGAAATTACACAGACTAACATGCCTGCATTTAAACATAAAAAATGCTGGAAATAGGCATAAACCTGACCCAGTTTAAGCCTGAGGGAATTTTGAGAAATTACAGCCCGGTTGACTTGAACCTGGCGGGTCAGGTCAGGCTTAATCAGATTGGAGGAGAGAATCAAAGCGCTAAATGCAATAACCAAATATTTCGCACGAACATGTCAGCACTCGAATGTGCGCAAGTGTGCTCTTGTGTGTGCGTAGATTCTGTTTGCACCCAAGAACAATTCCTAAATAGGAAAACATTCCACAATGTCAGAATCTTAGTGCAAACTGCATAAGCGGGTATTAAGAAATTTCTTCTGAAGACCAGTTGGTGAATGTCGCCCAATAATCTCAGGATACAAAAACAATATTAGTTACTGTTGCTTTTAAGTAAGTTCTTGCATTAATTCTCATGAGTGCGTTACCTGGGGCTGGGTGTAGCCAGAGCGGCAGGCCAGTCCGACAGCAGCTGCTCTGTGCTGGTCAGCGGCATGGGGATAAGCGAGAGGGGCAGCAAGTCGTGGTTCCAGTCAAGCTGAGGCAGCGTGTCCACAAGACAAGGCAGAGCAAACTCTGTCTCCCGGGAGTAGTCATTAAATGTAACCTCTGGGGCATCAGACCACAGGTGTACACATCCCCCAGAATCTCCAAAGGCCAAGGCTTGTTTGCTGGATGATACGTCAAAACTCATGAGCAGCTGGCCAACAGTGTTGACGTGAAAAATGTCCGCCACATTGGCGAGACCAGTGGGCTCACAAAACTGGCACTGACCTGGACAAACGGGAAGTGGGACATTATTTCCAAGCTAAATTGTGCTGGTATTCAGGAAACATTTTCACTCAATGACCTGAGTAAGGTGGTTACTAAATGCTGGTACATGCAGCTTAGACAAGAATTTACAAGTACACTGTTCAGGGAATATTTCCACTGTGGTCACTTAGGTATGTAAGTGTGAGGCAAAAATATAAATCTTGATGTTATTATGATTAAAAGCACATGTCACATTCATTGACAAAACTCTCTAAAACAATGGTTTCAGTCTAGAAAAACACTTGCATGAATGTACATTGCCCAGTTGATACCTGTCTGTGAGATGATCGCCAGACGTGACGTGTAGGTCGGAATGAAGCGCAGGAAGAGAGGGTCCACATGCACCTGAAGTGGCGTTACAGCTCGCATCATACGAAGGTCATACACCATGAGGAAACGGTCACATGCCAACCCATTCAGTCCTCGACTGGAGAAGCCGCACGCAGCCAGAAGGTTACCATGAACATCAAAGTCTGAGAGGCTGCCAGAGAACGCATCAAACTCGTGCTCCGTCTTGAAAGTACGCAAGTCCCGAAGAGTTATCTGTGTTGAAACAAAAGAAGGCGGTGAGTGTTGCGTTAACCAAAAAAAACATCTTACACAATCTGATTTGATCAAGTTGTCCTTACCTTGCCAGACGTGTGCCCACAGAAGAAGAAACGTCCAGTTTGGCGCATTATTGCCACTCCGGGTATCTCAACAGTAAACTACAAGTACACATGACAAGAAAGTTAACAGTCAATCACTCCCTTTTAGGTATGTTCTTCTTATATCATGTGTCAGATTATGTCATGCAGTCCTGTGCTGCATGACATAAATGGGTGTGGGTGTTGATAATCTCTCACCTTTTGAGTTTCTTGAACAGTATTCAAGTCAAGTTCAACTGCATAGTTTTGTAATCCACCCATGAGCAAAGTGTTGTTGTCAGTCATTAGGAGACTGTGCATATCAGCTCCTTCCTCCATCCTGGAACGCACACATATAGTATCAATCATCATAATCTTGAATCACTAAATTCAATGAGAGAATAAATAAATAAATAAATGCAGCTGCAGTCTGTTAGCAATCAATCTCAGCACAAGGACTTTGGTCCCAGTCAGTGCTTTGTAACACTTACGGGTAATCAAACATAACAAGGCCCCCACGAGTGTGGCATTTGAGGTTACACTTGGACAGGAACAGGACACCCGTTTCCAAACTCTGAATGTGTCTGATGTCATCTGTTGGATTCGCTTGGAAAGAAGAGTGGCGACCCATCGTAGGTCCAAAGAATGAGGTTACATGGCCCTAAATGAGATAATAAAAGTAATTAAGTATTTGGCATTTTCATTTAACTGGAAGCAACCTGCATGTTTAAGAAGCAGTCTATACTCCATCATAATCCAGGTTCTTACTCTGTGGTTTCCCATCCAGAGCATTTCCTCCTGGAGATCAAAATGCGTTGCAGTGACTGGAATGCCAACTTCTGAAACTGCACTGTGTAGCTCTGAAAACATCCCCTCCATGAGGTGCACAGGCTCGGGGACTGTCACTGCCAGGCCCTCTGGGTCAAGCTCCACACCCTGCAGTAAGCTGGGGTTGAGGTGGGGGTCCATGGAGGGCTCCATCCCTGCCTCCAGAGTCCCATGAAGGCTGGGTGGGTACTCGCCCATCCCGGGGTCGAGGCCGTCAAAGTTCATCATGAGTACAGTTTAATCAGCCTGCAGAGGAATCACAACTTCTGTAAACCACCACAGTCGACAACTATATCTAAATGAAGTTGCTTTTAATGAACCAAACTCGACCCATGTCTTTAAGCTAACTGTCATGTTGGCTTTGGGTTTAGAATCAGTAGCTAGTCCCGGAAGCTAACGTTTTAGCTAACTGCGGCTAATTGCTATCAACAGCATCTTAAGCCAAAGTTTAGCATTCATTGAAGAGATGTGTACAGACAGTTAAGATAACGTTTCTTCGGTCACAGCTGCAGTGTGTTTTTATTGGTATTTGATCCGTTGATTGCGGTTAGCTCATTTAACGATAGCTAACATTAGCATTAACCAGACAGACACTATTTTGACTGCAGTGCACATCGTTTCCGTTTCTACACATACAATATCCGTATTACTGAAGAGCACGTGTTTCAAAAACACTGAAATGTCAATATAAAGTTTGCACCGACCTCTTCTTATGATGTGATTTACTGCAGAGTCCATGCTTGCTTCATTCACAACAATAACACACATTAAAGACAAAACACTTCCGGGGTAAACAGTATGCCTTCTTCTTCTGCTTCTGCTTCTGCTTCTGCCTCTTCTTCTTCGTTTTTTTTTCACGGCAGTTGGCATCCATGACGTTGCATTACTGCCACCTTCAGTTTCTCATCCTCTATTACAGTTCATTTTATATCCTATTAAAAAGTCCAGTTACAGTCAAAAAGGTCAACACCTCCTCCCTTCCTTTCGCACCTTCTGCACATTCAAGAACACTTTTAACATTTTTCCTCCCTCTTCCTATTTTCTCCAACTTTTCCATCATTATTCCTCTTTCTTGTCTGTATTTCTCACATGTCAGAAGTACATGCTCTATAGTTTCCGGCTCTTGGCAATGCTCACACAATCCTGTTGGGTGTTTCCCTCTGATGTGCAGAGTGCTATTTATATTACTATGTCCGATTCTCAATCTTGTCATCATTACTTGCTCTTTCCTTTCAAATCCTCTATTTCTTAATGATCTTACCCTATTTTGTATCGAATACAAATGTCTTCCTTTTGTCTCATTGTCCCATTTTTGCTGCCACATCTGGGTTAGCTTGCCCCACACAATACTTTTACCTTCAGATTTTGACAGTTTAATATCTGCTTCAATAGCTGTTCTTTTAACCGCCTCCTTCGCCAGCTTGTCTGCTCTTTCATTTCCAATAATACCCAAGTGTGCAGGGACCCACAGGAGCAAAACAGTGTGCGTTCAAGAGCCCCAGTGCTTTTTGAGTGTAATGTAACTCAGTACGTGTACTCAGGTACAGTCGCCTAATTAAATATAATTTTTTTTATTTAGCTTTAGGATAATCTGTAATTTATAAATTTTATTTTAAATTATTTATGCACTTCATCTTTCTTTTCATTTACATTAATCTCCCTGTTAATGATTGTTTAGGCTGATTTTACCCTGTGAAGCACTTTGTAAAGTTGGTTTTAACATGAGCACTATGAATGTATCATAAATCATCCTTCTGACATTTACCAATAATGAGGATTGACATTGTACTGCAATGATGTTTATAGGTAGGTGTGGTGAATTATTGGTACAGGCGCTACAAATATGCTCTGGCACCTCTGTGAGAATCTCACTAATGTGACTCAACCCTATCCCTTTCATCGCCATATTTCTCATTGACAGGTCTAATGAGTGGTGGCACAGGCACAACTATTAATACGCAAAAAGATGTTTAAAAAGATGTGTCTACATCCATTTATGGCAAAATGTGGGTGTGGAAATGAGGCTCCTGCACATACACCCAGCGTCACAAAGATGAGATAAAAAAAAAAAAAACAGAATCAGGCGTCACACTGCTTTACAAATCTGTCAAAAGAATGCATATTTGCCTATTTCTGTCTTTGTGTGCACACACAGTTTTAGTTGTGAATCTACGTATGCTCTGGCCCCAAGACTTTGCAGAATTGTCCAACACTGACACTCCAATCTGGTGATAGTGTGAGTATGCCATGTGCACTGATGAGTACTTAAAGGCAAAACAGAGAGCAGTGTGAAGGAGGGGTTAATAGGGGCCCACAGCTCAATATTGCCCCGCAACCCGCTACCAGATGAATCCAGCCCTGGGGTTTCACTTATAAAACAGTGTGTAGGATCTAAACTAAAAATGTACGTAAGCCAAAAGCCAAAAATGGGGTGTGCCAAAAAAATATTTGACAATTTCTACAATCAGGCTTCCACCTCTCCATCTGCGTCGCCAGTTTCTGGTATCCAAAATATTCATAAGCATGGGTCAAAGTTTCTCCCATCAAATCTGTTTTTAAAGATCACAACTTTTGCATGGAAAGTGGCGTACGCCTCTTTCAGGCCTCATTTTGTGCATATGCAATGTTCATAAATGTGACCCCTGATCTAGTGCAGAAATCACATAATTCTTTGTAGAGAAGACACAAAATTTAAGAGATTTTCCCATAAAAGTAAACGAGCAGCAGATTTTTGACTGTTACCAACCTCAAAAACATTTTAAATGAATGACAAACAAGTCTGCTTCCTTAATTTGTTTGCTCATACTGTTTAGTGTGCAAAATGAGTCAGTCAGAGGCCACTAAAACATCAATGGGAAAGATTAAGGAAGCTCTAAAATATCTTACGCCTTCCCATCATTTCCTTTCTTTGAAAAAAAAAAAAATTCAGTTGAAGGCAGAGGTTTTTCTCTGGTAGAGAAGAGGGGCAGATCACAGACACAAATGGAAAGTTTGTCCAGTCTGTGAGGAGAATTCAGCTCATTATCGCCCTGAAACGTAAAGGTTAATCTCACTTCCTCGACACCGCCATAGATGTGAAACTTGATTAGGACACATCGAGGTTAATTGGTGTGTCACACTCGTCTGTCACACGCAGTCATTTGTATTACGGTATGACTTTAAATAATTAGAGATAAAATAATATGCGTCTTTAAAGCAACCCTATTGATAAAGGGAAAGCAGGAAAATATTACACACTAGAATAAATAACCTTGTTTTTACCCTCATGGCAAGTTCAACTTAAAATACTGTGATTACAACAGCTGAGCACTGGCTTTTTCAGTGTTGGAAAGTAACTGAGTACATTTACTAAAGTACTGGTCTCTAGTACAGTTTTGACATTTGTACTCAGTGTTGGGAACTTCTGAAATGCAATAAGTTACAGATTACTAGTTAATCTGTTAAAAATGTAATAAGTAATGTAGGTATTTTAATTACTTAAAGTAATGAAACTTATTACATTTGGCTACTTTTCTAACAAACGTTTCAAAGTGTGCATTAAAGCTAAAAACTGTGTACGCTTCACAACAGTATTTAACACTAATTACTGTTCAATATAATGAAGATTATAAAATATTAAAGTCTACATGTAAGCTTTTTACTGAAAAGAATATTCGTTTATAATCCCTTCTTAATCATCAATATTTGTAATTTAATCGTATTTTTTCCCAGTAACTGTTTTAGATTACATTTATTTTGTAATTGAATCACGTTACTCCGTTACATTTAACTAATTACTCCTCAACACTGCTTGTACGTCACATGACTATTTCCAATTTTTGATACTTTACACTGCACTACATTTCAGAGGGAAATATTGCACTGTTTACGCTACTGTATGTATTCAAAATGTAGTTTTTTTTTTTTTTTTTTTTGCATATAAAGCCATACGATACAATTGTGTGATATGATGCAGAACTATACCACTATCTAAAACATTCATATTCAAAATACTTTTACATGTCTCCATGATATAAAAAAAAGAAATTAAATAAATAAATGAATGAAAAATATTTCTGTAAAAGTCACTCTGCATGATGTGTATTTCACGTTTGATCCTCTGAAATACTCTGATTATACGAAACTTATTGTTTAGTAGTGTGATATAACCGCTTGAGGAAATCTGAGTACTTCTTCCACCACTGGTCTTATTCTTCCCTTTTTGTTGCTGTTAACCGACATTTACTTAATATGATGTAATTACTCTGACATCATCACGCCCAGTCTCCCTGTCTATGGTAATACTGATGTGCACTCGACATGAACTCACCTGAGGGTTAAGGGATGCCCAGAGGAAAACCCTGCTGAGTCACAGGTCCGGTCTGCCGCGCATGAACAACATTTAAAAAGGACTCAACACCACTCAACACTCACACCAGTCACAGGGACGAGCTCACAGCAGGACACACACTGACCGGACTCAGCTCACTTAACATAGAAAACACACCATGGATTTCTGTTTCGCGACTTTTGCAGCAGTTTTCATGCTTTTCGCGGCTGCATCCTGCGCTCCGACCGGACACCCTCTGCATGATGGATGCGGGGCTGTGCGGAGCAGCTCTATGGAGCTCAATGACATCGCCAGATCTGTATCAATAAAGGTGAGGTTTTTTAATTTGTTACTATTTGAAATTATTAATGGAGACTTCACCCCACATAGTGGATATAACTTTTCCAAACAGGCCCTAGAGAAAAAAGTTAGGTCATTTAAATTGTGCTTTATATTAAGGTGTATGAATACACTATATGTTGATGCATGTCTGTAACACATATTGAAGTGTCTGTTAACAGCAATGTATCAGTAATATAATTTGTTAAAGTAAGAAGTGCTGACTGGGCAGATACTGCTCACTTGAAACTACCATCAGTCTTAAATCAACTCTATTTATTAAGATAAATCTTGCACATATCATACATTCACTGCTTGATGCCTTTTTTGTTTTTACATAATGTGACATTATTACTGAGCATGTTTTTCTCAAAATGGTTCTTAGGCACGAAATGGATCCAAAGATGTATTAAATTTCACCACTGCACTTGGTTGGATGGAGGCGACAGACATGTGTGACCCTGGGACCCTGAAACAGCAGCCTGCAGTAAGCAAAGAGCAAATCAAATGAATGTCATAATATGCCTACTGTGGCAGTGATAGCAGGAACAAAAAGGGAAAAATACAAAAGACAATTCAATTTTCATTACAAAAGAATGAGTTCTTGACTCTCTTTTACTTCTCCTGTCCTCCTGCAGACATGTCTTGGCAAGATTTTCACTGTCCTGACCAGCTACATCTCTGCAGTGAAGAGGGTTGCTGGATTTGAAAGCTGCTCAAAATTTGTCAAAGAAGTGGAGCCGGCGATGCGCAAACTGTACGAAGACATGAGCTCATGTGTGGAGTCAAGAGCAGGGATACATCCCCCGACGGTAAGCTTGGTCACCTGAATAGATGTTTAAAAAAAAAAAAAAGTTTTGCAGCATTTATCAAATAAAACTGGACACAAGTTTACTGTTTTTTTCTGTTTCTACAGGAGTCCCACACCAATGAGAGATGGCCCAAAAATGACTGGAGGGAGAGTTATCTGTGCCAATACACCATGGACAGACTCTTCTCCTTCTCCATCCTCGCCGCTCGTGTCTTTGCTGTTGGTGATCCAGCTCATCACGCAGACAGCTCGGCTCAGAGTGCATGTAGGGCCTGAAATGTTTACTGATGTGTAGCTGTAAATTGTTCAAGCACCCTCTATGTGATCACATTGATCAAAGTCTCTAGTACAGCTCTCAGTGGCTGATGATGCATCTACAAGTGTTTCCACTCGTTTGTCCCATGTATACATGGGACTGTATTTCCAATGGGATTATTATCTAACATATTTATTCTAATCATATTTATTGCATTTATTTATTGATATTTATTGGAATCAATTGTTATTTCTATGTAATTGTTTATGCAGAATAAATAAAATATTCATATCAAACCACTTCACTTTCATCATCATGTGTCGAGGTTCATAAATGATGTCACTAGCTTGTTCCTTCCACTGAAAACAGTTATGATAAACAAAGCCTCATTAAGGAAAGTTAGGTAATAACTGCACTTTTCTGTGAATGAATTTCCAAAACAACAACCAGACAAATGTGCTGACATAAGAAGGAAGCTGTGCTTTCCTAAAACACTCCTGCCACTCTCTGGACATCCACAACTTCCTGCATACTTCCTCCCAGTCAGTGAGTCTATTATACTGCACACTTCAGTTCCCTCACACACTCTGATGATGCAATGTGAATGTGCGAGTAGTAATTCAATGCAAAAAAAAAAAGAAAAGAGAAGGTGTCATGTTTAAATGAGGAAGAGGAAGTAGCAGTGAGCTGAGCGCAAAGGTACTGAGTTGCTCAACAAGGAAGTTTGTTATCAGAGTGACTCAATATCCAGAATTCATTCAACCTTTCATCCTGTGTATGAGGGAAAAACTCCAAAGTCTACTGCTTAGATCTGCAGGAAGAGCGTCAGCGTACCTGTCAAGGCCCAAATGATCTATTTTGCACCTTCTCTAAACACAGACTTTCCAAAGTACTTACAAGAAAGGTAAGAGAATAAGTTGATCAAACAAAAGGAAAGAACAATATCAACGTACGATGCAGTGTGTGAGGCTGTATTGCTCACTGTAAAGACAGACAAACTGCTCTACATTTGTTTATACTTTTTAGCAGTCATGATGAAGTAAATGCATTAAAATAAAGGTCTTTGGCAACCTTCTCGAGGAGGGTTCATTATGTTGTGGGCATGAACATGTTTCAGTAAGCAGTGGGGGAAGAAGTATTCCGATATCATTATGTTGTGAGCATGAACAGTGATGTGCAGGGTAGTGTTACTGTATGCACAATGATGCACCACCACAGTGTAAAAAAATGTGACCAGTAAAAGCCCTGCTTTTAAAATCTTACTTAAAGGAGCAGTGTGTAGGATTTAGTGGCCTCTAGTGGTGAAGACTGCAGATTGCAACCAACTGAAACTTCTCCCGTGTGCCAAGTATGAACTCCCAGTTAGGATTCCTTCAGTATTAATTGTTGAGGAATTTTTTTTACCAGGAGCCAAATGATCAGCAGAGGTTTCCTCCTCTCCAAAACAAACGGACCTGATGATTTAAACCAGTAAGAACACTAAATAAAGCAGTTTCACGTTACAAATCAGCATTTCTCATACACTGTTTGGCTAGACACAGACGGGCTGCTAGCCCAGCACCTGCTAATGTGTGCTCACATTTAACCTCTGATAACTTAAGATCCAAAAGTTCCGGAGGTTTTTACCAGGAGCCAAATTATCCACAGAGGTCTCTTCCTCTCCAAAACAAACAGACCCTGTGATTTCAACCGTTGAAAACGTTGAATGAGGCAGTTAGTTTTAGGAATCAGTGTTTTTCCCCAGCTCTCATCGTGGAGAGCATAAAAACACAAATGGCTGTATCTCGAGACAGTGTTTGGTTTGTCCATTCTGGGCTACTGTAGAAACATGGCAGTGCCATATGGCGGACTCAGACTTGGAAGAGGACCCGTGGCCTATACAGATACAAAGAGCTCATTCTGAGGTAACAAACACAACAATTCTTATTTTCAGGTGATTATACACTAAAGAAAACATACAAATTATATTCAGTTCCATTTCTGCCAATATGTCCCACTAAATCCTACACACTGGACCTTTAAGCAAAAGTACAAAAGGATTAGCAGTGAAATATACTTTAAGTAGCAATACTAAACGTACTCATTATGCAGAACAGCCTGGGTCTTCAACAGGGGGTCCTCAGAGTTACTGCAGGGGACCTGCCAAATTATTGTTTGATTTTATTATTTTTGAATTTTTTTTTTTTCTTTGAAAAAATCAAAATATATCTGAAAATACACATTGAACATGAATCCAACATTTTTGTTTCCCCATCACCTACCCGAAAACCACATACAGGTCAAGACTGTGGCCTGAACCTCATACAGCCCTCTTTAATATGCAGTGCAATTTTATACTGTATATAGCTGGGGGTCCCTGCTCCATCTCTCTTTCAGCTAAGTGTGTTCTTGGCCTGAAAAACACTGAAGATCCCTGATGTACAGTGTATTATGTTACTGGATTACAATTAGAGATGCACTGGGAAAGAGTTGCTGCCCCAAGCAAAGGAGTATCTTGGGATCTTGTTCACAAGTGAGGGTAAAATGGAAGGTGCGATGGATAAGCGGTTTGGCGCGGCATTAGCAGTAATGTGGACATTGTGGGGAAGAAGGACCTGAGCCGGAAGGTAATGCTCTTGATTTACGGGTCCATCTACTTCCCAACACTCACTTATGGTCATGAGCTTTGGGTAGTTCATGAGAAAAGAATGAGATCGCGGGTACAAGTGGCCGAAATGAGTTTCCTCTGTACAGTGGTTGGGCTCAGAATTAGGGTGAGGTGCTTAGACATCCAGAGGGAGCTTGGAGTAGAGCTGCTGCTCCTTCATTTTTATAGGGGCAAGTTGAGGTGGTTTAGTCATGTGATCAGTTATGGCCCCTGGGTGCCTCCGGTGAGAGTTTGCACATCCTGCACAGCTCTCTTAATCTAAAATGCTTGTATTTGCTTTAGTAGTTTTATAGTATCTTTTTCATACTTTATTGTCATTGTCTGTTCTATTTTTATGTTCTTGACTTTTGCAGTACTTTTCCTTTATTTTTATTTCCTCTAAAAGTGTTTGTGTAAGCACAAAACATAGAGGCAAAGCCAAGTCAGTACCAACTTGGCAGCAAACCTGTTCCTGATTTTGACAGTGAGTCACTTGTGAGGTTTTATGATGTCATATATTATGTAAGAAATGCAGTTTTTATTTTTTGTAATTATTTAAACATGAATTGATTAAACTATGAAAGGGTACTGGTTGTAATTTGTGTGCATTTTAAAACATCATCAGTGTTTTTATGAATATATGCATAAAAATATAAAATATCCATTAAAAAAGCGTCTACATAAATGACTTGACTCAGCAAACCTAAGTTCCTCAGGATGTCCCGCATATGTAATATTTGGGTCATCTGTGAGGTCACTTCCTCATTTAATTTCTTTACACAGCACTCATGTTACGGGGAAGCAAT
This sequence comes from Cephalopholis sonnerati, assembly GCA_019142605.1. Taxonomy (NCBI): domain Eukaryota; kingdom Metazoa; phylum Chordata; class Actinopteri; order Perciformes; family Serranidae; genus Cephalopholis; species Cephalopholis sonnerati. The sequence goes on along the minus strand of JAGQAX010000011.1, from coordinate 8,446,680 downwards.
CTGTTGAGCGTACCGGTAACAGCCTGTGTGTTTTTGTTTTCATTCCCCCGCCTCCTGTGCATGACTCATTTTTCCCTCATCCCTCATGTCATAAATTACATTATGCTTGAGTATACTGTTTTCTGCAAACACTGCACACAGTTAAACCTCAGTTCCGTACTGCTACTGCAACTTTTATTCCTGACAAAAAAAAAAAAAAAAACAGTCTTGTTGTACTTTAGGATAAGTTTTCTCAAATACTAACACACCATCCAGCATCATTTTTGTTCATGACTTCCACAACAACAATCTACACAGCAACATTTTGGTTCAATACTCTTTCTATATTAACTACGAACTGTGATGTGATTTTTAGCCACACAGATGGTGCACAAATCATAACGGTCTACGGGATGAGGTGTTAACAATACACAGTGTATGCTGTATACAGTATACATTAATATCTGGGTTTCTATCAGGCCCTGTTGAAAATGAATGAGCAGGTCTGCTTGATGGAAATACTGGTTTAACAGGATTGCATTGTCAGTGTGATCTTGATTTTTCAGGTACTTATTTAGCCGGCTAAGCCAACAACAACAAACATTCCCATCTGGTTACTTCCTCAATTAAGTTCCAAGAAAATGTGATACAGTATGATATATATCAATATTATGCAACAAAATAAAAATAGAATTTATATAACTTAAAAAATGCCCACTGTGATAGTGTAATTTATCCATAATGACCATTTCTAGTTCAGTTAATTTAATATATATAAAAAGTTAGCAGTGACATGTGAGCATAATTTGACAAATTAATGTCACATTCCCCCATGAGTCCTTTTACATGTACAGTTCTCCTAATGAAAACTGTACATGTAATATTCATTTATATCTAAAATGAAGAGCTAAGATACATGTGGGCTATGAGTTATTTGGATATATTATTCAAATAGACTTAAGTGAAAACAGAAATGCACCATTTGTGAATAGTCCTTGTAAGTCAGTCAGTAAAAAGTACATCAGTAAAAGTACAGAAGTGTTATCAGCAGAATTAACTGAAAGTATCAACAGTAAAAGTACTCATTGTGCATGCCCACTTTCAGAATGGTGTATTATTTTTTTTATTTTTACTGATGTATTAAATTGTAAGCAGCCTTTAAATGTTGTAGGTGGTCCAGATGAAGCCTATTTGACCTACTTTACACACTAGCTAAACTTACCTTTTTTTATAGAACGATCATAAATTGTGCATATAAAATCTGAGAGCAGTATCTACACATATCAAATAAATGTCGTGAAATAAAATGTACAATGCCTGCCTCTGAAATGCAGCGGAGTAGAAACATGGCCAGAGCGACTGTGGCTCAGTGGTAGAGCCAGCAATTGGATGATTGGTGGTCCAATCCCTGGCTCCTCCAGTCTGTATGTTGAAGTATCTTTGGCCAAGATACTGAACCCCAACTTGCTCCTGATAGCTGATCCATCATATGTGTGAGAGCATGTGAATGGTGACTGAGTAGCAGGTGGCACCATGTATGGTAGCCTCAGCCACCAGTGTGTGACTGTGTGTGTGAATGGGTGACTGTCACATGTAGTGTAAAAGTGGGTTGAGTGGTTGGAGTAGAAAGGCGCTATACAAGTGCAGTGCTGCCCTTTGTATTCCTTTGTAAACAGAGATCATGCTCTATAGTGCTCCAGGAATGAGTTCTAAAATCTGGAAATGAGTTAACAAATTATCACTCCCAGTTCCGTCCTCTAAAAGTCACTGCTTTTTTTTTTTTAACGTTATTGGTCAGATGCCTGAAATAAGGTCTGTGGTTAACACAAGCTTAAGAGACATTCATGTTTTGTTCTATGCAGGACAATGCTAATTTCTGTGTCGGCCTACAGAAGAACGTCATCCCTGCAGAACTCTAGGGTTGCTACGAAGTCCCTTCTTTACACCGCTTTGGCTTTTTTACACAGAACCAAACAGTTGCATCATATCCCCCCAGTGAGTGATTTTACATAGCGTGCTGGCATCCTGAAGGCAAAAGAGACATGAGGGGCATGGTGTGTAACATATGCAGCAGCACTTGGTTGATCTCCTCCTCTGCTAGGTGGGTAAGGAACTCCCAGGCCCCATTGTCTTCCCAATTTGCAGACATTTTCAGTCGCTGTTCTTCTTTAAGTTAGCTGCTAACTGCTGTTAGCTGCTTTTTGAATATCCTGATGGTGGGTCGCACACAGAACATGTCATCAAAACATCACACCCTGTCCGTCCATGGTCCTGTCCTGCCAGCTGTCCCTCTTACACAAACATCAACTCTTGGCTGTTACTACCTCTGCTGCCGGCTTAGAGGTGAGAGAACATCATCCCCCATTTCAAAATCTTACCTTTCTATAAAAATGGTGAGGCAGAATAACGGCATGACACTTCTGCCTTGAACAGGCAATATAAAACGTGTTAGTGTATGTGTAGGTATTGTCACCTCCAAGGTCACATTAGGTCCAATGTAACCAGCACAAGTACCTGCAGTGCTTGGATGAATCTTAAATTCTGTTAGTTTGTGGTAGTTTAATCAGATATAACTTTATTTTTGAATATGTACTATGTGCACACAATGTAAACTAAAATAGAGATCTCCCTTAAATGAGATTTTGAAAGATGTACCTCTACTACACAGGGCTAGCCAATAATGCAGGATTCACCTTAGTTGATATTATATTTCAGGGGTGCAAATACAATGTATAAAGTGGCATAAAATGGAAATACTCAAGTGAAACCTGGGTGCCTCAACACTAGTGCTCAGTGCTCAGTAATTTCCTATAACTGCTGAGTACAGTTAAGCCAACGTTCCTCAAATCGGATTTGATTTGGGTCTGTTTTCTTATGTGGATTTGGTGCTTTTTGGTGCCCATGCACACTGGTATGATGTGTCATATGTGGTCATATGCAGAGTGGTCCACTGGTGTGGTTATAAGTAGTCTTTAGACAATAATGGAGCTCTGTGGCACAGAGGGAAGCTAGATCAGGCTTTGACATCACTTGTTAGTAGAGTATATGAGAACAAAAACTACAGAATGTCACCACACATGTCCCTTAAGTACTTTCCACCACATGTCAAACCACTTTTCTACCAGCCACCATTCAGTTCACAGACCTTTGGGCTGACAAAGAACTAATACCACACTGAAAATAACCAACAAGTATAAGTCCCACATTCAAAACCTTACCTAAGTAAAAGCATGTTAGTATTATAAGCAAAATGTATTTCATGTATCAAAAGTAAAAGTAGTTGTGCAGTAAAATGTTCTCTGTCAGTGTATTCCTGTTATATCTAATGTTTTTGAGCTAATATTACTGCTGCATGAATGTGTGTGTTGTATTTCACTGCTGTAGATGTTTAAGGTTGTGCTAACTTTCACTTCTTCATATACTGTTGGTTAGTTTAATTTAAAGCAATGCATCATATTCTGTGAGATCTCTTCCTCCTGAAAACAAATGGAGCTGGTGAAAAACAATAAATAAAGCAGTGTCACATTATAAATCAGTGTTTCTCCTATGCTGTTTGGCATATTGCAGACGGGCTGCTAGCCACTGTGGCAGATGGATGCCAAAATCCACCAGCCACTCAACAGATTACCACTGTTTTTCTGGCTAATGAATTAAAGCAAATCTAGCAGCCACTTGCATATTTAACCAAAATGTGGCTGGTGCTAATTTCCAACCCTGCTCTGTTTCAGATCCAGAAGTTGAGCAGGTTTTTAGCGGGAGCCAAAACAAATGGACCCAGTGATTTGAACTGGTAGAAACACTGTATAAAGCCATTTCACCTTTAAAAAAAATCTGTGGTTTTCTGATGCATATGGAGGAGCTGCTAATTACAGTGGCCAATGCGAGAATGCAAATGGCCCTATCTAGAGCCAGTGTTTGATTTGTCCATTCTGGGCTAAGGTAGAAACATGTTGGTGCAACATGTTGGACTTCAAAGACAGTGACCTGCTCCCGATGTAGATATAAATGGCTCATTCTAAGGTAACAAAAACACAAGGATTCTTACTTTCAGGTGATTATACACTAAAGAAAACATACTTATTTGATTCTATTCCATTTCTGCCAGTATATTCCCCCTAATCTTACACACTGGCCCTTTAAAGTGATGAACACATTATGCCTTAATAATTATTTTACAGTCATATTATAGCCTATATATTATACTTAAATGTATTTAATAAGTACTTTCACTTTCGGTGCTTTAAGTATAGCTTGATGCTCATTCTTTTGTACTTAAAGGGATAGTTCAGATTTTTTGAAGTGAGGTTGTAAGGGGCACTTATCAATAGACAGTATATTACATACAGTAGATGTCAATCAGCACGACCCCACTTTGGAGAAGCACGCTGCAGTGCAACATGGGAGGCAAGCAATCTAACGGTAGTTTACTCACTTAATAATCAATATCATTGTAAGTGTACTCTATATTTTGAGTATTTTCACTAGTTCACCTTGATGACAGAAAGTAATATCTGACAGAAAAATGAAGCCGTTATATAGCTTTCCTTACAGCCAGACTCCATTGACAAAAATAGTGATTTAACATCACTGAACACAGGAGCTGCTAGTCTACTGCTGCCTCGATCAGTTATTTTGTTTTTGTTGTTGCATGACTTTGGTGCTTAAAGGGGTTAGTTGTAGTTCACTAAAGTCACACAATAACACAAACTAACTAACAGATCGAAGCAGCAGTAGACTAGCAGCTCCTGGGTTCAGTGATGTTAAATCACTTTTTTTTGTCAATCGAGTCTGGTTGACAGGAAACAGAAGCCGTTAACAGCTTACCGTCAGAACATGCAGTCTGATGGAAAGGTAAAGCGATGAAATACTCTTAATATAGCATAAACCTAATTTGATATTGATTTTTTTAAGATGGAACTTTTGTTTAGGTGGCTAAAATACATTTTGTTGCTGTGCCCTCCAAAGCAGGACACTGCTTAATGCTCGTGTCAGACTCCGGCCTGCTTCTCCAAGCTGGAGGTGTGCCATCTGACATCTACTGTATTGAATACACTGAATATGGAGAAGTATCCCATGCAACCCTACTTGAAAAAAAATCTGGACTAACTCTTTAAGTGACAGTTTGAATTGAGTACTCCGGCTTGTAACTGTGTGTTTTACACTGTGATATTGCTACCTTTACGAAAGCAAGAGAGCTGAGTACATCTTCCACCACTGCTTATACTGTTAATAACACCGCACTTGAGCAGCCCACACGATCCACCACTGAATAAAGCCTAAATGGTGCAAACAAGCCGAAAGCTGAACTGAAAGTTTTGTGAGAACAGTGGGCTGCAAAGTGAAACCTCAGGTGACAACACTCATCCCTGTGTATCCTGTTATTATACTGACATTTAGGAGTTATATGGGAATTAACAGTGAGATGATATTAAACTATTGCTCACATTTTCTGGGGGGATCCAGGGAGTTTCTTGGAGGTTGCTTGCTCTTTGCTAAAACCTGTGCAGTCTCTCCCCCTCACCTGTGAACCTGCGGCTGGAGGGGACAGGAGGACACCGGCTGCGGTTTCGACAGTTGTCCGCTGCTGCAGAGGAACCAGCCCAAACCTAAGGAAGGCGGGGTTAAAGAAAAAACAAGGAATTTCCTGGTGAGCTACGACAACACAGGAAGGTAAAGTTGGCTCCGTTGAAATGTTAAGTTTTAAACCTCGAAATGACGCATAGGTCGGGATCATTTATCACGATTTGACATGACGTATCAAACCCGCATGTGTTAGCCTGTAGTCAGGAGCCGTTTCATCCCGATTAACGTAACTTTGAACTGACGTTAGCATGTCAACCTGTGGATAGCAGCTCAACTGTTAGCTAGCATGCGAACGTTATGTCAGTTAAAGCTAACTGTTAGGCTGAAAGTTAAACAACATGGGCTTTGTGTGAACGGTTACTGTCATTATCTCGTTTAATATTTAAGAATTTAACGATATTGCTGTTTCGTGGATGTTTTTAGCGCCGGTTAGTGTCTGAATGTTGCGGCTAGATGTAGCTGAGTGATGAGGGAGTCCTGAGAGAGGAAGCGCAGGTTTAGTCACCCAGAACAATTTAGTCGGGCGGAGTCTTTTCACCAGAGTTTATATTTAGGTAAGATGCGATTTTGTTTTCGTCGATTAATCATTTACACCATGAGGACTGAAATGTGTCTCTTACAAGGTCCCAAACCCAAGAATAGTAATGTAAATGGATATAAAAGCACATATTATATATAAGCACATTGTCACACATGAAAAACTGAACAAATACATGTCCAACTAAACGATTATAGAAATAATCCAAGATTAGTTTTCTGTTGATTAGCTTATCGATTAATGCAGTGGTTTTCAAACTTTTTGTGCCTAAGGCACACCAAAGGGCAAGCCAAAATTTCAAGGCACGTATGTAGTTATATCTGTGCACAATAGCCTCTATGACGTGTCTTCTCTCTTATCACGACATACATATTTGTTTTTATTTACTGTTATAAAGTAACGATTGACAACCACCTACTACTCATTAAGTTTTCATTAACAAAATGATTCAAGAATTCATTTTAAACTTTTTAAAATTACACCAAAGCACCAATAATACATCCATTTAAACTAGAAATGATGTAAGATCATGTAAAATAATGTGATGTGTCACACCATAATTACCACGTGCAAACAGTGACAAATAGGTTCCCCATGAAGGTTTTTTAATTTCAGTTTAATAAAATTACAGTTTTCTTTAGGTAGAATTTGCCTCTTTATTAGTAAAATGGGTGTGCACAATATAGTCTCATTGATTCCTCTTGATAAATGTGACAGTTAGCTTTTAAAGAAGTGTATAGAAAGGACTAAAAAAGCTAAATTACAAACATGAAATTGAAATGTGCTGTAATCTAAGTATTGTAAATGTTGCATTACCACATCTGTATTGTTAGGTGATGATGCGGAACGCGTGTCCCATAAGAAAAGAGTTCTGCATTGTTGAAATTATGTAAGAAATGTTGATTTTAATACCTTATTTTCAGAAAGTCAACCTCATCACAAGTAGCACTTTACCATATGTCTCAGGCTGTCATACACTCAGGTATAAGATTTACCCTGTTTGCTAACATCATGTTTAAAAAGCTGGATATCTGGAGTCACAGAATTAAAGGGTCTGTGGGTGTCTCATAAAACACGAAAGGCCTTGGTGGACACACAGCCTTTTTAAAGTAACACCAGCTGTTGCGTGATCAATGAGAATTTAGTCTGACAAGAGCGTATCGACTGGGATGTGACAGCCCTACATAACAGACGCTTGTTTTCAGCATCCTGAACTCTTTCATATTGTCTCTCTCTGTGTTGAAGATGAATGTGGGCGTGGCTCACAGCGAGGTGAACCCCAACACGAGGGTCATGAACAGCAGAGGAATATGGCTCACCTACCTGCTGCTGACTGTCGTGTTGCACATCGTCCTGCTCAGCATTCCTTTCTTCACTGTGCCGCTTGTCTGGACCCTCACCAATGTTATCCACAACCTGGTCAGTTAAAGGCAGAGATATATAGCAATAGTGTTGTATTTATTACACATCTGAAACATATAGCTTTTGTTTTTAGGGACTGACAAAATGATGACATTCACCATGAGACAGTATAAACAGAGATCTAACCAGTTAGTGTTTATTTTGTGGTATTTGTCCTCTGTAATATGTCTGAATGTATTAGACCATTGTGGGAAATGAACAGGACTGCCACATGTTAAAGGAACAGGTCAACAATTTTGGAAACACGCTTATTAATTATCTACTGAGAGTTAGAAGACAAGATCAATAAACGTTCACATCTGTCTGTTAAATGTGATGCTGTAGTTTTAATTTTGATGGACTTGCATAGACTTTCACATGATCAGCATTTTACTGTGTGTAGGGAGCATGGATCAGTCCAGAGGTTAAAATATAACTACCTACCAACACCTTTAAAGCAGGGTAATTAACATATTGCATCACATTTGTTTAAGTGTAAAAAAGATCAGTTTCAGTTTTAAATTTTATTTATTTATTTATATTAACCCATACTTAACCAGGTAAATCCCATTGAGATCAACGATCTCTTTTACAAGGGAGGCCTGACTAAGACACCAGCACACAAAAACTTCTTTTCCTGAGCAGTAATAACATCAGGGGTGTTCACAGACTTCTTCCTAGCATTTGAGAAATGCATTATTTTAGTTTTATCAGCATTTAAAACCAGCTGTAGTTGTGAAAGCTGAATCTGGACAACATTAAAGACAGTCTGCAATTCAGCCACAGCCTCTGTGATGGCACAATATATCATCACAATATGTGTCATCGGCATAAAAATGCAAATTGGCACCAACCACATTTCGACCAAGCCTATAATTATAAATCAGAAATAACAGTGGACTTAACACTGAACCCTGAGGTACACCATTACAACTGTTGAGCCATTTAGAAGTGAGCCCATTAAATTGGACACACTGAGACCTATCTGAGACTAGTCAAACTCTGTCTTAAATTAAGATGGTCAACGGTATCAAAGGCTTTGGACAGGTTGATAAATAGAGCTGCAAATACAGGTGTCAGAATATGTGTCGGAATAATTCTTCTTTGGGAGCTGCAACTTCCTTTAGTACTTTTTACTAGGAGGTTCTGATAGGCTGATTTTGTTTTACGTTTAAGGACCAGACATACCAAGTTGACATCAGAGAACTATTGGTGATGATGGCCGACTTTTCTGTAGCTTCACGTCACCTGTATCTCGGCCAAAAAGTTGCACTTACACACACTGCAAAGACTACAGCTAACAATCAGCTAGCATGTAAATTCTGCGCCTGCGTGAGAGGAGATAACTCTCTGAAGCAGGCACTGACCGTAATCTGTACTTGTCATTCAAGAAGTGAAACTGGACACCAAAGCGACAAAAGCCAACAAGGGCTGAGTAGTGCCAACAAGTGGGACACACGGCAAGAACGTGGCTCAGCGGGGCACCCACTAGCTTACACCCCACGTGCAGAGGCTGTGTCCTTGCTGAGGCAACCGCAGGCTTGGCTCCAGTACATGGCCCTTTGCTGCATGTCATCCCCCCTCTCTCCCCCCGTTTCCACTGTATCTGTCCTATCAGATAAAGGCAATAGGGCCCAAAATTATCTTTAAAAAATATCTTTAAAAAAAAAAAGACAGAGCAATGCTAAGCTAACCGTTGCCTGACTCTAGCTTCATATTTAATGGACGGATATGAGAGCAGCATTGATCTTCTCAACTTTCAGCAAATAAGTATATTTCTAAAAATGTCAAACTGTTCTTTTAATTTCTGAGTTTTGTATCAATGTGACTTGTCAAGTATTTCATTTACTGAATTTGCCAAAACAAAGACAGTCCTGTCTTGATTAATTCTCCAGGTAAGATTATATATGCTGTGAAAGAGAGTTTTATTGCTCTCCTCTATATTCATATAAAATGTATAAAATCTCAATTTATCAGTATCACAGTCCTGTTTAACCTAAACAACTTTAACTTTGCTACATTTTCCCACTTCACTGTGAAACATATTGCTGCAGCTACATCTGTAAATGATTAGATATGTGGCAAGCCTGCACACATCTTGTTTTTACAAGAGGTAAATGTCCTCTTTGAGATAGCTAATGATTCAGCAGTGCGCCTGGACTTCTGAATATCACTTCTTGAAAAGTGTGACTTGGAGGGAACCTATCTGTGTTTGTGTCTAACAGTAGTTGTGTATCTCTCCTGTGTGTTTTGTCCCCTGCAGGTGATGTACCTGTTTCTACACACAGTGAAGGGCACTCCCTTTGAGACACCAGACCAAGGCAAAGCCCGCCTGCTCACACACTGGGAACAGATGGACTATGGTGTCCAGTTCACATCTTCGCGCAAATTTCTCACTATCTCACCAATTGTTCTGTAAGTATGTTTGAAAAGTCCTCTGCAGAGTGGGACAGTTTGCAGTTTCTCTTTCATTTTGATGGTTAAATCAGCATGTAGTCACATATGTGAGGAGTTAGCTGGTGTTTTTGACTCACTCGTTCAGGACCTGGGAACAATTTTAGGCAAATGAACCTGTCGAGCTTTCTGTTCTAACACAGGTCATTTATTATAATGAGAGATTTTCTAGAAATTCAAACAATGGGTCCTTGTTTTCAGACAGTGGTAGACTAAATCAGCCTCCCATTTCTAGCTAGCAGGTCATGATGCTTTTAGCTAAATTGACAGCTGTTACTAACATCATATCAGCTGTAGCTAGCTAGCTAATTAGGCTAATGTTATTTTCATGACTTGGTTGAAAACACTGTCTCTGGCTGATGAATGTTTCCAGCTGACTCAAAACAAGAATCCTTTAAAGGGGTCTTAAATATGACCTTGATGACTCTGCGAATGGAAGCGTCAGTCCATCACTTTGGTCTAGACTGAAATATCTCAACAACTTTTGATGGATTGACTTGAAGATTTGTACAACATTGTTCCCCGAAGGATAAATCCTAATGACTTTGGTGATCCCCTGACTCTGTCCTTTAGTGCTGCCATGAGGTTTATGTTTGTGGTTCTTAATGAAATGTCTGGACAACTGTTGGTTGGTTGCCAAGAAATTTAGCTCAAACATTCATGTTCCCCCCAAGGGATGAATTTTATCAGTTTTGGCGATCCCCTAACTTTATCCATAGCACAGGCCAAATTTTTTGATTCCTCCAGTATTTTAATCGTCCACCAAATGCCTGCAAAACAAATGATATTCCCATCAGCCTCAGCTTGCACTTTGCGATTAATACTAATTAGCAAATGTTAGCATGCTAGCACACTAAACCTAAGATGGTGAACATGGTAAACATTATACCTAATAAACATGAGCTAATTAATACATTTTATCAGGGGTGGGAATCACCAGAGGCTCCATGATACAATGTTATCATGATACTCACGATACAATTCACGTAAGATAGTCACGATACAATATTACTGTGATTAAGCGTGTTGCAATATGCTGAGTATTGCCTGAAAACATATTGCGATTTATTACCTTTTTTTCAACTGTAAATTATGCCCCTGAAGAAAAGCTTTGTCAACATTTGTTTTATCAAATAAGATAGAGTTTTCAATCTGTTCATCTCACTTCAGCCATTTTATTTGCAGCAAAATTTATGTTGTGGACTGAAAAAGCAATTGATTTTATTATTCAAGTAGGCTACATTAAGTTTAATTCTTATTAGTGATATTAGTAATTTATGTCATTAAAAACTCTATACTTGTATCGACGATACGATATGACCACACAAAAATATTGTAATACTTTGCTGTATCTTTTTTTTTTTCCTCACCCCTATTTTTTTTTTATCATTGACTATGTTAGCATTACATCGTTATCATTTAGCATCTAGTGCAGCCTGGCTGTAGCTAACATCTAGTGAAAGTGAAACTAAGAAGGCACTGCTAGGTTTGGAGTGAATGTCTATTAAATATCCAAAATAAATTAAATTTGTTGTGGTGATGCGTCTGCGGCTCACTTGAGAGCAGTGTTTTGGACTGGACAGGAGTGTGGAACAAGAAATTGCAATGTGCACAGTCAGTGCACTTGCTATGTGCACAGTCTGTGCAGTCACATAAATGTGGATGTCCATTAGGACCATGCTGGATGTGGGTGAACCTCACGCAGTCTCTTGCGGACAGGCTTGCTGAAGTACAGTCGATTACCTGATGGTAAATGGTAAATGGTAAATGGACCTGCACTTATATAGCACCTTTCTAGTCATCTGACCACTCAAAAGCACTTTTTACACTACAAGTCACATTCACACACACATTCACACACTAGTGGCTGAGGCTACCATACAAGGTGCCACCTGCTATTAGTTTTTTAACGCACTCACACAGATGGAACAGCCATCAGGAGCCATTTAGGGTTCAGTATCTTGCTCAAGGATACTTTGACATGCAGACTGGAGGAGCCAGGGATTGAACTGCTGATCTTCCGATTAGTGGGCAACCCACTTCATCCCTGAGCCCCAATTTTACCTGAGGGTCATTTAACCTGCAGACTCTTCAGTGAAGACATAACACCAGATTCAGAATCATCAGAATCATCAGCTTATGTTTTAACTACAGTGCACTACCAGAGCACGAGCAACAAATCACTTAGACTTTCTTAAAATTAAAAGGCTGTATTTAGACTGATGCACTCAAAGATGACCTGAGTTTTTTAAACTCTTACTAGCACTTTGGAGCACTCTGGTTTTACTCTAATTAGAGTGAATCCCCTTTTTGTTTGTCTTGCACACGCATACAAGGACGTAAGTGCACACAGGTAACACGATACACAAATGGTTTTACACTATTCCATTGACCTACAGGTGGCAGTAATGTGCCAGCAAGTTTTAAACCTTAAAGAAAGGTTAAGGCTTAAGTTTGTAACTTTCATTACGTTAGTTAAATCTCAAGAATACACACTTCACATTTTGGTGAGTAACACTGAATGTAAACATAACAATTCCACAGGGTGCCATGAACAGGACATTGAAAACAATTTGCATTGACTGGGTAAATTGAATCCCACTCACTGGCTTCACTCATATACAAACACAGGCAGAGTCCAGATTTTACAATTCAGAATTTGTATTGAAAATGAATATAGGCAGGGGGTGACAACGCAGGCAAATGTATGATGTCATTGTCCACAGGTAACAGGTGTAACAGGTATTGATGATTGATGACTGATTTGACTGACAAATGGTTTCTGGTAAACAACAGAAAGAAGAGGATGAAAGCAAAAGGTGTTTACCATAAATGTAGCCTTCATGGCACAGATAAATGACATTAACATTAAACAGTGGTCCCAATTCAGTATTTAAAGGCTGGAACCAAGGTGCAAAAAATTCATTAACAGGCGGCAATTGCTGCGATTAACATTCATTAATATTATTTCACTGAACAAAGTACAAAGGAGATTAATTTCTAATGACGGCTCACGTTTTCCACACTTAGCAACATTAATTGTAACAAATCATAACACAAAACGACTCTCCTGTGATGACGTGGCACACAAACCTGGCAGCATGCCAAATAATAGACAAACTAGATTCAAAGAAAATAATCAGCCTCCCCATTTCCAGGGCCAAACAAGAATATAAAAGTTGACACATGGGCAATCACTCATCGGGTCAGTCAATATGTTTAGAGGATTGGACGAGATAGAATAACACAAATCACCGCCCTACATCGCTTCCTCCTTATACCTGGCTGTATTCAGTATTCGATATTTGATAAATATTATTAATGCCTTTATTCTTTGAGACCTGCTGCCACACAGTCCTAAAAAGTATTAAAATGTCCAAAATTCTATTTTATAAATATTAGGCCTTAATCTGAATTTGTTTGATCTTAATTGACACAATTTCTTTTCATATCTTTTTGTATCATTTATCCATCTTTTAATTTCCTTTTGTCAAAATGAGTCAAGCCCTTCTGTATAAAAAGTCCACATCTGTGATATTAGAAGTCTATAAACTTACCCCTGAATGTAATACTGTTTCTTTACCTTCTACTTGCTCCTACCTGTTGGAACAAAGACCGATTAACCTTACTCGCTCTAACAACCACGTGAAATCTACCTCTGCGCGGGTCCACATATAGTGCCGGTTTCACAGACAAGGCTTAAGCCTAGTGCCAGACTAAAATGCTCACTTAAGCTTTCTTAACTTAAAGAGACTTGCAAAGACATATCTTAAAATAGTTGCAGATTTAGCCTGTTCTGGATCAAACTAAGCGCAGTTGCAAGAGGGAGGATCAGAGCTAATCCAGGGACTAAATTGAAGCTGAAATGAATCCTCCGAGGAGGCAGGTTTAATATCTGCTTAACAGTGTTTGTAGGAGGGCATGGACTTCTTGGAATATCTAAATCAAGACCAACATGCAACACAGAGGCCAGCCAGACGAGTACTTGTTGAAAGGACTAATTCACTGAATTAGTCACTTTTCCCCATCACTTTTTTTTTCTCAGTAGCAGCAGTGCGGTTTTTACTTTCAGTTACTGAATGGTTTCACGGTTTCAATGGTTTCAGTCATTTAGTCTTACTTACCTTTCTCTGAGACTCCACAGTCACAGACTAACTAAGCCAAAATTTAAGCCATGTTCATGAAAGCCACTCAAAGGTGATCATTTAGTCCACATTAAGGTCTTCTTCTGGCTTAATCTATCCCTGTGTGTGAAACCAGCCCATATACTACTTAGCTTTACATTTACATGCACTTTTTGGATAAGAAAAATATTATTTGTCCAAAAATCTGTATTAAATTTGGTTAAAAATTATGATGGAAAAAGTCTTAAAAACCATTAAACTTAAGAGTCTGATTCCTGAATGCAACCTGCCACAATTTTTAAACTTAAATTCAGATAACTATCGCAGAAACTGAAACAATGCTTAACCTTTATCACATTTAGATGATTGGTTGTGGATTGTATTTCTACCTCAAACACTCTGTGTTTGTAATGGATGTTTTTTTGTGATAACAATGTTGATGTTGAAGTGTCAGTGCTACAGTCACCTTATTCTCTCTCTGCAGGTACATTCTTGCCAGTTTCTACACAAAATACGATCCCACGCATTTCCTAATCAACACGAGCTCCCTCCTCAGTGTCCTCCTCCCAAAGTTGCCTCAGTTTCATGGAGTACGGATATTTGGGATCAACAAATACTGACAGAACTGACTTGAACACTTGATTTTAAACCACCAACACTGGACTTCTAGTTTTCTGTTTCTGTTGAATGATTTCATGTTAAGAGGTCGAAGAGAAGAGAACCAGTTGGACTGATTTGTCTTTACTGTACAGAATGTGTGGCACGATTTCTAAAAGCTGCAGTTTGTGCTGCCTGTTGCAGCCTGAAAAAAAAAAAAGTAAGTGCACTGCTGCTGTTTTATGAAAGTAATTTTATTTCTTTACTGACATTCCTGATGTATGTTTGTCAAAAAGCTACACTTTTGCTTAAAGAAAGCAAATTTGAACTGCACTGCTTTCAAATGTGACTTTTATTCGTTACTGTTAATTTCTGTTACAAACTGCACTGGCTGCACGTCTGTAAAACTGTTTCTGGTTGTTGCCATAAATTTGAATGAATTCATTGTGGCAGTGTGGTTCATGTGCTGAATGACAGTTGCAAGTTTCCCTTTTCTGTCATGCTTTTTGTCTTGATTTACTATGAAGGATTTACATGCAGCATGCATTTGCACGCCTACAATAAACACTGCAGTCTTGCTATCACACACATATTTATGTTACTTATGTCTTCTTTAAAAGCTTTGTTTTTTTTCCACTCATAAAAAGAAGCAGCGAGAGCTACACACCATGCACACTTGGTCGTCTTACTCTATTCCACGTAGTCAAATACAACCCCAATTCCAAAAAAGTTGAGATGCTTTTTAAAATAAAAACAGAATGCAATTAATTGTAAATGCTTTTCAACCTATATTCATTGGTATACAGTACAAAGATAAGATATTTAATGATAAAACTGATCAGATTTACAGTTTTTTTGTAAATGTACACTCATTCTGAATCTGACGCCTGCAACAGATGTCAAAAAAGTTGGGACAGGAGAAAATATACCACTGTGTTACATCACCTTTTCTTTTAACAACACTCAGTAAGTGTTTGAGAACTGAGGACACTAATTGTGGAAGTTTTTCAAAGTAAAATTTCTTTCTTAAGATTCACAAGCAGACCCCCAAAATCATTTGATAAAGATTTCAAGACTGTGTGGAAGATAGGGCCAAAATCCCATCTGAACACATAGAGATTAATTTCTTCATACAGGAAGAGTCTTGCAGCTGGTACTGCAAACAAAGGCTTCTCCACGTATCAAATACATTTTGCGTGTTCGCTACTTTTTTTTCTGTAGTTCCACTTTATCGCACATAATTTTTATGCCTCTGTACTGGGGACAACTGTGGACTGAAGCTTTATGTTTTCAGGTTGTCCGTCCAGTATGTCTGCACCATAGACTACATAAATAATGGATGTAGCTACTGTGATGTCACCCACTGGGTTGTGAACTCGTTTTTTTGAGCCAGAAGCGACTACATTTGGACGGGAGGATGGCACTGTGGGCCAGCGAGAGATGGGTCTGGCTCATAGATTGTCGCGACACCTCGACAAACTGTCACTCAAGCAGCCCTGCCCCTAAATATGGGTACCTTTGGGCCTTAATAAAATGTAAATGGAGTGCACTCCCTGTACAGTTGGCATGAATGTTGAAATTGGAGACCAAAACAATTTTGTACCAGGCTGTAGACATGTTTATTTCTGCTGTAAATTTTGGAATTTTAACATGGGGGTCTATGGGATTTGACTCTGTTTTGGAGCCAGCCTCAAGTGGGTGTCCGATGAACTTCAGTTTTGGCACTTGGGCATTGGCTTCATTTTTCAGCCTTGAAGTTGCTGCTTGGTCTGTGCATCCGTACAATTCTCATGGACGCGATTTCTCAAGAACATCTTGAGAGAAATTCTTCAAATTTGGGACAGCTGTCCACTTTGACTCAACAATGAACTAATGAGATTTTAATGGTCATGGGTCAAAGGTCACTGCGATCCCATCTGTCTCATTCTTGTGATATTGCAAAGTGTTCTTGCAATATCTCAAGAACACCTTGAGGGAATTTCATCGAATTTGGCACAAACGTTCACTCGAACTCAATGATAAACTGATTAGATTGTGGTGGTCAAAAGTCACTGTGACCTTGCATCTGCCTCATTCTCGTGAACGTGATATCTCAAGAGGGCCTTGTGGGAATTTCCTCAAATTTGGAACCAGTGTCCACTTAGAATAACCAAAATGTCTAATAGGATAAAGTGATGAAGTCATGACATTTGATATCAAAAGGTCAAATTCACAGTGACATCATAATGTTCTGCAAAAACACTTCTGGCTATTATTCAACATCATGACTCAGGAACAGAAGGGGTGACGTTTGGGCAGATACTGAATTGGTGACACTAATCTTGGGTGTCCACCTTGAAACTGTGTTGATTGCGTAGATCTTCTGTGCTGCTGGGGAAAGTGTTTTCACAGACATGGCTGTAAACTGTTACTGCAATTTTACTGAAATGTTACGATTTCTTTATCTGTGTCAGTTTATTGAGTTAATGCCATATCTGGTCTAAATTTAATGTGAATAGCTGCATTTGAAATATGTTTAATGAAAATAAATTGACGGGTTAAAAATGTATTTTCTTACTGTATGTCAAAAAGGATTTGAAAACAGTTACTTTTTGTTTTTTTTATGTACGTTTTACACAGCGTCCCAGCTTTTTTGGAATCAGGGCTGTAGATAAACTGCTAATTCCTTTTTATGTGTAGATGTGTAAGAATCCATTGATTGACTGTGGGCTAGTTGTAAGTTGTGGGAAACTCCAGACACTTTACATGAAGCCATCATAAAGGGGCTGTCACAGCGTACGCAATATGCCCGTATATGCGAGGGATTCCCCCCTCGTACACATGCAATGAGATCATGTTTGCATTGTAGTGAGGTTTCCCTGTTAGTAATGCATTTTATAGGGAAGTAAGTCACAGGAAATGCAGCTGCATGTGAATATGTTTACTGTATGCCAACGTGATCCTGGGATGCATGCAAATCATGCAAGCTTTATCAGCTGTTACATACATGTTGTGTAATCGAGTGTAATCATTTGCAACACTTTTACTGGGGTGTTTCCTGCCTTCAAATGCTGAGGACGGTCACATTACTGTAAAGAAGTCAGCGATGGCATGCAGATGGGCTAAATGTCATCAGATATGGCTCACTCATGTTAGAGAGCGGGACAGAAAGGATGAACACAATGTTTTTTTCTCTTCAACATATACTAAAAGCTACCTGATTTAAGATAACGCTATCTCCCTGGAAAAGCAAATTTTGGTCATCCACTGCAGGTTTTTTCCCCCAGTTCGGCTTTCACTTTCATTTCAATGTGAAGTCAGTAAACCTTGATGAGAGGTAGCAGATATATGCTGTGAATTTAAAACTGACCAGACATTTAGTGGCACACCCAATTTGAGTGTCTGCAAGTCATCACTTGGTTTTGATTTTAACATTTGAGTTACACGGAAAGATATGCCAAAGGAGATATCAGAGGTAAATTGCAGAAATGAGAAAGGTCAGAAATTTCTATTTTGCTGCAGATACAAGAAGTTCCTGCGAATTCTTTTGACAAGAGGCGGAGGTTCAAGTAAAATAACGTTTCATTTGGGAATCCAGATAACAGGAGGAAAAAACAAAAGGTGTCTTGAGTGATTCATTTCCCTCTTATGGAGAGTCAAACTGTTTGCTGCATCAGTTATAATCAAATGCAGCATCTGCAAGTGCAGAGTTTGACACAGTTCACCCATCTGCTGTTTGTAAAGTGGTTGTGCAAGTTGTTAAGCTTATCAATGCTATGATTATCTGTTTTATACCACTGTACACTGAATATCTTAGGCATTGAGAAGTTATTTTGTCAAGGATGTTGTCGTTTTGTAAAGTAAATGTTTAATAGAAAATGGAAATGATAATTAGTTGCAGCCGTGGATGCAAAGAGGAATACAGTAAAACTCCATATATCTTAAATTATCTTAAAAAAAAAAAAATCACTCAAGAAATTTTGTAGTGGAGGAGGTAGTAATCAGATCTTTCACCAAAGAAAACGAAGCATTGACCTTAAATAGTTTTTTTTTTTCCTGCCCCTCTACTCAGAGTATTAAAAGTAGAAGTCCACATAAGCAGCAGGCACATCAGAGTTCATATATTTTTTATTCAAAATATTTTTGGGACACTTCCTAACATTAATGTCCTTTTAAAGGAAAAAAACAAACTGCGAAATACAAATTTGACCAAACTTTTCCTCCCCGACCTGAAAGCTAGAACAATTCCCACCATCTAGTCATGTAATCTGAATGCTCTCATTGCAGAGAGCCCAATTGGAGGCTAAAGGCTGTAAACACAATGTTCTGAAAACGTAAAAACCTTTTCTAAGCTAAACACAACACAAACTACAATCACACAGTAAAAAAATCACTTGTTTTGACCTCAAAAAAGGTCCCGATCACCAGGTATCAAGACATTTGTAACCTCAATAACAGAAGCCTTTGTTCCCTACAAAAAGAAGAGATCTGGCTTTAGTGCACAGTCTTTGAAACTACATTTTTGCCATTTTTCGCTGATAACAAATCTGACCACACTGTTCTGTCTGTGACTGTTGGCCACCTTTTGATGCAGTGCCTCTTGTGACTGAAACCACAATCCATGTTTTTTGTCTCATTCCAGCCTCCACAGTAATCAGATGAAATCAGTTCAGACGTCTGCATAGGAGCCACGGAGAGCCGATCTCTGCCTACCTTTCTGAAAGGCTATAACTGTCTCTGTGTTTAAACGTCTCTTAACACAGTGCCGTCTCACTCCGGTTTCATTATAGGCTTAAGATCATCTTCCTCATCGTCTGTGTCAAAAAATTCATCCTCAAAAAAAGATCCCCCAAAGCCGTACTCCTGCGCGTGGACAGACACCTCATTTGACATCAAGTGAGGAGATCCTTCAACGAAATCAGCAAACCTGTGGATTAAAATCAAAATATCAGCAACATCAGTGTTACACAGAATATAAACTATGTACTGGTAATTACCTAGATACAACACATACACCTATTTTTGGAACTTAAGGGTGATATTTGGCATCACTTCAGTGTGTGTTATTTTGTATTTTGAATAGATTGAGCTTCATATACCTCAAATAAAAAATGTGCAGACACAGTTTGCAAGAGATAATTAATCACTGGCAAAAAATAAAAACACCAAATATTACCTCTTCACTCAAATAAGGTGAAATCACCTCATCAATCAATATCAATGAAGAATTAATACTTTAATTATCAAGCAATCCCTTACCATCTGTACTAGTTCTTGTTTTTCAGTGACATTTAGAACAAAACATGGCATAGCAGCGTTTTGTTATCATGCAGCACAAACCTGGAATAACCTCCCAGATGCTGTTAGATAAGCACCAACTCTGAACACTTTTAAGTCAAAGCTAAAAAAGATTCCTTTTTTACACTGCATACTCCACCCTGTAATGACTGCAAGCTTATTTTTAAACTGAATTTTAAATAATTTTCTTTTTATCTTTACAGCTCTTGTCAATTTTGCTATTTTTAATGATTTCTTAAAATTGCATATCAATTAGTTAATTCATTAATTTGAGCTTTTATTTAGTTTTTTTCTCTTTACTCTTTTATTGTAAATCTGTATCACTCATAATGTTTTAAATTTTATTGCTCTGTAAAGCACTTTGAATTGCCCTTGTGTATGAAATGTGCTATACAAATAAAGCTGCCTTGCCTTGACAGATTAATCCTTAAAGAGCAACTTCTGTATTTCGACTAATGGGAACGACAGTTCTTGAAGTTGGTCCAGCACTGAGAGAGAACACTGCAGCCACAGCAGCAGAACAGGCCGGAATTTGATCCCTGCGGGTAATTATGCATTGTTAATTTACGTCCACTGAAAGTGTCTGTTTTTGCCACCGACAGGCTCAGATTTTAATCATAAATGTCTACCAACATAATGGAAGGACTTTACAGATAAGCTGAACATTTTCTTTGCCTTTAGCTGATCTGTTTGTTATTGTGACCAAGTTTTGCTCAAGGAAAAGTCTCGTTCTGAAATCTCGCTGGAGGTGACTTGTTGCGGCAAAACAAAGGTGGAAACATTGGTGAGAGTTGGAGAGAGGTGTGACGAGAAGAGTTTGTTGTGTTAGAGTAAAGAAAGTGCAACTTAGTGTTATCTAAAAAATATCTGCGTTATGGCGGAATATTTCGCTGATACTAACAATGTGGAAAAGTCCCAAGATTCAGAAGAAGAGACTTCTCGTATTCCTGTAATGTTTTGTAATGTTTGCAAACACAGGCAAAACTGCATGAGTAATAATTAAACTAATGTTCACAGCACCAGTCTTCAAAGGATTAAACCACAGAGTAATATAAAAGCATGATAAACTAAAATCTGTTCATTGTGATATCTAAGTCAGTATATATGAATACAAACAACAATATACAATGCATATTAAAAGTAGTCACCCCCTTGGAGGTGTTTTACAATCTAACAGTATTGAATTTAAGTGGATTTCGTGGTGAAAACAGATCTCTACACAGTGATTTAAATCAATCAAAAATACAAAATACACATCTATTATCTGCAGTGCAGCCTTTTGGCTCGGAGATGACCCATATGTGGTGGGGATTTTAATTGAATATAGTACAAATACAGCTGTAATGTTTACGGAAGGTCCAACATTTGGTGAGTCAGTATTTTGGTAAACCAACACCTTCTTATCTTTTTCTGTTGATGACTGTCAAAAAAGCCACACTTAATCTACTGTGATTCAGTGTAACATGTTATAACATGAAAACTCCCAAGTGGGGGAGGGATACTTTTTAAAGGCTCTGTACTGAATCACAGAAACATTATCTCTTCATGGTAATGCTCTTATGAGCTACTAGCCAGACCCAAATGTAAGTTAATATGTAAATCAAGAGTGTCTTCCTATTTTTGGTAGACCAAAGCAGGGACTGAGCTTACATCATGTCTTAACAAATTTTATATATATCTATGAAAGAGCAGAACATGACAATAGTCACCTTTTCGGAGACTGAAGCCTTGACACTGCCTTCCACGGGCTGAACTCTGGGCTGTTGCAGTACTTCCTCAGCTCCTCCAGAGCACGCCGAGTCTCTTCCTCCCCTTCTTTCTGATACTCCTCCTCAGTCAGCAGGCGTCGTGGCTCCGGCTTCCAGCGAACATACCGTTTGATTCTCCTGCAAAACACAGCAACTGCTTAGTTTTTAAAAAATCCAAATTGTAAAAAATGAATCTGACTAGTGGTTCAAAATGGAAAATGCAATATCACATAGGCTGATATATGTTTTGAGCTTCAGTAGCTCAAGCAGGGTCAAGTTGGATAAATATAAAAGGCAGAAATAAGCAGAAATCAATAAAGACTTTCAAAAGAATCAATGACTTAAACTGTAGCAGAGATTATTAAATTATTTTATGCAGACTCAAATGGTCTTGATAATAAACGTATGAAAATCTTGTTTACAATCACAGAGCTACATTACACTGCATAATGTAAAAGCAACATCATAATATCTGTTTCCAGGTGGGTTTTCTGTTGAATCTGTTACTGTACTCTTACGCCACCTTCTGTCTGCTTTGTGAACACTCACCTCCACACAGCAACTACCAGAGAGACTGGGTACTCCAGGTGTTTGGAGAACAAAGCCGCCACAATGATAGCAAAGGCAACTTGCTGAATTTGAATCCCCAGATAAATCAGGAGGAGGCCAAATATTTGCAGCGTCCACGACAAGATGTTAATGCTCTTCTCATCCTCCAGAGGACCGTAACGGTAACACACGGCAAAAGTGATGAATCCCACCACTCCAATATAACCTGACAAAAACAGACATATTGACTTACACAGTGTTTAAGAACAATTAACCCAAATATTATTTACTGTTTTTCTTCCTGATGTGCAGACAATAATACATGTTGTATTTTGGCCCTTGGTCATTAAAATCACAAGGCTCAGCATGAAGCAGATGGTTTACTCTATGTGGATTTAAGCATGCACACCTTTGCATTTTTCACCATATACTTGAGGATTACAAACAGTAAACAAGGGCAGGAGACAAATCTGTGTTGAGACACAGATTTCACCCACAAAAAAAGTTTATTTGCCTATCAATTTCTCATTGCATGTTACCTTGAATTCATGAAGAAAACTCTTTTTCTCACATGCCTTAATGGTGATCAGTAAATCCCAAAAAAGGCGAGCATTCTTCATAACCTGAAGTCACAGAGATCCACATTTAACAACAGAAAAACTACATCAAAACATCTGTTTACAACTCTCGCGCAACTCATGCAGTACAATCCAAGTCTCATTTACCCTGTCATACATTCAGTACTTCCCAAACTCATGCATTTCTGCCAAAACCTTACTGTTTAACGTACTTCCGCTAATGGGTGGCACACCTAGTTGCATGCCTGGGCACAACATGCCTATGAGCTCTGTTTGAGTAGAGTTCAAACACACATGCGTGCATCCTACTCATAAGACTGTTTGTACTGAGGTGTTTTAAATCATGATGTTTTTAACAGAAATGCATATTTAGGAAGTACTGAGCATTCAGTGGAATCAATGTGACTTGGATTATACTGCAGGAGTTGTGTGAGTGCTTGCATGCACATGTTTTGTTTTAGTTTTGCTGTTATTAAATGCAATCCTATTAACTTAGATTAAGAATCTTCGCCTTTTTTGGATTCTACAGTCACTGGGGCACGCGAGAAAAACAAAGCTGTCTTCATGAGTTTAAGGTAACACGTGGTGACTAACGGTTATGAAAATGGTTATTTTGCTGGTGAAGTATTCCTTTAAAAAGATGATTCTAACCATTACAAATATAGGGGAAGCATAACATTCATGCTAAGTGGTCTAAAAAGTAGCTTTTTAATGTGCTATATTAGGAGTCTTGCTTTGGTTTGATGTTTCAAACACCAAAAAGTCAGTATTTATTAAAGTCTGTGTTAATGAAGGGGTCTGTACCTAGCACCACGTGCCAGTGTTCTCGTAGAATTACGCCGAGGTTCCTGAAGACAAGCTGGATGGCGTACACAGAAAACGACCAGCCGCCAACAATCAACGCATAAAAAGGGCTTTTCTGTGGCAACAGCAAACACAAAGGGTACAATAATTAAGTGATTTCACTTATAAAATATGGATATTTGAGGGCAATGAAATTCCTTACCTTTGGCAAAAAGCGTCCCAAAATGAAAACAATGATGATGAGAGAGGCGATCATGCCTGTGCTCATCCCAGCAGAATAGAAGAAAAGTTGACTCCTTCATTTAAGGAGAAAGAATAGTTAATAACATATGATGACCCTGTTAAATCCTAATAATGAAACATAAGTAAGAAAAATGACCTGCTGAGTGATCCTGCAAAGATGAACAACAACGCCCCAACGAGGAATACCAAAAACAGATATATATCAAACTCTGCAAGGAGAAAAGAACGTTGTGTTGACTGTGTAATACCTTTCAATATAACCAGCAAGTTAACAGTGTTGATTTGTTTTCCCACTTACTACGAAGGTGCTTGACAGTGTACTTTGTTTTGTCAGCAGGATCGATCTTGAAGCACGTCTTTTTGCTGAACAGATTGATGTTAATAGTAGTTTCATTGTGCCGCTCACGTAACAAGCTCTGAAACCAGCCCCAGACACTGAAGCGATCCAGCTCCTGCAGCTCCTCCTCACCCTCCACAGTTGCCACCTTGAACACGTTTGAACTCCAAACTTTGACCTGTCAGAAATCTTGAGTTATTATGGACCCAATTCTCAATAAGGCATTGCTGTAAAACATAACCTTCGTTAATAATCACTGACACTATATCGCTGACAATATTTAATGCAGAGGCTTCTTTTTTCTTCTTATTGTCACAGATCACAACAGATTTTATCTTAACACCTCACTGAAATTGTTGCCGTGATTTCACAGAACATTTTGATAACTGCGCTAATTTTCTATTTATTTTATGATTGAGAAAGTGCATTAAGTATAATTTTAAACAGTTTTGGATTTGGCTGAGCATAATTCATGTAACTTACCTGAATTCTTGTCCATGTTTGCTTCCAAGTTGGCACCACAGTGTTTTTGTAACAGAACCTGTTGGACCCTGACATGACGTACTCCCCGCCATCCTGGAGGTCAGTTACTGAATGTGTGTTACCTGCGTTTGATAAGCAGAGACATGCATGTAATACTGAGATTGCATCTCGTTACTTTAAACAGTAAATTGGCCTGTTTACTTAAAGATAAACCTGTGACATGAGCAACAAATTTAATAAATGTCTGTTCAACTTCTTTTTAATACACATGTGGTGCTCTAGCAAGTATTTACACCTGCATTGTTTGTCTGTATTGCTTTATATTCCTGTTTGCACCATATTCTGTATTTTATTTAAATTACTGCTCTAATGCACACAAACACTAAGTACCACTACCTAATCATCAGTAGCACTTTTTAAATAGGAATTGTGCAAATTTGCAGGAAAGCCCAATCAGTCTTCTTTCAGCATTGGCAGTATAAAAACAAAATCAGGGAGTGCAGTGAAATGCCGCCTGCCTACTTCTGTTTATACAGAATGTGCCTTTTTTCGAGGCAATGGGGGCGTGAGCAAGTAACAAAACGTATAGCTCAGCGTGTGGTGTAAACAGTGACGTCTTACACCTTGCTCTAAGAGAAGCCGCGGCTGGTCAGTCCTTCGGTGATTCGCTCATACATTGGCCCGGCCTTCACGGTTCCCGTCATCTGACGGTTAATGGCCTCCTCTTTAGCGAGGGCAAGGAGGGCGCGCAATTCTTTATCTCCCCAGTTGCTCATCTTCTGGTTTGCGTTTCCCTAGTGCTGCTAGATACTCATTCCTGCTATCAGCTGTTTCCTGTTTTTAAGTCCACCACCAGTGGGTGGCACGTGCGGCGTCATCAACAGCCCCTCCCACAAGTCATCAACAGCCAGTCCTGTGGCGGAAGGGCACCTCGCTCTTTTTAAACCAAAAACGTTCCGCCAGTATGACTACCATACGAGGCGGAAAATTAGGCACCTCGGATCAACTCGCCAATCCAGCTCTGTGTGTGTAAACGCTCGCAGCTTGCCGGCAAAACGGCCCAACATTCGCTGAAAATCTGGCAGTGTAAAAGGGGCTAGTGTAAGAGCAACAATGTGTGAATATGTTCATTTAAAAAATGTGCAAAATTCAATTTCAGACATTGTATAAATCAGTGGTTCCCAACTGGTCCAGCCAAGGGGTCCAGATTTCTCCTTGGTGATTAGTTCAAGGTCCACATAGTTTAATATATTAAGCGTCATATTTGCATTTCGCCATGTTGTCGAGGAAGTTTGCTGTCTCTGCCCAGTAGCTGTCCATTAGTCACTCATTTTACAGCAGGAGATGGCACTTCAAAATAAAAGTT
The DNA here is from genome assembly GCA_019142605.1 of Cephalopholis sonnerati. NCBI lineage: Eukaryota > Metazoa > Chordata > Actinopteri > Perciformes > Serranidae > Cephalopholis > Cephalopholis sonnerati. Next base: position 8,420,619 of record JAGQAX010000011.1, on the reverse strand, counting down.
CTGTGCTAAAAATTTACTGTAATTCAAAATAGGTGTGGTTTTTTTTTTTTTTTTTTACAAACTTCCTGAATCACTTGTGGTCCACTGAGAATGGACCCGTGACCCATTTTTGGACCACGACCCACCATTTGGGAACCACTGGTATAAATCACAGGTAATATATGAAAATGTGCAAAGACAAATACATGTATACTGAATGTTGATCATGATGCCCCCTCCACTTGAGTGACTGACTTAATTTACAGTTTAGTTGAGCAGAGAACTGCATTAGGCACAGGAGCAGGTACTTTTTCTACCGTGTGAGTCAATGTAATTTGAACTTCTTCAGTAAACATTTTAAACTGGATTACACCTCCTGTCATCCATGTCAGACACAAGTAACTATGATGACAGCTCATTAGTGGCCATTTTGATATCAAGAAGGCAGTCATCAGTCTGGTGTACAATGTTAACACAGACTTGCTGACTCTGCTTCTCTCAATCAAACTACTGTCCCATTTACCTTGTAATATTTCTCTCCATATGCTCTTGTATAGTTTCTAGTTAGTTTTTTAATCTATTCGTATTTTACTTATATGGGTCTACCACTTTTAATATCTTTTATCTTGATACTGCTCTTCTTGTGGTGCTATAACAACCAAATTTCCCTGCTGGGGATCAATAGGTTTATCTCGCTGAATGTCTGTTTATATTTCTGTGCATACATTGTCCCTCTCCCTGGTTAGGCAATAGTTTGTTTTCTAAGTGCACGTACGTAACATTTCACACCAGCTTGGATATTAAACTCGTGTGATGGGACAGGCTGAATGGACATCTGCACAATGATTATGTTATATGTTACATGTTATTTATATGTTACTATAACAGAGGTAAATAGTTAGGCTACGTCAATGAAACAGAATGAGATTGTTATACTGTTCATGACCCATGAAATCCTGCTACTTCCACTTAAGAAATATTATCAAAGTTAATTCAGCAGTGCCTTTTCTTGACATAGAAAGGCTTATTTGTGCTTTTTTTATTCTTGTGCCTTGACTACTGTAATGCATTCCCTTGGTTTACAGGCCTCAGTAAATCTTCAGTAGCTCGGCTTTAACTAGTACAAAATGCTGCAACTCGTATCTAAACTGGGACAAATCGTAGGTCACATATTACCCCGAATCTTGCCTCCCTCCATTGGTTGGCAATTAACTTCAGAATTGATTTGAGGGATCTTTTAATAATTGTTAAAGCTCAACATTGTTTAGTGGCGAGTTATACAGCTGAGCTTTTGACTGCCTATGCTCCAAGTCGTGACCTGAGATCCTCAAGCCTGCCCTCACTAGTCATCCCTAGATCAAGTTTGGTAACTAAAGGTGACCGGGCTTTTGCCATCAAGGCCCCGAGGCTCTGGAAATCTCTGCCTGAGGAGATTAGGTTGGGTAGCACACTACCCATTTTTAAATCATTGCTTAAAACATATTTTTATAGGAAGCTGTCTCTTTTTTACTGTAATGTTGTTGTCTTATTTCCATGCACTTTGTGACCTTGTTTAGGTAAGTGCGATACAAATAAAATTATTATTATCATTATTATTAACATTTCGGCAATTTTTTATGTGTATACGATAAACATTTAGTTCATTATTTTTAAATGATAAAAAAGGGGTAGCACCATATAAGCTCATACTTTTCGGACATGTAATACTTATTTTGTTTATTGAGACTTTACTGTATATGTTTACTGTTCATTTTATTACTTATTCTTGTTTTGTTTTTTAAAATAGTACGTGACATGTTCTAATTTTTTTAGCTTGATCAACTGTTGATATGTCAACTCTCTGACAGTCCCATAACATACTATGTTAAACATAACTACATGTCATAAGCTTAACAGATGTGGTATTTTACCAGAGAAAAACTGTTTTATATAGGTGTTTACATTATTGACCTAACTCCCTGAATGTCGTTTAAGTTGCTGCACATATAAAACAGGTTTCTGTTTAGTGACGCATTGGTTTTATAATTAGCATGATAAAAATAACCTGAGGGCGGGGCAGGGCTCGTGCAAAGTTTAGATTTTTGTTCTCAAATGCACAACATCTAAATTAATGATCAAATTAAGTTAAATTCTTGACTTATACATAAACAGAATCAGAGAACAATCCGCAGTGACCGGGCTAAGAGAGAGACTTGGCATATAATAACTTCTGTACAGTTTCACTTCATAAGAAAAGACCAAACACAAGCTAACATGAGTTAGCCTAGAGCAATGATACTTGTTTAAAATACGTATCATAATAATTATTGTTTCTGTTATTGCTGCCTAACATTGCTTCTTACCCGTATCCTGGAACCCTGAGGTTTGAGGTAAACAGATAAGCAGCACCGTGAAAGCCGTTAATTTAGCACTTGCAGAGGTGAAATCGTTTATCATTTTCATGCATCCCGCCATGATGATAGCACCATATGTCCCTCCTCTAATGCTTCGCCCCGCCCCTTCCGCCTCTGACAGCTTAGTTGAGTTACAGGCCGGCCAGCCAATCACAGAGTCACACTGGATGTCGTCATCGTCAGTGTGCGTTCAACGTCTCTCCAACTGTACAGTTGGGTTACACTTGAGGCAAGATCAATCTCTACGCCGTGTTTAGATAAAAATAACTTAAAATGTGATGGGTTTATGTAGCAACTAAACTAAATAAAAGCAAAAAATATGCCTCCCTAAAACTACAGTACATACCTGTCAATGTACTTTAGGCTTTAAAAATAAATTTACTTCTGTAGTTTCTTTAAATACTAATAATTGCAAAGGTGGGTGGAGTAGTGCTTCTACAGTCATGTTACTGGCTACAACTCGTGCTGGATTGAGTACTCACATATTCTTCTTAAATTAAAATTAGTAATGCCACAGAGTAAAAATACTTTGTAAAAAGTAAAAGTCCTGCATTTAAAATTTTACTTAAGTAAAAGTACAAAAGTATTGGCATAACTATATTTCTAAAGTACCAAAAGTAAAAGTACTCATTAGGAAGAATGGGTCATATCAGAATTATAGATATCATACTATTCAGTTCTATTTATTAATGCATTAAAGGGAATTTCAATATGTTATGTCCACGGTCTGAGAAAGTTAGAACGATATTTATTGTTATTCACAAAAGCCACTCTCCTCTCAAAGCCAGAAACCAGAGAAGTAAGTCTCAAACTCATGATGTCATAGGGCAGTGGTTCTCAAATGGTGTGCCGCAGCACACTGGTGTGCCCTGATGATAATTCAGGTGTGCTGTGGAATTTTGTGATAATCACACATTATTATTGCAATAGTCGACTGGGCCTCTACAAAAAGTTCTGAATGAATTTTTAATTGACAGTATCAGTGTGTTGTGCATATCAATTTCCTAACAAAGAGGCAAACTCTACCCAAAAAATGTAATTTAATGTAATGTAATATAACCTTTCCGGGAAACCTTTTTGCCCTATCCCCGCATGTGGGAATTGTAAGTGTGTGACACATCAAAAGCCCTGATTGGCAGCCAGTGTGAAGTGAGGTAGCAGTTAAAAGGAGAATGCTGTGAGTGGGACAATGGATCACTTTATTATACAGAGCAAATTACAACAAAGCACCAGTGACAACCTATCACCAAAAGCAAAGAAGACTCTCAGTAGATAGTATCACAAAAGCTACATATCTCATTTCACTCATTTTTATTGTCTTATGTCATGATAAGAGTGATAACACACATAATAGAAGCTACTGTGCACAGATATAGATACAGGTGTGCCTTGAGATTTTGGCTTGATCTTTGATGTGACTTGGGCACAAAAAGTTTGAAAACCATTGTCATAAGGTATAAAGTCCTGAGCTGCTCCATAGGCAATGGGTGAGAGCTTGAGTTTGTGGACCCACATAATGTTTGCTTTCATTTTTATACCCACATGAGCTTAGCTTCATTGTAAGTGTTCTCAGTCCTGAAACAGAAATTGCAACACATATACTCAGAACATTCCCCTGGGTGCTTTCAGCATCATCTACAACATCTTTCACCATTTATTATCTATAGAGCAGCTCCTGACATCACACATTTGAGTTTTAGCCCTGCTGGATGTGGGAGAGAGTTGTTCATGTTTACTAATATTTTTTGAGCGTCTTAGACCATAGGAATAACATGTATGAATTTCCAAATGGGCGTAGCTCCCCTTTAATGTGTTCATCACTTCCATGTTGCATCTGGTCAAGGTGGATCTCATTTTAATTACTTTATACACTACTGGGTAGGTTAATGCATAATAATACATCATGGTTTATTTGTTTATATATATAACTATAGATATATATATTGTAAATATATACTGAATATGCAAAGTAACTAAAGCTGTAAAATAAATGCAATGAAGTGAAAAGTACAGTATTTCTCTCTAAAATGCAGTGGAGAAGTAGCATATACAGCAGCACAAAATGGAAATACTCAAGTAAACTACAAGTACCTCAAAATGGTACATAAGTACATGTTCCACTTCCACCACTGGTTTCAACCCAATGGTAAAGTATGAAAATGTGTATTGTTTGCCCTGCTATGTGTCTGTAAACTAGAAATAAAAGCTATTAGCAAAGTATTACAAACACATAATTTACTTTAAAAAAGATTCAAACCTCTGCATGTATATATTACAGTAAATCAAGTGGCTCTTAATTTGTGTTTAAAATATTGTAATTTGACTGTAGTTAGGTTTTTTGTAGCTTATTAAGAGTTTATTTTAGTGCAGCCCCGATGGAAACTCTGCCAAACTGTGTACCTTTAATACAAACATGAGCATCTGTAGTTTGACATTGGTGGAGTAAGTAAATATGAGGAGAGATATGGAGGCTGCTCAAGGATAAGCTTCTCTTAAAAGTTTACCACTGGATTTGTCCTACAAAAACACACTGGTGGCTGTACGCATTAAAGCCTGTAATACATTTTACAATATGTTTTAAGGTCCTATGGTAAGAAAAATTAAGTATATCTTCATATGTAGCAATTACCAACCTTTTCTTAGTTTCACATGTGAAAAGTGACTGAAATACCCAATTTTAGTCTTTTTCTTTAACAAACTGGGGAACTGGCCTCTACCTGCAGCCAAAGTATATAAACAAGAACACTATTTTAAAGGATTCTCCCCAAGATCATATGTGCAAAGTTAGATATTGAGCTGCAGACAACAGGCTCCTACTGCACCTCTGCAAACAGCTTACTTCCAACAGGGAAACTTTATTTACCTGCCGTGTGATGGAAAACCACGTGCAGCAAAAATAACAGGGGACTTAAGCTGTGGGTCAGCCTGCTGCTTTTATACGTCATCACTCAAGACAAGCCATCATCAGTTAAAGACACACGTTCAAGCAGTTAGCCCTGTTGTAATGGTAATGCAAATCCTTGCTGTGCTGGGCTGACAGCCCAAACCAAGCAAAGCCAAGCCAAGCTGGCCCATGACTGTCGAAAAGGGGTATAGAGGAGGATCCAACACTGTCTGAACTCTGTGATACCCTCTTGTGGACAGTCAGAAGATATATGACATCAATGTAAGACACAGACAGCTTTACAAGACAAACAAACAGATTTTTTTAGATTATTATATTTTGAACTTTTAACACATGTACAAAAATCAGTCAATCAAGAGATAACAACAGTACACAGCCCCCACCCTAATACACCCACTGACATATACAATTTATAAAAAAAAAAAAGCAAAGCAAAAACACAACACACGCATACATAGGATGCCAGAGTTGCAAATAGCTGTCCATGCATGCCCAGACAAGCTGTATTTACAGCAAAACTAACAGGCTCAAACTCAGTGGAGGGTATATGCAGGTATATGGGGTATTCCCCCCACCTCTTTTCCTGGCTGTTTACAGTAAACTATCAGCCAAAAAGCCATTGGAATATAGGAGAGTATACCCACTTCCTCCTTAGTAACCTGCCCACCCACCCAGTTGTACAACCACCTCATCAGCTACCACCACACCACTACCAATACTGTGTGCACAATGCCAAAATCCAGGGATGGACAGTGATTTAAAAGGTAGTTCAAATGAGCTGTACACTCAACAACTACAAGATGGACTGACATAACATTTTGCATAAATGTTCATGGTCTACGGAGGATGACTGTCAGACATCAGGGTCTGTTTTCACAAACATTCTGAGAAAACTCTCAGAGAGCTCCTAACTTTGCCTAAAAACTTTTAGTAAGGAGTCCTAACTTAGGAGTGATTTAGGAAAGTTCTCAGAACAACTTTGAGCATGGAAGTGACAGTAAAGCCCTGTTTCCACTGAGCAGTGCGGTATGGCTCAGTTCATTTTGGTACATTTTTTTCTGTTTCTACTGTGAAAAGTTGTGGATGGTACCAATGGAACTGTTCCATACAGTCCCCATATTTGGTACCCCTTCTGTTGGGGTACCTAGTACGCAGATCTGGTACTAAAAGGTGGAGCTGTGGACACTGCAGTGCGCTGATTGGTCAGTAGAGGACAGTCACTCTGCTTAGGTCTGACTTGTGTGTGGTTTTGAGGCTCATGTAACCACTGTTCATACTGTGGAGAGTTTTACGTATATTAGTAAACTATAGCTATAAAATAAAGGATGTTTTGCTTCCTTTTGCAGCAGCTGTCATCTGAGAAAAAAATAACTTAAACTTTCACCTTAGTGTGGAGGTGTGGATGACCCTGTTGCTGAGTATGACATGTTCTTTTTTAAGATGTGATTAGTTGTCAGAGACGCACCATTTTGTGAGAGTGCAAGGTGTGGACACCCAGTGGAAATGAAATGAACTGCATCACAATATGAAACTGTGAAAGTGCTGTAATTGTTAGTGTGATCGCTACTTTTGGAAGGTTAAGACAAACCCAATTCATCACTGCTGCACTGCTGATTTTTTGCAGTTTTCCAAATATCTCAGTGTTGTGATAATTTTATTTCTGGTGTAATAGCGTTGTTGTGTTGGTTGGGACATGTGTTTATGCTTAATGAGATCAACTACAAACATTGTCCTTGCAGAATCTAATCTGTAGCATTTTATGAACTAATTGTTATTCAGTGTTTGGGGAATATTTCACCTACCTCTTTGCGTTTCCACCTTTTTCTCTTATACTTAAGAAACTCTTAAAAGTCCTCCTCCCTATACCTAACAGTTTTTCACCCTAGGAGCTCTCTTAAAGGCTAAGATGCTTTGTGAATCACTTTTATCCTTACCAAAACCTTGTCTTAACTTTAAGGGGAAATTCTGTAAAGTGTCATAGTTCAAGAATTTCCTTAGAATTTCGTCACCAGGAGCAACTCTCAGTGTTAGGAAGCTTTGTGAAGCCCCAGTATTTTAGTGGCCTTTAGTCATTGTGGCCATGTTAGCATGCTAACAGTAACATGTCTGCTATAGCCTCACAGAGCTGCAAGCATGGCTGTAGACTTTTAGTCTCGTTGCACACTGAACCACTAAAGAACAGGCCACGTGGTGCGCATAGTGTACAAATGGCTTAACCACATGACTTTGCATTTTAGCTGCGTGATCATTGTGGTCCAACAGCTTACAGGAGGATTGAACTGAACCCTTCTGCCACATATGAGTCAAAGTAACCAACAGCAACACTTGTACTAACTTGTTCCTAACTGGTTCATAAAATACTCAAATGAAAAACTTATTTTAAATTCAGTTCCTGAGCATGACTTGAAGTGAGTTTTTTACAGTGAGCTGATATTAACAGTCCATTATGGTCTGCTCAGGGATGTGGGTCACTCAGGTGTTTGCTTTTTGATACGGCTGTGGTACAATAAGCGTATAGATTACAGTGGAACCAGCTGAAGCCAAGAATTTGGTCCACTGCACTCACGTTACCAGCATTAATGTGAGAGAATATATACAGTGTGAGTCAGAGATCCCCACTGGTATTATAGAGCATATCATCGAGAGTTGGAGGGAGAGCACTGCAAACAAAAAAAATCCCATCTTTATTTATATAAACGTGTCTAAATTGGTTGAAAACAATTTAGACATGGTAGCGCTCACACCATAAAAATGTGAACTTTGAATAATGAATTTTTCCATAGTATTCAAAAACAACTTGTGACTTTCACCTCATGACCATAACTTTGACCAACAAGTTCACTTTGTTCAGACCTTTACATGCCATACATAGTGTTGCTTACTTTGTCCATATGGTTTCTGTATTTAAAGTGAAGCACACTGTCAATATACAGCTCATTTAAAATAGTTCCTGTTTTTTTTTTTTTTTTACCAAAAGCTGGGTGTCATTTGTTTCAGTTGAAACATTGCTCAAGGAGAGTTATTCAGCAGTCTGAGGAAGTTGCTCAGTGTGTAAAAGAGGAAATATTTGAAAACCTGGGTTTCCTACAAACCTCAGACACACTGTTTCACTTCCTGTAAATGTCACTGAATTGTATCACCATTAATAGGATCTCCTTTTTAGAGACACATGGGAGTGGAAATAGGTGAAAATAATGTAATTCATATATTTCACAATGGGACAAGTTAAAATCTGGCAACCCAAAATGTGTCTCATCAAAGGCTTATAACTGATCTGTGAGGCAGTAATACATTTTTATGGAACATTAGCATGATTATTAACATTAGTTAGCAGCCAATGGGTTTTTTTGTTTGTTTGTTTTGTTTGTTTTTACAATTTATAAACCTATTTTTACTTACATAAAAGATCTTCAAAAATTGAATTTCCCCTCTGGGATTAATAAAGTACAGTACAGGCCAAAAGTTTGGACACACCTTCTCATTCAATGCGTTTTCTTTATTTTCATGACTATTTACATTGTAGATTCTCACTGAAGGCATCAAAACTATGAATGAACACATGTGGAGTTATGTACTTAACAAAAAAAGGTGAAATAACTGAAAACATGTTTTATATTCTAGTTTCTTCAAAATAGCCACCCTTTGCTCTGATTACTGCTTTGCACACTCTTGGCATTCTCTCCATGAGCTTCAAGAGGTAGTCACCTGAAATGGTTTTCCAACAGTCTTGAAGGAGTTCCCAGAGGTGTTTAGCACTTGTTGGCCCCTTTGCCTTCACTCTGCGGTCCAGCTCACCCCAAACCATCTCGATTGGGTTCAGGTCCGGTGACTGTGGAGGCCAGGTCATCTGCCGCAGCACTCCATCACTCTCCTTCTTGGTCAAATAGCCCTTACACAGCCTGGAGGTGTGTTTGGGGTCATTGTCCTGTTGAAAAATAAATGATCGTCCAACTAAACCAGTGGAAATCTGTGCTTTGGTCTGATGAGTCCAAATTTGAGATCTTCGGTTCCAACCGCCATGTCTTTGTGAGACGCAGAAAAGGTGAACGGATGGATTCCACATGCCTGGTTCCCACTGTGAAGCATGGAGGAGGAGGTGTGATGGTGTGGGGGTGTTTTGCTGGTGACACTGTTGGGGATTTATTCAAAATTGAAGGCACACTGAACCAGCATGGCTACCACAGCATCCTGCAGCGACATGCCATCCCATCCGGTTTGCGTTTAGTTGGACGATCATTTATTTTTCAACAGGACAATGACCCCAAACACACCTCCAGGCTGTGCAAGGGCTATTTGACCAAGAAGGAGAGTGATGGAGTGCTGCGGCAGATGACCTGGCCTCCACAGTCACCGGACCTGAACCCAATCGAGATGGTTTGGGGTGAGCTGGACCGCAGAGTGAAGGCAAAGGGGCCAACAAGTGCTAAACACCTCTGGGAACTCCTTCAAGACTGCTGGAAAACCATTTCAGGTGACTACCTCTTGAAGCTCATGGAGAGAATGCCAAGAGTGTGCAAAGCAATAATCAGAGCAAAGGGTGGCTATTTTGAAGAAACTAGAATCTAAAACATGTTTTCAGTTATTTCACCTTTTTTTGTTAAGTACATAACTCCACATGTGTTCATTCATAGTTTTGATGCCTTCAGTGAGAATCTACAATGTAAATAGTCATGAAAATAAAGAAAACGCATTGAATGAGAAGGTGTGTCCAAACTTTTGGCCTGTACTGTATATAAAATTTAAAACAATTTTTTTTTTAAATGACCCTTCCTCCACCACCACCGGTGTAATGTAACTGAGTACATTTACTCAAGTACTGTACTTGGGTAAAATTTTGTGTCACTTGCCCATATTAATACATCAGTAATTATAACACAATAATGTACACTGATCAGCCAAAAAATTAGAACCATCTTCGGGTGAAGTGAATAACATTGATCATCTTGTTACAATGCAATGCTCAACCAGAAATTCATGAGGATGCCACTTGATGCGCTCGACCCACCCAAAAACCTCTGCACATCAAGCGTCACTCATCATTGTAGCAGTTCTCCCTGATGGCAGTGGCCCCCCAGCAGGAAAATGCCCCATGCCACACTGCAGAAACTGCTCAGGAATGGCCTGAGGAACGTGACAAAAAGCTAAAGGCATCAACCTGGCCTCCAAATTCCCCAGATCCCAAATCTGTTTGAACAGCCATGGGACATGCTGGTACTCCAGAGGTACCTCCACGGTGGGGCCTCCCTGGAGTGGACATGTCTCTGACATGGCAAGGAATGGACAAAGGAACTCTGGAGGGTGTCCTGTGGTGTCTGGTACCAGGGGCGTTGGCTTTGGATCATTTGAGACTTGTCAGTTGTGAGGTGGGGTACCAGCACATCACAAGATGCTCAGTCAGATTGGTGTGTGGGAGATTTGGAGGCCAGGTCAACACCTTGAGCTTTTTGTCACGTTCTTCAGGCCTTTCCTGAGCAGTGGTGTGGCATGGTGCATTTTTCTGCTGGGGGCGGCCACTGCCATCAGGGAGTACCGCTGACGTGAGGGGGGGTTACTTAGCCCACAGTGGTGTTTGGGTGGGTGGAGGGCATCAAGTGGCATCCACATGAATGCCATGACCAAAGGTCTCCCAGCAGAACATTGCATTGTGACAACATGATCAATATTACTCACTTCACCCACCACTGGTTTTAATGTTTTGACTGATCGGTGTACTTATTATGAAATTGGCTATTCTGCACAATTAGTACTTTTACTTTTGATATACTGCTGGGTAGTTTAATTGACTAGTTCCCAACCTGCACCAGAGGTCACCAAATCTTCCCTGGGGTCATGAGGCCTTCATAATTTTAAGGGGTGTAACAATACTTTAAAAAAAAGCCAGCCTATATCTCATTTCAGTCATTTTGTGAAAAAAAAAGTGTAGATCATTAAAAATGATATAAACGAAAATGATATAAGAGCTAAAAGAACAATGGCCAAGTATCAGGGAGGAGAAAACACTGAATTTGTCAAAAATGAAACCTATTTAGCACACACCATTGTTAAAATAAATAAATAACCAAATAAACACATACGGACATTTAGACAATTATAGACAATTCCTAAAAATAACAGGGACTCTTATTTGTTGTGAAAATAATCTGTTCAAAATTAATTCAAAATGCTTGTTTTACAAAAACTCCCTGCAGTTGTAGCATACACTATTTGGGTTAATTATTCATATTATATGCTGTAATTGTTATGCATTAAATATAATATAGAATATCCATAAAATATGTCACTTAGCCAGGAGTCGTCAGTTTACTCAATGATAAAAAAGGGATTGAATCTGTAATGATCTCTACAGTATATGAGAATAATACATCATCATTTGTTAGTTGTTTAAATTGTGCTTTTAATAATCTCAATCTGTGAAAAAACTGGAGACTTATGCATTTAAATGCATGTAGTGGAGTAACAAGAACAACATTTTCCTCTAAGAATCACTCAAGTAAAGTACAAGTACCTCAAAACTGTAGAACAGTACTTAGTTACAATCACCACATTTAATTTACATATTGCTGCTTTAGTTAGGAAGCTTAAAGTGAAGATTGGCTTTTATTTTGTTTTACCTTCAGTGCTATGACAAACTTGTGGAAGCTACTTTTCTGTCTGTGATTGTTCATGGTGACATATTGTATGTGCATACAACCTCCTCCATTTTACCTAGCCTTGATTCAGTGTACTGTGCATCTCTACGTTTCATTACAAAAACTAAGTCACTTACTCATCACAGCATTCTTTATGATTTGGTGGGTTGGACATCATTGACCACTTGCAGACAACAGCCCTGGTACATTTTTATCTGTAAAGCGATATTGAGCAAACTTCCTGTCTCCCTCTGCTCTCTTCTGTGTGTCAGCTTTGGTAGTTACCAGCTACGTTCCTCTAAGTGGCTGCTTTTCAATGTGCCCCTAGTTTTTAACAGATCTGGGGTAAACCTGCATTCTCCAACTCTGCACCTTGGACCTGGAACAATATTCAAAAAGATCTAAAATTAGAAACACTTATATCCATCGATGAATTTAAGGGCATAATACAGAATATGGTGACAGAGACGTGTACTTGTTTTTCTTGAGAGGCCACTATTGTTTGATTAGTTGTTGTATTATTGTGGGTTTTTGTAATATAAGTTGTATTTGTTGTATTTCAATATGTTTTGATTGGCTGCTACCTTGGCCAGGTCTGAAAAGAGATTTTCAGTCTCAATGGGAAGGCCTGGTTAAATAAAGGTTAAAAAATAAATGAATAAATAAATTGTTGCTACTTTTACTTCGAAAAATATCTGAATACTGCGGATACTTTCTTTTGACTACTTCCTTAATTAACGACCAGGTGAAAGTTTTGTGTTTAACGACGAGACCCTGAAGGTAGCATAAGGTTGCGGGGAATAAAAGGAGAAGTGGCAGAGGAGGTGGGAATGTTTGAAGTCGAGGGAGGAGGGACTATAACAGCAGAAGTTAGTCTAAAATTTCAACACATCGTCGTCTTCGCCTCTCATCGCAGGACCTTTATAGACTTCTCCAGAAAGGTAAACCTCAAAATACCGCCGACTTATCAAAGTTTCATTCGTTAATGCTAACAGTTTTTTAGCTAACAGTTTTTTAGCTAACAGCTTTGGAACGGAGTATTTAAATTAGCCGTTTAACGATCGTCACAAAGAAAGTTGTCAAAAAGAGGTTTTTTTTTTCAGTTGCACATGTGTGGAGGAAACGTTTCTATGTGTCTGTGTTTATGTATGACAAACTTAGTTGTAAAAGTTTCACAAATTCAATAAGTTTAAGTCGCCCTGGTTGATGTAATTACGAGGTCTGGGACAATGCAGATGTTGTTGCTAACTATTAGCGGTGATTAACGGTCCGGGGCAGGGCCGGACGGGACCCTGCTTCCTCCTCAAAACAGGACTGTTGACCCTTCAGAGCCCTGACGATGTGTTTTAAAGGCTATAACCCATTTTTTTTTATAGTGTTTAAAGCACAACCCTGTCCATCTTTAAGGGTCTATTTAATGTTCAAACAACGTAGCTGGTGGCTTTAAACTTTGATTTGTCTTATTAATTATGTTGTGGTTGTGTAATTAATTCATTCACACAACAGAGACATGTGTGGGCCACAGAAAAACGTGTTTAAGCGAAACCAAAATGTCTAAATTAGGTTTGTCATGGCTGTCCAGTTCACAGATCAAGGCCCCTTTTTTTACAGTTAAATAAAATGACTCATATTCTCCACACTGATGTTGCTGCTCGTATTACATCTGATGCAATGTCCATTTATTTCTGCCTTAAAACAACACTGAATCTAACAAAGTTTGTTTACATTGTTTTAATCCAGGAAACAGATAACCATCAGCCATGGGTGTAGAGGGGGGAATGAAATGTGTCAAGTTCCTGCTTTTCTTTTTCAACTTCATTTTCTGGGTGAGTAGCAGCTAAACTCCTCTTTAAATGTTGTCTATGAAAATGCAGCAAAGTGGATGCAGATGCCACAAACATAATGATACTGAACAGTGAAGGGAGCTTGTGGTGGCAAAAAGTTAAAGCAACGAGGGAGCAAACAGGAACTAAAGCTATGTAGTGCCGTCCGGTGTGATTTGTGTTGTCAAGATAAATCAGCCTATCTTTTTGGCAGTCTGAAATATGGACTAGTTATGTGGCATTTCTCCTTTATTGCCAGCCCTCGTGACTGAGCATGAACTCTGGTCTTGTTATCCCAACACACAGTAATCATAACAGTCATATAATCATCTTTAAAATCAGCTGATGTGCAAACACACATCCTGTGACATCTCCTCTTGATTTATCCCTCCTGAACACCTGCTCACTGGCCCACGTGTTTGTTTAATACATGTTTGTTTAGTATGTATGAAAATATGGAGGAACAGGAACAAGAGGACATTCTTCTCAGGTATCCTGGATTAACCTGAACGCTTCCTGGATGTCACCTGTTCGCAGTCTCCTCATTGTGTGTCAGAGAGCTTTGGAGTGAGCGGTGGTGATGATGGAATGTGAATCTTATGACTTTTTGTACAGTTTTATTTTCTTGTTCCCTCCTTTACTGACACAGTGCCACTGAAAGCTTTACACAGTGAACTCTGTCACACCAAGTGAAACTCTGATAACCATCTCGCGCAGGACAGGAGGAAGTACAGAATGACAAGCTTGTATTCATTCTTCACTCCACTCCGTGCACATTTTAAGGGCTGCGAGTTTGCAACAGTCATTTTCACAGTTGTTTTTTTTTCTGTTGTAATAAACTGAAAGTCTTTAAACTGTTGGTTGAAGAAAACAAGACATTTGAAGACATTACTTAGGCATTTTGCTGTTTTCCAACATTTTATAGACTAATGTAGAGAATAACCAAAAAAATGTATCTTGTGCCTGCTGTATAAACAGATAATGCATAATAATAAAGTAAAACACAGTTGTAATAATACAAAATATGTCTCTACAGGAGAACTTAAAATTGTTGACAAATGCTGTACTTTAATAAACTCGTAGAAAGGTCCGTACAGCTACAAAATTAAATTAGATTATTAAATGTTTCTATACTGCTTATAAATTAGGGGTCGAAGCAACATGTTACCTTATTGATTTATTCTTATATATGATGTCTTGACATGTCTTTTTTTGTCCAACAGTCCAGTTTATTACAATCATACAAACAACAGCTGTATGTAGTAATTTAAGACACTTTTTTTACTCACCATACTGTAGTTGTAAGCAGATAGATGAAGAGTTTATTGATGTATTTGTCAAGCATTCGAAAGTGGAGACTGGTATATAAACAGATAATGAATAATAATATATTAAAATACAGTTGTAGTCATGTAAACTGGAGACGATTTTGCAGTTGGATCACTCCAGTTGCAAGACAGTGATCTGTGACTGAAAACGAGTGTGGGCTAGGGCCATAAAATGGGGGCCACTGGTCCTTTTCCTGCTTCCTGTCCCCCTACTTCCGATGCCCTTGTTTGTACCACACCTATCTTCAAACTGGGCCTTCTTTGTGATCTTAACTGCACACCTGTAAAGTTTTGTGACTGCATCTTGCATAGTTGAGACACTATCCCATTGACAAAAATCTGTCCATCTTTGATTAGGGAATAGGAATTTATCTCTTCACTTTACACCCCTGGCCCACTTGCGTTTTACGTAGTGGATCACTGTATCAGGGCTGGAGATGCCTTCTAGTCATTTTATCCTATTGCATTCCTCTTTTCTCTACTCTGGCTTTGTCTTCACTCTGTTTGCCTGCCCTCTTCACTCCTCTATATTTTCCTACTTCAGCCATTAGCCACTTATTTGACTCATGCTCAAATATTTACATTGGTGTTGCCACAAAGGAGAGGGCCTCAGCTGCAGCAAGGGCTTAATATGGATAACACACAACCAACTGGGCTGACAGTCACCTCACATAAAAAAGACTACTGACAGACTTCCAGTGTAAACACACACTTTTTATCCCTCTGTTAATTTTACTCTAAATTTGTAGTAAGACCAGTTTGGCCGGGCGTTGTTGTTGATCCTGGTGCTTCTGTTCATTTGTTTACAATGACTCGGCGCCACTGCTTTTTAATGTTGATAAAAAAACTACTAAAGAGAGTGGACTGAGAGTTAATACAGTTAATAACCCTAAGCTGAACTGATGTCTCTATCCTGTTCTACTTCCTGTCAGGATGTGTTTGTTTTTGCTTGGGGACATGTAAAGTAAGAGGAATAAAAAGGTCAAGAAATTACAAGTTTAGTCTGGCTCACAAACAGCCATAAAAGCATTATTAGGGTTATAACCACATATTATATGAATAAGCAACAGTTTAAATGGGAACTACGCCGATTTTCAAAAATTATACATGTCATTCCTATGGTCTAAGACTGTCAAAACATATTAGTAAACACAAACATTTCTCGCAAATTCCAAAACTACAGTGCCAAAACTCAAACTTGTGATGTCATCAGGTATAAAGTCGGGAGCTGCTCCACAGACAATGAATGGTGAAAGATTTCATAGATGGCACTGAGAACACCCAGAGAAATGTTCTGAGTATATGGGTACATTTTCTGTTTCAGAGCTGAGAACACTACAATAGCGTAAAGCTCATCTAGGTATAAAAGTGAAAACAAACGTTGTGTTGGTCCATAAAATCAGGCTCCCATTCATTGTCTATGGAGGAGATTCAGACGTTATTAATAGCAACATCAGAAGGTTGAGACTTACCTCAGTGGTTTGTGGCTTTGAGAGAGAGTTGCTCAAGTTCACAATATTAATTGAACTTTCATAGGCCATTGAAATAACATATTGGAATTCTTGATTTAGGTGGTGCTTCCCTTTAATACACTAATAAATATAATCCAATAATATGATATACATAATTCTGATATGGGCCATTCTGCCTAAGGAGTACTTTTACTCTTGGTACTTTCAATATATATTTATGCCAATACTTGTGGAGTTTTACTGAAGTAAAACTTGAAAGCAGGACTTTTACTTGTCACAGAATATACGTAATGAAGCCTTAATTATTATTATTATTATTATTATTAGTAGTAGTAGTAGTAGTAGTAGTAGTCAACAACAAAAAATTACCTCAAATGTGAATATTTGGTTCTTTTCTTAGTTTTCTTGCAAAATTAATATTTTGTGTTTCGGACTGTTGGTAAGATGGTTGAATAAGTCAGTTTAAGCTCCATGAAACTTTTCTCTCATTTTTTTCCAAAATTTATCGTCTAATCAGTTAATGTAGAAAATAATAGTAATGCAACCATCTCCTAATAATAATGAAAATAAACATCACTTGACACTGTTTATCAGTATGTTCTGCTTACTGCAACATTACAGTGATGTCACAAACAGTTCAAAGTCAGAGTCATTTGATTTTCCAGATTAATATGTTTTTGGTACTTCTCGCCTTGTGGTCAGGTTTTTTCCACTCCTCATGCTGTCTTCATGTGTCACTTGACCAATGACCTCATTCAAATACCCTCATTCATGTGTCATCATGTAGGTTGCTGTTTAAGGACATGGTCATAGTATATAATGTGTGCAAAATATGGTGGTAAAAATCCCTTTTGCACTCTTTACAGTTCTACATGTTCAGGAGAGTTTTTAAAGCCTTTAGTTCGTTGTTTAGTTTTTCTGCTGCAGACGAACGTCTGTTTAATGTCCAATTAAATTAAACAAATGCTCAGACACAGTGGAGTCACAGTAGAGTTGAACAGTTGATAGGGCTGTAACTTATTATTATTATTTTCCTAATCAATTAATCTGCCTGTTATTTTCTTGATTAATTGTTTGGCCATAAAACTATGATAATACATATCTTTCTGCTGATGGGCTCATCATTTAATCAACTAATTGTTTCAGCATTTGTGGTTAAATCCCTTCCTGTCCTCAAATTGATTCCACCACAGTTGCATCTACTCTGAATGTACTGCCTGCAGTCAAAGTGAAGGACGTGAAGTTTACTGTGCTGTTTGCTTTAGAGCCAGTTGATCCCAGCTGATCGCAGTCAAATAGTCCACCCACACAGTGTTTGTAAAAGATCCAATTGAGTGTTTTGTCAACCCCACCCAAAGCATTGCCATATGAATATGACATTTTATCATCTGATCATTTTGCATCATCTGCATAAGGGAACTGAAGACTGTTGCAACTTCCTACCATCTGTTTACAGTAAGTGCTTAATCATTTAGTTAAAGTGAGGTGTTCACAGAGAAACAAAGAAAAGTTTGAACCTTACAAGCAAGTGGATAATTGTTACCTTTGCTTATGATTAAATACTTAATGTTGAAGTTTAAATACCCCTTATGCAATTCATATATTTTACTTTGAGATCCTCCATCTACATTTATGTGATTTTATTTCCCGCCTTTAACATTTCCAGTTGGCAAGGGTGGTCTGTGAGTCACTCTGCCACTTTGGTCCAGACTGAATGGGACTACTGGTTGGATTATCATGACCCTGGTCCCCAGAAGATGTATCATACTGATTTTGTAGATCCCCTGACTTTTCATGTAGCTCCATCATCAGGGCCAAATATAATTTTACCCAATACTGTTAACCTGCCAAAGTAATGGCATTCCCATCATCCTACTTTAGTGCTAATTAAAACATGGTAAACATTATATACACAACACATCAGCACATTAGCATTGTTACTGTGAACATATGTGCATGTCCTGTGGTTAGTATAAAGCTTAGTACAGCATCACAGAGCCATTAGCATGGCTGTAGACTCAAATAGGACTTAAGTAAAACACAAATTCAGTTGGTCAGTTTTGGATCTAAAAATTGATATCAATTTAATTTAGACACCAACATTAAAAAAAAATCTCCCTAGACATTTTTTGGTTCTATCCATTAGTTAAACCTTTTTGCAAAATAGTGGGGCATTTGGGCATTTGGAGAGTCTGAGCCTTAAATCTTATTTACCTTTTTGGGAAAAATGGGGTTACTACTATCATCTAAGCTTGTAACAATTTTTACTTTATTTCCTGAACCCTTTACATGTATTATGAACTGTACCTGTGCTTCCTTTTCTCTACATATTTTCACTGGCAGTGCTGTACTGTCCCACTCCTTTCCTGTTCTATGTTCATACAAAAAATCAAACTATTAAAAAATTCTCCTTTGGATAAAAGAAGTCTAAAAAAAATTTTAATTTTGAAAAAAAAAAAAATCTGTTTTTTTAAATAGCAAAACCTGAAATGACCCTCTAGATATTTTAAGGAGGGGAATTCAGACCACACAAATGCAGATTATTGCATGTCATATTTCAATGCAATAAATAAAATTTAAACCTTTATAGTAAATATTTAGTAGTGGTTCAATTTCAATATTAGGCATTTAGTTCCTAATAAAACTCAATTATTTCAGGCTCTCTTTACTTCTGTGTTGTAACCAGATAATCTCTAGGCTCAAACTGAAGAAACATGCTTTTGCACTGTGTAAAAATTAGCAAATATTATCCTAAAAATTTCACCTTAAACTAGAGTCCTTCCAGTACTGATAGCAGTATCAAAAATGCCTCTGATACTGCCTTAAAATGCTGGATCAGATATCGGTGTACACTAGTGTAAGCACCGAATTTGAACCATGGAGTTTATTAATAAACTTTAAAGTAGCTTCACATGTGAAAACAGCTCCTTTGCAGTTTTAAAACAGTCACCAGCACAGCAAGTTGCGCTGTGCGGCCACTTGCAAGTACTGTTTTAAAACTGCAAAGAAGAATTGATTTTTGTTAAATAATTTAATGTTAGGTATTAGCAAAATGTCAGCAATATTGGCAGTATTTTACACTGGAAAGTCCCACCAGTTAAAATGCAACGTGTACAGTATGCAATGCTTTAGTTTCAGGGTTAGTAGTATACAGCTATTAATCAATTTATTCATTTATTTATTTACACAATGGTATTGGATCGATATTGGTGCTGGGTGATAATCTCAGATACCAGAGTCGTTATTGAAAAGGCAAAAATAGTATTGAAACATCTCTGCCTTAAGCCTTGTTCACATTACACGATTTTCACCCCGATTTTGAGGTCACAGAGGATCTTGAGAGCCATTAAGAAGTCCGGGGGTTGGAGGTGAGTCGGCAGATAGTCTGCCACAGGCGCAAACAACCTGCAGAGCTCCAAGCTGTCGGACATCCATGTTAAAGTTTAGCGCTGGGGGACTTCATAATATCCTGGTTTGTTCACATGTGACAAAACGTGGTTTGGTGACGTCACCGCGTTATCTGAGGCTCTGTCGGCGAGGGGCTCGCTTTAGAAATCTTGTGGTGTGCACACACAGGTCGTAAAGCAGTTGGCGAGACTGACAGAAACACACGTCGCCAAGTATGAACACTCAAAAGATTACGATAGTCTCCGCAACTCAAGACTGGTCGGCCAGTCGTTTAATGTGAACAAGGCTTTAAACTAACCCTCCTCTCCTTCCTGCAGTTATGTGGCCTAGCACTGATTGTCGTGGGAATCCTGGTTCAAGTGGCTCTGCACAACACCATAAGGATCCGTGATGTGTCAGCCTCAGGAGCTCCAATTGTTGTCATCGCAGTCGGCGTGGTGATCTTCTTCATCGCTTTCTTCGGCTGCTGTGGTGCCTGGAAAGAGAACTACTGCATGGTCACAACGGTAATTCACATAGTGTGGTATCTGTTTACCAAAAAGGTTGAGTTTACTGTGCCATTTGAAAAATAAGTTCATGTAAGGCACTTAAATATCTTTTGTCTTCCCCAGTTCGCCGTCCTGCTCTTCCTGATCATTCTTGTCGAGATTGCAGCAGCAATTGCTGGATACATCTTCAGAAACAAAGTGAGTATAGAAATTCACTGATTTCTGTGTTACAGTCTATATGACCCTGCAGAAGGCTTTGTTTAACTTCTTTGTTGTGTCTCCCATCTAGCTCTCAGCTGTGGTCGAGGACAGTCTCACTGACATGATTAACAGTTACAAGAACGGCACGGCTGAATTCAAGAAGACTATGGACAATATGCAGCAGGATGTGAGTTCAGTGCAAATTCTCCTACTCACTGTTTACTCAACCTGACAACACCTTCACATAACAGTGCTGCATCCTGCTGGTCTGTGCTGCATGACATGACATTGTTTTTCTTAGCACCGACTGTTGACACAAGTTAGATCCTTTTACTGTACAATGCTGGCATGTCTGTTTCAAATGTTTTTCATTTGACTCTCCTCCAGCTGAAATGCTGCGGTGGGAACAGTTCCTCTGACTGGAGAAGCTTCGGCGCTGATGGAAAGACTGTGCCTGACTCATGCTGCATTAAAGTCGCTCCAAAGTGTGGAGTCGGGGCCATGACAGATGCCGCCAAAGTGTACCAGAAGGTAAACTGTGACTGTAGAAGGAAATGTTTGCATCAGCACTAACTTATTACACCTCTGATTCAGCTGTAGGAACAACAGGAACAGAAACACTGGGATACATATATACATATGTTAACTGTCCACTTTCAAACAAAAGCATCCAAGAATTATAAATAAATAAAACAAATGACTGAGCACAGCTGACACGGATATTTACGAGTTTTACATATTTAAAGATTTGTGCAGGACATTTTAGAGATGAAAAAACGAGTCATTCCTATAATGGAAAACTGTGTAATGACAAACAATGTAATTGCAACATTGGTCCTCATGCAGAAACGTTGTGTTAATTGTCTTTTAAGAAAAAAATCAGAGAAGTTAACTCAAGATGCACCAAATGTTCTCACCCATCCAAATCTGCTCTCACCCAGGTGTGCTGAATGATGAATCCCACTGGATCATAAGTAACCTATTATCATAGGTAACGCCCCCTTAATACTATATTAGGACAGGGCTGCGTTCAGCCCCAACAAAACGTAGCAAAAGTGTTTATTGAAGTGGAAACGGTGGTTTGTTAAACGCTTTGTTGTGTTAGGTTAGCACAGTGCTTTTTAACATGGTGGGGTTTAATTCAGTTCCATTCAAAGGGAGTTTATTGACATGGGAGACATATTTTACCATTGCCAAAGCAAGTGTGAAATTAAGACAAAAATTAATAAAGATGTAATAGAATTTGGTTCAAGTACACGTTGCTGTCACATCCACCAAATGAGAGAATATGTGCCTCACAAACTATTGCACACAGTTTTACACCAGTTAAAGGAAGAACTTCAGCAATTGACGTATTGTTAATTATCCCTAAACAAAGTAAATGTAATTTTTGAGAGTGTCAGCACTGGAGTTACAGGAACATTTGAAAACCCAGCAACTAACATGCTTGATGTTGTTAATGGCATGTTAGCAACAGTGGTGGAGGAAGTATTCAGATCCTTTACTTTACTTTACTTAAGTAGAAGTGTAATGCCAAAGTGTAAAAGTCTTCGGTTACTCGTAAATTCCTGCATTGAAAATACTACTTAGGTAAAAGTTTGGAAGTACAATCAGGAAAATGTATTTAAGTATTAAAATTAAATGTACTCCTGCAGAAAAGATGTTATCAATTTAATAGATCAAAATAATTAAAATAATTGAAAGTAAAAATAGTAAATTCTTGTATTTGAGAAACTGGAAATGTTTTTGCATGAAAAATTGCTCAAATGATCTTTAAAATATTCCTGTCAGGTAATTGTTTATATGGTTTGTTGTCAAAATTCCAAATTTGTTAAGGAACTCGTAACAGAAGTTATCAAATAATTGTTGTGGAGTAAAATTTATAATATTTACCCTCCGAAGTGTAGTGGAGTAGAAGTAGAAAGTGGCATGAGAATCAAATTTGTACTCAAGGTGAGTACCAAATGTACTTGGTATCATGGTATTATACAATTTATAGTATTATCAGTCAGAGTGACCCTCAAAGGCGTTACTTTTGGTTGGACAAATGTTTTTTTATTACTATAATTGAAACTTGAAACCATTTTGTTAATAAAAATATATGTAGGGAGATTCTTCATCCAGTTGCATTTTTTTTTTTCAATATTATAGACAAGCAAACACGAATTAACATGTATCAATACGGTATGACACTGTCAACCTTTATATCAAAGCATACATACATATATAGTATATATAGTAGTATTTCTTTAGCCCACAAATTTAATAATCCAATCAATATAATTACTCTAAAACATATAGTTGAATTTGATGATGCTATATTCATGCATATTTTTTTATGTTTCTCAAATATAAAACTTGTCTTACCTTGCATTGAACAAAAGATAAGGGGACTGTAAAAATGAGATGTTTTTTTGTTCTTATCTTGGTAAGAGTGCTCTCAACCACTGATAAAATTTTGCAGAAGAGAAGAGAGCAACATTGGTGAATTCCATAAATAAATGGGTACTAACAAAATAAGAACGAATTGTGGACACAAACAAATAAAAACACTGTTCGTATATTGCTTTCTGCATGAAGACCACTGTTTCTAACTTCCCTCAAATCTGTCTTTGGCATTTCAGGTTCTTTTTAATCATCGACAGACATACATTGAACATATCTGCGCTCATCTATATAGCCCTCTTGACCCTGTGATAGTCTGACGGCCTGTCCAGGGTGTACCCCCCCTCTCGCCCAACATCAGGGATAGGCTCCAGCCCCCCCCACCCATAACAGGATGAGCAGTTACAGAAATGAAACATTGATACATCGGCTGATTTATAGGACAGGCTTGAGAGTAAAGAGAAAGAGGTTATGCATTGTGACAAACTTACAGAGAATTATGACCCAACTCTGCAGTTCTACTTTGCTTCCAATCCTCTCTTAACTCATTGTCGGTCTCACCACTCATCAAAGCTGTCTCCAACAGCAGCAGCAAAAACCTCCAATAAACCCACCGTCAACTACATGTTCAGCACCAAACAGTTGGCAAAGATAAAGACTTGTTGCTGGAAAAGGTCAAGCATCAAGTGAGCTGCAGAGACCATAGTTGAGACCAAACAGGAGCTAGACAGAAAGTAAATATTAAAAACAAACTAGACTCCAGTAGGATTACAATGGTGCTCTGTGCCACATAGGCACACACATCACAGTTTTGTTGTGTAATGACTCTACACAGGTGCATGTATATTGTGGTTTAACTGGCCTCAAACTATGTTGGATGACGTAAGCCATAGAACAAATAAAAGATCAAATATTTCCCTGTTTGGTGTGGTAACGATGCTTTATGGTCATTTACGTATTTTGTCAGCTGTATCAAATGTGCTCACCCAGTTTGTGGCACAGTATGGGGTTAACTACCTTATCACGTCTCTACACTCTGGGCTTTAATAAGATTTACAAGAAGTTTTAAAAAAGATTTGAAGGGGAAAAATCGTTTTATTTTGTGATAATGCATAATTTCACACATACAGCATTGGGGTGTGGGACTTTAAACAACAAGGAAGTAACATCAGAGTCAACAAACCTCAACTGTGAATAAGAAGTCAACGTTATACCCCGAGGCAACAGGTTTCTCAAATAACAACCAGTGAAATCTCCAATTTGAATCTAACGTCTTATTTGGCTGTTGTTGTTGAAGGGATGTCACGATGCGTTTGAGGCTTTACTGAAGAAAAACATCCTGTGGGTGATAGTCGCAGCTCTTGTCATCGCATTCCTGCAGGTACGTAACATAACTATAAGATACAGTACTGTTACTAGACATGATTTAGTGCAGAATTCCTAACAAGTTTATTTTTACTACTAAAGTTAACCTACAATAATGATTTCATTTAAATGTTTTTGTAATAATTTTGTTATTTTACAGTTGGTAACTTTGCTGAAACTGTCTACATCCACTCAGTAGTACATGAGACAGATAATCAGTAGTCGTTTTAATGAGAGTAAAGCAGCAGAGGGGAAGCCATTCCCAACAACCTGGGTATGAAGTGTTTGCTGCCCACGTGCACTCACAGATATTGCTCTGCTGCGCTGAGTTCACCGTGTTGAACTTCTGGCGTTTGAATCAGAAAGGAGACAAGATAGAGGAGGTGATAATTTTGGTGTCTGAATACCCAGAATTATGGTGCTAGCAACTTCTAAGGACAATCAGAAAAAAAACGGCCTGGGATAACATTTTCACCAAACTTTTGATGACTTGTAAATTGTCCAAATATGTAGAAATCTTCAGTATTTTCAGTGACTTCCATTGTCTTGCTTCAGTATGCAGCTATTTGCTAGCTTGGCCTTCTGCCAGTGCTCAACAAATCACCTGCTTGGCGGCAGCATCTACTTTTAAGAGCGCTTTCCCTTTTGGGGGAACGCTCTGGCAGATAGGCAGCTGTCAGCGTGGTTACCACGCGGTAGTGTGAAAGCAGCTTAGTGCTTCTAATGGCATTTGCTAGGATCTGCCACAGCTGAAGGAAAACAACCAGTCAGTGTCAACCAGTTTCTATAGGCCTTCACACACTGAGTCCATTTTGTCGATATTTTTTTTCATCCATTATCTGAAGAAAAAAAAAAAAAAAGTAATGCACAGAAACCAGAGTCTGGTGCATTTTATTGTTCTATTCTGTGTGAAAACTCCCAATGCAAGACAAAATGAAAAGACACATTTCCTCCTTGGCTTCTCTCCACTGGAGTTACCAACCAAGCTGTCACCACCCTTAAAGGGGCTGAGCTATCCTGCCTCTGTCTCCACACTTTAGCTCTCTCTCTGTCTGTGTGTGGTCCAAATCCTCCTCGTCATCATCATCCACCTATATGTTGCTAACTGACCTGTTGAAAGAAGGCTATCTGAGTTATTAAAGGATACTCTGTGACCTGTGCCTCTGTCTTGTTGAAGATGTGTCCCTCCGCCACATTTTCCTCACAACTCTTTGGTCAAACAACTCTCTAAAGGCTTTTAATAGATGTAAAAAAGAACACAGAAAATTGAATCTTTTTCAAACTTAACCTAAACGACAGACCAAAGTTTCAAGTCAGTGTGCAAACGTGACCGACACAATATGACATCATAATAATTTTTAGGCATGCGATAGTTTCAGACGAAAAATAACAGACTCAGTGTGCAAAGGCCTTAAAGCAGCCGTCAGTCATGTCAATCACTGCTCGTGAACTGCAGTCAGACTTGACTGATCAAATATATGAATCAAGATTCTGTTACTGCATTGCCTGTTTTCTCAACTCAAATGTTTTCAGAATCATTTTAGTGTACTGTTTAGCTGTAAGATGAGAAAGTTGTTTCGGGCCAGTGGGTGACTGTTTTCAACACGGCACTTGGGTCACAAACTTTCTCATTTAACAGCTAAACAGTACGCTAACATTTGTTCTGAAAATGTCTGAGGCAGGAAATAGGCAAAGCAGTAACAAAATCTGGATTCATATTTGATTGACATGATTAACAGCTGTGTTAGAAACTCCAGCAAATGCCATAAGAAGCACTATGAGAAGGGAATTTATTTTTTTCCACACACTATCAGTCTCGTGTATGTCTGTGTGGGTGTAGTGACAATTTCAGCAAGTTATTTTCATAAAAGTTACCAACTGTAGCTTTAACTCATTTCTTTCTAAATGTATCTGTTAGTATTTATTATAAATAACAGATGTCAACATCCTTTACTTCTTCTATGTGGTTGTTTTCCTTTCAGATTTTGGGCATTGTGTTCGCCTGCTTGTTGATGAGAGGCATCCGCAGCGGCTACGAAGTCATGTGATTCACCTTCACACCTGAGTAGTTCAGTTCGCCCTTATTGGGAACTTGGTTTGGAAACCTTTAATACGTTCATCTTATACTTCAGATTTAATGCACAGAACAATGTATTTCAATGTATGTTTTCATAGGTTAATATCTTGCTTTGTCACTGTATGTGCATAGGAAGTGATAGAAATGATTCCTGTCCACTTTATTTTCAGCATATGTTCTTGCTGGTTTTGAGGGATTCTAACATTTTACTATTACTTTATTTTACTTATGTTAAGAGACTTAAGATCTGTTTTTATGTTTTGCTGGTTCCCAGTTTCTGTTTTTATTAAAGACTCTTTAAATTACGTCTGAATTTGCTTTACCTGTAAATAAAAACAGGGAAAGTAGATGCACCATTAAAGATATTTATTTCAGACACAGTTCCATTACAATGTGTATAATATTGGCACAATATTCAAAACCTGTCGAGCAAATAATATCATATTAAAAAACAAAAATCTTGAAAAGAAAATAACTTTTATGACTATTTTCTGGAGTGTTGTGCCTGTCCTTGCGAAAGGCACCGGAAGCAAATGACAGTTCCTGTTTAACATTTTTCAACACCAAACACCAGCGCAGGTTCCTCTTTGTAGTGCACGAATGATAATAATTTAATGTCATGTTAAGCCTCCAAAGCCAGAAAACATCAAGTAAACAATAAAATAAAGTGCCATCACAACTCTTTTCAGACAGCTTGTAAATGCTGTGCTGCACACCAGAAAGGATATTAATCTACAAGAAGTAGTTCAGCTTCTCACATCACAAACATGATGAAAGTCTTTGCAATAGCAAACATAATAATCAGACTTTTTTTAATTAACATTTTTTCCTTTTAGGGGACCCTTTGTGTAACTGACTGATTGTGTAACCAAAGTATTTCCTTCCCTCGAGACTGTTGCCACAAATTCCAATTTGACCAGTGTTGTTGTAAAAAAAAAAAATAGCAGAGCAAAGAGTGAGGTAAATGTATGAGAAGCTACAGGAATAGCTGTATGTGAACATGTAAAAAACCTTTTACACGCCCACATACAAGTGATCGTATCTGTGTTTTTATGTGGAATGAATCCGAACAACTTTACCATTACACAACTGGATAATTAACAGAACAAGTGCTGCTGACCTTTTATGAAATAATATCCTCTTCGTTTCCCTGCGTGTCTTTGTAGCTGTGTAATAATGCATTAACTTAGAAGTAAACAAATGAAAAGCCTGAGCTGAACAGTGGTAACAAGCTTGAAATACAGTGACAGGTAATCATGTTACCTTAACAACAACGCGTTATATAGTTTAGTCAGTGCATCAAAATCAATTTAAGTCCCTTGTGACAGTCTGAATTACATAAGAACTCCAATAAGGAAGATTTTCAGGTGTCAAAGGTTTCAAAGTCCACCTGTCGTATTGTGCTCCAGAACTCCATACCACTCCTCAGATAAAGACACGATAAATTCATCTTATTTTTCAAAAAACAAAACCCTGTTAACTGGGTATGTACTTTGCAGATTTGTGGTGTTAAGAATAAACTGGATACTTTTTACTGCAAACCTGCTTTGACTGTTGGGCTAAGACATTTTTTTCCTTCTTAAATCTCATAATCTTGCCAAGAACAGTTTCAAATCTTTTCCCCCTCTGCAAAATGGAGACGTTGACAACTTTTAGGAAGTTGTGCTGCCAAGTACGCGTAAGAGAACATAATCGCAAAATCAGCTTGCTTCAGGCTTCCTGTCAGTGTCGGCTGGCACTGTTGGGGTAGTTGGCGGACAGAAATACCATGCTGTGCAAAAGCAGTGACACCTCTGAGTCTGCAGAAAATTAAACAAGAGAAGAATGAAAATAGTGTTTAATTTTAGACAAGGAAAGACATTTTTAAAGGAAGGGTTAAAGGAATCGTTCAACATTTTGCAGAGAGATGAGAAGGTTGATTCCACTTAACTCCACAATAAAGTCTGGTTATACAGTCATGGAAAAAATTATTAGACCACCCTTGTTTTCTTCAATTTTTTTTTTCATTTTAATGCCTGGTACAACTAAAGGTACATTTGTTTGGACAAATATAATGATAACAACAAAAATAGCTCATAAGAGTTTAATTTAAGAGCTGATATCTAGCCATTTTCCATGGTTTTCTTGATAATAACCAAAATCACTTAAGTTCTTACATCAATAGCTATGGCATTGTACTGCCAAAAACAGTGCTTTTAGGCATTTCATGTTTTCTTTTCTGTCTGTTAGTCACATGATACACACAGGAGTTAGTACTTGATTGCATAACCATTGTTTTTGATGACTGCAGCCATGCGTCTTGGCATGCTCTCCACCAGCTTCTTCTGACATTGTTCTGCGGTCACAGCAGCCCATTCCTGTTGCAAAAATTCAAACAAATTTGCTTTGTTTTTGGGCTTGTGGTTCTCCATTTTGAGTTTGATGATGTTCCACTGGCTTTCAATTGGATTTAGATCTGGTGATTGAGCAGGCCAAGGCATGGTTCAAATGTTCAGGTTCTCCATCCAGGCTTTAACTGACCTTGCCGTGTGGCAAGGGGCATTGTCTTGTTGGAAAATCCAGTCATTCAAGGCAGGAAAGAGTTTATCAGCTGATGGAAGAAGACTGTTTTCAAGAGTAGCCCTGTACGTGACCTGGTTCATTCACCCTTCACACAATTGCATTTGCCCTGTTCCACCCATACTGAAACAACCCCAGATCATCACCAATCCACCCCCATGTTTTACTGTAGGGGCAAGACAGTCTGGTTTGTAGGCTTCTCCAGGCTTCCTCCTTACCAGTAAGTTGGCTGGAGTGGGCATCAACTCAAAATTGGATTCATCACTGAAGAGAACCTTAGCCCAATCATCAACAGTCCAATCCTTGTGATCCCTAGCAAAGCGTAAGCGGGCCTTCCTCTGCCTTTTGTTGATGAAGGGCTTCTTCCGTGCCCTGTGTGACTTCAGACCAGCTTCAAGAAGTCGGTTTCGAACTGTCCTTGCTGAACAAGTCACATTTCTCGACAGTGCCCACTCATTTTTAAGGTCCCTGGAGGTCTGATGACGATTCTTGACACAGGAAGGGATGAGTGCATGGCCCTCTCGTGGGGTAGAAAGACGTTTCCTGCCTCGACCAGCTAGCAATTTGGTAGTACCATGTTCGGCTTGCTTTTTCTCGCTGTAATGAACGGCTGTCTTGGAGATCTTCAGTTTTTTGGCTACCTGTCTCTCACTCATGCCAATTTCCAGCAGTGCCAAGATGGCTGCCTTTGTGGCTTCACATAATTCTTTTGTTTTAGGCATTATGTGAGAGCTGACAACTTCTGAGTTGTGCTACGGCTTGAATGTAAGCAGGAAACCACTCTAGGCCTTTGCAAACTGAAGGCATGAAATGGCCTCTTATATACCCTGGGAATACAATTAAGCTTAAGCATGTCAAATAGGACATAAAGTATTATGGAATCAGCTGCATTTTTCGTCGTGTTCATTGTATTCTTCAGGTAATATACCTTTAGTTGTACCAGGCATTAAAATGAACAAGAAATTTAAGAAAACAAGGGTGGTCTAATAATTTTTTCCATGACTGTATGTCTTATAAACTAATACTGGGTATGTGAAAACAGCTGTAAAGAGCCTTTTTAAAACACTAACATTAACAGAGCAGGTGCATTACTCATCTGAGGATAAGACCGTATAAGCAGAAGTGTTTTAAATAGTACAGTTTAAGTGAAAACGCATGTGTTTGGGAAGTACTGAGCATACGACTGAATAAATGAGACTTGAATGTTATTGCAGGAGTTGTGTGAGAGTTTGAAAATTGATCTTTTGATATAGTTCTGCTGTTGTTAAACGTGGCACCCCTTTACTCTACTTAATCAGGAATTTTGTCAGTTTTTGGATTCTTCATTTACTAGAGGCAACATATTCTTCACAAATTCAACAAAACACAGGGTGAAAGATTCACTTAAGTCAGCACTGGATGGGTTTGAATACTACAGCTGCATTGTGGGTAATGTAGGCACCACGTACTGACAAGGGAAAAGAATGCATGAAAAAAATAAAGACGATATTTCTGCTGCATCAATTCAGATCTTTTTTTAAAACTGTCCAATGTGAGTCTGACAACTTGGTAGGAGTACAAAGCTAAACCAGAGGCATACTCTTAAATATGAAGCTAAAGCCAGCGGGGCTTAGCTTAGCTTAGTTTAGCTTAGCGGAAAGACTGAAAATAGTGGAAAACAGCTAACCTGGCCCAGCCAAAAGAATTGTACATAATCCCCTTAAAACACCAAATTGTAATTTATTCACGTTGATTTTTGTACAGATTAAACAAAGAATACATAATGTGGTAATTTGTGAGTTTTCTAACCTTTTATATGGTAAAATGTGCGCAAATACACCAATCAGCCAAAACATTAAAACCACTGGTGGGTGAAGTGAATAACAGTGATCACTTGTTACAGTGCAGTGTTCTGCTGGGAAACCTTTGGTCTTTGCTACTTGATGTGCTCCACCCACCCGAACACCATTGCAGACAAAATAAACCCCCTCATGACAACGGCACTTGTCGATGGCAGTGACCCCCCAGCAGGACAATGCACTATGCCACATCACAAAAACTGTTTAGGAATGACCTGAGGAACAGAACAAAGAGTTTAAGGCATCAACCTGGCCCAGAAATACCCCAGATCTGATTGAACATTTTAGGGACATGCTGGTACCCCAGTCGTACCCCCGATCCACAGTGGGTCTTCCTTGGACCGGACTTGGCTCTGACCTGTGAAGGCATGGACATGGGAAATCTGGAGGGTGACCTTTGGTGTCTGGCATCAGGACGTTAGCCTCAGATCTTTTGAGTCCTGTGCGTTGTGAGGTGGGGGTACAAGCATGTCCCACAGATGTTTGATCAGACTGGGATTTGGGGAGTCTTGAGGCTTGAAGCTCTGTGTCGGGGGGAGGTTGGTCTTCACTATGCATTGTTTTATGAATGAGACCCCAGAAGTATAAACGGCTCTGCAGGAGATGAATATGCTTTTCTGTTACTTTTTACCGGTGTGTCACTTTTGACATTGTGACTACACCGGGAAAAAATGTTGGTTAAAGCCAGTGAAAACACTACAGTGGTTTCTTCTTTTTTTTATACATACATACATATATATATATGTTACTTATTCAGTCTCTCTCTTAAAGTCATTGCAGACTAATTTTTAACTGTTTGAATGCTGTCTGGACTGAGACGGTATTTTGTGGTAGCAAGTCATTGCATCAGGTCAGAAAATGGGTGAAAATGAATGCATCTAACCAGATATCATATTTTCTTTGCTGCCTAATGGAGCATGAGATAAATAACCATGACTACTGCAAAGTAATTTGTCCCAGGAATGAATGACGCTTGTAACCTTTCCCATTGAAAAAAACATATTTGGGGATGTTAGTGGTTTTTTATGTAGTGAGAAAGGGGCCTTAGAGGTGCAGGAAGGCTGAATGTATTACCGTTAAGCAGAGCCAGGCCAGCTGTTTTCCTGTTTCTTTGTGCTAAGAAAAGCTGCTGACTGTAACTTTATCTTTACAGTGCAGACATAACAATGTTAACTTCTCATCTAACTCTCTGCAAATAATTTTGAACTATTCCTTTCTTCTTCTAAAACAGAAATGTCAACAGGAGACGGTTGAGATCACAAAATACTGTAGTTCCAAATGTAAATACCTTTGAGTGAGGAGGACACCTGAAGCCACAGGGATAACCACTCACGGCACTGGTTAATGCCCAGACTATGAGAGTGGAGCCCCCTGACATAACAAGCCTGAAAAAAGGAAAAGTATCATGTGAGTGACCTTCATTTATTTATTATTTTTGGCCAGTAATTATGAAGTGTCACTGACCTGTCTGAGTTCAGAGTCATTCAGCTGGTGAGGGCCCAGCCTGCTGAGGGCCCGGTCCAGCTGGAGCAGCTCCAAGGCGTGGCTGTTCAGCCGCCGGCCAACCAGGAAACCTGGGAGGCGTGGCGTCAGGAAGAGCAGTGGGCTGATGTGTCTCTGATTTGCCGTGAAGACAGAAGAGAGATATTCTAGTGGTGTTCAGGTTCACCAAGAATTTTGTATTTAATGTAAACTGAATGAGGAAGTGGATGTTGTTACTGACCATCTGATTCACACTCATTCTCTTTATACCCAGAGGAGGTCCAGAAAACAGTCTCCGAACAGCAAGGATTTCAGACGCTTTGGGGTTTGCGCCACTTTGCACCTAAAAGCAAAGAGAAACTCAGTTTATCCCACTTTAATGGAATAAAATATATATATATATATATATATATATATATTTATATGCATTCATGGAGAAATATGTGTGTTTCCGAGTGAGCAATATTCATTACACAAGAGGGAAAAAATCTGATTACCTAAAAAAATGATATTTGGCCATTTAGTCTTTAGTAATTTGAGATATATTGTGCATTTTTGTGAAATATTATTTAAAATCTTTCCAGTTAACTGCATTATTAAACTGCATTTGGATAAAGTGTCAGTTCACATATGTCGGCCATCATGCAGTGGTGGAAAGTAACTAAGTACATTTACTCAAATACTTGAATTAAGTGCAATTTTTAATATTTTTTTCTATAACTGTGCATCTCTGCTACACTACTTTGCAGAAGCAAATATTGTACATTCAATTACACAACAGTTTACAGGCAGCTATAGATATTAGTTACATTTCAGATAAAGATTTAACATTAAAAAAAAACTTTACAGGCGATTTTATGTGAATAGCTGTTTAAAGGCCAGAAGAGGTAAAAATATAGAATAGAATAGAAAGCTTTTATTTTCATTGTACAAGTACAATGAACTTAAGAGTGCTACTCCTAAGGCCTGTACGAAGCTGCAGTGATGAAATCAGAATTTAAAAGAAGCAGCACTGTCCAATCACTGCAGACTAAAATAAACAATTATTTCACATAGTGCTAAAAATATCTGTTAAGTGTTATAAATGATCTCTCCATTTGTTAGAAACTCTGTTTTAAAATCAGTGGAAATAGAGCCCTGGAAAAATTTAATGATTCTGCTGAGCTATAACAGCATATAGGCTCCTCTTTTTTACCTGAGACTCTGGACTTTTTTCATGGATATGTTTGTCAGTGATCTGATGGGTTAAAATTCATGATGTTGACAGGTTGCGATCTGATACCCTGAAGTTAACCTGCTCCGGAGCAGGTTAGCTGTTCAGCATAAGTTACCATGATGATTTAGAGAACCAGCTTTGTAGTACTGAAAACCCAGAGTTAACCCCGACGTGATTCCCAGTACAGGCCTCTGGTCAGTGCAATTAATACATGTAATAAGACAAATTAAAGACAGACAACAACTACTCATTCAATAAATATGAAACTACTCTTACTTTTCTAACTACCTTTGCTCTTTCCTACTTTTCTAATCGTCTAATCCTTTGGCTCCCACTCTGACCCCCAGACGGCAATATTACTCCCACTCATAGTCTCAAGTATGTGCATCAGAGATTGTAACATCTAGTCTTAAACTGAACTGAATAAAAAGGATGGATTTTGCACTTAAAAACATGTATTGCTCTTAAAAATATAGTATGTTGCACTAAAATGTTGAGAGTTAAAGGTTAAAGTGCTCAGCAGATGATGGAAATTTTTATGGTGTGTGTTGCTGGGTTTAAATATTAAATAGTACACAATATTTTTTCTTTGCTCTCCCATCAATCATCTCACAGCCCCTAAGATATATCATCTGGCCCTTTGGGTGGGCTGACCCTGTGTTTGAGAACTATTAAATTTACTCACCTAACATCTGTACATAAAGTAGTTGAAACTGTTCCACAACAGTAAAATACTAAAAATTACAACCTAATAATATAATATATATTAATATATCAGTCATAGGGGGCATTTTTTGCAGAATGAGCACTTTAACTTTTGGTACTTTAAGTGCATTTTGCCAATAATACTAATGTGCTTTTACTTAAGTAGGGTTTTGAATGCTTGTAATTACTTGTAAAGAGTGTATGCAAGGTTTAATCACAAGACAATTCACACACACAGTTAATAAATGAGACCTGTGGCGTCTGTCAGCTAATTAATAATATTTTGTTAATTTAATGATTTCAGTCACCTTATAAAAAGGAAATGAATTAATCTATACTTTTTAAATATGCTCAAGCATTTTTTTCGACAGAAAAGTGTAATTCATAGAAGGTAGTACTGGAACATTCAGCCAGTATGTGTTAAAGATGTTCTATTCCGCATCTCGTCACATATTCTCATCATAATACAATATTCCTATCGCGAAACAGTGCTAATGGACTCACTTACTTTAGCACACAGGTCCTTAAGGCCACCCTGTAGCTGGCTATCTTTGACCTTTTGGCTCGTGTTCTCGAGCCCTTTGAGTACTGGCCAGTGGTGCTGCACCCTGAGGGAATGATACAATCCCTGAAACTCCACCTGCTGCTTTGGAGTCCAGAAATGAGGGATCAGGAGCTGGCGGGGGAAAAAGTACCTGGCAGTGAACAGGAGGGGATGATAGCACAGAGAGGAGGGAAACATGGAGGAATGGTAAAATATTTATCAACAGGGACAAGACAGGAAGGAAGATCCAAGACACTGTGTTAATATTAGGGGGGGCATAAATGAATATTACCATTTTAAAATACTTTGCTATATAAGAATCAAAAGGTGCCAACTGAAATGATTTTTCAAGGTAACTCACATCAAGACAAAAACCAGGTAGTTGGCAAAGGGAGGGATGGATATCATCACCAGCGGAATGGCTTTGATCATGTCTCTGCGAAACTGCAACACAAATGTAAAGTTAGTAAATTAGCTACAACATGACAAACATTACAGAGCTGAAATTAAACAACCAAGGCAAAGTATTCAATGAAAATACAGCTCACTCATAAGGATAAAATTCTTATATTCTCTTCAATGTGAAATCTGCTGCTTAACCTCAAATATCTGATTTTCCAATCATGCATTATTAATAGAAACCCTTAGTATTGGAGTCTGGCTTTGAGGGGAGCATAGATAAGTTTCACATTCAGTTCAGTTTTAAATAGTACAGTTTTTGGTACAATACACAGGTTTGGGAAGTTTGGTTTGATATAGTTTTGCTGTTGTTAAAGGTGGTTTCCAAACAATCAATATGTTTGCCATTTTCCATGGAGGCGTGCTAGAAAAACAAAGTTTTCTTCATGGGTTCAAAGTAACACAGCATGAGCAACTGATATACAATTGGTCATGTTGTGTGTCAAGTATTCCTTTATTGTCGTATTGACTTTTACAGTATGTACAAGTACACTTGAAGAATTGTTGGTGCAAGAAGTGTAAAGCGATCCCTTCTTTGTACAAAAGAGAAAACCCTTCAGAAAAGCAAAACAAACACTGTAATTTAAAGTACCTGACATTTTATCCTTATTTTGCATCAGACTTTCCTCTTGGATTGTTAACAGCCTCTCTTAAACATCTATGGATGTATGTAATGTTTTATGAGGTTTATGTATTATGTGTTTTTATCTCTTCTTGTGTGTCTTGACTGTTATGCTGTGATTGGTTGTTGTATTTTCATGAGCATAGTGAGGCAAATTCCAAACAGCTAGGTTGTTTTGGCATTAAAGTATTGATTCTTGAATTTGACTGATGGTGGTGGAGGACACCGACCTGTCTGAGCTTCTCCATCTCTCTGTAGGGCAAATCCTTGACCTGCACTCCTTTAGAGAACATCTTTACTTTTATCCTCCGCACCTCATTGGCATCTCGGAAGAGTAGCTTGAATCCTGGAATGATTTAGTGATAAAACATTGTGTTTATAGTAACTGCAGTTGTATGCCTCCACCCACCAGTCAAGTTTCTCTTACAGCTTACATCGATGTCTGTTAAAACATGGATATTTTACACACGTCTTTACCCCGACACCACAGAAGATCTTTACAATCAGCACAGTTTCAAGATGGACACCAGTTCAGTATCTGACCAAATGTCTCCCCCTCTGTTCCTGAGATATGAGACTGAGTAATGGTCAGAAAAGTGTTTTATACAGTGTAGTTGACCTTTGGGATATAAAATATCATGACTTCATTAATGTATCCTATTGACATTTGTGTGAAGTTTTGTCATTATAGGCATTTGAATTCCTGAGTTATGGCAAAAACATATTCTGTGGGGTCAAACTGACCTTCACCTTCGACCACAAAATTCTAATTAGTTTATTCTTCAGTCAAAGTGGACATTTGTGTCAAGAAATCCCCTTGAGGTGGATCATTGAGATACTGCGTTTGCGACAATTAGACAGATGCAAGGTCATGCTGACCTTGACCTTTGAGGACAGAAATCCATTCAGTTTATTGTTGAGTCCGAGTGAACATTTGTGCCAAATTTGAATAAATTTCTTCAAGGTGTTCTTGAGATATCACATTCATAAGAATATGACACATATGGTCTCATAGACCTTGTACTTTCACCTATCACCACCAAAATCTCCTCACTTCATCGTTGAGTCCAAGTGGACATTTCTTCCAAATTTGACGAAATTCCCTTGAGGCATTCTTGAGATGTAACGTTCACAAGGATGGGACGGACAGGCGGAAAACATAACTTCTCCAGCCACGGCTGTCGCCAGCACAGAGGCATGATTAAACTTAAGATGGAATTGGACTATACTAACTAATGGTGGTGTAGCTGTCATGCACGCCGCTGGCCTGGCCATCAGGAGCAAATCAGGTTCAGTGTCTTGCTCAAGGAAACATGTGGCATGTGAACAGGAAGAGGCAGGAATCAAACCACCAGCCCTACTCCTGAGCTGCAGCCACCTTGTCCTGTTTAATTATGATATACAGTGACTGAGAAAAAAAACCTCAATTCCAGAAGTGCTCCATATGTACAGTATATTTGGATATTGAATGGAGAACATGATAACTTATTTTGTCTATGATACTAGGACTCTGAATAACAGAGAGGCTTTATTGTCTATCTATCTGTATACAGTGCAGTACAGGACAGTGCAAAACAAGAGAATGGATGATGAATGGATGATGCAACACTCAGACCACACCTAAGGTGCAAACAAAACAAGGTAGAAACGTATGGATTAATGGAACAACTATGTAAGAGTTACAGAAAATAAAAAATATAACACCAGTGTGTATGAGTGTGAATTTCAAGTTTGACGTTGTGCTCATGTTTCTACCGCCTGAAATCCATTTCTCCACAGATACACTGACTCCTTTGGACCTTTTATCACTGTTCTGTACTGTTTTACAGAAATAACATTCAATTTACAGTACATAAAGTTAGTAATACAGTAGTGAAGTTGTCAGAGGTGACTTAACAGTTGATCTTACCTTCCACAAAAGTGTGATAGAGCTGATAAAAGCGAGGAAACCGCCTTTTGAGGAAACCTTCATATTTGGTATTTAGCCTCTGAATATATCTACCAATACCTCGTCTGGCTTTGGACGATGAGTAGTGTCTGCACAGGGGTAACCTGTAGAGTAAACATAGGTAAATTATATCCAACTAAAAGATCAGGCATTAGAATTAATTAAAAACCGGAAATCATCTCTACACCTCCATGGCCAGGTGTTTGGCTATATAAAATAAAGACAAAAATTACAAGTACTTTTATGTCATACGTGTATCTATGATATTACAAACCACCATGATTTAATGATAAAGTGAAAAACTGTCTTTACATCATGACAAATCTATTTAAATATTTCTTATCAGTCAACGGTTGAGAATATACCGAACTGCAGCGAGCAAGTTAGCAACGGTTCAAGTGAGATGCTACTAAAACAAAGCGACGAATGGTGGACGAATTAACCCAAAGAATTTTAGCCTTACCTGGACTGAGAGGACACATAAGGAGAGTAAAGGCCATATGTTATCCTGTTCGTCCTAAAACCACACAGTCGGGTCAAAGACAACCCGCTACACAAACTGGAGCAGGACAGCGCCATGTTTGATGCGGAGAAGTTCCGCGTCAGTTACCGTAATGACGTTCACATACGGCAAAGCCAAAGGCCGCTCACTAATACCGTAATGTCTGCTGTGTGACCATTAATTTTTACTTTGAATGTCCATACACAAACATGTTTTGGCGT
Organism: Cephalopholis sonnerati; assembly: GCA_019142605.1. Taxonomy (NCBI): domain Eukaryota; kingdom Metazoa; phylum Chordata; class Actinopteri; order Perciformes; family Serranidae; genus Cephalopholis; species Cephalopholis sonnerati. The sequence continues at coordinate 8,382,070 of JAGQAX010000011.1, read as the reverse complement.
AATATTCACGACTGGCGGTCACTAAAAATTGCTAATATACCATAATTTAGTTACAATGATATAGTTTATTTTATTGACAACCTGAATGCAAACATTTTAGGATACTGTTAATGCCAGCAGTGCAGTGGTGTAAGGAAGATGTGATGGGCCCCAGTGCACTATTGTGCATGTAGAGACTTGACACTGGACAACATTGACATACATATTACCTAGAAATCATCATTGCATATCTGACAAAAATATCATAGAAAGTAAGAAATCACTTGCAAGGGCCCACACTCTCTACGGGCCCCTCCACCCCATGAGAAGGTCCATGGTTGACTTTTAAATTGGATCAAGTAAAACAATTTACTTACTGACTTAAATTACTGATAATACAAGTTATAAATAAATGTGTTATTTATCAATAGAGCAAATTTCAATTTCATTTGGAAAATGTTTCATCCCTGCCCATGTTTCCTAATGGCTGGCCTTGATAGCTAATATTAGAGCTAACCTAGCACTGCCATCACAGCTAGTCTGATTAATCAATAACAGAAATATAGAACAAAGTAAACAATGGGCTATTATTTGTATAATTACTGTATAATTTTTAAATTAACTAATAACTTAAGTCATCATTTAATTGTACAGGAGTAAAAAGTACAATATTTCCCTCTGAAGTAGTGGAGTAAAAGCAGAAAGTGGCATGAGACTAAAATACTCAAGTTAAGTAAAAGTACCTTAAATTTGTACTTAAGTACAGTGCTTGAGTAAATGCACTTAGTTTCATTCCACCTCTGCTAAATAGTAAAGCTAAGAAACTGTATAGCTAACATCTATATCTAGTTCCTTGCTCTTTCAATACCTTGCTCGTCTGTGCTTCTTACCTGTTCACCTTGATTGTTGCTCCTTTCTGTTTTTGCCACCTTTTTATTTAAAAAGTTTTTTCTCCTTTCATTTTCAATACAATTTTACCTCTGTGGTCCTTTTTGTATTTGACTGTCGCATAGCATAATTTCCACCATTGCTGATAAATTCTATTTTTGTTTTTGAACATCTGTACCCTTACTTGTTGTGTATATTGTCCTTGTGCTAAATAGATTTTTTTTTTAAAAAGTCTTCTTGAAAATGAGCATTGTTATTTTTACTTGAGTAAATTAATTGAGTGCTTCGTTACACACAAAATGTACTTTATGTATTTCACATCTTCAGATATTAGTAAAGACTTTCGGGTTAAGTGGAATTAAGTTTTAGTTATTTTCATAGATTTATCATTTAAATGGACACGTTTTATTTGAACCGGAAGTCACGTGACCTAACGATGTTTGCTAAAGTACGTTCGGGGCGGAGCTACGAAGTTATCGATTAATCTCGCGTTTCAGTCGCTACCGGAGAGAAGATAAGGAACAAAGGCCCAGAAAAGGATTATTTTTCTTTGTGGTAACTTAACATTTTTTAACAGACTGTATTCAAAACACTTGTGAACAACTTCATAAACGTTTACCATAGTATTTTATTTTTTCAGATAATGTAAATTAACGTTTTAATAGGAAGTTGTTTTAAGAGGGAAAATTTAGCGACCCCCAAACTTTTTGCTAGCAAACTTGGCTATTAGCCAACTTTCCGCATGCCCGATTTAAATGCTAACGTCTTTGACAATAAGTTAATAACAGCTCAGTGGATGTTTCTAGAAAAGCTGTCTTTTACTACAAGTTAAAAGTCTCAAACTATATCTTCAGTTTTAAACTCATTGATTGGTCTAATTAGTATTCAAGTGAAGTATAATGTTAGCATCACCAAATGGCTGATAGCTCAACTTTTACTGCTAAGTAGCAGTGGACCCTGTTTTAGAGTAAAAGTAATATGGTGACAATTTAAATCAAAGCCGCTGGTGTGGACGCTCTTTTCGCCCAGGTACGAATAGGTGGCTGCTAACATAACATAAGATGGCGTCATCTTCCCCCAGGCGGCTAATACTTCACTCTCAGGCCAGAGAGCACAAAACACTCTTACTAGTTGATCTTTATCTTTTTTTTTTTTAACCCCAAAGCCACCGTTTAAAAAAAACTGCTACTATGTAGACTTAATGATCCTGATTGACTTTTTTTTGGCATTTAAGTCTAAATCCAGGTGTGCTCAGGTGTTCTTGGTGTAATATTCAAAGCACTTTCAGGTGACCGATATTTTAGCACACCTGTTCTAAAGAATCCTGCATACTAATAATGCGATTGGTTGCCAGCTTTTGAATGCTGCATGTGTATTAAGCAACCTTGTCAGTATTTGTTTCTAAATTTTGGCCACATTGTTTTTTAGCACATGTATTGTCTCTGTGATCTCCCCAGTTGGTGTGACCTCAGTAAATCCCACAAAGAGATGGCAACCACCATTAGATTTGGAACCACAAGCGCTCCACACAGGACCGCTTCAGAGGGGAGAGCACAGTTTGCAGAGGAAACGGGTAATACTCAAAATATTCTTCCACATTTTCAACACCTTAAAGTGTCTCCTGTTTTTAGTAAATATTATTGGATGAAATGTATTAATTTGGTCTTTTCTGTATTGATAGATAAGACAGGAAACTGTGACCCGGACAAACTCATGCAGTGTCCCTTTGACAAGAACCATCAGATCCGGGCCTGCCGCTTCCCTTACCATCTTATTAAGTGCAGGAAGGTGAGTCGAGTTCTTGTTTATAGCAACAAACACCAGCAGGTGTGGAAAAAAAATTGTAGAATGCAGGAATGTGTGTATCATGTATAGGTGAACTGATTTTTGTTTTCTCTCCTGCTGATGTAGAATCATCCGAAACTGGCCAGTGAGCTAAAAACCTGCCCCTTTAATGCTCGCCACCTGGTCCCCAAACATGAGCTGACATACCACACTGAAACCTGTGAGGACAGAATATCTCTGGACACTGAAGATGGTAAGAATATAACTTGATACTGTCAGTCTCGTTGCCCTGCAGAGTCAACATGTGCTGAAAGTGTTTGAGTTGAATTATGCTCTGTTTACAGATGGAAGCACAAATGGATACTGTAAATTGCAGGTCCCCGTCAGTACTTGGGTAAACCCGAACATGACTGAAGACTGGGACAAAGGTATTATTAATAACCACAACAACCTGTTTGTGTACTTTTACTGTTAAAGCTGTTTGCTGTCTTTATGCTAAGCCAGAGGTCTCAAACTGATCTGTGACAAGGCTGATTTGGCTTCAGGTTATTGTTCCAACCAAGCTGATTCGACTAACTCAGTCAACTGAACTGACTTCACATAGTTGATTTGATGTTTTACATGTGCTCCTGCTTGGTTGGAACAAAAGCCTGCAGCCACACCGGCCCTCTCACAGATCAGTTTACTCTCAGAAAAAAAAAAAAAAAGCGCATACGTTTTTCTCAAAATGTCTTTCTTTTCAAAGTAACAACCAGTGTTTGCCAATTAAATATTCAATGCATACTATCTACGGCTGTGGTTCTCAAACTGTGGAGCGGGACCCCTGGGTGAGCATAGAGCCACTGCAGGTGGGGCGTGGATGACCAGGGGAAAAATATGGAGTGAAACACAGCTGAGTCAATATGATTTATGTAGAGAACATAAACACATTTGCTGATGGTATTATGATTACTTTTATTTTACTAAAATTTAACATGCATCTTTTTCAGTAGTTGCTTTCCAAGTTATTAATGATTGATCAGTAGTTGTGGGGTGGAGAGGGCATGGATTTTTTTGGCTTCTAAATGGTGGCGTGACGAAGTTTGAGAACCACTGATCTAAAGCTTTTTCACAATGCTCTTTTTTTTTTCTTAAAACACATTGAATTTGTCTGTGAAGGTGATGAAGCATTTTCTCTTGCAGAGGCTGATGATGCTGCTGCTCCATTTGTGTGGGGTGTAAGCACAGCCCCAAACCAAAGGTAAGTGGTCTGCTCCACCCAGTCAGTTTCAGCTGTTGGCTCTCTTGGTGCATATTTTCTTTGCTCTCTAATAAACAGTTCTGTTTTGTTTCTCAGCAGAATGGACATGAGGCCCACCAACAACCTTGGTCCAAGTTTTAGAACCCCCAACAGCTTCCCATGGTCCATGTAAATATAAGCTATAAAGAATTCTTATGCATATCGACATGGAAGTTTGATGTAGGCTTATTGTATGTCTGTTTGCATGGATGTTTTGTTTTAAATTTGTTCTTTGCCACTTGAAGTTTTTAATTTGCACAACTATATCTAGTTTTTATTCATATTTTGGATCTAGTTGCAGCAATCTTATTTTTAGTCATCTGATGTGGCAAGTACCCTAAATTCAGCGTATGGTGACAGTAGATCTTTGTCACAGCAGACATTTTGACATGTTACAGTAGGAGGGGTAGGAGTGGAATTCAGTCATCATTAATTTCATTATTGTGCTTTCCCTACTATGACAAGTCAAAATGTCTTGCCTGGAAGTAGAGCTGTTGAGTGACATGTACACGAGTGCCTTCGGTTTGTTTTTCTTCTGTATTGCCTTGGCTTCCCTGCTGTCACAGTGACAAATGGCTCTGGTTGAATATTGTGTCCTCAATTTATTAAAGGTGTTTGTTTCAAATAATTTCTGTGGTTAGTTATGAAAATGGTAAATGATGTAATGTGCTCTAGCTTGAAAACAGTCGCAGTTCTGCAGTGATTTATGATGGGACTGCGTTCTCCTATACACATTGATGTCACTTCACGACCACTGGATGGCAGCACTCATCAACACGAGCACCTCAAATTTCCTTTGATTTTATTGATCTACTCTTGAGTCAAGTAGCTCCTCTGAGTATCAAACATTTTTCATACTAGCAGTTTCCATATATGAAGTACAACATAAAGCAGTTGTGGTAGTGGAGATGTATGCAGATCCCCTACCTAAGTACTACGAGGTAAAATGCTCTATTAGAACTAAAAGTCCTGCATTGAAAATACTAAGAATGCCAGTATAATCCGGAAAATGTAATATCAGAAGGAAAATGCTGAATATGCAGAAAAATGTCTCCTGTGATGATTACACTGTTGTATATTATAAAGTTATTATTAATACTGATGCATAAATGTAAAATCAGGATTTTACTGTTGTATTGAGGTTGAGCTTATTTTTATCTACGTTGTATCAGACAGTGACTTGTGATTTTTTTTCCATCATGGATTAATCAACTGATTATTTTCTCCATTAATTGATCAGTTGTTTGGTTTGCAAAAAGTCTGAAAATAGTGAGAAATGACCAAAGACCAAAGTGACAGCTTCATGTTTTGTCTTACCGACAGGCCACACCTCAAAATAATTAAAAAATAAATTAAAATTATAATTCTTAGCATTTCAATAGGACCTTTGCACCGCGTGGTGCGTGGGCCCTAATAATGGAAACGCAACTAATCGTCACATTTGTGAAGCTGGAGCCATGACATGTTTTTGCATGAAAAAAAGACAACTAATTGTTTAAGCAAAACTTTTATAAGCTGTTTGGTAGTCCAATTTAGGATATCATATTCTAAAACTAGTTTAAGTTCTTCTATAACTAAAGCTGTCAGATAATTGTAGTGAAGTATCAATATTCCCCTCAGAAATGTACCCAAGTATATGTAGAACGTGTCAGTAAAGGAAAAAACTGAAGTACAAGTACCTCTAATTTGTACTTAAGTGCAGTTGTTGAGTAAATGTGATTAGTTACATTCCAGCAGTGGGCAGCTGACATTAGTGTCTCCAGGTAGAAGCTGTAGGAGTGACCTCAGTGTCACACGTGTTGGGATAAGGAGGCCGTCCAGCCAGAGCACTCTGTCATATCTAAGTGGCATTATTGATTTCATGTGATGACTGTCTATTTTAGTTGTGGCTATTATTAGAAGTGTTCAGACGGGCCTCTGTGCTGCCTCGTCACCATCTGCAAGGATGAGATACGACCCCTCAGAGCAGAGTACGTGCAGGACCTCTGGTCTACCCTCCTGAGACACCCAAGAACAAAGGTTTTGATGAAGTTGTTTATAAATGAGTAGTAGCAGTAATGAGTAAGTAAGTTAAGTAAAGTGATTCGGATGTAAGAAACATATTACAAAGGTTTTATTTTTCTCAAAAATGTTAGTTATTTTTGACAACATGTCTCTTACAGTGAACATCCGGTCAACCTTTTCCATTAAATTAAATTCACTGCAATACTGAAGGTATTGTGCATGTTTTTAACTGGTTATACATAGAGTGTGCATGTATGTGTGTGTTTACAAGACAAATAATCTATGTCTCACTCTTCCCCAATTATATTTTCTGCGTCTTTCATGCTCCCTTTTCTGAGGTGTAGGAAATGGATGACAATGAGAAGAAGTGTGTTACCTAATATAATGTGGTGTGTTGGGGCTAAATGCGTGGAGTTTCCCACCATGCTGTGAGACAATGTACTTATGCCCATTAGCCAAAGGAAACCGTGTTAAATGTGTTCTAAATCACTGACATATTATATATCATGCAGTGATTAATGTTCATACATTTCACAACGGCTGTAATGGGTTATGGTCAATGTTGTACTAAAAGACATATTGCACCATGAGTTGAGCTGTACATGCAGTTAATGACCTCCCACCTGTGTACATTTCAAGACATTTTATGGTTGATTGTAGAAGACTTTTTAGGTCAGGGATCCTTTCTCTATTGCTTTCTTATTAATTAGACTAATTGGAAACCTTTGCCTACCACAGTAATATAAAGGCTACACTATCTAGATAGGCATCTGTAAGAAGAACAGAGAAAATAAACGTTTATAATTTAACTGCTATGAAGTGTGCTTGTTGCAGCTGCCCCCCATTGGAAAAGACAGAAGATGTGTTGTGTTGATCACACCCCCATGTGTGTTACATCACTAGAAAGCCCAGGATGGGCTTTACACAGTACATCAGGACTCTAATGGACTACATGGATGGTGTTTGAAATAATGGCCTTAATATCAGCTATGAATTGCTGGATCTCAGGAGGCCACGCAGAACCCTTGCGTGCTGCCTCCTCGAAGGTGTACCATATATCTGTTACTACCTATATGCTGAGTGACACCAAGAAGCTCGTGATAGTTTGAACTCTTGAACTTGTCACTGATGAGGTTTAAATGTCATGTTGTGTCCCCTTTGAACCAAAGTCGGTGCTGTTAAGTGGTGTTTAGCACAGCCAACAGCTCATTGTATGTCGTACTTGCGAGAAACCAGCAGAACTGGTGCTGCCAATTAAATATGACAATCTGCAACACGAGTTTTTTTAAAAATGGCTTTAAGCCAGATATATAAATAGCTCCTCAGATGTTCTCAGATTTCTACTGTGGGTGTTTATTGCTGAGATTTCCTTCTGAGAATCTATTTTGGGAGATGCCTTTTTGATTTACAACAAAAGGTCTTTAAGCTGAGGTATCAAAGAAACACAAGGCAACATAAAATATACATATAAGTCAGATTTTTAAAAGAATAAAATTAAATAGAATGTGATAATAAAACTAGTAGTAAAAGCACTGCTATGACATGTAACAATCCTACATTGAAAATAAGTACAAGAACTATAACAAAGTGCACTTATAAAAGAGTAAAAGTACTCATTGTGCAGAATGTCCCCTGCATGTTTTATGTTATTATATTACTAAATTGTACGTATGGAGCTAATTTTACTGCTTTATATACATTTGGGAGGTATCATCATATTTTATCAGCTGATCAGTGTTTGGTGTGAAACTCTGACAAGTTACTAAATAAATGTAATAAAAGTACAATATAAGCCTTTTAAAATGGAGTAAGTATAATGTAGCATAAAATGGAAACACTTACGTGAAGTACAAGTACCTCCAAACTGCACTTGAGTTACTTTTCACTACTGGCAATGTCTATATCATACATACAAACTTAATTAAATGTTACTCTAATCTATAATGAAAATGTATTTGGTCTTTGTCCAGGGTAATAGACTGTATTTCCTTTCAAGATGTTAGACCAAACCTTCTTCATTTAAATTAATGTTGCTGTGGCTATTGATCAGTAATAAATCATCATTGATTAAAACCGTTTTCTCCTTTTTGGCTAGAAATCTAATGCCAAATCTATATCTGCACTGCTGCCAACCAGCAGCATAAAATGTAACTAAATATCCTCAGTACATCCTGTTCCAGACTGAGTGCTCAGCACGAGACACTGTCAGAGGGAGAAGTCCTGTAAGTCTGCTGGAGCAAAGACAAACTGCGTACTGTCAGTCACGATGGAGACTTAATCCCCTCTTCTATTTCAGTATTTCAATGTATTTTATCTTCACTGGTTCTGAGTTTGTCTTCTGCTTCAAAGTGTGTGTTTCAGGGTTGGTCCAGAGTGGAACATCTCAACTATTGGATGGATTAAAGACCATGAAATTTCATACAGACATTCATGGTCCCCAGTGGATGAATCCCACCAACTCTGGTGATCCCCTGACTTTTCTCTTCTGTCACCATGAGGTTTCCATTTGTGATGTCAAATGTCTCCATAACTATTGGATTGATAGAGCTAAATTCGGTTCAGTCGTTCATGCCCCTTTCAGGAAGAAATTTAATCACCTTTAATCACAAATACTTGCAAAACTAATGACATTCACATCAGCCTCATGTGTTTAGTGCTAATTGGCATATTAGCATGCTAACACGCCAAACTAAAACAGTGAACATTGTTAATATAATACCTGCTAAATTAATATTGTTCTGATGTTTGTCTGGTGTTTTTGTTGTTATTGTTCTCAATTTTAACAAGAGTCTACAGCCACGCTAGCAACTCTATGTGGCTATACTTCGCCTACCTGTAAGCACAGCAGTGGTTTGAGTTAAATGCTAACATCAAAATGCTATCATGCTGAAAATTACAATGCTAGCAATGTTTATTTTTTTCAGCAGGTATAATGTTTACCATGTTCACCTTTTTAGCTTAGCTCCAAAACATTTTATAGTCATTGGAAGCATATTAGCATGTTGATATTAGCATTTAGCTCAAAGCACCTCTGTACTTACTAGTAGGCTAAGTACAACCTAACAGAGCTGCTAGCATGGCTGTAGACTCTTAGTCTTGTTGATATAGATAGGCCTACAATAAATACACCGAAAATACACTGACTTCAAAAAAATTAAGACAATGATACAAAATAAATATAAAGAATGAAAGAACTGTAAAAAATGTTTTTGAGACATTTCTAACTTTTTTATTTACTGATTTAATGATTTAATCATGTGGCTTTCTAGACTTTCCAAATGTTATCTAATGGAATGGATCCAATCCTGATAGTGAAACGAGTCATTTCGCGGGGGTTGTGATGCTGAAAAAAATGTATCAACTCTTTCACAGACGTCTCTAGCAGAATGTAAGTCTATGGGGGAAGTATTTTGGGGCCCTATGGCATTACATGACCTGGAGGTTGTGATTCCACTGTCTGGGCAGAACGAAAATTAATTCCGAAGCCCGGCACTTCCTGGGGGCCTGGTCCTCTCCCATGAAGTCCACTAGGTTGTTTCTACAGTAGCCCAGAACAGACAAACCAAACACTGACACTGGATAGGACAAGTCACTTTTTGCATTTTTGTGTCTCCTACACACTTGGCACATGGGAGAAGCTCCAGTTCTGCAACCTCACCAGTAGATGCCAAAGAATCAACATGGTGTCATTCCAAAGTCGTCAAATACCTGGCACTTGGGCAGTGACTTCTGGCATCAGACACAGATGAAAAACCCATCCTTTCATGCTGGCTTGATATGCGGCTGGCCAATGTTGTTGTGTAACAGCGCCTGGCAGCATCAGGGGAAAACACAGCCAGACAATGACATTAAGTTACAGGGGCAAACAGTCAGAGTAGGGTGAATAAGTCAAACAACCTATGACTTTGACCTGGGAGGCCAGTGTTCGCTTCCTTTATGAATGGAAAGCCAAACCCTGTTATTTTTTTCTAAACCTAACCACATGCTTTTGTTGCCTAAACCTAACCGTGTGTGTGTGTGTGTGTGTGTGTGTGTGTGTGTGTGTGTTGGCTAAACGTAACTACATTCGTTTGTTGTTGAAGGAAAAAAACATCAATATTACAAGTTGGTCTGATGTAGTGCATTTATTTTACAAGAGACTGTATGCAAACTGTACATTCTGAAAACACACAATGCATGTAACAAGTGTCTCAGAACATCAACAACAAACACATCCATGGTACCTTGCACGTCATATGTTGACGTGGAAAGTCCATGACTAAGCTTCGATATCTAACGAGGTCGGAGAATGCGTTGACTAAATCCCACACACTGGACCTTTAACCTGAAATGATATTTCAGTATGAATTTAGATAAGTGCTGCTTGTTTGGACAGTTCACTCTCTTTAATATCATGGTTCATTTGTGACACAGTGGAGACTTTATATAGCATTTCTGTTCTCATTGAGATGTGACCCTTATAAGACTCATCACGCCCATGTTGGCTGCTGGACACACTGCAAACAAGTCTCGAGCATGCAGTGAAACCAAAGCTGAGGCTGATCTTCTTTTATAAATGTGACATTCTCATATTCTCACAGACATAAGAGTCCTGCACAATGTGCGGTCGGCAGTTTGGTCTCTGTAGCTGCCCTCTAATCCTGTAACTCTGTCTGAAGCTTGTGATCCTCTATTATCACTGGCATTTCAAACTCCACTCAGACAAGCTGCATCCAAGTTGCTCTCGCTTTCCCCAGTTTCCACTGAGGCATGATCATAAGAGAGCTGCCCTACCCATCTTATCCTTATCAGGGTACCATCACCTCCATATGTTCTGTAATGAGAGTGATGTTGGCTTTATCCAGTTGCTGTTGTTGCATAAGTCCTTCATTTGCAACGTTATCAAGTCCTCCAACTTGTATATTGAGTTACGTTACAACACCAGACAAATTTCTGAATCTGTAACTTAAGAGAAGCGTGAGACCAGCTGGTTGCTGCTTCAGATAATTTAGCTGTAAGTTACCTCTAAATCCAAGAGCAAAATCTATTCTCAGTGTTTGATATGACATTGGACCAAGTGCAATAAATCTACAGGAATTCATCTTGGTGACACTGAAGCATACTGACGGACCCACACGTAATGTAGACCAACAGCACAGTGTACGTTACAATGTGACTACAGCTGAAGATGGATGCATACTGACTGACTCCTGATGGGCCGCTGTGCTGTTGGACAGAATGACATGTATGAAGTTGAGCACCAGAGAACTATAAACACAATGCACTGAATGCATATCATCCATGCTGGTACCACTTCAGAATAAGACACTGTGAAATCAGAACAGGGTTTAAAATATTTTCAGGGTACAACATATAAACAAACATATGTACTATTTATAAACAGTGGCAGGCCCAGAACCTTTTCATAGGGGTGTGCAGATGGGACGGCTGAACATTTTGAGGTAGCATGCCAAAATCAAAAGCCATAACTGAGTTTCAGGAATTCTTTTATGCTGTTGTTGTATACAGGCTAGTTGAAAACTATGTCAGTATGAGAGTTAAGGAAATATACTGATATACTTTGTTTTTTCTTTATTATTTAGCCCCTTCCTGACATGCTATGTCTACATAGTTGATACCATTGGATGCCTTAGGTTTCACAAAATACTAGAGATGCACGATATTGAATTTTTTGCCGATATCCAATATCATGATACTGATATCGATATATCCACTTTTTGCCCCACCTAATTTTAGTGATCATCAAATCTCTCCTGTAGTGGAATTAACCTCATATCATGCATGCATACTCTTATCGTGATGGCCCACTAGCAGATGGAGACATGACACAGAATGCTTTTCAGTGTATAAAATATTCATTTATTGTGCAAAATAAGACAAAGCATGCTGGCCGATTCTGACAGTTCATCTTATGACGACGTGCCGATATTATCGTCCATCCCTACAAAATACCACTGCCTTTTCGCTAGCTTAAAAAATGAATATGCCATGGCCCCTTAAAGACAGTAATAATGGCCTCCTGTTGTTTTAGCCAGGGGGGGGTGGAAATTTAATCAGGGGAGAATGAGAGCAGGTTAAGGGGGGGGCATTTGACACTTGCAAAATAAACATATAACGGAGACACTGTTTAAATTACCTCAAACACATCCTTACTGCAATGTCTTGGTACTTTAAAGTGTCCTTATATGCCGATACTTATATGATGGCAGTAAGATGATGTAATGCCTTGGCCTGTATATTAGTCTGGCTCGAGCCTGAAATATCCCTAAAACCATTAAATGGATTGCCATTAACTTTTTTTACATACATTTATGGTCTCAAGAGGATGACGCTTAAAGACTTTGGTGATTCCCTGACTTTTCCTTTTGCACCACCATGAGGTCAACCTTGGCTATCTTTCTTTCTTCTTGCTCGTGATCCTGAGCCTCTTCACTCCTGCTGACTTTGCCTGTTTTAGACCATTATAGTGGATCATGAATGCCCACATGCTTCTAGCAGGTGCACCTGAGTAATCTATTACTCATCAACTATAAATAATCTATTATTGCCCTGACTTTGTTTTAACATTTTCTTCAAGAAGTACAAGGTGTGCATTCATACTGTGGCACACACACACACACACACACACACACACGAGACTGTGGCACTATACAATGATGAAGTAGTCTGAGTCACTTGAGACCGCACTGGGAATTCCACTGGTTTCTAAAAAGAGACCAGCACATAACTGGGAGGGAGGTGGACGGGGGTACATTTTTCAGGAGTATGTTTTGATCTGTTGCCAAAAGAAGCAGTTACACTTGACTCAGGCTTACAGACTGCTGGCACAGCAGGACACACAATGGATACATACAATGGAAGAATAAACTGTAGAAATACTGTTAATTCAGTTTTATGATGCTCACAGTGTACAAACACAAATAGGGATTGTTTTTATGCAATAATAACTCAACCTTATCTGCAGGTTTCAACTTACTTATCTAGATATTCTGAGTAAAGATGACAAATGCAGTTGGAATATGCAGTTGTAAATTTTATTTCATGTTTAGCTGCAGTAAAATATAACTTCTTAGTATGTAAAAATAACCCAAACAAAATTACATTTTCCCCAAACTGCAGAATACAGTTCACGTGGCAACAACACCAGAAGGTTTAACACAGATTCAAAACAATCTACATAAAAGACCAGTGTATAAGACTGTACTGGATGATACACAGTATATTAGCTGCTCAGCTCAATGTCTATTCATGATACATGAATGATATCACTGAATGATTCTGTAGGTTTAACCTACTTTATTATCACCAAATACATATGGTGGGATTAGATACAAAGCAAACCGAGGGACACATGCTTTGGATATTTGTGTGTGTGGACTCACCAAACTTTGAGTTAGGGGGCTGCAAAATGTGTTTAAGTGGTTCTGTGAAATAATTTGCTTGTCTGAGAACATCGTGGAGCACCTGAAGTATTTTATCTAAACAGAAATATAATGACCATTTTTAACACTTGAGCTGAAGGTATCACAATAATGCTTCGTCTTATATTTTTGTGCAATTTACAGTCAAAAGATTACAAAATTAAGCTAAATTATTGTGCTCATTACATCCTTGAAATGATGGCGCAGATATTATGTGTGCAATCATCCTCCCTCCACTAGAAATGTTTCCTTTCATGGCACCTTGTGTATGTAAACAGTCAGCTTTTGGTCCATGAGCTGGCCCATCTGCAGAGTACATAATTTCCTGGAAAAACAAACTAAGAAGAGTATTTTGTGACGGCTCCATGTACATGTTGCTTCTGCAATTTTCATATCTCATTCACTTTGTAATTCAGAAGTAGCCCTTTTCCTCTGGAGCTGCATGATCCCTTCAGATTCTTCTTCTTTGCTTCTTGCAGTTTCACTTGACACTACCCGTGTGTGAGTGTGAGTCACACTGTTTTCTTTGGCTCTCACTCAACTCCAGATTTTATACATCACAGATCTCCCATCTCACACTCAAAACGGAAGCGTATCCATGAAGATTTTTTCCACAATCGGTGGCGGGGGAACAAGATCTTCTAATTTCAGGTAAAAGATACGCTGGAGGCCTTGAGTGCACAGAGTCCTGAGCTCAGGCAGCTTCCCGAGAAGTCTGGACAGATAATTGGGCTGCAACGAGCTGGAGCCGCAACCAGAGATGTGATCTTTAAGGCAAGTGATGAGCTGGTTCTGCAAGTCCTCCACGCGTTTTGGCTCCTTAAGGCCATGTCGGTCTGCAAAAGAGAACAAGATACATGTTAGAGTCAGAGTGATGCTTCAGTATTTTGAAACATAAATAAAACACACAGATAAAAAATGCTGCAAAGTCTAAAACCATAAATGACAGATCTGATAAATAGGATTCATCATGTTTTTATCCAATGATTTCCCCTTTGCCGCAACTCCAGGCTGAATTTGGAAAACCTTTATATAAACATGAACTAGATTAGGTGTAATACTACACTACTAAAGTGGACACACACTCAAGAGTGTAGGTTTTGTTTCAACAATGGGGGGGAACGCATGTGAAATGGGGAGTTTTGAGCATCAAACCCTTAATTTCCTGCATTCTGGTGGATTATTATGCACCAATTTGTGCCATGTGGTGGACATGTCTTTGTACATCCAAATAAAAGTCCTCTGTTACGTCTATGTTCTTACTGGGAACATAATGCACATGTTCTAAATATTGAGGGGATGTGTCCCCTGCTACCCTCCCACATCTATGCCTATGCACACACTGGTGTTGTGAATAGTGTTAATGCTTCTACATTGGAACAATTCCTTAGGTTTAAATGTAAATCTGTATTGTGGTTATGTTTAGTCTGCTGTGATATACATGTGCTCTGCGCTATACTTGACGTGAGGTCGTTTTACATTCTGTCAGACACCTGTCGTGTCAATCCTGTGTTGTGTAACTGCTTTGTATTGTTCACACCAGTGAAACCTCCTCCTGCAAACTGTCCTCCTCGCTGAGTAAAAATAAATCAACTGGCAAAAAAAGACCAGGGTTAAAGCCTGAAATCTCCAACTCTAAAGGTAGGTGTGTTCAATAGTGTTAAAGGTGTGTAAGATTTAGGATTTATTGATAGAAATGGCATATATTTATTAGAATTACAATATAATATCATGTAATGTCATATAATATGGGTACACGGTGGTGTAGTGGTTAGCACTGTCGCCTCACAGCAAGAGGGTTCCTGGTTCGATCTTGCATGTTCTCCCAGTCAGCGTACTCCGGCTTCCTCCCACAGTCCAAAGACATGCAGGTTAATTGGTGACTCTAAATTGTCTGTAGGTGTGAATGTGAGTGTGAATGGTTGTCTGTCTCTGTGATAGTCTGGTGATCTGTCCAGGGTGTACCCTGCCTCTAGTAAAGGCGTAGTAAATTTTAAATATTCGCAATGTTTGCTGGGTCTTGTAATTTTTCAAAAGTCCCGCTATTTTTCCGCATTTTCCGGCTGATCAGAAGTCGTAGCGCATGCGACATCATTTGAAACGTCATCAGGCGCGTCATCAAATGGCGCTAATGGCATTGCAGTATGGAGAAACGCTCTGTATTGACATAAGAATTGTCACTTTGTTTAAATGCATACAATATGTGTTTTGCAACATAATTAGAGTCCATGTTTTGAAACTAATTCAATAAAACTAAAGAAGAGAACTGAAACATTTGCAGCTGTTTTTGTAATATTCACTATGATTATTATAGCAAGTGATTACATGACTTATGTTTTGGAGGCAGTAGTTTTAAAAAATTGACAAAATTGGCCACAAATTCAAGGTTTTTTTGCCACGAGATCCTGGAGGAACTGATAATACGTCAATTTTCTTTAGTGTATAATCACCTGAAAATACATTTTTTTGTATTTTTATTACCTTAGACAGAGCTGTTTATATCAACAAGGAACGGGTCCTTGTCCACGGAGATCACCCTGTAGCAACGCCGTGTTTCTACAGTAGCCCAGAATGGACAAACCAGACACTGTTTAGATAGGGCCATTAGCATTTTTGTGCATTTGTGCTGGCTACTGTAGTTAGCAGCGCCTCCGTGACAACGGAGTCGGAAAACAGATTTTCTGACATGAAACTGCTTTATTCAGTGTTTTTACCGGTTTTAATCACCTGGTTTGTTTGATTTGGAGAGGAGAACTCTGCTGATAATTTGGCTCCTGATTAAAACCTCCTGAACAATGAATACAAAAGAAATTCTAACCAAGAAAATTTTTAGCTGGTTGCAATCTGCAGTCCTCACCACTAGATGGCACTAAATCCCCCTACACACCGTTCCTTTATACGATGACTGCAGCTCTTACCAGTGATTATGACCAGGGCTGTGAGACAGGAGAAGGAGGACACGTCCAGCTTCATGCGATGGAGGCTGTGAGAAAACTCCAAGATGGAGTCAATCCAGTCGCCAAAGCCTCGGACACACTGTGTCTTGTGAAGCACGGCCCCGTTGCAGAAGATGAGCTTGTCCATTTCAGGATTGGAACTGTAAAAGGAAAAGATCGCAGTCAGAAAAATCACACGTAAGCTGTACAATAAAAATACTAAAGATTTTGCTGTACTCACCGATATGCTAGACGCAAGATGAAGAGTTCGACAAACGCAGATTCCAGCAGCAGTTCCTGATCTTCTGAGCAGAACTCAGAGAAACCCGGGATGCTCTTTGCCCACTTCCTGATGACTTCCATGGAAGATGTGAGCAGGTCATAGAACTGTCTGATGTCACTGGCATCCTCTTTCTGGTTCAGATTGACTTCTGTTTCATCGTACTGAAATTGCAAAGAAGAAGTTTAAACAGATGCCTACTGAAGGTGGTTGATATTCCCAAAGGATAAAGAGGCAGATTTTTTTTTTTTTTTTTTTTTTTTTACCTTGGAGTAATCCAGTTTCCCAACACCAGGGTTTGAGTCGATGTGGGCCCTCACAAGTGAAGCAATCATGCTCACTGGAGACACACTGGTTGTCACATCCTGGGTCACTTTAGGCTTTGAAGGCAGGCGACCTCTCCGTCCTTTCAGGCTGTCCGTTCTCACAACTGGACAAACAAAAGAAAAGATAATCAACTGTTAATGTCAGCGCAGCCTCACCATCCTAATTCTGCACCATTCATTTGGGTTTGCACTGAACTCACCTTCCCTCACCATGCCCACGGCTAGACACTTCTGGAAACGGCAGAACTGGCATCGATTCCGCCTCCTCTTGTCCACAGGACAGTCTTTGTTGGCGAGGCAGACATACTTGGAATTTTTTTGTACTGTGCGCTGTGAAATAAAAGGAAGAGTTACAAATACTGGCACAAAACCATCAATCAGATGCCACATCTTTCACTTTTATTGGCTGCACAAACAAATCAGATCTTGTTACCTTGAAAAACCCTTTACATCCCTCACAGGTGCGAACCCCGTAGTGCTGACAGGAGGCGTTGTCCCCACATACAGCACAGCAGCCTTCATTCCCACTGGGACTTTTTAATTTGGGTGATAAGCTCCCATCCAGCTGGTCGGTGCCATCAAGTATACGTGCTTGCTCCATCAAGGTTAGTGCAGACGGGTGAGGGTGGGTCAAAGTGAAAGGATCCTGCTCTCGTAAGTGTGGTTGACCCAAATGAGACATATCCTCCACAGAACCAAAAGTGAAGAAAGAGGGCTCCTGTGGCACTGACATGTCCTCTGCAACCCAGTATCCTGGACTCGGTGAGTATGGCCCAAAGGCTGAATCCCAGTTGGATGCATGCTGAGTCTGGAACCGGGGGGTTGAAGGAGACGAGGTTGATGCGGGGCTGCCAAAATAATCTGATCCAACAGGGGACACAGCCTCATCTGGGTAACTCAGTGTGAACGCTCCAGGGTAGCAGCCGTACACCTGGAGGTCATCCAGCTTGAAGGGAGTCTCTGGGCCTGACGATGGAGTGACGTGGGCAGGGGCGGCAGTGAACTGACACGAATATGCGTCAAAGTCGCCCACGTGAGTATCCACCAGGGAGCTGATGCTTGGCAGGGATGGAGGAGAGAGGTGGTCCCGTGGGCTGCTCATATCTGCAGCCAGCTTGGAGATAAAGTCTGTGCTCTGAAGCTCTGTGCTGCCAAGGCTGTTCTCATAGGGCTGAGATCCATGCTGGGGGTGTATGCAAGTCATGGCTACAAGACTGAAAAAGACGTAATCAAAGATGTTAGAGCCAAACGAGCTGGATTTTCAGATTTTTAACTTTAATGGTTCAGTGTAGAGGATTTAGGCTGATATATTGGCAAAAGTGGCGTAAAATATAATAAGTATGTTTTCTTTAGTCTATAATCCCCTGAAAATAAGAATTGAGCCGTTTATGTCTATATAGGGAGCGGGTCCTCGTCTACAGAGATCACCATATGGCACTGCCATGTTTCTACAGTAGTCCACAACGGACAAACCAAACACTGGCTCTAGATAGGGTTCAGCCACAGTAGTTTGCAGCCCCTCTATGACAAACAGTGTTCGAAAAACACAATTTTTTTTAACCTGAAACTGCTTTATTTGGCATTTTTTACCGGTTTAAATCAACGGTTTCATTTCTTTGGTGAGGAAGAGACCTCTGCGGATAATTCAGCTCCCTGTAAAATTGTCCTGAACAAAGCTATCAAAGAAAAAAGGTGAGCACACATTAGCAGGTGCTGGGCTAGTGGCCCATCTCGGAGAAGCCGAACAGCGTAGGAGAAACACCGATTTGTAACGGGAAACTGCTTTATTCAGTATTTTTACTAGTTTTAATCACTTGGTCTGTTCTGGAGAGGAAGACACCTTTTCGGATACTTCTGAACGTCTGCATCCAAAATAAATTGAGCAGAAATTAAGCTGCCAGGGAAAATAGCTGAGCACATATTAGCAGGTGCTGGGATAGCGGCCTGTCCGCGATGTGCCAAACAGCATTGGAGAAACGCTGATCTGTAACATGAAACTGCTTTATTCAGTGTTTTGAATGGTTTAAATCACGGGGTCCGTTTCTTGTGAACGAGAGGAGACCTCTGGATAATTCGGCTCCCAGTTAAAACCTCAGTGAAGAACAAACACTGATGACTGAAATCTGCAATCCTCTCCGTTAGATAACATCCAATCCCCTAAATCTTACACACTGGACCTTTAACATTTGAATTAACTTAACTTAATTTTTGACTCTCAGGCTATAGTCAGTTAAGCTGTGAAGGGTGCCTGGGGCAGAAACAAGTGGCCAGGCCCTCATTTTCTCCCTTCCAGTGTACAGCGTACAGTAGTCATATGCTGTCATATGCTGGTTCAGCTGGGCATCATTCAAGACAAACTGCATGCAAATGAATTAGCATCCTTCACTTAACCAGAAAACCTAGAAGGTGCTCTGCTACTCAGCATAGCAACAATCATAAATCTCTGTATCATATATTACTATGTTGTAAATATGGTCAGCTGCACATGCCTGCAAAGTAAAGTGAGTGGGGTTGACTTTCAAGCTCAGTGCCAACACATGAGATGTATGTTACGTACATGTATCAAATACACATATAAATTAAGCTCTATTTTGGTACAGATGTAAATAGATAGCAAAATATATATTTTTTTGCATATGCTGCACTGTATGTATCTTAACACATTTATATCTACCTCTTCCTGTTTATTCTATAATTTTAATTCTATATATTACTCTGCACTCAACTGCTTTTTGTATTTCTGTTAGGATGCTACAATGCATTTCGTTTTCTTAGTACTAGGGCTCTGTGCAGTGACAATAAATTCTAATCTAATTAGAATCAGGTTTATTGCCAAATAGGTTTTTACATGGTGCACAACAATGAATAAAGTTAGAGAAAATAAAATTAAAAATAAAAAGCAAGTACTGCAAAAGTCAAGAAACATTAATATAGAACAGAAAATAAAAATACTATAACAATATTGAGATATTTTTGAATGGAAAAACTGCGATTTGTGCAAGAATGTGCAAAATATTAAATATTATTACCTAATCTAATCCAATTTATTTGTGCAAAGTGTCTTTTTTCTAAAGCAAAAGCCATTTTTTCTCTTTTTGCATATCTACTGGCACATGCAGGAGCTCAACACCTGTACACACAACTTCACTTTGCTATCTCCGCAACACATTTCCGTATTTAAGTCTACTGTATTTTTAATAAATCGCAAACGTTTCTTACCTGTTGGGTCCGTCTACACGTGTTTTAAACTGTCTGTACTCCACAAACAACAGTCTGTCATCTTCAGTGTCTCCCAGCTGAGGAGTAAGTCCACCGCGCTCAGGTCTCCGCAACACTTTTATAGGATCCGCGTTATTGTACCCATGACGCCAGAGAAAGGTTTCCATACAAGGCTGGCCGGTGGGCGGGGAGATTTCCAGCGTGTGGCCAATCACAGCGCGCGTTCGAGAGAATAGACGTTGGATGACGCACTCCGGGATTCCGTTGACGCGCGTATGGCGAAGAACCGCAGCATTGTCCTCCCAACACATACACACACACACTCACACTCACACATGTGAAGACACACATACAGCTAAATAAAACTCATTTAAGATGAATATAACTTATTGTTTTCAGCAGTAAGACGCTGACACATCGACAGCTTGCACATGAGCGTCTTTGTTGTATAATACAGTGACTTCTGCTGACAAACTGGAGAGTGACTTCATTATCTGTAAACAGGAAGTCACACTATCTATGACTTTTCTGCTATTTATAGTAGGAAAACTATTTAAATAACTGCAGTGTTATGGTAAAAGTAAAGATAAATGAGGCTAAAAACGTCACTTAAAAAATGTTATCTGGTGTGTATCACCTATGACAGAAATACCTGTACGTGCTTCAGAGACAGAGCTGGGTAGAAGAGTTAACTATCCTGTGGCTGTAGAAGTCCAGCTCCAGGTTTACTATGTGTGAACTGGTTTGTGCTAATTCAATTGCAAATCTGTGAATTTGCATCAAAAAGCATATTGCTCTCCGATGTAAAAGGTATTCATTAAAAATACTAGATTGATAGTCCACTTTATTTTGGTGTGAGTTGCAAAGTGTTGGAAATATAAAGTGTAGAGAGTTCTGCTGTCTCTTGAGAACAGTGTAACTAAATTTCACTCAGCTTGTGGTGCTGAAAGCACCAAAAAAAAAATACACCTGTAACACTCAACAGTGATGTATGTTTTCAAAAGTCATGACCAGGTTACTCAAGATAATCCACAGACCTTGTTGTGAGCAGTTTCATGCAGGAGCAATTTTCTGTCTACTGAACTAAACCCGCCAACTGTATCACAACACAGAGGGAAGTATACATCTACTCATGGACAAGAGGCTCCTGCTCATAACAGTGTGAAGTGTAAACATTAATGGCATTCTCCTCGGCTGAGCTGTAATGTTAGCTAGCTTAGTGGTGCTCAGGCCCACAAGGAAGCTGCTCAGACCCTCCACGTTGAGTTTCAGATGCTTCCATCAGGGTGGAGGTTTTGTCTCCCTAAATGTAGCATTAAGCGTTACAGATCACCTTTTGTTCCATCTGCTATCACTTTTCTTAACCAGCGGTGACCACTATCTGTCCATAATTTATCCCTGACAGTGTGTGATTCTGGCTTCTGTGTGTTAGGTTTTGTACTGTCTGTTCTGTTTTAATTATGACTACTGTCTGTATCACAAATTGCCCCACATGGACAATAAAGTTTTACCTTACCTTACCTTTACATTTTTCCCAGTAGCCACTTGCTGTATTGCAGTGAAAAATCCCCTGCAACCCAAAAAGAGACATCTGTAAAACTGTTGACAGGACACCTCAATCTGCAAAAAAAAAGGGGGGGGGGGGGGGGGTTATATTTGTACAACTTTCCTTAAGCCGAGAAAAGTGATTTTAAAAATCTGTGATGTCATCACAGTCTATGACCCAAGCAGGAACACACTGGTGATGCAAGTGGGAGAAATATTATTGTACTTATTTAGTGGGCTGCATTCTGCAGGAGTAAACCCATAAGCTAGAAACTTTCTTTGGCATATGCACCAGGTAAGTATTTCCATTCAACTGAGTAGGCACCATCTTGGGGTCCAGTATCACGTTATTATTGTACATCTATAGTGGTGCTATGTGAGCTTGCAGTAGATATATGCTTCCTTCTGCGCAGTGATACAGTTACTGAGTGCAGTTGAGATAAAATAGGTTCTACATGAAACTGCTCGCAACAAGATGTGAGTAACCGGGTCATGATTTCTGGAAAGAGACATTGCTGTTGAGCTTTTCAAATGTATTTTATTGGCGCTATGAGCACCACAAGCCAAGTGCCATCTAGGTGCAGTTTATTGGAGAGAGGGCAGACATCTCTATGGCTGATAGCACCCTTTATTTTGGGGTAAACTGCCCCTTAAAGGTGGGTCCAGTTGTGAGGGCCTGTCTTAATGAGGGTCCCTGTAATGATTTAGTACAAAACTGGGACTCAGTTGCAGAGAAAAACACAAAAAGCCAAGAACAGTTTATCAAATCCAAATCTTCACTTAGGATATCAGGGGCAAGGGAAGGCAGAAACATCTGTTCAGGAAAACCACACAAAAACAAAGTCACTGGGCTTTAAACACATAAGGGCTGATTACTAACTACACACAGGTGAGTGGAACAAGACACAGGTGAAACACATTAGGTAATCAACACAGGTGGGAAAACCTAGGAAGTAAAAGAAACACTAAACACAATGAGACCACATTTCAAAATAAAACAGGAACTGGACACAAACACATGAACATAAACCTGACAGAATATCACAGTCCCTTTGTCAAAATATAATTGTAAGTCAGGTTTGTGCTTCTGTATCCTATTTTCCTGAATTAAATCATGTTAAATCAAATTACCACACGACAGGTATTCTAGCATAGAAAAACTGTACACATTATACAGAGAGTGGGAAGAACAAGGGGATTAAAAGGGGCCCGACAGGTTATTTAATCCAGCCATGTATAGGGGTTAGGACACAATACCACCTGAACAACATAATGCAATCCAATCCAATTACTGTACTCATCATGACAGTAATAAGCTTCCTAAAGCTGGCAACATTAGATTATTTGAGACTGTCGGATGTGCTAATTCAAGGTCAATTTAAGGGTAATATTTGTTGTGTATTGTAGCATTGCATAGTGTTCCTGTTTTTCCTATATGCTCCTAAAGTAGTAGGAGAAACCAACACTTATTTGCACACATAGTCTCTGCAGATCCCAGACCTTCACGTCTCTTTGCACCTGAAGTTGTTTTTTTCTCAAATCATATTTGAACCCACAGAGACTCAATAATGATCACTCCCCCCTCAATGTCATTCATAATAGAAAGAGCTGTTCACAGTCTGGTGCAATAACAGAGGAAGCAGGCCCCACACACACACACACACACACACACACACACACACACACACACACATCAAGTTGAAATAATGATGACAAAAATGCTGAATATTTTAATAAAGAGAGCAGCACGGTGATCCCCGCTCTTGCTGTCTGTTCAAGGTCATTCTTTCAAGAAGATCAAGAGTTATGTGACTGCCATCGGCTTCCAGACAAAATTCTTGGATGGTACACATTTTTGGCTCGAGAGTCTCCGGTTGCAGACTGCAGTGGAAAATAATAACCCTCCCATTGAAGTTTTTTTCCCCTTTGTGAATGACTGGGCATCTGTGATGTCATGCCAGCACTGACTGGGCCTCCCTGCTGCACAGAAACTGATTTCACTGCTTATCTGATCTGGGTTACCGGACACAGAGCACATTTTGTGACATCAACAACATCCTCTGGCTGCGGATTCATCTGAAAGAGAACAACTTCAAGTTATTTGCCGGAAGGACAAAGTTGTCAATACAATAACCGTTGCTGTTCAATTGTAATGTGGATTTTACAGTGCATCTGTGCGTCTGTAAAGACTGTTGGGCAAGAAATGTGTCCTTTATGTGCAACTGTTCTCAAACACATGCACACGCACACACTGTACTTGTTATGTATTAACACGTGCATCGCCACAGCACCACCCACCACCTGTTGCTCGTCTAGGGTGCTATTTTTGAGTTGAGAAGATGTTTGTCATTGTGGAGAAACCCTTTAGTTCTTCAGTCTAAACTTGTTGCACCCAGACAGGTCTGTGTCTGTTTCTGGTAACCTGCTAAACATGTCATTCACATAACCAAGAGAACAGTGGGGGGGACCCATGAGGGAGATCAGTGTTGCAATGGCACTGACAACAACGTGTTTTCATCAGATAGACATAGACTTAAGCTCCAACTGCTACAGCTGGAAAAAAGTTACAGCTGCTATAATCAGTTGTGTGTTAGTTCCCTGGTAGTTTGCATGCGGATGTAAATGAGGCAGAGATGATGCTATCAGTTGTGCTTTGCATCTTCTTCTTTTTTTTTTAACTTAAGAGGATTCCACTGCTTGTGCACATTCTGACTTTCACTCACTGATTGTAAAGTTAATAGAGATTTAAGGAGAACACCACACATATTAAGAATTCCTATATGTTATTTCCATGGTCTGGGAAAGTTCAAACAATATTTGTGAACATGGGCCACTCTCCTCTTAAAGACAGAAAGCAGAAGTAAGTCTCACTTGTGATGTCATAGGGTATAAAGTCTGAAGCTGCTCTATAGACATTGAATGGGAGGCTGATTTTGTGAACCCACAGAATGTTTTTCTTTTTTATACCCAAATGAGTTTCACTCTATTGTAGTTTTGTCAATTCTGAAACAAAAAATGTACCCATATGCTCAGAGCATTCCCCTCGGTGCTCTCAATGTCATCCATAACATCTTTCTTAATTCATACTCTATGGAGCAGCACCTAATACTTCATAAGCACTCTAACTTTTAGATTTGAGAGTGTTGTTAATGTTAGCTAATATTTTTAGACTATCTCAGATCAAAGGAATGACATGTATGACTTTTCAAAATGTGTTGTTGTTCAACCTTAATGTTAGTTCCTTTATTGTTAAGCTGTGTCATTCATTACTTACTAGTTGTACACAGGAAGTCAGCATATGAACACTCTCTGGGGGATGTGTCATATCTCTTGTTCTATTTCGATCGTCTAATAATATGTGTCACCACATGAACTGCTACTCATGTAATTCATGTATCATATATATATGATATAAAGCAATCTATCAGTGTAACAGTTTGAAACATGATATACAGAAAGGATAAAACAATCCTGCGGTTAACCTGATAAGTCCATCACTCTGCTTTCCTCTCACATATATCTCAGCTTTACACTGTCTGAAAACACACTGTGTGAATATGACATTAGTAAAGTCACACCTGTCTCTTTAGGCCGGAGATATACTTGCTTTTAACAACACCTTCACATATGCATGACGGCTGCCTCGTGTATCCTGCTCCTGCGTCTGTTTTGAGCATTGGTTGACCACCTCCTCAGAAATGAACGCTACTCATCTGCAAGATGCCATATGCACATGAAAGGTAGGGACAGTGTCGGAGCAGTATGGTCATGACATGACAGTGTGCCTAATTTGGTGGCCTTATCACTGCCCAGTCTGTACCAGAAACCTGATTTGTTCTACACATGTTGGGGTTATGCATTGACCTTGAGTGGTTACACTTTGTTTCGACACCGTTTTGTTTTGTGTATTTCTGTACAGTATAAGGAGTACGCCCCTAGTGTTCAATGCAAGGATAAGCATCTCTTCACATGGATAAATACGCCACTACAGAAATGGCGGAGAAGTTAATTTTTAGTGTTTTTGTGGTCCAGTCTTGTGGGATATGAGCATGGGGCAGTACAGAGACAAAAACAGGAGCAATAGTGCACAGCGACAATTTAGGTTGGCCCGCCCAGTGCATAGCCAGTTTAGATATATGTATTGTTAAAAGATGTTTGATGTTAGCTAGCTAAACATGCCGTCAGACTTTTCAGTGAGGAAAAAATGTATTAAGAGATCTATGATGTTCATGAATCTGCTAGCAAATTTGTTTTTATGCTAACATACTGTTGCACGGTGGATACAGTCTGAAATCTGCCTCAAAAGTTCGTCTTTTTCAACGTACTGGAGGGAAATTCTGCACCGAATAAAACAATTTGCAAACACGTCAGAGATCATGGAGGTTTTCATTGGAATGAACGGACTTCTGGTTGACTTGCATGTGTACACGCAGAATGTGGAAATGAGGCACTAGGAGTGGGACAGCCCATTGGTCAGGAGATAGGGTCTCAACAAACAGGGTTTCAAGTACAGATCAGGTAGTGACAGGTCTTACATACATCAGTGATGGCACCACTGTCGCTTTTTCTGCCACGATTTATAAATGAACAATATACTAATCTTCTTAAGTGTTGTCATTTTTATCATCCATATTTGGAAGTTGTATACGGTCTGAGTTATCTGGTGTGCCCTCTACTGGAAATCTCCAGGAACACACGTAGTACATAAGCCAGTTTGCAAAGTATGTACAAGACCCAGCCAGTTGTCTACACGAACATGGGGTTTAAAAGCAATTATATCTTCAGCCAGACTCAACCTCAATCAGTCTGCCGCAGCTTACATTCAGCACCCAAAGTATCAGCTTCACCCAATGGGTAGAACATCGGGAACACCAGTAGGAGGTGATCGGGTTCAAGCATGCCTTTGTGCCCACTGGCGTCTTCCTGCTAAGCAGTCACACTGATGGTTTTATAGGGTGTGCAGGGTGTGGATTGTTAGGAGCTTTGCAACATGATATGAAGACATGTTCTGTACGTGTGTGAATCTGTATGTATTTCCTTGGGTGTTTTATTTATATCTGCACTTGATTTAATATTTAGTTATTCTTATACGCAGAGCGCTCTGAAATATAGAAACACCTGTATGATGTAACGCAGTGCAACGGCCCTGTAATAAATGCTTAAAAAGTTCAGTTTTAGTAAAGACTACCACACTCAACTCTGTGATGTATTTTGAAGCTGTGCTTTGCAGCGGTGGTGGTGGTGGTGTTGTATTGGGCAACATTAGATTGAGAGATATTTCTAATATTTTGCCCACTTCATTTAGATTCCATTGGCATTTCAATGGGATAACACAACAATATGACAAACTACAGCCTCAAACATTACCATGAGGTTGAATTAAAAACATTTTGAGCAACAGTTAAAGAATGACAGTAGTTAAAAGTGACAAGTTTCACAAGATAGTATTCAAAAGGCTGTTTCTTCAGGTTGACATTAAGGTCACTGATTGTCTATTTAAGGGGGGTAAATTAACAAGCACTGTGGACTGATGTCAATGACATATAGCCTTACAGTCTAAAGTCACGCAGGCTGCTCTGTGTGGCTGTGCCTAGGTGCAGTGATTAGCTAAATGCTAACACCAGGATGCTAACATGTTCAAAACGACATGCTGATGCTTACACCCTTTTTCCACCAAAATTAGCATGTCAATGCGGATTTTTTTTAACAAGGGAAAACCCCCTAAAATGTGGTGATAGACTTATTTCCCCTTGCCAGTAGATCCGAACTGTGTACAAGGCTCTGCAGTAGATGAGTATGCCTTTCTGGGTTTTTCTTTTGCTTGTTTGTTTGTTTTGTTTTTATTTTTTTCCTGATGTGTCACGCTTGACTTTACAGTGAGGCCAGAAAGCAGGTTAGTAAACAGTAGTGAGCATCACGGAGGCCAGTAAAAATGTTTTGATGGTTCCTTTTAAATATCTCTTATTTATAGAGTGCTCCAGGGATTTGTTTTTCTGTAGGCCGACACAGACGTTAATGTCACCCAGGTTCCCTCATCAAACAGCCTATTGGATTTTAAATTATAGCAGAAAATAATATCCATGGCAAAAAAAATATGGTACTAACAAATTTTGTTTCACAAGATCATCTTCACAAATGAACACCACTTTAATGATTTTTGTAAAGCCCAAATGCAATCATCAGTGGTAAAAAGCTGACATGAGGCTATTAACAAACTACACTATGGCTGCATAACTTAACATCGCCACCACAACCAGGCTGTAAAGCCATGGTTGGCTGGATGACCTTATGTAGTCTTATTTAGCCACCTTTTTTAAGACACATAGAAGCTTCAAAATTCACCGCTTGGGTGTTTACTGATGTATTTTATGTCATAGAACAAAGCATGAAAGTCTCTTAAGCTTATGTTAACCACAGACCTTGTGTCAGGCATCTAACCAAAAACCGATTTTTATAAGCATATTGACTTTAAGACAAGGGAACCTGGAGTGGTAAAAGGCTAACTCATTCGAACACTACTTGGACAGAGATGGACAATATTTTGCGGCAGCCTGTCATTGCATTGCGCTGGCAAAGGGGGCTAAAATTAACCCATCCACTTGGGTGTTGTATTGCTATCACTGCCAGTTGGACCTGATCGGGGCTGGAGCCGATAAATACCCATGATTACTGCAGAGTCATTTGTCCTGGGAGTGAATGCTGACTATAACCTTTCCTATTTCATACATAGCCCAGTGTTAGTGGGTATAAGCAGGTTATTTTGTCCAGTGGGTAGTAGGTTTAACGTTTGTCACAATTGTAGCTAAGTTTCACAGGTATTTGGTCATAAACCGAAATGTTGGACAAATTAAAAATCTGACCTGATAATGAGATTAGAAGAGAACTTCTGTACCAAATTTTTGCGACAATCCATCCAACTGTTGAGATATTTTATTTAGATTTACAAATATCAACCTCATCATGGTGCTAGAGGAAACGTCAGGGTATCACCAAAGTCAGTAGGATTCATCATCTGTGGACAATAAATATCTGTACTGAATTTAATGGCAATCCATTCAATCGTTGTAGTGACATTTCACTTAAAGCTTAAATAGACATCCTCATAATGACACTAGAGCAAAAGTCATTGGGATCATCGGGGTACCATGGTTATCAGCACTGATTTTAAGGCAATTCATCCAATAGTTATTGAGACATTTCACTAAAACCTAAAAATGTGAACAACATGGTGGTACTAGATGAAATGTCGGGGTATCACTGAAGTTAGTAGGATCATGTAGGGACAATACATTTCACACTAAAGACCAAAGTGGTTGTTTTTTCATGTTATTTATTCAATGTGTCACTCACTGGCTTGTATTTCCTCAGTGGGGACAATTTTATTATGTCCTTGAAGGTGTATTATTGTTATGATGCACTGTCAAACATTTGATCTGGTCTGGTCTAAATACAAGAATAAGTAGGACAAGACATTTTTGTGGATGCCTCAAACACAGGAAGGTTTTAATATTTCAGTATAAACACATTAGAGCTTTATTCTGGCCAACTGCATCATCATAACTACATTGTTGTATTTTTATTACACCATAAAACAAAAATAAAACCATCTGTTATATTTCTTTTGTAAAACAGACATGTGAAGTGTGAGAGCAAAGTTGCAAGAATTGTCAGGGATACTCCATACGCCTCCTTCAATACCACAATCTGGAATATGTTGCAAAAAATATGAATGTACAGACCATGAAATTCATATGTTTGGAGAAGCTGCTGTGCCCGTGACGAAAACATGACTCGCCTTCCTTGTGACTCTTCCTCTTTTTTTGACCAAACATGTGAGCTTTCTATCGCTCTATCATTCCTCCGTGAGGCTTAAGTGACCACTGTCCTTATCAGGTTCCACTTTCCAGTCTCAAATAAAAAGACCAGACATCACACAGTAAAGAGATCTCATATATACTATCACATAAAATATGACCTTACTTCACATGTCCTCTCTAAAGCCTGTACTGTCCTCTTGTGTAACTCATTGTTGCATATAATATCAGAGTTATTATGGTTTTAAGTAGTTTTGAAAAGTCATATGATCATATACTGTGACACAATTTATTATCAGACACTTCAGTACAGCAGCAAGTGACATATTATGTCTGTTGTCACCTCAGCGTTCTCAACTTCTGATGACGTTTGCACCACTGGAAGGATGTTTCACATGCTGTCCATGCTCCATCTTGTGGTGCAACGTGGGAACATGACATTGAAGTGTAACTCTCAGGAGGTTAATATAGTTTGTTTTCGGTTTTGACTGCAGACTTGTTGCAAAAATAGAGCTGCTGATTCAACAAGAAATCACACTCAGAATAAGTGGAACAATGTAAGACCATAGAGAATACTGCTGATAGTGACTGATGGTGGAAGAATTATTCAGAACACAAAAAACACACTTTCACACAAACACAACTGACCTCCATGCCAATTTCAGCCGCCTAGGGCAAAAGCTGTGGCTGCCAAAGAGGGAAATTTTTGTAAACTGACAGAGCAATCTATAGAGAGGCAAACTCCCTCCATCAAGTCCCTACCACCATGGACAACATGTCTTTATACAACGGTTCATGTTATATCTGAGGACTTAGCGCCCCAGGTATGATGTTACATACTAAATGTAAAGTTAAATACTGAACTTAAAATTACGTAGGTTAGGTTAAGGCAAGTAAAGTGACACAGGTCAAGTTTAGGAAAAGAAACAGGGTAATAATGTACCTTAAAACAACTCAAAGTTCACTTGGTTTTACATAGTCCCTAAAACAGGTCTTCTGGGGAAAGCCCTGTTTATTGGCTCATACACAGGCTACTTCCTTCTTCACTCCTGTCCGCATATTTGTCATGGAATTGCAGCCTTACCTGGGTTATACACGAATTACTGGTTCATGATAACGTAGGTTATATATGAATTGTGGTACATTACTTTTTGGGTGCCATGCCATTGTTATGATGGCCCAAAATTCTGAAGATCCATTATTCTGAAAAACGCCCTATTGGGGCGAAAGCCCATTTCTCGAACAGCCTGGTATCCCAAAAACAAACACCTATCGCTCCAAAGTCTCGTTTCTCTAAAAATACAATCTCCCTGCCGTTTAGTTTCTCAGCAGCTGTTTTTCATCGACCTGTCCCTGCTTTTCCAGAGACTTTTGTGCCACCAGATAGGGATCTTTCAAGCTCAAACCTACCCACACAATTACCACAACTTTGTTTACAAATGTTACATATATGTGGTCTACAGAAACATACAATGCAAACATTTTTTATGACGACTGGGTTGTCTAACTGCAGAGAGTGTGTGCTTCCAACGTCAAAGCTGTCCTACGTGCTTGGCACATGGGAGAAGTTTAAGTTCTGTCACCTCACTGCTAGACACCACTAGATCCTACACCCTAGACCTTTAATACTGATGTATCAGTGACAGATGTACTTGGGGTGGTTGAATTGGAGCTGGTGAAATAGTTTATATACACTTAGTTA
Source organism: Cephalopholis sonnerati (assembly GCA_019142605.1). Lineage (NCBI taxonomy): Eukaryota > Metazoa > Chordata > Actinopteri > Perciformes > Serranidae > Cephalopholis > Cephalopholis sonnerati. The sequence goes on along the minus strand of JAGQAX010000011.1, from coordinate 8,350,892 downwards.
ATTTAGTCCTGTGGTTCTGTAGAGTTAGGCTCTCTCCAAAGGGTCACAACATTAGATAAATCTGAGAGGTCATGGGATGATCAACGAGAGAGGAAAGAAGAAAAATAAACATCCTGACTCACAAATTGTTTTCATATTTTGGTCTTAAAATAAATATAAAAGGGGCACAACAGGTAAGCAGGGCAGGAACAGGCAACATGTCAAAACACAGGAAAAGGCAGCAAAACAGCAGAAAAGGACCAGTTCAGGTTTAAGCTCAGTAACAGTGTGGCAGGGTAGGAGTGGAAATGGGCTGGTTATAACATGCAGGGCTGATGACGGAGAGTGGAAACAGGTGAGAGGGTGAATGAGCGAGTCAGGTGAATGGGACAGGTGTGAGAGTCTGAGGACATCTGGTGGATGGATGGCAGCAATGCGGCGGGACTAAGGGAGTGGAGGAACAAAGAGTTGCAATGGGAGAAACAGGACTGAGGCAGATGTTGTGACATCTCTGAAGAGTGGAAACAGAAAGTGGCATGAAATAAAAATGCTCACAAAAAGCACAAGTACCTAAAAACTGTACGTAAGCACAGTGCTTGACTACTTTCACCACTGACCAGAACAGGTTCCAAACCTGTCAGCTGTATAAACAAGCTGACAGGTTTGTACTGAAATACATTACAAAATAATTCACGTTAAGAGTGACTGTTTTTTCTAGTGTAGCTTGTACATAGGTCACACAAGTTAAGAGCCACTCAAACATTTCTGTGTCTGACAGCATGCTCATCAACTAGTCTGACTTTCAGGTCAGGGTTGACAATCAGCAGCAGTTTACATGCCACTGGTGTGAATGCTGCTGGCCACGAGTCTTCTCTGAAGAGTTCACGGTTTGTTTGAGCTGTGAAAATGTGAGCCTGAAACACGTCTGTGTGTTTGGGACAAAATTATCTGAGCACCAAAGCCTTTCAATAGGATTTGGACATTTATGAAAAGGCACTACAAATTCTAGCCAATTTTAGGTAGATGTTGATATTTTTCATTGCTTTATAATGTTTTTACTTAAAATGAAAAGGGTAAAATGTTGGTTTTAATATTGGCTGTTGGAGAAACCTGACTAATAACCCTTTTTTCATGAAGACATTTTAACATGTCACTGTGGGAAAAGCACAGGTTTAAATGATAAAATTAATGATGAACTAAATGCCATTTAGCTGCTTCAGTTTCAGGGTCCTGATATTGGCCTACATTTATCAACAACCAGAAAACATGAATGTAAAACTGATCATCCAGACAAAGAGCAAAGGCTTAATATTGCTCAGGAAATGTTCAGTGGGAAAATGGGACAGAACTTAGGAAGTCTGGACCATTTACTTAAATCAGAAGTAATTTTATTACGTAAATAATTCTGGATATGAGGCTTAACTTTGACTCCTTTTCTAATGCATTTTAGTGCAGTACATCTTCAATAACTTGACCACAGACACTGCATATAAACCACTGTTTGTGAACTGGTTGACCACTGGAGGGCAGCATCCTGACATGACTGAGTAAACTCATCACTGTAAATTTTACATTTACTGGACTTACCAGTTAATACTCTATCTTGTTTTATAAGGAAACATAGTGAAATATTGTCAATTGATTTTGGCTGGACAATGAATCGCCATACATCATGAGCAATTTGAGCAATATATTAAACAATACTACCTCCGGTTCATTAATCAGTTGAGCTATTTGCATAGGTAGGAAAACAAACACATTTCAGTTGCTGCTAATAGGCCAAAAATATAAGTACTGAGAAATGCCCGCAGTGTGCTAAATGAGTTTTAAACATGAATTTAAACTGTATGTGAAAAGATTATGCTAAAATATGGTATTTATTCCACAGTTAAGGGTTAGGGTTAGAAATAATAGTTAAATTGAATAATGGAAGATGAAAATTATGTTACAGGGTATATGTGGATTTGTTATTACTTTATCTATTAAACATTATAGGTTAACACCATACAGAAACTAATGTGAGAGAATCAATAGACCACCATGGAACTAAACTCCACAAACTCATGATAAACTCGCTTCAATAGCCGTCAGTGTTGAACAATAACTTTCCATCAAGATTACATGAAGTGAAAATGACGCAAGGCCCGGCTGTGCTGTCACCAGAGACATTTCATCACAGCACAGTTTGAATAATGAGCTCTGTCTTCATGCTTGTCTTTGTCAACTCGAGAGGACAAAATCTTTTCTGTCGTCCGTTTGTAGGTCACAAGAATGTCCCCCCTTTGAGACTTCCCACTCTCACATTCCTCCCTCATCGACTGCCCACGGACACTGGGCCACACACTGGGCCAAACACTGGCACTGGGACTATGTCACTGGGGCAAAGTCATTGATAGTCTCAGGACACAGTATGTTGTTTCAGTTTTGGATTGTTGAGCTACAGTTGATCATATGAGAAAACAGTGGGAAGAAGTAATACTTACATCCTTAGATAGATAGCATCTTATTAGCACAAACTGGAACAGCTAGCCTGGCTCTGTCCCACCACCACCTCAAAACTCACTCATTAACACTTTTACGCCTTGGTTTTTGTGCAGTTTAAACAAACAAGATATAAAGCAAAATTCGCGTTTTTACAGCAGGTTGTGTGCTGCACATTTCCTGGCTAGACAGTCAGTTAGCTTACTTCCTCCCTGTCTCCACTGGTTGCCTGGCAACTGCTCAGAGCCAAAAAATAGAGTGCACCAGTAAGGAGCCCTTAAACCCAAACACAAGTTAGCATTTTTGCACTCCTTGTTCCCTCGTCTTGAAACCAATAGTTTTGTTAAAGGTTTTTTTGGGTTAAATGCCTGAAATAAAGTCTGTGGTTCACACAAGTTTAAGAGACATTCACGTTTTTTTCTATGAGATAAAATATCCCACTTGTGAATTTTGAAGCTTTTATGTTACTTTAAAAAGGCGGATGCTAACAAGTGGCTAAATGAGACTAAAGAATGTCATCACGCTGAACATGCTGACGTTAGCTTTTTACTTCAGGCATGTTTAACCACAGAGCTTATTTTCTGCAATAATCAAAAATCTTATAATGAAATCAGCTTTTTGACAAGGGAACTGGTGACTTGTGCGTCAACCTACAGAAAAACATAATCCCTGGAACACTCTATAGTCCTAACACATGCTAACCTCGTAATATGAAATTTTTCTGTTTTTACATTCAGTTTTTATATGGATTATACAAACACAGATACAATGTGTTAATAAGTGAGCTTTAAACGTGAAGGTACGTGGATTTTGTTGCTCGGTCAGGCTCACTGCTTAGTTTCACATGTAAAATGCATCCATAAATGCATAAATATGACTTTTACATGTATTTGTTGTGGTGAGACTGTTTACATTTGCACAACCTATGACATTTTAGCTAAACTAAGTTAACTGGCTCGTAACTGTGGCCTGCCGACAGACATGAGGTATCAATCTTCTCATCTAGCAAACTCTCTGCCTGAAAGCAATACCAAAAAAAAAAAAAAGTACTAATACATGAATATAAAATACAAAGAGTCCAACTCTTACTTAATTCAGAGGTTCAGAAGATTAACATAACATCAAGTACCAAAGTAGAAGTGCTCATTCTGCAGAAAAATGCCTTTCAGTGATATGTTACTACAGGTTTAAAATTTTCATTAATACTGACTAATGAACTCAGTATTTTTGCTGATGGAGGTGGAGCTAGTTTTATAACTATACATACACCTGGGTAGTATAGTTTAATCCAGGCTCCTTCCAAAGAGTCACGATAAATCTGCTTTCTTTATGAAATATATTGGGTAATTTTAACTTCTTTAAATCCTAAATAGTAATTTAAATGAAACTATCTTTGCGATTAAGAAGAGAAATGTCTCTTTGGTGCATCTGCCTAACTCGAAGTAGATACCGCAGATATGTCCAAGTACTGCTTGCTGTCTTGAATGGGGTCACAATGGTTAATGGTTTCATCTACCAGTAGTCTACACTATGTTTTATAGGTTTATTTTGGTAAAATCTGAGAAGTAACTGGTAACTTCAACTGTTTAATAAATGAAATGGAGTAGAAAGAACAACGTTTACCTATAAAGAAGCATAAAGATGAAATGCAGTATAGCAAATACACTTAGTTACTTCCACCTCTTAAAAAAACTGTTACTATGATTGTTAAAGAGAACAGTGAGGTCACAGGAAGCATTGATGCTTTTATCCAGAGTTTCATGTCTCCTGGTTTTCAGGAAATGTCGTGGTGCTTGCGGTCATCGCTGCTGTCTCTGAGCAGAGGTGTGGACAAGGGTTGGGAATGTTTTCCTAGGAAAACAGTCAGGAAGGATTACATGAGGCCACAAAACACTTGGCCAAGCCAGAAATGCTGGAGGCAGCACTGAACACCTCCAGGAACTCCCTATCTCCTCACAGGCCTGTGCGGCCGCCCCTGTGGGCTGCTGGTGCTTTTGTTTTGATTCCTCTCCAGGCCCGGGACAGTCGCCATCAGTGACTCACACATATTGGCTCTTGGCTGACTTTGGCCCCTTTTCATCCTAAACTTTTTTTTTCTTCAATGAGTTTCCTCTTGTTTTTCCAGATACAGTCCATGGATGAAATAGCGGTGTTATTGTCTCAAAGTTTCCTGGACCTGTTCAAGGTCAGGAGTCGGTTGTTTAAGAGTAAGCAGGGGGACTTTATAAAGAGTTTGTGTGTGTGCACTGGGGTTGATTGCACTGATGCAACTGAAATCCCCAAACAATACAAAGCCTGGCTTGTCAGTATTAGACAGGGATTGAAGAAACTTGTAGAGGGTGGAAGAGAAATGTCAGCTGTTACAACCACAGCTGCCATTCAGCTGGAAATGGATAATAGCTTTGCCCCAATGTGCTTATGTTTGGTCTCTTTTCAAATCACAATGAATTCCCCGGTCTCATCAGCATGCAGAGTACAGTCAGAATCTATTTTGGTTGCTGAATCCAGCCCAACAAACTGCTCTCACACCAAACTGAAGAGACCAAATGATGAAACAGGGAGTTGTGAAAATCACAGGTCTATAGGTGTTAAAGATTTAACACAAAAGAGATTTTTTGGAATGTAACACTGAAACGACCTTTGCTCTAAAATGATTGGAAAAACAAGAAGCATGCTGTGAGATGTGCTCTAGTAATCATGTGATCTAAAAACCAAATAGAGACAAAAAAAAAAGAACAAGCAGCCGACAAACCACAGAGTGACTAGACAGACGCACAAACTTCCTCCTTTCCCATTACGTTTCTTAAAAAAAGTGTTGATCAGTTGGGGTAGTTTTAACAACGTGATATCACAAGTTGCAGAGTATCTCCTTTCATGGTCGTCATTCGCGTGTCGCCATCCTACTCAAAACATTTTCATTTCAATATGAAGTGTGTGTGTGGCTCATCGTCACCGCAGATGAGTCAGTTCTACCTTCTTGGAATGAGAGTGAAGGACTTTGAGGTGGAGTGTGTGTGGGCAAAAAGTGAGAATATTTTCAACTGCATTAAATTAACAGCAACTGTCTGTATACAGAGTACCCACTCACTATATGAATAATATTGAGCTTTATGGATAGACGACACCATGTGTCAGTTTCAGGTGGTTTTAATGATGGATGAGGGGCTGTTTTAGACTTTCCGTGGGTCATCGAACAAAAGCGTAATGTCATCTTCCTAAGAACAGAAACTTTCAGTTTGCTTGGAACATGGTACAGTATCTCTGGGCTCCATCCTCTCTGTTTTCCTGGAGCCAGCTCTTGAAAATACCCCGGTGAGTCAACATCCTCTCTCCTCTTGACTTGGACAAACACCACAGCTTACAGCATTCCTGAAGTCCAGACGCTCATGCTCTGCAGCCCGAGCTCTCAGGCGGGCATGCTGGTTTCATTTGCTCTGCGTGGTGAGAGATGAGGACAATATGCTGTGCTCTCTTGTCGGCTGTACAGTTCAGTCAGTGAGGACGTGGTGGTTGTGTTTGTTCAGCATCCTCTGGACAGAAAAAAAAGACACTCAGAACAGGGTGATCCCCACCACTTCCTGCCTTTGGAGACAGGAAGTAGCAACTGTCGCCATTCTCTTTCTTTCAACCCACGTGTGGATGCCTACAGCTCCACATGTTGCACTAGATACGACACATACATCTATAGCTTCAGTGCTTTATTTCAGTGAAGACAGTGATGGCTCTCTAAAAATATTTAGCTGTTAAAATTTCTGGGAAATGATTTCAAACTGAGGCCACACTGTGTGTAAAGATACAACCCCATGACACTTCCTGCCATTGTATTTGAGGACTTTCTCCCTCACACTCACAGCTGTCAGAGGTTTTATATAACAGCATTTCAGCATTTAACCCTTGGATGCATGGGTGGGTCAAAAACAACTGCCCTGAATTTTTTGGCAACATTTTTATAACAAATTTTTCTTTCAGCATTTTATATTCGAGCTACTCCTCTATATGTTTTGAATTTCCTCATTCATCTTTCTTTCTTTCTTTCTTAATCTATGTCTTTCTTTGTTTTGACCTTTTTTCACTTAGGCTAATATAACCCAAACGTTCCATAAGTGGGTCGAAAAATGACAAAAAGGCTTTTTAAACATTTCCTGTGGAAATTAATAGGAATCCAAATAACTTATTTCTGTCAGGCATTTACCTACCGTGGACCATATCTCAACTCTGTGATTATGGAGTGCCCCAGTAATGAGTCCTAAAGCTTTTTCGTAAGACACCTGAAATAAGTTCAGTGGTTCACACTGAGGGACTTTCAGGTTTTGTTCGGTCGTTAGCCTAATGTTAGCTTCTTACCTCTGGTGATTGCATTTAGACTTGAAAAATCATAAATGTGGTGTTTCTCTGACTATCTTGATGAACAAAATAAATCCAATTTCAAAATCCCACTGGCTTTTTGACAAGGGGCAACGCTAACTTCTGTGTCGGCCCACTGATAAACGTCATTCCTGGAAGACTCTTTGAGTAGTATTTTACATATAATGTGTTATCAGTAGATTTTACTTCAGAAATTGATGTTACAAAAGTGAGAGTTTAACATAATGTTTATACTTTGATAACATTTATGTGACTCATATAAAAGGGTGTCTGATATAATCAAATTAGCCTACTTTTTAGCTAATTAGCTAACACTAGCTGGCTAGCTAACATTACAGTTGTTGCCATACTTGAGTAGTGAGCTAGTGTTTAGATTAGCACAAGTATTTGGCTAATTAGCATTAGCTAGCTAGAATTTATCCAATTAGCAGCAGCTAGTTACTGTTTAGGTAATTAGCTCAAGCTAGCTAGCATTTAGGTTATTAGCAGTAGCTAGTTAGTATTTAGGCAATTAGCTAGCATTAGTTGGGTAACTCATTAAGCTAGCAACTCAAAAAAATCTAATTTAATATGGTAGGTCGAGAGGGGGGTTGGTGTGTGTGCAGGCTACTTTAATCCCGAGGGAAATTCATGTGTCAATGCAACACAATAAAATCACACAGACTAAAAGTCAGTAGTAAAATCAGTTACAAAATAAATCAGAATAAAAACTGTGAAAAGATTCAAAATAATTACAAAAAAAAATCCCTCATGAGTACAGGGAACTCCCCTTACATGTGAAAGAAAGAGAGTTGAAAGAGAAAGTGGCAGGATATTTCTGCGTAGTTTAAGTTAGTATAAGTAGCAGAAAGATAGATTTGCCTGTTTGATCATTTAATCATGATAATAACTAATATAGGTTACAAATTCTTAATGATTCTGGTCTGGAATTTGTGAAAAATTACAAATATACCATTGATTTATCATTAACAAATACAACTGATTCAAATAGCCTAAGGGTAGTAATGTTATTCAGAAATATAAATACTGCCCCATTTGAGTCTAAGCTGGGTCTACAAATGGGGGTCTGGGACCCCTAATTTTTTTTATTCTTTTTTCTCCTTTAAAAAATTAAAATATGTCTGAAAATACACACTGTATCAATATGAATCTGACATATTTTGCCTTTTGCAACAGCTGATCTTTGTGAAAGTGGAGTTTCCCTCTGTCACCTAGGCAATATGGCCCTTTGCCTGATCATCCACCCACTGCAATGCTGCTTAATACAATATATGTAGTAGAGGGTTCTTGTTCCATCATTGTTTTAGCTAAGGGGTCCTTGGCTTAAAAAACATTGAAGTCCCCTGGTCTAAAAGTTTTTTCAAAGTATAAGCTATGAAACATTTACAGTATTGTTTTCTCTCTGTGTGGGCGGACGGTTGGGTTGTCGAGTGGAAGTGTCTGGCAGATGGTTCCTTATCAGACTTTGTGTTCTCAAACATCATAAAACCATCATGAAAAAGAGGAACCGATTTAATATCTGAGCGTTCAGTCTGAGGTCTATCGTATACCATCTGTACACCCACACTTCACTCACTGTGTAGGGCATACATGTTTCACATCCTGAGGAAAATTGTCTCAGATGTCCCAAATCAAAGAAAAATAACCTGCAAATGATTAGGTTCAATCCAAATTTAACCTCCCAGATTTGTTCCACATCTGATGTATTGCTGATGCTTTTGTAAGCAGGACAAAAAAGACAGACAGATGCAGCATTTAAGCCAAACACAGTCACATGTGTATTGTATTAAGACTAAGCCTATGACTACCTACTAATATACAAATGATTCATTCATTCATTCACCCCTAAATTTATACTGAGATCAGCCATATGCAGCTGCTGTGTTTCCTGTGTTGGAAGTCAAGCTAAATGGTCATGACTGTGTGACATATGAGTAGCAAAGGGAAATAAAAGCATATTCAATGACACAGACATTCACACCTGTCACTCGCTTAAACAGGATATACATATATAAGTGTGGGTGTGTGTGTGGGAGGCTGGTTGGGTGGGTGGGAGAAGTCATTTAAGGTCTTATTTGAGATTGCCACATGAAGAGATATGATGTGTTGCTACAGTAACTGAACACATTTATTTCTGTGAACAGTCAATGTTGTCTTTGCAAACAGTTTCACCTTCATACTCATGTCCTACACTAACTTTGTTAACCAAGATGTCAGCTGGTAAGTCAGACTGAAATCTGCCAGATCCTGCAGTGACTTCCTTTTGCCCCAAAACAATTAAAAACAGATGTGCTTTACAATGAATGATCTATTCAGTAAAACCCAATTTTAATTGCTTTTCCCACTTAATCCTTTAAAGAGAGACAGCAGCCATTTAGCACTGAACTTTCATCATGTTGGGGGACTCACAAAACACAGATTACAACAGACTGATGCAGCAAAGCCCAAGATAAAACACTATCCTACAATTTATAATGCAAATCATTTTGCAACATCTGTCATTAGACCCTAATTAGTCTTTTAAACTTTCAAGTTTTAAACGTCAGTTATCTGTGAAGATATGAAGCAGAGAGGGGATTTCTGGCACAAAGAGCATCTTTACAGTAAGACCTTCATCACAGTCACTGTACAACACAAGTGACTCATTCTTCACACCCCAAGTGATGCTGGAGTTTTGACTCTTGTCTCGTAATTTGAGATAAACATGACAACATCATCTGGGTTATTTTCCCAGACTTTAAAAAAGCACCTTTCAGAACCACTAAAGAGAATACACAACTGTTTTCACAAGCTGACTCATCATGACAAGTAAACTGGTCGTGTGTAAAATCGGTGGTGTCCCTTTAAATGAGCTGTACGGGACATTCAGAGTGTATCTGTGATTCAGAGTCTGAGCCAGGATTGTCCACACACAGCTCTCAACATGGATTTAGCTGGCATCTTAGTGTGCTTACAGCACAAACAGTGCTTACAACTGCTACAGTGCTGACAGAACTAACAGTGTTAACCAGGTGGGAACCAGAAGGTGGGCGTTTTGCTTCTGTGATGACACCATTAAACCACTGTGGTATCAGTGGTAACCGAGTATGAATGCAGTGCAGAGTGGCAGTGATTAACTAGCCAGTGGGACAAACACACGGGGACAAGCACGAAAACTCACATGCAGCCAGACTGGTTACCTCGACAAGAACAAAGAAGTTTGGACTACAACAAATACAGGGAGCGTAACTCTTATCTTTACACTCTTATCTGTACATAACAAATCAGGCCTTTCTTATGCGCTGCTTGAGATTGAACGAGAAGTAAAATATTCATATATAACCCACATAACAATGAGCCAGAAATTCATACACTCATGCAGTCATGACTTAGTAATTCTCATATAACTCATGTCATTATGAGGCATTAATTCATTTATAACCCATGTAATCATAAAGGTTGGGATCATGTGATGAATGTGTTGTCAGGAGCAAAGAAGGAAATAGTATACAGAGCAAAATTTCACATAAGGAGGCAGGTTTGGTTGGACAGATGCACAACTTTATGTCCCATGTGGAACCAAGTAAACTTTAGATTATGTAAAGGTACGTTCTCACATTGTCACATGCCCAACCATGATACTTTTTTATGTCTAACCTATGTAATTTTACTTTCCTAAACCTAACCTACATAACTTTAAAGGTTAAATAACTTCTTTAACCCAACTTATATCACCCTTTTTGAGTATGTAACTTTATGTCAAGTATGTAATGTGACAATGCCCAACCATGATTCTTTTTTGAAACCTAACCCTACGTAACAACTTATCTCAGCGTAATCTATGTAACTAAGTGTAACTTAACCAAGTAACTTTATGTTAAGTACACAATGTGACAGCGCTCAGCTTTTCCTCAACCTAATCTCCGTAACTTTACTTACCTAAACCTAGCATCCATAATTTTACATGAAGTAGGCCTACATAATGTGACGACACCCAACCATGATTTTTTATATACGTCTAACCTACGTAACTTTACTTTCCTTAACCCACCTTACATAACTTTATGTGAAGTACATAACATGATGATGCTCAACCATGATTCTTTTGAGCTTTAAGTTAAGTACATGATGTGACAACACCCAACTATAGCCCTTTTCAAATAGGAATTGTGCAAATTTGCAGGAAAGCCCAATTAGACTTCGTTCAGCATTGGCAGTATAAAAACAAAATCGGGGAGTGCAGCAAAAGGCCGCCTGCCTACTTTTGGTCATACAGAATGTGCCTTTTTCGGGGCAACGTGGGCGTGAGCAAGTAACAAAACCTGTAGCTCAACGTGTGACATAAACAGTGACGTCCTTCACCGTTCCCGTCATTTGACGGTTAATGGCCTCTTCGTTTGCGAGGGCAAGGAGGGCACAATTCCTTGTCTCCCCAGTTGCTCATCTTTCCAGTTTCTCTCAGGTTGGTGTCGACATTGTTTGATTTTTCCTCTTGCTACTAGCTGCTCATTCCTGCTGTCAGCTGTTTTCTGTTTTTAAGTCCACCACCAGTGGGTTGCACGTGCAGCATCATCAACAGCTCCTCCCACAAGTCACCAACAGCCCCTCCCGTGGCAAAAGGCGCCTCGTTCTTTTTAAACCTTTCTTTTTAAACCAAAAAGGTCCCGCCAATATGTTTACCCCTACGTGGCGGAATATTGGGCACCTCGGATCAACTCACCAATCCGGTGTGTCTAAACGCTCAAAACGGCACAACAGTACCAGTAGGGTTGTTTATTCATTAAATGGACCTGCATTTGTATAGCACCTTTCTAGTCATCTGACCACTCAAAGCGCTTTTACACTACAAGTCACATTCACCCATTCACACACACATTCATACACTAGTGGCCGAGGATACCACTCACACACCGATGGAGGCATCATCGGGAGCAATTTGGGGTTCAGTACTCAAGGATACTTAGACTGGAGGAGCTGGGGATCGCACCACTGATCTTCCGATTGGTGGATGACCCGCTCTACCTCTGAGCCACAGCTGCCCTTAGATATCATACGAAAGGTTGTATGAGGATACATGGAGCAAAGAGTGGTTTCCAGCTGTATTACTGTTATGGATGTCATATGCAGCTCTTTCAACTGGTCCAAAGTTAAGTTTTAGTTTTATTTTTTAACAAGGAAGAAAAAAGAATCTAAGGCTTAAATTTAATGACGTAACTCTACCCCTAGTTTCCAGTACAGGAGTCCAGCACACTGCATTTAATTTTCAGTGCAGTCTTGTCCAACCTTTGTTGAATGAGCTTCTCTCAGAATTTTTTCATTTATCATCACCTTTTCCACAGGAGACATTCTGACATGTCAAAATAGGAAAATCACAGTTGTGAATAATGAAATGAATGACTGCTAAAGATCATTTAGCTGCTTTGATTTCAGGGTCCTGGTACTGTGCATGCTGGCTCATGGTCAGTCTCGCTGGAGCACTTCAGTAGAGCAGAGCCATCGTTAGAGTTATTGGTGACACCTGTGCTTCAGTCAACAGTCAAACTGTCTGCAGTGAGAAAGACCTATTGTGGTAGATTTTATGCTCCTAAGCTGCCATTTGATGCAACAACATACACATTTTCCAACAATAAAGGCCAACTATTCCAATAACTTACAATAACAGATGGTTTTATTTTGCAAATCGATGCATATCAAAGCCCCTTAAAATTTGTATTTCTGTATAGTACTGCATGACTAAATAAGAAACAATTGAAGTTTAAGTTTGAGAGACAAACATCCTCATAGTTGAACTCAAATGCTCAGCTAATCTGCTTCATCAGGTCTGTGTGGGTGTCTGATCAGATTTTATTGATAGCGTCAATATGTGCAAACAAACCACACGACTGCCATCAGATATCTTGATTCAAATGCTGTTAAACTTCAATCCGCGCATGGAAATATAGAAATACATCACCTTTTTTCCAGTTGACGATTTTCCCTTTCGAACCAGCAAGAAAACCACAGAAAAAAAAATCACAATAAAGACGTCTTTCATGTGAAATAATCCAACACACTGGGAGAGGATTGTGTGTTCATGTTGGACTCCCTCAGTCATAATGAGAGGACTGATTGAGAACAAATGTTTTCAGGGCCTTTAAGATATTAATTCATATGTAAGCTGTTATTTTTACAACCTGATGAATCTTACTATATGTTGAAATGTGTTTCTGGATCTTGCAGCTACTGGAAAACTTTTTATGGACTGTATCGAGGGGGGCTGATAAAACACACATCTGTCCAGCTCTTAAATAAGAGGCTCTGACTGTATAAATGAGCTGTCCATTAACAAGCTGCTGCGTGGAAATTATGAGCAGCAGCATCAGGAAAGAGGCTGTAAAAGTCACAAAGAGACAATATAACCTTCAAGGTATTAGCTTACTGCTGCTGCTGGGAAACCAAATGCAGAAACTTTATCTCAGATGCAGATTATGAAAAGCATTCCTCAATTTGCATTTATTAAAAAAGATACTGTAGTTGTTGCGGGTGAAAACTGAATCATCCAAGTCATGCTTGGCAGTTTTGTTTCCTCTTGTTGGTGCCTAACCGACTCTTTTATTTACTTTTTTAGCAGTAAAGGGTAGATTTTATTTGAGACTTTTGACCCTGAACTCTTCTTAAATCCATACCTGTCGTCTCTTGAGGCAGGTGTCCAGTCTGGTGTGGTGCTTTCTTATTTTACCACGTTACCTGTTCTATCTCTTTGTTTAACACACAGTGACAGACAAGCATGGAAATAATCACACGCATATGATGCTGTCTTTTTTTAACCGTCGTAGTCTCTTATCTTTATGGTGGATTTCCGGCACATTTCTCAGCCACATCCTGTGCCTTGACAGCCTACTCAAGCTTCTATCAAACACAACAGACTACAAAATGCCACCCACGCTTTATGACACCGAAACTTTGTGATTGATATTTCTGCTTCAAACAGGTTTGTTTCTTGCATGAGAATAACATTTGTGGGTTTTGTGCAGTGTCTCTTCTGTGCACATATGTGTTTAAAAATGCTGCAAGTGTTGAGCACAAGCACCAAACCTCTTCCTTATTTCTAACCAACCAAAGAACATCTGCACTGATCCATTCATTTGACCGGAGGCACTAACGGCCCATCAGTAACTGTGACGCACACCATGCTTGAGAAAGAGCATGCTGGTCTGAGCTGTTTCACCACAGAGTCTCAACTATGTCCTGCAGGCTCTTCTGCTTCCTCTTCTCAAAGCTGCTCATTTCACATCACTGACAGGCTGTAACAGGGAACGGACCAGTAGGAACAGTTTTTTATGTACTGTGTCTTAAGACCGTGAGCTCAGTGATCAGAACTCATCAGAAAAAGTGAGCAAAAAGAGTAAGAAATGCAGTTGCAATGGAGCATGGATGGATTGCCACATGGAGCTACCAGGCACAGCTCCAGGGGGCGGAGAAGTCAAGGGGCATCTACACCAGAGCTTCGTTATAAAGTGACATTTCTTGTTGCAAAGTCAAACAGTTCAGTAAAAAATCAGGGGTTTCTTGTTTTTCACTCCTTCACTGCTGATCTTGATCCATGTCCTTTAATATTTAAAAAAGTAATCCACCAATTTAGTCAGTGGCTTGACATAAATATTTTTTGATACTGTTTGAACTGTGGCGTGAATTAGAGTTATGCTTGTGAATCTGAGGGATAATCTTGCAAGTCAAGAAAGTTACACTGTTGACGTGTAAGACTGTATAAATAGGTACATAGAAAGACTACACAACTCGTGTAAGTGACATCCTAGCTTTCTCTATTTCTGAATCTAAGATGCCTGTGTGTTTCATAGTGGGATATATTCACATGAGAAACAGGTTTTCCTCATTCTTCTGCTTTCCCACTGATAAAAAGAGCAGGAGTCACTGGATAAAACACACTTTGTAAGATAATGTTACATTTGTGAGTGGACCATAGAGTGGTACAGTGGTTAGCATTGTTGCCTCACAGCAAGGGGGTTCCCGGTTCTAATCAAGGGTGGGGGGATTTGAACCTCAAGGTGGAAGAGCCCTTCTGTGCAGAGCTTGCACGTTCTCTCCATGTCAGCATGGGTTTTTCCCAGTTTCTCCAGCTTCCTCCCACAGTCCAAAGACATGCAGGTTAATTGGTGACTCTAAATTGTCCGTAGGTGTGAATGTGAGTGTGAATGGTTGTCTGTCTCTATGTGTCAGCCCTTTGATAGTCTGGTGACCTGTCCAGGGTGTACCCCGCCTCTCGCACAATGTCAGCTAATTCAAATGAAATCAAAATATTATTTGTCTTTTGCTATTGACTACCATCCATATTTCTTCTGAAATAAGGTCCTATTGTGGAAACCACAAAAGGAGGGACTTCACCTTTCTACTGCACTCCTACAACACTGTCAGAGACACAACAGGCAATTTACAAAAACAGATGAAAATTGAGATATAGTCTTTTTTTATTACATTCATTATCATTTCTCAATAAAACAAGAAAACTTGCTTTGTTTATTTCCCCTAGAACTGTAATCAATAGGTAAATTAAAATTACTGCCAAGCAGTTGTATGCCTCTGCGACCCAGTCAAGTTGCACTGACAGTTTACATCTGTGAAAACATGGATGCTTCACACACTGACCCTCCCTGAAAGCCCTCTTGAAAATATTGCATTAACAAAAATGAGACAGGGGCAAGGTCACAGTGCCCTTGACCTTTGGCCATCAAAAGCTAATCAGTTCTTCTTTAAGTCCAAGTCAACGTTCGTGCAAAGTTTGAAGAAATTCCCTCAAGGTGTTCTTGAGATACCTTGTTCACAAGAATGGGATGTACGGATGTAGCAATGGACCACTCGAGAACATAATGTGTCACGATTAGTGGATTAACAAAAAATGAAATGAGCATAAGCAAAACTTTCTTGGTCTTTTGGGGTTTTTTTCTCCATTGTTTTCTGAGGTTTTTGATGTCAAACTCAATTTGATCTCAAGTGGACTGGACCAGTAAAACCACTGCATGACAGCCTATAAACCACTTCCATTTTTCTTCCCTCTCTTAGTGTAAAAATGTTCATGCATTTACATAACAAGTCACAAACAGTCTGAGATGTCTTATGAAAGATGAAAATTAAGTGCAGTTTCAACAAGATGTCTCAGTTTTTCCACATTCAGTAAGTCTACTACTCAGGTGTCATGTACATTTCCACTCCAGTGTAGTAATGCTGGCATCACCACACCAAAATAAAGCAGAAGTTACTGAGAAGGCAGGGTACGTTATCCACTGCCTTACAGATCATTTACAATTTTGAAGTTTTGGCAGTGGCTTAGCAACAGGGCTCCACCAATAAGATGCAAGCATGTCACAGATTCGTTTGTAGAGATGCTGCTGGCTGACTTTTTCTTTTTGCACAATGTTCACTATCTTTCAATATGACCACAATAAGTATTGTTTTTATTCTTTCAGAGAACTGTATTCTGCTCGGGGTGGAAAAGCCTCTGAAGCGGCATTGTACATGAAGTAGGCTACTCACTGTTTAACTTTATTAGGTGTACAAAGTCCAAATGATTAATTAATTTATCTAGAAATTAATGGACAGTCTTAATTTCCACCTACAGATTGCAGGTATGACTTTAAAATGTGATGCACTGTGTAGAAAAAGATTTCTTTACTGCAGTATTTTATTATCAGACACCAGTATGGTATTTTGGGGGCATGCATTTTTAGTTTTTGGTGTTTGAGTCGGATGTTTCATCTGAGAAAGGCCGTAATCCAGCCTGTTTCAACAAAATAAGAATTTTTATACATTGTGGCGTTAATTTAGAGATGGTAACACTAAAGATTATAATAAGAAATTCTTCTTAAAAAAGCGGAAAAACAGCCCAAGAGGCAGAATCTGACCTCTGATCTGCAGCTCATACTCAGATGGCTGCAAAACAAATTCACCACTTAGTCTTGAAATCAGCACTGGTGTTTTAGCAGTAGGGCGACATCTGAACATTTACAACAGTGTATTTACAGCCAACCCCCTGTACTAACCGCCCACTGGGTTAATTGCTGAGCACCCTCCTTGTTTGGGCCCTCTGTCTCTCTTAAATGGCCCTTTCACACATTGTTTTTAGTGTACCATCATCTTGAATAATTATCCCCTTGTTATGCAGTCAAGCCATTCACTCTAAACCCATGTTTCAAGCAGCGGCGAGCTTGCATAACAATCCCTTCTGTCACCCCCCCTTCTGCTTCTCCTTAATGTGCCCACAACAGTCAGAGGGCTCGGCTCTAACACATGGCCACATACCATCGCTCACCATCATCAACACTCCTGACGCATCTGTGAATGAGCGGCAGAGGACAAAAGCGTTCAACGCTGGAGAGAGTGACCACCATGACCTCATGGGTCAGCTGGAAGCCAGGAATGAAAAGACTCCAAGCGACCCCCGCCCAACACACACACACACTCCCAGTGAGCTCTTGGACAACTGAGGCCGCCATGGGAATATGGGAGTGTGAAAGAGGAGGAATCAGCATTCGTCTGCAGGAGCTGAAAGAAAGCGGTTGTGTTTGGAATTTTGGGTCATGCCTTTCTCCGCACATTCCTCACTATCCTCCCAACAATAAACTGTGTCATAGGCGATACAACAGCCTCCATTCTGGATACCTTGTGCCACAAAAAAAGCCTCAAACCATCCGAAGCCAGACGCTAACCTCTAGAACTCGAGCGATAACATTCTTAAACCGAGGAAGAGTTGTGGAACCGTGAAGGCCTGCTATATTTAAAAGTATCACATGAAGTGGGACACATCTCCGCTTGGGAAATTACAAACAGATTGTGTGTACACTCGAGGTCAGAGCGCTAACTTCAGTTTGGCAGCAACAGATTTCCACAAGCAGTTGTGGCTTGCGGAACAGAATAGCTTTTCTTGCAAGTTCTGCACAAAATAAAGAGCATATAATCTGAAAATGACACATATTTTATTTTTAGGAACCGTCACTTTAGGCAGAAAACAAATAAAACAGGATCGATCTGAATCATCTAAAGAAGATATCAAACTTGTCTCTTACAAAATGTCGAACAATCACAAATCGAAACGGGTTATTTACTCAGCTGTCAAAATAAAAGTTGGTGCATGCAGTAAAAACTGAAAAATCCTTCATTCTGTACATAAAGCAGACATGTAAAAATAAATAAATAATTTAAAGAACAAAAAGAAAGTTATGTACAGCTGTGAAACACAGAGCGCTCCAGAATGAAGCCACATATTCACTGGTCAAACATGAAGAGGTGCACATGTCGCTTTGGTCTCAGTGTCTTTGGGGACGCTTGCACTTTTTTTCTTTGGCAGTTTAGTCCAACAGTCAGTGGTGCTTTGAGTCGAAAGTCTGTGAAGTCTCAGTGAACAGCTCTGTTTGCTGCTCACAGTTTGCTCTCCTCCTCCTCCAGCGGTCGGTTCAAGCCCGGGATGAATTTGAGGAGACGTCTGCGGAAGCTTTTCTGTTTGGGCTTCCTCTGCAGCGAGTTGAATCCTCCCTGCTTCTCCACTGGGGCAGATGAAGATGACGACGATCCCCTCATGTAGCTGCGTGTGCTGGCGCTGCGGGTCAGCTGCGTCTTGGCTGATGTAAAGAGCTCGCTGGCCGGTCGGAGACGTTGCTGCTTCTTCTGTGGCTGCTCTTTGTTTTTCTCAGTGTTGGTGTTATCCACGCTGTCCATGCTACCGTCTTGGTACACGCAGGTCTGGTAGAGAGGGTCATCCTCAGTGGCTGTGCTAAGGAAGCTGGCGCTGCTGCTAGTGCTGCCAGTGCAGCGGAGGGCTCTTTGAGCGGCAGGGCTGGGAGTGCCGAGGCTGCCGTACACACCTGCTGACTCCAGGGATTCATAGATTGCAGCATCACTCAGCACAATGCCTACAGGAGAGAAGGGCAGAGTTAGGATGGTGGACTACCAAACACATCCACACTTACATGTTTTCATTTTTAAACAGCATATCACAACAAAAAAAATCACCATACACATAAGTGTCTCAGAAATAATCTCAATCCATACTTGCTCACCTATAAAAATGAGCATCACATTACCATTCACATACAGTGAGCATGCACATGCTGATGTAAACAAGAACTAGACTGTCTACTCTGTGGTTGGTTGCTTAGTTAAAGAAAATACTACCAGATAGCAAAAAGTAAGTCTAGAGGTTTCTGTGCTTGAAACAAACACGAGGTGGAACTGTTACTGAAACTAACACAAGTATAAGGTTGTCAAGGTGGCAGAAAACAGATTGGGAGTCATTGCAAAGCAAATATGGTGACATATCAGATTGTACTAGGAGCATTATCCATAAATGTAGGACGCCATGGCAATGAAAAGGAGTACCTGCACAAGAAGCATGAAATCATAGGTATGCAGACCTAGATATAATATTTTGGCTTGACACATGATCACTGTGAAAACCCAATCGGGGTCGAACGAGGCGAATGTGGGTGTCTACATCATCGTTTTCAAAAGTCTCCATTTCAACCCGCCCAGACTAAAAGGAGTTTTCAAACTAAAATGAGGTCAGCAGCTATTTAAAAATCTTTTTTAGGGGTTTCAAAAAGCCAGAGTAGCGTGGACACGAGGCATAAAGGTAGCAATACTTTTTTAAAAGGCGTGTTAAAAGGAGAATGTATCAGTGTGGCTGTAGGCTTAACTTGTAGGTTTATGGCTGAGCAACAGGCATGCAAGAAACTATTCAAACTGGGACCAGTACACAGCATTTCCTGTTTTATGAAAATGAACACTGGTGTAAAATGTTTGTTTTATCTGCTGTGAATCATGTTTCTTCCCCCTTTTGAAACCAAAGAAAACAATGACAAAAAATATTCAAAAAAGATGATTAAAAGATTTAAACCCTGAACAGTTTGATATGTGTGTATGTATAAGAATGTAGTGTTGACACAGAGTGGACAATCCTGGTGAAATAAGGAAAAGTGAATGAACCAAATTTATAAAACCTACCATTAACAAGCCTCTGCTCCTGCACCATCAATGATCGATACTCAACCCTCTTCTCATGAAGAGTTTGCTACAAAAGAAAGATGGCGATATATTAAATGATGGTGACAAGAAAACCACAACAAACACTGTAAAAACAACTCATGACAAAAGAACTTTGACTCTGAAGTAACTTAAAAAACGATGCTACAAAGTCAAAACATTAATTGAAACAATAATGGGTCAACAGATGTACAACAGACTTTCACACAGAAACTTCTCAAAGCAACTAAAGACTGAAAAAATAATAATCTGTGTCCACACTGCAGATGCAGTGAAGTTACTTGTTGCGTCAAAGGGACAGCTTGTGTAAAACGGAAAAACTGCGTTGACAAATAACAGGAGTTGCAGGCTACAACTAACAGGAAGATGACGTATTAGAGGGCTTTCCTGATTACCACCAACTGATATGCATGTTAATACAGACATGACTGTGTCAGTTTTATCATAGTGATTTAAGCAGTTATCAATCTGTGTTTTTTTCTCTTTTCCTACATACATGATTCAACAACTGTCGTATTTAGTGTGAAATCAGCATCTATCAACACCGCACACATGCAGAGTGCTGAGCAGCAGGTTAATCTTTAAAACGCTGGATTAGTATCTCAGAGAGTGTCTGTGTTGCAGCTCTCACACACTCGTGGATTAGAGCGGGACAGCTGCTGTAATCTTTGGGGGGAAAGCTGGCAGCTTTTTAACAGCCTCGAGTTTGAGAATGTCTGCAGCGATCAGTGAACTGCTGATGTAACAGGTGGTGCTGCTAGGGAGACAGGTGTGGAGGGAGGGAGGGGTGGGAGGGGTGGTGTCTATATCTAGCATGTAATATAATGTGTGTGTGTTGTGAGGGTGGTGGACACACACAAACGGGCTGACTCACCACTGACAAACAGTGAAAAAGTGCCGCAGCAACGGTAAAACAAGAAAAGCTCACCTGCAGATACTGCAGCCGGGCCTCCAGCTCCGCTTTTCGGATTGAGTCACTGTAAACTGTCTCCAACCTTTAAGTGTAAAACCAGAAGGCAGTAGAGTTAATAAGCGTAACAGGAAGCACTCATAAAATCTACAAGGGCAGAAAACAGCGATTAAAAAAAAAAAAGTTGGACCATATGAAAGACGCTTTTCATCAGACGGTGGCGGGAATGAGTCTGATGTCAGTTTACAAGAGAGCGAGAAGGATAAGAACATATACAATTTCCACTCAAGACACTTCAATGTGGTAAATCCTTTGAATTACATGAGTGGGCGACCGACTTATAGAGCTGGTTTTCACTGTTACAGTTTATACAGTCTTGTAAGTATAATTTGATGATGTAAGTCTATAAAATCTGTGCCTTCTCTGCCACTCTGATGCGGTACACCTCACTTTTTTAGCAGCAGCTCTAGAAGCTTTCAGACAGGGGCCTCGCTAATTGTCCCTTTAATCTTTTACAAGCAGAGGAGGAGGATGAGGAAGAAGAGTGGTTCAGATTAAAACCCCACTCAGCACTCAACTCAGCTGAGAGATATTGAATCCTAAGAGCCATGACTGATATATGTAAGTTGACAAATCTATTTTAACTCAATAAAATGGAGTTAAAAAAAACACCAAAAAATAATTTCTTGATTATTTTTGAACTTTTAAGCTGCTTCATTAGAACTGCTTGATGGATGGTTGAACATCTTCTAAAACTACGTCCTCCTGCACCTTTTCGATGTCAGATTAGGGGTCTGTGTCTGACCTTTCCTCCAGCTGTCCAAAACTGACAATCTGGCATTGACACCCACTTCATGCAGGAGTACAGTCAGGGTCTGAACTTCTCTCTCTGCCTCTTTTTTTCCCACTCTCGACTATTTCTGGCTTTTTTCACGTGAGTGCAGCTCCATGAATGTCTTCCAGGAGAGCTGGTCTCAAAACGTGCTTTGTTTTTCCCCATATTTTCAACGTCTCTCTGTGATGACTGGCTTTTCAACCCGCCTATGGCCATTACTATAAATACTTTCCCTATCCTTCCTTTCAAAGATAACCTCGCTCAGACTATGAACTGACAATTTTTTACAGTCTGAGGCAAAATCTTCCAATTACTACCTTTGTCTTTGTCCAAACAACAGCCCAAAAAAACATATGCAAAATTAAAAAAACATATCAGAAGCTTTAATCAACAAATGCTTTGGGTTTTCTTTGCTAAGTTAATAACTTAAACTGGTGTTTATCAAACTGTTTCTGTCACTCCCCCATTCGGAAAATAATTCATGCCCCCATTCATGTAAACTGGACTTAATTTTTATTGACCGTTAATAAAACGTGTAATACAAACTTGAATTTTATCCACAGTATCTTAGAACTACAGAAGCTGGAAACAGCTGTGCCTGCAATCATTTCTTTTTCACGCTGTTATCTCATGATCACAAGTTAATTATTTTATCTTAAGATAAGAAGCTTTGTGCCATATCAACACGCATGCAGTAAATGTCTGTAAATGTAAATGTCTTGACAACTGTAGCAAAAGCTGAAAAAGTCGAATCAAAGAGTTCAATCAAGGTCTAACAGTTCAGTCATGAACCCTCCCCGACAGCCATGACAGTGATCCTTCAGAGTGAAGTCAATCAGAGCCCAGTTGTTTAGATGTAATGATCCGATTTCTGCTATCGTTTTGAATCAAATCTTGAAAATGGGTTGTTCAAGAGAAAAAGAAGATTCTGAAATCAGATTAGATTACATAATCCAGTCCTTGTTTTGATCTGGAGCAAACCTTCAGTATGTGTTGTTCAAAACTTTGTGTAGGAATGGGACACCTTTGATCCAAAAAGAACAGAGTCATCATGATCCCAGCAGAAAGGTGGATTCAGGATGGATTTCAAGAACAAAATGTAGTGAAACTTTTAAATTAGTCAAATATATATACATTTATCAGTATTTTGCATTTGATTTGTTAAAACACTTAAAGTGACCTCACGCTGCTGTTGTTTACAGAGCTAGTAGCCTACATTATGATATGTAGTCTCATTTGGAACACTGGTTATCCTGATTTGGTTTGTATTTGTATCACAAAGATCCAGGGCTCAGGTGTGATCTTATGAACCAGACACTCATTTTTAAGTTCTCCATGAGTATCTGGTCATCTTGAGAAAACAAAAGTCCTTTTCTCCAATAAACGATCCTGTTATCTTGAGAAATCAGCCATTTGTTTTTTAATGAATTGACATACATAAAGAAAATGAGCTTTGTGATCTTGAGATAATGGCATTAGAAAATAATAAGTATGGCTGTTTTCAGCTTTGTACAGAGCGTTATTCTCCTCTTACTAGTTAGATACTGTTGTTAAACTTTGCCTGAACTGCCAGGGTCATTAGACACCAGAGACACCAGGCTCTCTATTTTGAATGTGACTCATTTGTTCGCACAACAAACATCACCTGTTTTTATTTTCTTTCCTGCTAAGACAAGTCCCTTATGTAATTTACATTTGGTTTCCCTTTGAATACGTAATTCTAAGCTGATCTCTGTCCTGACGGCCTGGTTTCATTGGTTTTTGTTTCCACATGAATCAGATTCCTTAAACTTTCAGTTAAATGACTAAACTGCTTCCAACTTTCTGAGAAATAAACATATCATTTCCGCACTAGAATAAGTGGAATATGTTTGTTATTACTTAAATAAAAACTTGAGAGGCATAACTAACAACAGAAAACATTCCTGCAACATCCACAGCTTGTGTTGTTTTCAGTAAATCTGTACCTGAGTGTGTTGCCACAGGCCCTGATGAGCTGAACGATCTCCTTGTGTAGAAATCCCTCCACAGTGGCCTCGTTCACACTTGCGATGGTGTCCCCTGCACACACACAATCAACATGTGTGTTAACCAGCAGCCATCAGCTCAGGATGTACTTCAATCCACTGCGGCTTCAATTAGTACAATCTGCAGCCGACTTTGAGCCCAAATTAAACCTCGACACATGTGCAACACAAATGTGGATGGCCATGCGCGTGCAGTCGTGGCATACAGCTTGTAACTGAACTGAAGTCACCTCATTGGAAAGAAGTTTATTT
Source organism: Cephalopholis sonnerati (assembly GCA_019142605.1). Classification (NCBI taxonomy): domain Eukaryota; kingdom Metazoa; phylum Chordata; class Actinopteri; order Perciformes; family Serranidae; genus Cephalopholis; species Cephalopholis sonnerati. Next base: position 8,327,035 of record JAGQAX010000011.1, on the reverse strand, counting down.
GAAACATGTTAGAGTCATGTGTGTTTATTTATCTGTGAGAGTCAGTTCCACTTGAGATTTATTAGATGTGGTGTGAACTCTCATGCGTGACAGCAGCCTTTGTGCGGTTTCAGAACAAAGCCTATTTTCCCCTTTTCAAAAACCACCGCCTAATCTGCTTCATGCGATGAAGTCACTGCGTTCACTCCGAGAGGCAGGGAACAATAGAGCGAGCATGTGAGGAATGTAGGAAGTGAAACTGAAGTGACATACACAGGTCGGATGAAGGATGGGGGCGGAGAATCATCTTCCCTTTTTTTTTTGAGACACTGACGTAGATGTTCACGCTGGGACCGGCCGGTTTGAGACTGCGTGGTCACCAGCTCGAAAACCAGAAGCAATTTATAGAAGCTAAGTGAACAACTGCTGCGGTGCTCTTTGGCACGACATCGAAGACACAGCTTCCTCTTTTCATCTAGGGCTGCAACTAAGGATTATTTTCATTGTTAATTATTTTCTCCGTTGAGTGATTGATTGTTTGGTCTTTTAAATATCAGCAAAGGTGAAAAATGTCATCAGTGTTTCTGAAAGCCCAAGATGACGTCTTTAAATGTCTTGTTTCCACCATAGCTCAAAGATGTTCAGTTCACTGTTATAGAGGAAGGAAGCAATATGAAAGTATTTTTATATATGGAGCTGGAATTTGATTATTTTTGCCTTTTTTGCTTGAAAATGACTCAAATTAGTTGGTGATCAGTTTTAACTGTTGACAATAAGGCTGCACGGATTGGGAAATTCTGGGGCGATACGCCTTAAGATGTCTAAAATAAAAATTTGGCAGATAAACAAAATAAACAACAACAACAATAGAATTGGTACATTCTATTGTTGTTGTTGTTTATTTTGTTTTTGTAGTTGTTTATCCCCCCTTTGTATAAGGAAAACAAAAAAATCTTCTTCACAAAAAAAGCTGAGCTGTTTTCTGTTTCCTTCACTATCTTTGAATGAGCACAAATTCAATCAGACAAAGTTATGAACCAACCTTTAATATAGCCTTTCACATTGAAAACATCTTCAAAAACTGCATCAAATGCCTTTTCAGTATATATAATATATCATGACGTGGTATGCATTTAGCATATTTTTAGAGTATGCAGTACCTTTACAGTTATTCTTTGTCATGGTTTTGGATTGCTACAATAATAATAAACATACATTTGCATCAAGCAAGCATATTGGTCCACTCCCATATTGATAAGAGTATTAAAAACTTAAAAAATGTCCCTGTAGGGTATATTTAGAACAGATAAAAAATATGCGATCAATCGTGAGTTAAAAATAGACAATCACGCAAATAATTGCGATTAAATATTTTAATCGATTGACAGCCCTAATTTGAACACATCAAGATAATGTCATAATTTGCCTTTGCCTAATACTCATATTTATTGCAGAGAGCTTGAACGCATCATAATGTAACTTTATGCCAATCTCAGCATGGATTTGTCGTTCACAATGAAGCGATATCAGAGGAAAAAACTACAGTACCTCCTCTGACAGATCAATAGTGAGTTTATGGCGTCCTTTCGTCCCAGCAGTACCCCAAGGAAGATCTCTGTTTGGCCCAACACATTTTCTCCAGGACGATGGTGACACAACATAAAAACACTGGCCACTGCCATCGCTGACTGTCATCTTATTTGCCAATAGGTTGATGGCATTTAACAAGGCGAATATTGGCCTATACAGATGTGCGGCTGATAAAATCAGTGCAACCCTAGTTGACAACTACTCCCTTCACACTTTGACAAATATTTTCCTGTACATATTTCCTCTTTTCAAATCACTGTCGCACACTGGTTCTATCTTTGAGGATTTTATTTCATTTTTTTAAAAGGACCCAAAAGGGACGTGTTTGCCAAATAAAAATAACACTTCCTTTCAAACTGGAGTTGGAGAGGTTGTCTTTGCTTTACTCTCTCTGGCACATTGGTGAGAGGAGCTGGCAAATTTGTGTTGGCTGAAATAGCTGCTCGCTAAGTTGTTTGTTGACTGGAAAATGAGTAGGCAAACAGTCATATTTGTACTTCCCTAAACAGCCGGACCCGAGACAGACGAGTGCTTTTGTTGACGTACTGTACACGAGTGTCAGCTGGCAAACACAAAAAGAGGACAAGTTGAACCAGAAAAAAAAAAGAAAAAAACTCCTGACACGCTCACTTCCCCTCATGTCTATTACAAGTGTTTTCCAGGTTATTTTAGGCTCTGACAAAAAAGAGGAATACAAACACAAACTCACCAACTTTAAGTCCTGCTTGCTGAGCTGGGCTGTCATCGTGCACCTTGCACACAAACGTGCACATCTCCACAGAGTTTTGGTCCTGATGGTGCAGGCCGTAAGTCTGAAAGAAAAAAAACTATCACTCTCAAAAAAGCTGTATAAATACGTCCTTCTTACTTACGTAAAGGAATTGTTTTACACAATGGCATTGATGTCAGCAGTTTTGAAATAATGTGTCCATACACAACACAACACAAGTGATAAACCAATGAATGACAAACTGAGCGAGTTGTGACTGACAGCGCAGGAAGACAGATCATATCTGTAACCATGCAGAGACGTGGCGCCATCATGCAAAGTTAGAGGTTTGTTTCTCTTGTCTGATTGAACAGAAAGTGCTGATAGGCTTTTTCAACAGTAAAGGACAGGTTCACTTTTTAAAACAGACACTGACATGATCATAGGTACATTAAAAGTCACTGTAATAGTTCCTCCTGTCCATAAATGCAGCTTCATTGTGAGGGCCTGACGCACCAAGCCGCCAGCCGGTCAATGTCAGGCTGTCAGTGAGAGTCTGTTGCCCTAGTTTTTGTGGTCTGTCCCTCATCAGCTTCTTATTTAGGCTTTTATTTGGCTGATTTAGCATTTTGAATCTGCATCAGAAACAGCAGAGCCTGTTGAGTTCAGGTGCAACTTTTTGGTCGAGACGCAGGAAACATGAGGCGATGCAACAGTTGGCCTTTGTTGCCACTATTCTTTGATGTTGGCTTGATCTGTCAGGGCCTTCAGAGATGAGGGATAAACTCTATTCTGTGCAAAAATAAACACCTAAGCTGCATAAATGACTTCTAAGGCAGGGCTGAGGCAATTCATCAATGTAATGGATGTCATCAATTACAATTCATTTCAAAATATGTCAGTTTTACTGTTGTTCTTAAGGGAAGAGGACATAAATAATCAAATATTATATCTTTAAAATACATTATGAATTAGTGGTTGGATTAATTGACTAATAAAGACTGCAGCCCTACTCTGAAGATCAGCTGATTATTTTGATGCTTTAGCTGAATTAGATCGACCAGTCAAGAGGACATCTTCCAAAGTTTCAGTCATTTTAGTACAACATCCCCTCTTCTGTGTATTACTGTCCCTCCAAGAAAACCCAGAAGCACAAAGTGGAAATCTCCCACCCAAAAATACTGTATCTTGACAAGATGAGTGTTGGATGGATTTCTATGTAAATAAAGGGGAGAATTTCTTTATGCCAGTATGGAAAGGAGAGAAAATAACAGCGACTGATAATTCATTCAATGTACATATGGGCACGTTCGCACTGTTTTAAGAAAGTGTGATCCTTTAGGGCCCTGACACAACCAGTCTGTCGCCATAGTTTTTGTAGTGTGACCCAAACTGTTGGCACTAGTCGGCCCTTTTTGGCTGTTTTTTGGTTGATTTATGTGTTGAGTCTGTGTTGGGGCACGTCTTTGAGAGAAATCACTCTGATTGGCGGTTCAGCTCAGTGCATAAGAAGAGAAACTGAAGTGAGGAAAGCAAACAAACAACTTAAGTCAACAAGGGAGTGACATCAAAACCGTTATATTAGGTAAGATTATTTTTTTCTTTTGCCATTGATACTCTTCTGCAGAAACAGTTCATACTGGTCTGTGTTATTGTTCGTTGGCACACGGTAAATATAATTTGTTCTGTCAACATTGGGTTGTGTTGTTAATGTGCTAACTGGCTAACTAGCATCTTGAATCCGTCCTGTTAATCTTGCAGATTCCCTTTTTGAATGACGTATATAGGCTACCACTACCTGTTGTAATGGAGAGTTATTTCCTCTCATGTAGGCGCAGAACAAACATGCTGTTGGGTTGTTGGCTGTAGTCTTTGTGGTGTGTTCAAGTGCAACTTTTTGGCCTGGTGACATGAGGTAACACAACAGTCAGCCTTTGTCATCACTAGTGTGATGTTGGTTTGTCTGGGCCTTTAAACTGACAGTGAAATCAGCCACTTTATAAACCTGCTGCTCCTACAAAACTCCCAAGAGAGTTGAGCTTAATAAAAGCAGAACATTGTTGTAGCTAACAAGATACCCCCTCTTTATTATTTGTTGAATATTTTGTTGTCTTGGAAACTGTTTTTTGTTACTTCCACATGTATTTGCATGCTCTTCCTTGTTTCAGTCACCACAGTCTCCCTGCAGAAGGTAAGAGCACTGCAGGCAACAGATAGACTTCCTGTTGTCACGCAGCCGTCAGTCAGTCAACACGAGGCTGAAACTGTTCAGGGCCTTTCCCTCAACAAACATGTCCAGAGACTCACACGGCGATGAGAGTGTCTCGCAAAAAAGCAAACAAGTTATCAAGCTTTCCATCTGCTACAGTCAAGTGTTCCTATTAAAACATGGATCCCACTTGGACGAGTGTCTTTTGGCTGGCTCACTTCCCTCTCAGCAGAACCAAAGATAAACACGTAACCATGCAAATATCGTTAAAATGCAAATATGACATTTGCATGCTGCATCCTCAACTTCACATCCGTGTTAACATAACAGGCACTGAGGGAGAAAAACCACCAGGAAAAGAAACTCATCTCTCTCTGCTGCACTTAAAACTGACCCTCATGAGCTCACTTCCTTCTGGCCACAGGCGGGGAGGAAGGGCGGGAACCTCCAGCGAAACTGTAAATAGTACAAACTGTCTTTTCCTCCACTTACAGAAACTTGAACACGCCAAATCAACAAATAACCATTTCAGGAAACTATTTAAAGAATGAGGTCTGCTTCACAGAGCTGACATTGTGAGTGCGCAGCGCTTCAGGGCGACAGAGAGAGATCAGGGAGATATTGAGGTCAAATGTGCGAAGCGTCTGCCTGCTGAGAGGGTGAGAGTGAGGCAGGTATTACATGGGAAGCGTGTGAGCGAAACCACACAGCTTAAAATATAGACGCTGGGAAAAAATAAAAACATCTCCTCTTCTCTCTCGAGTCATGGGACTAACACTCAACGAGTTATTCTACTGATGCGTGACCTTTCACCCCCGCCGGAGCAGGCAAATGCTCGGATTAAGAGATTTACAGGATAAGATGTGCACGCTTCAGTCACTCAAGTTTCATCATCTGTTGACAGAGATGTAGCCGATCAGGGATATCCTGTTAAATGGCACTCGAGAGGTTAAGAGCCCCCCCCCGATTCATTTGTGTTAATCCTCTTACCTGGATCTCAAAACCAAACGTCTCCTCTTCCTTTTTCTCCAGGACCACCACCTTTCTGGAGAAGAAGAACGAGATATTGTCATTTTTACTGCAGCTATCACAACTAGGTTTGCAACAGTGTGAAACTTTCAGTATGTAAACCATCTCAGAAAATATCATGGTGTCATAGTATACGTATACTTGGTTACAATGATGTTTAAAGGAATGAAAACAGATGGGTTTTTGTTTTTAATGGAAGTATGTAGAAAAGCTCTGACAGGCAGTAAAGGGAGAGATTCTTTATCCACATTGATGAGCATGTGTACACCATATGATAACTGTCAGTTCTCATACTACAGTATACCAATTTAAAGGTATTCCACTGCAACCCTAATTGCAACTTTTTTATGTCCTAAGATTCCCCCTAAGTTTTCTTGTCAAATTAATGTGAGCTGTGTAATTAGGCGAGCAATAAATCAGCACTATTCTGATAATTAATTAATTGTTTTGAGGAATTTTTCAAGCGGAAATGGTTCCAGGTTCTCAAATGTGAGTAATTGCAGCTTTTCTTGATCTTAGGGCTCCGACAGTCAGTCGTTGGCTGTTGATGAGCGTCTGTCGCCCTAGTTTTTGTAGTGTGTCCTGCACCGTTGGCACCTGTCGGCCATTGCCTGCTTTTTTTGGGCTGATTCAGCATTCATCGGCATCACAGACTACGGAGCTCATTAGTGAATGAAATCACTCCGATTGGCGAGTCACCTCACACACAAGATGAAAAACGGAAGTGAGGAAAGTAAACAAACAGCTTAAGTAAAGAGGTAAGGAGACTGAAACAAGCTTTTTACATTACATGCTCACGTTTAATATTATTTGTTCTTTTAACATGGGGTTATGCTGTTAATGTGCCAACTGGCTAACTAGCAACTAGCATCTTGAATCCATCCTATCATTGTTCCAGCTTCCCTTTTTTGAGTAACGAATACAGACTATATACAGACTATACAGACTATTTTGAGGCTGTGGACTTTGTGTCTGACAGAACAAGACATCTGAACACATCATCTTGGGTTCTTTGGATGTTTTGATGGCCATTTTTTTTTTTACAGTTTTCTGATGTATTTAAGACCAAATGTCTTAAAATGTGTAAAATGGTGTATTCATCAGCTTTTAGTCTCATTGTAATAACGAGCTTCAAAGACTTATTTATAAAACTGCATTTTTATACATAAAATCCAGGAGGTCAACGAGATGTTTATGCCCAACTCTGGATTCCTCTCTTCCATGTGCGTCCTTATCTAAATGGCATAACGAGACATCTCTGCTGGCTGCACAGCACTTCTTCTGTGTCCGCCAGCATCTGGACGTCACGGGTAAACGTACAGTACAAGGGTCTGTTGGACTGGTGGACGTCAACACAGTGTCTCTCATGCAGGGGCAGGAAAACACATGAAAATTCATGACAACCCTCAAAGAATTATCATGAATAACAACGGCTGCCATCATCACAGACTGCAATGACTGTTTGAATGAGGGGCTTTCACTCTGGGATAAGGCTCAGTTTAAGAGGAAGATAAAAAGATGAAAGTGAAGACAGAAGAAGAGAAAAAGTACAAAGGGTAAACATGAATGAGCGATTGTACCTTTGTGGTTCTGGTGTCAGTGTTAGGGGTTTCCACTTCTGCAGGCCGCCACCCTGCCAAGAGAAAACGAAACAAGTCATGAAGCGTGTCAGACACCTGCGTGAGTTTAACGCAAGATTACTCATGAGGGTTCCCCCCTCCCGCTACCATTTCAAGGACACACCTACTGTACACACCAACTGGTCCATCAAGTCCTGAAGCTGCACGCGTGCTCTGTGCGGTCTGTTTGTATTTTTAAGCCACTGAGCCATCATGCCGGTATGAAAACATCAGGGTGAAACCAGAAATGCGTGTCTGACTGCTCATTGTTTACCTCACACAGTCACAACATCATCAGAAGACCTAAATTTAGCTTTTATTTCACACAAACTCTGCCGCCTTCAGGCGATCACACTGTTGACCTAACTGAACATTCAGATCATTTAAAGCACTTTGTACAAATTCCAGCCTATTAAAGAAACAAATAAGACACAGTGGGCTGGGATAACTGCCACAATAACTGCATTCAGTGAAAACTCAAGTCAACAGCAGGTCAGGACTCTGCCCTACCTGACTGTGTAAATAAGGAAGCTATCTGTCCAGAAGGCTCCACTAAATCACTTACAATCAATCCTCGTCTGTTCCAACTCAATCATTTTCAAATGTTGCTCCCATGAAAGGCCGCTTTGTGCCACAGTCTCTCTGAGTAGTAAAATGTTGCTTTCTTTATGTCCCAACACTTACAGAATTGTCCCGCTGCCGTCTCAATGAGTGCTTTTATTCCCAAATACCCTCAGAGAGTGATGGGGGTGGCTGGAGCAGGATCTCCAAGCCCCATATGAGCACAATGCACTGTTGTAGCCCTTCACTGCAGCCACTGCACACTCGTATGGATGCAGGTTTGAGGATAACTGTGTTACTGTACACTGTTACACACACGTCTGTTTCAGACATGTTTCCAACTGTGGTGCCAGAAACCCCAAAGGAAGAACAGTTACAGAATGAATTGAGCTTTCTGAGAAACACAATAGCCAGGAAAACATCCTAGCTGACTCACGGGCAAACTTCTGGTCAGAATAATGCCACACCGGATGAAGCTGGTGTCAATGTTGAGCATCATAAACGAAAGATGTCAGTCCTGGGCTTCACTCTTAATCATGGTTTCACTGATGCAGACTAACATGCCGTTACCAGGTTTCAGTTGTTTATCTTAGATGATGTTATCTTCACTGTGATCTTATTTTGAATTTAAGGCAACATGCAGATCAGAGACACTTAACTTGCTTTGCCTGGGGGCCTCTTTTTCAAACTGACAGGAGGCCAGGGGGCCGGTCGACAAACAGACATAAATAATATTTATTAGATAAAAGGATTAAACAAGGTGAACCTAGTCCCAGAAGCTCAGTACAGGTCAGGTGTACACAGGGGCGTTTCTAGGATTTGTGGGCGCTCAGTGCTTCGCCTGCAGCTGTGTCATGGGGACCTAGGGGATCCTCCCCTGGCAGTTTTTTAGGGCTGACCCAAACAAGGACGTTTACACTTAGTGATTAGTCTAGTGATTAGACTTAGTGTGACTTCAACAGTCTGACCACCCATGACAGACTTACATACTGTAGCAAGATGTTGAATAAGTCAAGTGTCTGGAATAGTTTTAAAATTGACAAAGACGACCCCCAAAAAGTGAGTGCCAGATATGCCAACGAGGTGTAACAACTGACCCCCCACCCCCCTTTTAAAGCTGCAATGGATTTTCCTCAAAGCTTCAAGGCCCCAAAACTGGTATTCAGCACAGCCTTACACTTTTTAAAAAATCAAACAACTCCATGTTGATGCTTTTTATGCACTATGGCACCATTTACATTTAGAGTACAAATATATTCCAGTGTAAGCCAGTTTATTGTCATTGTGAAAACATAGAATAGTCGGCAGGCCACCCAGCGTCCTATTGACGGCCAGATTTGGTCTGCGCACCTTAGGTTGAGTATCTCTGATGTAGAGTGTCACAACAAAAAGACCATAAAAGCATAATAAACAATACTCTATGAGCTCAGTAGTCAATCTGTTTTAATTTTTTAGCTATAATTTATATAAAAAAATAGAATGCACCAATTTAAAGTTAATTTGTCATTTGATTCCAGTTAACGGTCTGTGCTTATGATGCAAGTACATTTTATAAATTTCCCATCATAAGGTCAAACTTAAATGACTTAAATATTCCTAACTTTTAGTTAAGTTTTTTGTCTTTTTGCTCATATCTGTCTGATTTTGTTGTTATTTAAGCAAGCATTCATCCCATTTTAATGATTAAAACAAAAGCTTGTTATTGTTTCTTAATTACGTTCATGTAAATTATCACTGAAAATTTATAAATGTCAACATTTTCCATAATCCCTTAAAGGGAAACAAATTGTTTGTATCTGAAAATCAGTTTGTTTATGGCTCACACAAATACATTTTAGTCACACTCCAGCTAAATGTGAATAAACCTGAACTTTTGCTCATTTTAATTTGCCTCCATAATGAAGCACCAGGCCCTGGTCTACCTCACACACCATAAATCAGACTCAGTGTTTGGGTGGTCCACACTTGCCCCCTGGATGAGCTACTGTTGACCTTTAGGGAAGATGCCCTCTGTAGATACACTGTGAACCAGCAAACCCTTTTAGACCAAGAATCACCAGACAGACTGACAACAAACATCTGAGCAGACTGAAACACACACTGCTAAAGATTTTTACCTTTAGATGGAATAATACAAAGTTAGTGTGCTGTCTAGACATCATTACAAATTATCTCCTCCTCCTGGCAGGTGAAATAATATCTAAAGTCAATATAGAGTGCTTATTAAGAAGAGCTGGTCCCTGTTTATGATGCTGAGTCCACCATCCAGAACCACAACTGGAAATAAATAAATTATTCTGCCTCTAGAGTGGAAAAACTTCACATTAAGAGAGTCTAAATGTCTCGAATAAACAGAGTTTTAAAAAGTTCATATACATAGAATAACTTTGAAGGTGAAGTTAATAATTATTACTTACTGATGAATATTGATAGTTTAAGACTACATGACCCAATGAATGAGGACACGAGGGAGAAATAAGTTAACAGCCATCTCTTACCTTTTTGAAGTTCCTGGGCAGCGTCCCTCCAGAATAAGCCAAAGTCTTGTAGTTGTAAACCTCAGAGGAGTGTTTCGGTAAGGTCCACAGTCCTGCAGCTGTCTGACTTTGACGAGGGGAAATAAATGTCGTTGTCTTGAGATGCGGGTCCAGTCTCCGGCCCGCTGGAGTTCACCTTCTTCAGCCTCCTGAACGTCATGGTGAGGTGGGAAAGTTGCTCAAAATAAAATGACTAAAGTGTGTTGTAGTCCTCAGAGGAGAAACTAGCGGGTGAAGATGCTGACCGGGTTGTGAGCTTCAACGTGGAGTCAACTCCAGTTAGACTCCAGTGTTTGTTCTTGTGAATAGGCAGGAGGCGGGGACTTTTGTTGTGAAGGACACGAATGAGTGCCAATAGACATGTTGACGTGCATCGTCTGGTGCTGCGTTCAGGACTGCCTCGGACGTTCCTGTTTCACAGTTTGTTGGACAGTTCGGTTTTGTGTTGAAGTCGTAGTATTTTTATTTTAGAAACTTGCATTAAAATTAAATGAAGGGAAAAAGCACACAATGCAGGTAATCAGTGCAGGAGGATTGGTTGATTAATTTATGAGTCAGTCACTAAGACCGAAAAAAAGTGCATCACATCACTGAGGTCTTCCTGTCTGTCAAAGAATTGATTTCAACATATTACTGTTGGTTTATGAATCAATAAAAGATTTGGGGCCAAAATACATTTCTAATCTTCTGCTACGTTAAAATTTCAGTCTTTATCAAGCACAAAATGCCAAATATTCACTACTGTCAGCCTCTTAAATGTGAGGATTTTATGTGTTTATAACCTGGATATTTGTCTTTTTGGATACAAAACAAAACATTTGAAGACATCATCTTAAAATATATTAAACTGTGCTGGACGTTTTCACTTCTTTCTTACATTTTATAGACAAAATATTGAGAATGATGCTTAATTAAAAACATAAATAGAAGATTAATTGATAATGAAAACAATCATTAGTTGACAGTTGGGGGTAGTGAATTATATGTAGTTAACTAATTTTAGCTGTCACCTGCTGATAGTTCAGCTATTTTGTGTGTGTGTGTTTTAAGTTCACTACAAACAATTTTGGAGTAATAAAGCAAGGGAATGTTAATTTATCATTTGTTTTTAATTTAATTTCTTTCTGTTTTTTTAATTTATTTATTTTTTTACCAGTTGCTTCTCTACTGTAGTTGAATCCCCTTTGACCCACCCTGCCCCCCTGTTGCTGTCATCCTGACTGCTGTGAAGACATGTCCAGGCAATGCATTCCTCAGGCACAATTTCAAAAACTTAACTTGCATCTATCAGATATCAAACCAAAATGAGTTTTGTTTCCTGATGCTTCTCGTAGCTGTTCTAACTTCATTGTTCAGTCTGACACTAGAACGAAGTTCACATTCATCTACTGATGGGGGAACTTTTATCAGACGCCACATTGAACCTAGAGTTGAAGATGAGCCAATATGTGACCTAAGGCAGTGTGATGTAGACACAGACATCAAGAATAGACTTCTGAAGTAAAGTAGGGGACATTTTGTGTCTAACAATTAAAACTGGGAAATTGCAATTACTTGAATATGGATTGATTCAGGATTTTGTCAGTGTCTGTGTAGATGTGCTAAGTGATTCACTTAACTTTTTTGTTACAAAGGCAAAAAACAGAGGATTTTAAGATGTGTCCTGAGGGGCTCTTCAAAAGCTTACGTTTATTCCCACCAGCTAAGAATAGTTGCTGTAACTTTGTAAGGCACATATGTGACATTATTCTTTAATTTGGTGGCTTATTTCATGCACAAACAGTTCAGTGCATAACCCTGACCAGCAGCTGTTGGCAATGTTTCCAAACGTACAGTATGGCAGTTCTGATTTGTCCAACAGCGACTGAAGGCAGCATTTGTTTTTGGCAGACTAACTTCTCATTAAAAGTCAGGGGGGATATTACTCCGAAAAAAACTAATATTTAAACCAAACTCAGATTCTCAGTTTAACAACAAAGCGATTAAGTTGCACAACGCGGAGAAAAGTTTTAAAGAGGCAGAAAAAAAAACAATTATTATGAGTCAGCGGAGCAGATCATGTTGCAGCCACAGACTAAAAAGGGAATATCGCCCCCTCGTGGTGGAAGAAATAACCTACCACATAATGAATGACGTATACCAAACAGTGAAGTCCAGATGATTTATTAAAATCTTTACACAGTGTATTATTTCAGGCATATTACATTAACATATTTCAGATATGTTGAAATGATATGACAGATTTAAATAAGAACTACACATATTTAAACTGGTCTGAACCAATAATTTCAAATCCAACTCATCGCAATTTATAAGTTAGAAGTGAGCACATCTCAGCTTTCTGCCCTCACACACACACACACACACACACACACACACACACACACACACACACACACACACACACACACACACACACACACACAAGAACAGCAGAGTAGGCTGACTGCTGCAGCGGATCAACACGCAGCCCTTTTGGCAATGATTGTCCCATTACTGTTCCCCAAAACACTTTCAAGTATCTTCTGCAATGTTAAAAGTGAAATAATCTGAAATGTAATCTCATCTAACCTTCCCTATTGGTTCCAAATTGACAACAACATATATCTGGTGTTCACAGATTCTTTACAGCCACAACGAAAACAGCAATACTACATGGTTTAAGTCCAAAGTGCATGTCTACACAGAGCTCTGTAAGTCTTCTACCTAAGCCATAACCATAGAGAACAGATTGTAAAGGCACATGGAGCTGAGTATTCTTCTTTTAGCGTGATATTCACTTTACTTTAAATGTTAAGTTCCTACAGAGCAGCATTTCCACTAGCTGTAAAGCACTGAGACAGAGGCAGCGAGAGAGTTGAGTATTGATTTAAACATCGAGTACATTTGGTCAAAATCATTTTGCCACGATGCAAACATATCTTACCACACAGTTGTACTCATACAGTGCCATGCTTCGGTTATGTGTTACAGAGATGCAGTTATTCTAACTCTGATCATCACGATGCAATTATTCTACAACATACACATTCAAACTGATGTTATACATATAAAAAAAAAAGTGTCAGTCCTTTATTTACAACGATTGAGTGGCTGCTTCTGAGCAGTTTTATTTGTAGGTGAAAAAACCAGATGATTTGGTCTGAGGAGCCATCAACATTCTGGCTTGATTCTTGTGTGTGATGTGAATCTGGAAAGGAAATAAAAAAGCAAAATGTCCAGTAAATTACAATATAATCAAACTTAAAAAAAAAAAAAACTTATTTTATTTCTATTAAGGGAATTTGCTTTAATATTTAATTTATGTCATTTAAGGAGTGACAGGTGAACAGGGTAAGATTTTTAACTAACAGACATCACTATGAAACTTCCCCAGATGATTACTTGCAGCAAGACAATTATTTTTATGACAAGTTTTTTTAAAATATGCAAATGATGCATTATCAAATTAAATATGAGCTGATTTTCACACATTACCAGAACAAAAATCTGAACATTGGATGAAGCCAGGTTCAAAATGATTCTTTCATTTTGTTGACATTTTAGATTCAACAGTTTTTACAGACAGAATTTTGGATATTTTTTTTATAACATAAATTCTGCCAACAGCCATAAAAAAAAAAAAAAATTGCCATGTTTTTATAAATTAAATGCTCTATAAATCCAGCTGTGAATAATAAATAAATAAACTCCCCTATAAAACCTTCAGAACATAGACAGGAATAAAACTATAAAGTCTGGTGTGTGTATGAGCTACTAAAGTTGAGTTTTGGCTCAGAGTGTGAGAATAAACTCACTTTGAGAAAACAGCCTGTCAAGATATGTATTGTAAAATTCTATACATTTTTAAATAAAAAATTAAGACACTAGGTAAAAAATGTTAACAGATAGCACCATTACATCTACGCAGTCTCACTTAATTGTTCTCAGTCTAATCACTGGCTATAGGCAATACACCTGTGTGTAACCCTGGTGGTAGGAGCGCCACCTTCTGGGAGTAGTCTTTTTTTTTAATACTGGATGGCAAACTGAAAGGCATCCAAATGGAAGCCATGTTTGTCTTGTCATACAGTACCTGCAATATAAAACAAGGGTGGGACACAGTGGAAACAGAAAAACATTTAAATCACAGAGCACCTGACAACAATGTCAAAATACAATTACATAGTAAATGGGGCTCTGAGAGGACACAGGTATATTACATATGGCCAGTGATTAGACTGAGATTGGTTACTTTTACCAGCCTGTCCATTGTTGCCTCATCTATGCTCTGATGAAGGTCGAATAGACCGAAAGCTTAACAATAAAGTGACACACTGCACAGATTAAGTGTGAGGAAATCTTTTTCTACCAATCTGGACTCACTGATGTTTTCAGCACCTTGCCAAGACTTATTCTGCATTAACAGATAGCACCATGAAACCTACCCTGTTGATTACTTACACTAAGACTCTTTTTGTTCTCAAGTTTTTTCAATTCAATTCAATTTTATGTTTAAATATGCAAATGAGGCATTATCTAAATAAATCTGTGCCTTTTGCATACATTTCCAGAAGAGAAATCTGAACTAAAATGAACACCTAAATGTGTCTTTTGAAAGTTTTCTTTTCACTCCTCTGAAAGAAATGCAAAATAGCTAAAACACTCAAAATTGACCAGTGCATGAAAAAAACCAATATTTTCACCTGGAGTGTCTTGCCTCAAGAGGAAACTGTGTTTGTGTCTGTGTTGTATTTACCGTGCAGGGAGGCTGCATCCACGGCTCTCCATCTATCTGCATTGGTAATGCTTTCTTCGTCCTAGGGGTAAAGTAGAAAAAGATCAGGTAGCAAAATCAATGCCCCTAATGTGTGATTAAAATACCAAAAGGAAAGCCAGTACATGCAATTGTTGTTATGTAAAGACCCAGAGGATCATCCTCAGCTGGTGATCAAACTCAACTTCAAGACCTGAAGCCCAAACCCCTGACAAGTCTGAACATGTCTGTTTCTCACCTGATGGTGATCTGTGACGTTTTCGCCAGCCTCACAGCACTCTTCAGACCCGTGTATATCTGTCCCATCTCTATGGCTCCCTCTAGGCCAACCACCTCTAATCGACGGTCGCTGAGATCTGACAAGAACACACAGACACGGTGAGCATCCACTGCACAGAGGGCAGACATTGCTTAGTCTGAGACAAACCAAAATATTTAATCATCATATCTATTCTGCATCAGGACACAGAGAGGGAATCAATTAAAGTAGCAAAATCATGTTGTGCATAAACTGAATCCACCACAAACATCACTGGATACATTTATATTAATACTAAAAATACAACCGTAATAAATTAAAGTCCAAATATTTTTTCAAAGGCTATGATCATCCATCCATCCATTTTCGTAACCGCTTATCCTCTTGAGGGTCGCGGGGGGGCTGGAGCTTATCCCAGCTGACATTGGGCGAGAGGCGGGGTACACCCTGAACAGGTTGCCAGACTATCGCAGGGCTGACACATAGAGACAGACAACCATTCACACTCACATTCACACCTATATACAATTTAGAGTCACCAATAAACCTGCATGTCTTTGGACTGTGAGAGGAAGCCGGAGTACCCAGAGAAAACCCACACTGACACAGGGAGAACATGCAAACTCCGCACAGAGGGGCTACCACACCCGGGATCAAACCCAGGATGGAACCACACTGTCTGATAACCTGACTGTGCACTACCTGCCCAAAACAAAACAGTGGACAGAGAAAGTAAGCAACTAGCTGGTGAACATTGAGTGAATGTTGGACAGGTGGACACAAACACGACTCCAGATGAAAGCTAATGTTGCACTGTGTCTGCTGGATGTGTCAGCAGGTTTGAAAGGTCAGTGTTGTGTTTACAAATTGCTGCCTTCAAGAGGCCAGAAACATGAGTTAATATAGGTTTAAATACCAAAAGAGCATGAAAATACATCAAGTCAGAACAGAGGATCCCAACCTTTTTCCTCGAAAGAACAAAATTTCGATTCGTCATTATCATACATATAAATTACTTATGTTAAATTTGTCAAAAAAGTTGTTTTCCTTGCATGCCTTTGAGGTAAATGGAGAATCCAGAAAAGAAAATAATTCGTTTTAAATAAAGTACATGGAAACCATGATAAACAACAGCAAAATTAGATCAAAACATCCCTTTACAAACTCTTATGCAACTTGTGTAATATAATCCAAGTCCCATTTATCCAGTCTTTGGTTCAGTGCTTCCCAAACACACGCATTTTCCCTGAACATTCTGATTTAGAACACTGACGCCTACGAGCAGTGAGCCCTGAGCACACACGTGCATATGAGCTCCACCTGAGCAGGCACGCTACTTGGCCATACATGAGACTGTTTGTACTGACGTGTTTTAAATCATAATGTTTTAGAGAAAATTCTCTATTGAGCAAAAAGTTTTCTTACATACAAATAGTCATTTGGCATGTAGTCATGGCAAGTATTCCTTTAAGGGACCCCTTTTATTCAGTGATTTGGACAGATTTTGAGCACATTTCTGTAAATATTTCATCAAAGATGAATATTCCTAATTTTTTTTAAGAATGTTTAATGCTTTCTACAATTCTCTGTATTTTTTTTTTCTTTTTAACACGATCATGCTTGATAAGTCTTCTTTTTTGTTTACTTCTTGATGCTTATCCATTCTTCTATTTGCTCTTTAGTTGTTTTAATGCATACTTTCCTAATGCAGGACGAGGCAGTTTAGCAAAGCATGAAGGCTCTGTGATCTTAGCTTGTGTTCATGTCATCACTGTGCACATTTCATCTGAGACTGTTTCTTAAGTTTATATCTTGAATAATAACCCTTACAATAACAATTTAATTTAGTTTTTTTGTTTACAGAAATGAATGAAATGCTGAGATACAGGACTACTATATATATATATATATATATATATATATATATATATATATATATATGTAAGGGATAATGTAGAGCGAGCCGGTCACTATAGAGAAATAAACCCCGACAGGGTGATGTAGGACCCCGACGCGAAGCTTATTACACGGCTACTCACTAAAGAAATCAAAAGTTTGACAACAGAAAACAACAGAAAATTAACGATTTCTTGCCGCAGGTATAAACGTCTTTCTGCGGATTGATATGACAGGACGTGATTCGCCCGAGTCGATCAGAAGCGTCCTTAACAACGGTCTGCTATTCATAGCAATGGTCTGCTATTCAGAAATAACAGACCGTAGAATGTTGTAATTGACCAATCAGGATCGAGCATTTGACAATGCCGTGTAATAAATATATATATGTGTGTGTATGTGTGTGTGTGTGTGTATATATACATAAAAGTTTCCTACACCTCTTAAAATCAAGAGGGCCTTGCAACCCCCATAAAGCTTTGGCGGCCTCTAGTGGGGGCCTGGCCCCTTATGCTGGGAACCAGTGAGTTAGACCAATGGTTTCATTACATGGGAGCCAGTTTAATTTACTGCATTTAATGATTTGTACAAATAACCCTCTTAAAGCTGCATTAATTGATTTTTGACCACTTGGGAGCAGTAGTTCGAGCAGAAAACAGAATATCTGACATTTAATCACCTTATTAAGTCATTCAGTCGGCCGTTTTAGCAAAGAGTTGCTTATTTACACATCTAGCAGACACAGACCAACATTATCATTTATTTTAAGACCTGTCTGGGTTTGTAAGTCCAATATTCACTCTCCCTTTAGCTCTGTATGTTTAAATTGGACAGGTAAAGGGGGTTTATCAGGACCTTTCTGCTAAAAACAGCTGCCTGCTGCAGCTTGAGTTGAAACGAGGTTATTCAGAGTAAAGTTTATGGGCTGTAAAACCAAATAATGAGCTGATAACAGTTAAAAGGCTATATGTAGCTGTGAGAAACTGCAGATGAAAAATACTGATTTGGGCTGCTTTAAAGCAACTACAAGGAGTTTTTAACTGGTTATGAAACAGAGTAAGTCTCTTATTTTTGACGTTATATTTTGTGGTTAAGGCTGATTGTGGGGGAGGATTCCGATTCGATTCGATTCAACTCGATCCAATCCAATATCGATGTGATTGGGGATATTTCAGTTACAATACCAATTTTTGCTAGTATGTGAAAGAGATTTTTTTTAGAAAACGAATACTGTAAATTTAGCAAGGAATTATTTTTTAAAAATAATTTTATAACTAAATGTTGTTTCTAGAGCAGTAACAGTAATATTAAAACTGCAAAGTCGCAAAATAAACTTAATATCTCACTGGAAACAAAACAAAATGTCAATAAAATAAATCATATTCCTGACAGCACAGTACTGAGTGAAGAGAGAGAAAGAATTAAGAACACAGACATCAGTCAGTATCAGTCCTGCTGTCCTCTCTGCTCCTTCCTCCGCTGCTGAGGAGAGTCACTGCCTGCAGGTCACATCACCATTGGGAAGTTTTAAGATTCGAGACAAACTGAACTAAACCATTAGACATAAACAGCTGTTGTTAATGACAATTTGCTATTGGATGGAAAGCGCTCTGTGCTTGTTTATAACATAATATAGTGGCGGTGGATGAGAGACTGTGGACAGAGCGGATTGAAATATCGCTTTTCTACATGTTTACGTGTTGCCTAACAGCTGTATTGATAAAGTATTGACTTTTTCCCTCAAGGAGGTTTTATTGCACTCACAAGTATAGCTGTCGTCAGCTCAAGTTATCTTCACTTCTCTGTTTCCACTGCGGCATCTCTACTCGGTGTTCGTGTGTCTGTGTGTGTGTGCACAAATGTGGTGCAGCAGCCTCGACACACAGACAGCAGAAGAGGCTGCTGCAGCATGATAGTAAATTACACCAAAACGTAAAAAAGTAAGATAACAGTTACAGATAAAGAATCAATAACGTCGAAGCTTCTCAATACTACGGTCACTAATAATTTTGGGCCGTGGCCTGTTTACTGACGATGAGATTAACGGGGCGAAAGTTTGATACATCCGTGGGAAAAAGTGTGTATGAAAAGATACCCTACATTACTGCCATGCATCCTGAAAACTACTGAGTTTAAAAGCCAGATCAAGATCTTTACAACAAGAGGGGATGGTGTTTATGGAAACACTACCACTTTTGTCCAGAGGGTCCCCCAAAATCAACACAAAGTTCAAAGTTCCTTATAGTTGCTTTGAGCTGCATGCACCCCATTTTACTTCACCAAAAATAAAATACCTTGAGAGGTCACTTTCAGGATTTCTGGGTCGACGATCACCTCTGGCTCTTCCTGACTCGTCTGTCCCTTAGTGTCCCCTTTTTTGGTCTCACCCCACAGGTTGGAGCCACCGTGCATGCTGGGAATGTTTAGGACAGCAACCCCTTCTAGAGACAGGTTGCTGAGATCCAGTGGACTACCAGCGCACTGGAGAAGAAACAGCAGCAGGTCACAGAGACAATCAAAGTATCAGTACTCTGTCTGACTGTGGGAACAGTTCTTTTTTTTCACACTGTTTCAAAGACAAAATACAAACTTGCAAAGCTGATGCTGTGTTCTCACCTCGATTGTTAGACTTTCACTCAGTTTCTTGCAGGAAGCAGAGATGGTTTCTGATGTAGCGAATTCAAAATACCACAGCTTGTTCTTCATTCTGCCGTCACAAAAAGTGTGGGTTTTTTCAGGTTTAAGTGATATTTCATTTTCACAGAACATTTTCTCCTTTTGTCACAAACAGCTCTTCAGAGGGAGGAGGAGTCAAGTTGCAACGCTTGCTGCAACAGACATCTGCTGTGGCCACCTGCATTCAGTTTTTTTTTTCAGCCTTAAAAAATCTGTTGTTGTAAACAGGAAAACTAAAAGACGTCAAAAAATTTAAAGAGCTCCCCTGGGCTGCTTTGTTGTTGAACGGTACATCTGTTAGAGGTATGATTTAAAAACTGAGCTGTTTTTATTACAGAGTGGGATATTGTTGTTTGTTTGCTATTTCTGCAGAGTGGTCCTAGAAACTGAATATGTTCCATCTACGAGTGCAAATGCGTACCTGCTGTTGAATTTCTGGGGATGTTTCTCCCTCATTGTGTGAAACCGGTGGGCAATAGAGGCATCCTGTCAACACAACACAGAAATGATCCAAACACAAACCTGAAAAAATAAACACTTCCTCTTGTGCGACATTTTCCTGGGAAACTCACAACTCCAATAGAGAAGTAGTTGTTGATGATTTCATAGGGCACTGGGTCGCCTTTCTCCTGATTCTCATCTGTGATGACCTGCACACTCCAGCGGTCCATCAGCACCTCAGAGCTCCCCTCAATGTCTTTAAGAATACGGCTCAGATCCTCACCATCATATCCTTCAGAAAGAAAACATGCACAAAGAACAAGATGACTAATCTAGACAAATAATGAATAAAGCATTTGGAGCACTTCTCCTTTTCTGAATCATTTTCAGACACATAGCAACAGAGCACACGCAGCAAACTGATTCTTTATTTTCATCTTAAGAAAACACTCTAATTCATTTTCTCACCTCCTCCCCAACGCAGACATCGCGCAAGGTCATTTCCTGTGCCCAGAGGAAGCACAGCCACAGGTGGCCGTACCACCAGATTGGCTTTGTCTGATAGCAAGACAAGGAAAAAGGGAAGGAAACAGGAAATGCGTCACGATTTTCAACAGAAGCGCATGGTGTGGAAGCTAATGTGGGCCGTTTATAGTGCTTCCTCTTATAGTGATCTATCAGTCTCACCTATTGCATCTAGAATCCAGCCAACTGTGCCGTCTCCCCCGCACACCAAGATCCTGTAATCTTGCAGGTTTCTGAAGAAACTTAGTCTGAAAGAAAGATGATGAGAACTATCACAGCAGAGCTTCGAGTATTCAGCACAATGTGGTCTTAAGTAATGTAATATTTAGGTCAGTAGGTCCAAATGCACTAAAAGCGATAACTGACCGGCCTCATTTGACACGTGTCAATTTAGTTTAAATTCCAACAATAAAGAACCAGCAGTATTTTAGGGTAAGGTTGCTATTTATACGTTGGCAGGGGCAAGTTTGTATGCTTTACAGATTCCCCTCAATGATATATTTCAATTTGATTAGCCTATAACATTACATAAGGCAGGAAGGAAACTTTTGGGTTCAAGCTACTATGTTGTTTCTTCAGTTGTGCAGCTGTAGAACACCAGAAAAGCTGCTGGGGACCAGACATCTCATATGATCTTTTATTTTTTCTTCCAGGTGGGTGAAAGTCTATGAAAGCACAGTGAATCACATCTGTTGTTAGGTTTATGTAGCATGTTACCAGAAGACGTCAGCATTCAGGATGATACAGGGTGGGTCTGTTACGCTAATGTAAGGATCTAGGCCAGTAATGGTCAACTGGCGACCTTCGGGCCACATCTAGCCCGCAAAAGCTTTCCATCCGTCCCAGATGGAACAGAACATTAATTAATTTAGAAAATGTGAGGAGGTTAAAAAATGCAACTTAAGTTTTTACAGTACTTGTTTTCTTCCTGTGTTGAAGCAACCTCTAAAATGATTGAGATGAAAATCATTTTATTAGAAATGATTTACCAACCTCAAAGATGTGTGTTTGACCCATGGATACTAACTTAAGCCATTATAAATCCATTTGTCAGTTTATTATTAGCAAAAATGATGCGGCGGGTTAAGTATGCTTATTAGAGAAAATATTAAATGTCAAAAAAATGACAAAACAGCATCCTGAGTGAGTTATTTATAATTTACAGACATATCACGTCCAGTACCTTCTATCTTCTCTTCCACTCTCTCTGTCACTCTTTATTTCTCACTCTGTCTCTAACACACACACACACACACACACAGAAAAACATGTACACATGTGCTATGGTGCTGGTTGGGCAGCGCAGATTGGATTGGATAAGTAAAGCTGAAAGTAATTCCACTCTCTGATGAATGGGATGCTGTTTGGGCATATCTTCATGCAAGAATGGGGACAAACTCATTTTTATTATCAAAAAAAAAATATGAAATGTAGCAATAATTAATCAAGTAATTGAACAATGAGGGGCTAATTGGGTCTCTATCTATCTATCCATCCATCCATCCATCCATCCATCCATCAAGTCCTGCCCCCACAATGTCTGCTTTGAAAACTCCTGGCCCTTGGACGATTCTCGTTAATGACCCCCTGCCATATGGTAGTTTGTTGGTAGTCTGTTTTTATTTACTATTGCAGAATTTCAATTGTATAAATATAATTCATAAAGTTTCGAGCTTAGCTAATGGAGCTAAAGTCAGCTGTTAGTGGAAGTACTGCATGTCTACCTCTCTGTCTCTCACTGACTTTGTTTGCTGTGTCCTTATTTGACCCTCCAAAATAAAAAAAAAGGTCAGACTGGGGGCATCAAAGCAATCTGACGCATCTCAAAATGCTTTTGGTGCACATGTGTCCATTTAAAACAATACGTGTATTTCAAAACATGCCTGTCAGATGCTCTCAGTGCATTTGGGTCTTAGGTTTTTTCAAATACAGTCTATTTCTATTCATCCATTTATTCCCATGTCACACCGACCTTAGTCTATTTTTACTCACCCTGGTCCAGGTCCGCCATTTGAAAGGTTGTTTACCTGCCGTGGATTCAGTAAATACTGAAATTTATGCAGGACTCTGAAATACATAAAACCAGACTAAACATTGCGCATCTATTAGACATCCATTTCTAATGAACATATTCTATTTTTGGACTCACCTTTCTCCCTGCTTGCCACCACTTTTAGGGTTGACAAACACTAGAAGAGGATGGGTGTTTGGCACAGGGCTGATCTGTTGATTGATAAACCAATGTTGTTATTTGAGGTACTGATTTTTTTTGTACATGTAGCCAAATCAAGTTTAGCTTTCTCCTTGTAAAAATTTAACATTGATAAGAGGCTTCTTTGGGGAGAATAATACCTGAAGCACTTGTCCATCAGGAGTAGTATTGAGCTCGCTGTCATCTGTAGAGCCTGAGCAGCCATTCTTTACATTGTTTGGTCTCTCCTTTAGGGACAAAAACAAAGGCAGAGAGTGAACAAACCAGAGAAAATGTAATAGATTTTCTTGCCTTGTGAGAAAAAAGAAAAATCTCCACACACTATACCTGTCAAAACGCCAACACAGGTGAGAAAGGTTTACCGAAAACAAGAAACAGCCCTGAGCTGATGTTTCAGTTCTGCGTTGGTGTGACAGACACTGTTTGTACTGTACATATGCCTGAGGATAATTCTGTACCTTTATAACAGGATATATTGCCCATGGAGGCAGGATATGGTCTCTGAGCGGCCCACAGGTACACTCTGTTGGCTCTTGGTCAGCACATTCATCATGACGCTGTAAAACATAAACAATGACACACGCGTTAAACTCCCAACACAACAGTGATGACTACTAACAGGATCTAAATTTATCCTCTTAAATGATTTTTTTTGCAGTTCTGTAAAGTGAGTCTGGAGCAGGAAGAGACAGAAAAGTTTGAAGAAAACAAGCCTCCCCAGACTGAAGTTGAACCCAAAGCATCATGGGTACACAGCCTATAATTCGGCCAGTTGAGCCAGGGACTCCCGAAAAACTTTGCATTTCATCTGGATGGGCGTGGCTCTGCAGGCAGTGGAACTTTGGCAAGCTCCGTGGCCATTTCAGCCTGAGTGCACATTCAAACTTTTATGATACCCTGGATGCACTTTTGTAAGAATGCACAAATAAATACCCTAAATCATTTTGGTTTGATGACAATAAGAAGTAGGACTGAGTGGCAAAGCATGGGTGAGTTTTATTTCAAACTAGACTGAATAATACAAAAGTATGAAGGTATACAGAATATACTGTTAATGTTTCCTATCATTTGTATGTTTGGTCTCACGCCCATGTACATGAAAATTGATCATCTGCCTTGTAAGCCTGTTAAAGCTGGGCATTGATTGATGCAAGATACACATTGATATCAGAATAGTAGATTTTTGTTTGTGGACATAATTTAAGTTTAACTGTACATGTTTTCCAGTATAACGTTATGATGGTCAATTTAAGAATTTATCAGCACTCAGGTAAAAATCATTTAACAGCCTGCAGAGAAGTCTAGTCGCAGTTGCAGTCATACAAGCAGCACAAGGAGCAAAATAAGTGCATCTTCATAAATCAGTGATCACAAAATAAAAATTAAAAAAATCATCTCTGCTTTAAGTTACAGTCAGGCGTGAACTCACATGTTGGTTTAATCTTGAAGTTAAGGCAAAGATTAGGTTAATAAACAACTTTTTAGGTTACAGTTTTGCAAGCTTATCTAAAAAGTGAAGAGAAAACCCAACAAGAGCTGAGGAGAACGCATATCAGGCACACAACACTGTGTGACACATGATGTAAGGCACTGCCCCCAGGTGAAATACCACGTTTTTAGGGAGTCCCATTCAAGCTAGAGTACCTAATAACCAAATTGCACATTTTCTCGTCATTGCTCATCATGTATGTACCTAAAAAGCAGACACACATAGATGCTTCCTCACCATCGTGTGGCACCATACACAGTGTTTCCCAGTTAAGCCTTGATAGCTCTTGATCTTCTTCTGGCATTTTTCACACTTCCTAGAGTCACAGTTCCCACTCACCCAGTCGTGCGCTGGAATCTGAAATGTGGGATGAATGTTTTAACGTCCACATAAGATATGTTTAATATAGACTATGAGCGTAAATGTTGTCATGGAGACACTGGCATACCCCTGTTTCCTTCTTTGACATCACATACGTCCTGGTGCAAGGAGCAGGGTTCCTGTTAGCACAGCGGCCGTGGACTGTGTATTTGCAGCCTACACAACAGGACACATAACCCAGCTGTCATATGATGTTTACATGAATATAAATGACCCTGTCAAATTTAAGGCTGACAGATGGGTCTTGCAATTCTCAGTTTTGACACCACGCTGTCAGTAATAAATGTCACTGCAGTGTTGCCCTCTTCTGGTGAGTTCAGATACTCACAGGTGCAGCACAGTCCTTGTTTCCTCAGACCAAGCAGTAAACTCTGGCATACGTTGCAGTAAACAGGCTTGTTGAAATGTTTCATCCTCCAAAGGTGCTGCCCGTCCTTCTGGGTCATCTAGTTGTTAAAGGAGCGATCATTGAAGACAGAAATGCAAGAAAGAGAGGAACATCACGGTTTAAGACCTTTTCTCCTGTGCTAGCTTATTTGCATATGAATAGAAAAATAAATGCAACAAAAGAAGCTTAAATTTGTTTCCTTTGTTAAATTTTAAATCAAGCTACATAAACCCTTTCATAAAAACACTGTGGGCAAGGCCTGCATTTCACAGTTGTTTTTCACACCCACTCACGACTAACCTTGCGTTAATGAGATTGCTGATTATGCAGTATGTAGTGGCTCTACATATCATGACATAAAGTGTTGCACCATGGATATTCAAATCAACACAGACTATAATCTCAAATTCTCTGCACAAGATTATAAGGCTGCTTTCAATCTGTTAACAAACAGACAGCTCTCTTATATGGATTACACACTGACATGTTTTTCCCCAACATGATGCATCAGCCTCACTTACTGCTTGAGGCATTGCTGGCAGGCCATGAAAAAAGCACACAGGAACTGTGAGGGGGCTGAATTCATGCACCCCAGGCTTCAAATGTCCACTGGTGGCTAGAAATAGCCTGAGGGGAAGTCCCTGGCATTGTAGTAGAGGCCAAACCCAGTGGCAGAGTCCAGTGCAGGGTTTTAGACCGCAGCAGTGAGCATGCAGTCTTACAGTAAGTGGCTTTTACATTCCTGGCAACCCATTAAACAAAACCCACAACACAAAACGGATCCGTCCTTGATTTAAGACAACCACTTTTTGGTGAATACAGCCAATATTAAAATTTCTTTAGTCAAATATAGTGCATCAGCCTACAGACTGCTATTTCATGCAGTACATAAATGTGGGCACAGATTGTGCAGAGTAAATGGAAAACACAGGAGCCCTCTGATGGTGCAGAGCTTGCATGAGAGAAGATGACATTACCACACCCTGTAACACTGAGTCGGCAAAAAACCCCTTATAGACGGGGAGGAGGCAGAGGACAGAGGAGTGGCACGCGAAGCCAAGGTTTCACAAGAGCAGTAAAAGTGGGTTTTACCACTTTGTGAGACATCTGCTGTAAAAATGAATTATATCTCAGTTAGGCTTTTGAGGCCAACACTTAATGAAAAGAGAAACATGCTGGTTCTAAAGTACCTTCAAACCCAGCAAGACAAGCAAGGGAACGTTGTTCATGCCTCCCTCCACCCACTCCTCCAGAGACACCGTGCCGCTGCTGTCAGCATCTATTGCTGTCATCATGTCCTTCAAAACCTGATGAAATGACATTTGATGTTATTATCAAATCAGCACACAAACCTCTATCACTTAAAAAAGACCGTATGTTTTCTGGAACTATTCATGTGTGGGAATTTGTGGATTTCATAAGCACAGAGAAGCTTATCATTTTACCAACCCTTGGAAATGAGTAACAAGTACTGTCATATACAGAACTTAATGACGTAAACAATATCTTGTGCAAACAACTCTGTCGATCTATGTGTGCATTTATGACACCGTCAAGGCTAAAGCATTCTGGGACTTACCGGCCTCAGCTCTGACACATCCCATCCAAGGTATTCTGCAGCATGCATCATCTGAGCAATAATCCTATCCACTTCCTGTTTGAAAAACAACAAAGATTTGTTTTAGTACTGATGCTGGTATGACACAATATTTTAAATCTAATGGTGATTCAACCTTGAATTAAATCCACAGTAACACCAGATTATTTTATTTGATCTTGACAATCACACCTTACAGATTTTCTGAACAACTTACAGAACTGTCGAGGACTCCATTGCCATCTCTGTCATAGAGCTTGAAAGCAACTAAAGAGAGAGAAATGAAAGTGGAAGTGCTGAACCAATTCATCACTCAAAATATGTTGGGCAGAAAAGAAACAAAGGACTCACACTCCAACTTGTCCCTGGGCTGCCCATCCTCCAGCAGAGAGAAGTAACATGAAACATCCTTCAAAAAGACTTCCTCTACAGGAGAGCCGGAGGAGAGAGAGGGATGGCTGTGAATATTCTGGTTACACATTTTACATATCTGCACAAACAGTAACTCACGAGCATGTGGTGATAAATGAATGTATGCCAAATAGGCCATGGCGTAAACTGAGAGGGGCATGCTGCAAAGTAGCATGGAGGCAGTAGGTTGTGTTAATACACTGTGTATAATCTCACTGGCACTGTCTTCCTGGGTGGGTTCAGAGTTTTGGAAGGAGCGGAAGAGTCGCTGGCAGAGATCCACAGGGAAGTCCTCCACATCTAAATATGTCTTCAAGAACAGACGAAAGCCTTCTTCATTGATGCACTGGAAAAAAAATGAATGGGAAAGTCATGTTTTGTTTTTAACAGTGTTGTAGTCAAGGCCACCTAAACCAAGACCAACTCATGACCAAGACCAGAGTTAGTCGAGATGGAGACAAGGCCAAGAGTTTTAGAAATTGAGACCTGGACCAGACCAGAGCAAGTCCCGCAATCTCATGACAACACCCACAACAGACAAATGACAACTCCTCCTCATGCATCTCTTTGCAATGCGTTCTATATCTATGTGTGTATGTATGAAGCCCAGTTCAGACCAAAGATTTGCAACAAGACTAAACAGTTTTAGAGCATTGCAGAGAAATGTTCCAGCCATGTGAACTGGCCTGTCACAGCTTGACTCAAGTTGACTGATGGCGTCACCTGTGACTCAGCTTGTCAAGTCGCCAGCGGTTAGTTGTAGAATGTAAGGCATGTCACCTGTTTATAGTGCCAATTGTCTTGTAGCAAAATCTGCAGGCCAAGTCAGTTCACAGACAGTCCGTGTGCTTGCTGTGGCATTCTCCGACAACAGCCCTCCATTCCCGCTGAGCCCGTGTCCGTCTCATTTACATCCCTGTGGCTGTTGACACATATGCCAGTCTTTGTCCTCACAGAGCGTCATGTCGGACGGTAGTTTGCTGCTGCTGCTTGCTGAATGTGCGCATGTCACACACAAATACTCACTGACTGATTGATTGTGCTGGTTATTGAAATTATTGTGGCGTATTTATGATAAATACAGTCTATCTGAGGCTCAGGTCATTTTGTTTATGTTTTTGCTATTTCATCACTACTACAAATACAAATGTAGCAAGTCTCTCACTATTACTATCCTTATTCATATTGTAAGAAGCTACAAATTGTATTCAGCTACAAAATACGCCTGAAAAACTGGAAGTTAGAACAGGGAAGGACAGGGAGTTGTTGCCATGGAGACGATGCATCGCCTCATCCAGCCACATTGGTGTAAACTGACAGGTTTTCAAAACGTTGCACACCGGTGCATTCCAAGTAACGGCAAGTTTCAACTCGTCTAGCTGCGAATCTTTGGTCTGAACTGGGCTTAAGTGTACTGTGAGAAATGTCTTGATAAAATAATTAGAGGGCACTGCAGAGGTAAACTTTATGTGCAGGAATATTCCCTTGTTTTCTATGCGCAAACAAATACATGCAAATACTAACGAACTGAAAACAGCTTGACCATCTTTATTCAATGCTCCTTTTCTGCACACAGGCAGAGTTGTGGTCTTGACCTGTTTTGAAATAAAATCCTGAGTCCTCTTTGGGCTGAGACTGAGACAAGCACGAGTAAAGATGTGGCCGAATCCAAGACGAGACCAAGACCTTCACCACTTTCGAGAACTACAACACTGGTTCACAGTGCTTTGGTGAAATGTAAAATGAAATGTTTAAATATGGTGAAATGTTTTATGTGTGTGTGTGTGTGTGTGTGTGTGTGTGTGTGTGTGTGTGTGTGTGTGTGTTTTAACTTCTGCATTTTTCAAATTCACCTCTTCTAAAAATAAGGGAAGATGATATTCACCATGTGAAAATCTTGTATCTGACATGAGTCGTTTTCTCAAAAAAACAAAACAAAAAAAAAAACACCCTAATGTTGAGCTTGGGAGTCGTGAACTGAAAGAAGTAAATTCAGTGGGGGCTGAAAGGCTTTCAAACGCCAAAGATGTTTCTCAGACACATGTTGGAGTGGTTGCAGGGTTTTCATGTGACAATGACATAAAGCAAAAAACAAGCTCCTAAATCAAGATTTCAGTCCATCTGTTGGGCCTGGTATCTGTCGTTCTCACATGATAATACGCTGCAGGGCCAACAAGCAATAGTCCCTCGATAACGGTGAACCACAAACCCAGTTCTTGTTGACATTATTCCATTTCCCTGGTTGATACCCTGCAGAGCTGCCCCAGTAATAAATAATGTCACCATGAGGCAGCCAGATCCCAATAACAAAAGGAAAGAAAAAAGGCAAACAAGAGTGAGACCACAGAAAATTATTCTGCACACACACACACACACACACACACATTTACATGTGACTTTATTGTTATGTGTGTTTTTAAAATCTATTAACTAGTACTTTTTGGCAGTATTTATGTTTTTCCCGTTAAAAAAACATTTCCTTCCAATTATCTAATTAAACTGTATGTAGCCAAATTATCCATTCGAAATTGCTGCATTTGCTTCCTGCACAAATTAGTTGGCAGTGTCACCCATTGACACTACAGTATTGGAAAGATCTTTTTTCAATCACATTTGAGCTTACACTGCATGAGGGCAGCCAGCACACTGTTCGGCACGACACTGCTGCGTGGGCAAAACTAAGGAGGTAATTTACATTTGCAACCTCGCTCGAATGCACTGAAGATATTTCTCTTGGACGACTTAGTCAACATGACCGATGGGTTTGAATCTAATTAATCAGCGCAGGACAATTAGTAACTGCTTGATATACATAAATCAAATGCTCATTTCTCACTTAACTGCTCCACTGAGAGCTGTTATTCAGTTCAGTTATGTGCCTATGTTAGCTGACATCACTGTGAGTGAGTTTTGGATGTGATGGTGAACAGCAGGACACACCGTCCCCTCACCTCTCCATGTCTGTGCCGGGCCAGACTGCCATCTGCATCAAATGCCCTCAGCACGTCTTTCACCTTCGAATTGCAGTCTGGAAGCAAAGACACGCAGGTCACACAGGGTTACACGTGTACTTCTGTACATGAGGGAAGCTCTCAAATATTTTTGATTTTTTTCACATATCAGTTTTCTCTTCCTGAAATACCGAGGACACATAATTACAAAATGAATATAGATATAGCTGTAAAAAAAACAAACAAAAGACCTACACGCTTTATTTGCAAAAAACAATGTGGCAGACTGCAACCTCTTCTAGATATGAGAAACCATGAGCGAGTGTAAATGAGTGTGTGTGTGTGGGTGGAAGTGGAAGTGGAGGGGGGGGGGGAGGCGTTAAGCGCTGAGAAAGCTGCCTGCCTGCCCGCCCGTCTGTACTCACATTCAATGTACTGCTGTAGCTGGATAAAGTCGACAGGGTTCAGTTCCTTCACCTCTGGGTTTGTGGGGGTGGACATGGTGCCTGCTTCTGCACTAACTGCCTGCCTGTGCATAAGCGAGAGAAACAGTGAGACATAGACGGAGAGAAAAGAGAAGGTGGGTGCACAGTAGCCTGCCTCTTTGTAAAACATAAAAGCATGGCTGCAAGCAAAAGATAGCATCTCCCATCTCGCTCTGTAAAAATCCATGATTGTAGACAGGGAGAATCACACTCAACGTCCAAAGTTTGAGTGAAGCAGAAGCAAGGCAGTTACTGCCAGAGAATATGGAGAACTGTTCAGAACATCTGCAGTCAACTCCGTACACACGCGAAAATGTCTTTTCCCTTTTGGTGAACACTACAAATAATTATAAAACGTTTTTATGCCTCACCACCATTATGTACATCACTGTGGTCCGTGCTCATAAACCCACAATCTGTCCTCGTTGTGTTTGAGGATTCCTTGTAAGCTCTGACATCAAGTTTCACTGCCAAGCATGAGGAATTTTGTGTTCTCACGTCTATATACTATATTTATTTTAAATCTCTCACCACCATTTACACATGAACATTCACTATAAACTGGGCCAAAAGTCTGTTAGAAATTATGTCAGGCTAAAGGTACCCATGATACTTCCACTCTAGGGATTCTCTCCACCCAGACTCTCTTTCCATATAGTCACTGGCCCAAATATGAATTATAAAACACTAGATATAAAGAGTGATTGGTTTAGCACAAAAAAGTACTGTTGAAATGAGGAAATAAACAATAAAATCTTGCACAGAGGTAAAAAGAACAAACTGGCTTGTCAAGGGACCTCCCCTACAAACAAAAGGAAGAGACTTAAATGTCATACAAGGCTGAAAGCAAGCATGAAATTTGAATTTGACACAGAAAAGGAGCAACGAAAATTGGCCTTGCATGTCACACTGAAGTCTGAAGCGTTAAGTGGAGATGAACATTTGGTAGGACTGTTGTAAATACTTTTTTTCAGAAGCAAACATGCCATTAAAACAGAGTAGAAGGAGGTTTGTTTATGACAGGAAAACAAACAGATACGTCTGTATCCATTAATCACTTAAGAAAGAATACTAACTAGTTAATGGAGGGGATTAAGTTGCCATCCTGACATCCTGTGTAATGTTGCTGTTGTAGATGCATGCCGATAAAGTGTTGCAAAAAGAACTAGGGATAGGTCGATACAGAATGTATAGAATGACTAATGCAGCTAATAATCAATATGTAAATCAATATGTTAGCCATGCCAGGAAATGTGATATTTGCAGGCAGGTCTGTCATAATAAGTACTGAGAGATAGCACACATGCTTTTCTTATTCACTGATGCATTTTTAAGAAAGAAGAAGTAAGACGAGCATTTCAGATCTTATATTTGTGTTAAAGCAAGACCTTGTGAAATTCTCATAGATAAAATAACACATTCTCCCATTTACAAACAAAATGTTGAGATAATAAGCAAGAAAAGTGTACCCTGGCTCTATTTGGTAATTTCAGGGGTTTGTTGTTTTGCCTTATCTGGTATGATCAATATCTTATGGTGGTTAATATGAGCAAACATAAGATGGATATAACTGACATAACATAGTAAGTTTACCGACTCAATGACTCTCCTTTACCTGTTACACCTCTACCTTTTATATGATGTTTTTGTTATCAACCATTAACCATTTTCCTGTAATCATCACTTGATAAGCAAAAGTGACACAGTCTCACTTTTTAGGACCACAACACTGATTTTGCATGATTTAACCCATAAATACTTTACATAAGTGCAGGATATTTTGCAATCCATGCTAGAGACTTGCCTGACTCGTGTAATCCATCACAGCAAACTGCATTAGGCTTTGTCTAAAGCACATTCCCATTATCAGGTAATGCAGTGGAGACTTCCTAAATGAATCTGCACTTCACCTGCATCACCATGCAACCATAATGGACCTTTCATAACAATAAATTCAGTTTTGATACTACTCTGTTGGAGTGCACAAGTCAAGGAAGTTTTAATAGCCTGCTGATTGATTTTAATACTGTATGGAAATTAATGGCACTGGAGGGCTAGAACTTTAAGTGGGAAAGGCAGATTCAGAATAAGTAACTCTACAGCATGCTGTGGAAAATGGTCAGCAGTATTGATGTATAGGGGAAAAAAAAATTGTAATTAGCAATTAGTAATTTCCAAAAAGAGCAACGTGTTGAGTGAAAACCAAGAATCCAGGAGAAATTGTGACTACTCCCCACTTAAAGGAACAATTTAATTTATTCTTTTTCCGTAACCACGTATCCTGGGGGATAAGTCGTGTGGGGGGCTGGAGCCTATCCCAGCTGACACTGGGAGAGAGGCAGGGTACACCCTGTACAGGTCGCCAGACTATCACAGAGCTGACACATAGAGACAGACAACCACTTAGCTCACAGTCTCACCTATGGGCAATTTAGAGTCACCAATTAACCTGCATGTCTTTGAACTGTGGGAGGAAGCTGGAGTACCCAGAGAAAACCCATGCTGATACAGCTAGGGTGCTACTCATAGACTAAGGTGTTTTATAATATGTTTTAGCTAAAAGGCACATGTTTGACAAATGCTGAGCATATGTCTAAATAAATGAGACTTTGATTATATTGCACAAGCTGTGTGCTTGAAAACAGAAGTTTGGATATAGTTTTACTGTTGTTTAATGTGGAACCCAATGTCTTTAATTTATGAAGTGTTTGGCTTTTTTGGATTCTCCATTCACTGTGTGGGCATGCTTGAAAAACATTCTTTCCCCCACAAATTCAAGGTAACATGCGGAGAATAACTGATGTACAAATGGTAATTTTTCAGGTGAAGTATTCTTTTAACAATGTGATTGTTTACTATAGAAATTGCAACAGCAAAGATTTTAAAATATAGTAGCATAAATATGTTATAAATATATTATAAATATATTGAACCTGGCGTAACAGTCTAGTAGAGTTAAAAACCCACATGGGCCGCTTTAAACCTGTTATCTCTTCTGATATTAAAGACCATTCTATCATCAACTACACAAAACTGAAGCATACAAAAGATTGTGTGGTGGTTTTCAGTCCAGCCTGATGAATAGGACCTCACTGTAAATGTGTTGTTCACACTGTCGTCCACAGGTGTTATCACACATTAAAGTGCAGCCAGCACAGGTATCAGTGATGGCTCCCTCCACTTAACAGAAAATCTGAGTACTTAAAGGACAAAGACCTTACTGAGAAAAAGAAATGAAATAATCTGAAATAACACCCACGCTTTACATGTGATTTGTATCCATTTGCTGTCTTTGGACTCTGAAAGGTTCACACTGTCCTCACTTAATTCCCTCGAAAGGTCAGCGGCGTTGCCTAGCAGTTCTGTTTATGCAGCCGATCAGGTGGGCCGGGTCTGTATCAACAGCGATGTGACACATGAAGGAATCATGAAAAGACATCTGTTACTGATCACCTGATTAGGGCCTGAAACTCTTTATTCCAAAAATACACCCCTGACTCCAATCTTCAAACACTGTAAAACAAACAAACTAAAAATAGTCATAAACACCATTTCTTACTTTAGATAAGTCCTGCATGTTGTTTTTCCTTTTCTGTTTTTATGCTATCCAGAGAAGCGTGATGTCGTGAGCAGCATCATGTCTATTTTGTCTCCTTACCAACTGAGTATCATCATCATCATCATTGTCTGGTTCAACAAGATCTCAAGCCTATCTGAGTAATCTGATTCCTCACTTCCTGATTAGATAATGATTTGCATGCACGATGCAGAGTGGGAATCGGGACCAGTCAGAGCACAGAGCACAGGAAGAGGCATTCCCTGCACTTAGAGGAGCGGAGATGAATAGTGTAATATACTACGCTCTCAAACATGGATGGAGTTTTGAAAATCCGAGGCACCATCTAATTGAGCTTACTGGAACATGTATAAATATTTCAGGTGGTTTGAGGAATGTCTGAAGCTTGTTAAGACTTAATACAGACCATGTGACTAACTGCTTCTGGGCTGGCTCTCAATAAGGTTTCACTACTGGGCTACAGTTAAATGTTAGATGCTTTATGTGGGAACTGTTTATGTTGCTTTGGAGAAACATTTACACGGTAGAGGCTCTGTCATGTAGACATGAGAAAGGTTTTAAATGTGGGGTAACAGGAATCACATAACCATCATTCAGTGTGATTTACTTTGGTTCGCTCTACTGACAGACAGTCTGAGGTATAATTCTGTTTAAACAAAATGTCTCTCCATATAATCAGTGCAGAATAAATGATGCAGCACATATTCCGAGAGGCAATGCACAAGAGCTACAGCCTCCTGTTTCTATGTGGGGCCAGTAGTGGTTCTTCAATGAGCAGTAAAGAACAATTTAAATGTTAAAGTGGTTCTCCGAGTAGCGACAGCTTGTTAAAACGACATCTACTCCCCCACAAACCTCTGAAAAACCTTCTGTTTAGAGCCTGACACTCGCCTTTACTTCTGACCACTCAACTGATAAATACCAAAGAAACTGTTTTATAAAAAAAAATCCCACAGTGAAATAACTGGAGAATTAGAGTGAGCAGTTCAGTTGGCATTTTCCTTCACACATGCCATGCGTTAATTATGATCCCATAATGTCTTGATGTACAACTGTCAACAACCATAAAGCACTCTCTTCACAAGAACCATTTCAAGGTACACTTGGGGACGACCTTTTTCCATGTAGGCTAATATTTGTGCAAGCTGTCATAACGCCCACGCCTTGTGTCAAGGAAATCTGCTGTTTTGCAACACTTGCAGGGTGCAAGCCATTGACTCCGTCATTCTGTGGTTGGAAAACACTGCGTAGGCTCCTTTAACAAAGTGAAGTCTACGTCTAATGTTGAACATTTGTGTTCCTTCTGAAACTACAACAATTCTCTTCACTGGAGTGTGTACAGATTGCATCAGGTTAACAGAAGGGGGAGGACAGACATGCTTCGTTGCTATGGAAAGTGTTTCCCTCCATCAGCTGCTCTCCGTCAGAGCACTGCCGCGGGTGACTAACAGGTAGGAGGAGGCACAAGCAGAAAGGGTTGCAGCCAGTTCAGGGAAGGGGGAACCTAGTCAGTAGCTGTGAGTCTTCCCCCTGCAGCTTCACCTCCTCCCACGCTATGAGCCTCGTTAGGCCTTCAAAACTAGAGGTCACGCTCCAAATTGCATTCTGCATGCAGATGCTACTGTGACTCATTGCATGAACACGGGAATACTCCCTTACTATAAATGGATTGTTTGCTCAGGGGTCACTTTGCAGTCCGAGCCAGAAGTTTCAAACCAACAGTAATGTTTGACTTAGTGGAACTATCAGAGAAAAAAAGCCACTTCTTCACATTTGTAGATCCCTAGAGCTACAGCCCATAACCACTACTTCCCCCTCTTTGTTTTACATCTTCACTTTAGTTCAGTTTAGTACATATCACTGTACTGTGTACTGAAAATGTGTTGTTGACTCTACTGAAAGCACCCTGACTAGGATGTAGCTAATGTGTTTCTTGATTAAAATTTTTAATGCATGGTCCTTGATAAAAAATCTAGCTGGTGTGAGATTTATCAGTTGAACGCTGTTTTGAAATTTATGCAAAAAGCAGGGTCAAAAGCAATGAGCATGCTCTGTAAAAACAGGGCTTCCCCTTGTCTATTACTGAATGGTAATATCTGAGGAATTGAGTGGTATGCAAACGACAGCAGGCTCCAGTTAGTAGAAACACTGGGGAACTTGAACACAATAAACACAGATTGTAAATGAGACAAAAACACGAAAGAGAAAAAAACAAAAGACATTCACCATGGTATGAATCACAGATTTCTTGGAAAATGTAGGCGAGGCTCCGCGGCTTCAAAGTGAGGACTGCCCATCACTCTGGGTTCAGACTTGAATGTGACTTATATAATAGCTTTTTTGTGGAGGCAGCCTTGTAGAACACCATGCTGTGCTCAGAGGAAAAAAAACCTCAAACCTGCCCAGACTTGTGAGAGTGCACGCTGTCATACAGCAGCCACATTGCTTTTATGGTGTAAGTGTAGTACGTTATCAGGGAGTCTCGCCTGGTTCGCCCACAGATCTATCCACAAATGAAAATGAAACAACATTAAATGTCACATTTTTAAATGATTCAATCTGAAATGCAATCACGTAGTATTCTCCACTATCGTGTCGGTAATTCAGAGATCTGGGGTCTTCAGAGAGGACTGAAAAAATATTTGAGTACAATTGCTCATGTAATTTTTTTTAAAAATGTGAATGGGTGAACATAAGTGATGTCATAAGTTACAGCATTTGAGACTTGAACCACACTAAGTCATATTTTAATCACTTCCAATGACATGATAATAATGCATTGACATATGACTCTCTTTATGAAAGCTAGAGGGGTTAAAATCACACTCACTAATACAGGATTCAGGCACACTCCAGGGAATAATATTATGAAGGAAGTGAAAGCTAAATGGATGACAGCACTACTGTATTTAGAGAAGTGAAATACCGTGTAAACAAAAGGTATCCATGCCATTTCTCTCATCACACTGGCTAAGCCATATAGTAACAGCTAAAATGTATAGATTAAACCACAAATCACAAAAGGGGTCAAATTCTACTTCATTTACAGCCTCTAACCTTTGATGTAAACATTAACGATGGGACAATTGACCTGACTACAGTATTGATTGTGTGTGCCTGAAAACTCTCTTACGGCTAGAAACCGATGAATACCACTGAGACTCCCCTGCTTTTAAATAACCTGCTTGAAATGAACACACAACTCAACTAAGAAAGTGCCACCTGAAAATAAAATAGCCTTGAAACTGAGAGTTCAGGCAAAAAAAACGAAAAACGCAGACCTGACTTAAGTATTGAGACTTTCCTGTATGCTTTGTTTTGCCAGTTAGCATCAGGGCTGAATGTCACAGTCACCATTTGCAGTCAAATGACAGTGAAAGAGGAGCTTTGCGTAAACAATGACCACACAGCAGTGACAGTGCCCACCAACGCCCACCATCATCTACTTCACACTGTGGAGGATTTTGTTATCCCACAAGTCACAAAAACACAGTGAAAACCCTCCGAGGTGTTTGTATGTCTATCTTGACTGAAGTTCCACTGTCCCCGCTGGAATAGCACCATATCCAGCAACAAACACTATCTAAGATGGGTGTCACTCAGATAAGATCCTATCAAAATGGAGCAATAACACTATAAACCTGTTTTCTGCACGCACAAGTAATATATTAAGCTGTAGCATGTGTTGGCAAGTTTAAATAAAACATATAGTGGAGTCCTTTACGCCAAGTTACCAGACATGACAACCCAAATACTTCAGATATTCTTGAATGTTCACAAGTCTCTTCTCTGACAGATGTATTGCTCAATTCTGTAAATAGACTAAGGGTTACCCCGCAGGTAACTTAAGCTGCCTGACATTAACCGTCATGACACACTGCAACGGGAACTGAAATGATGAGGCAGAGTTTTAAAAAGAAAGCAGAGACCGTGCATTGAACAGCAAACGGTCTGTCCCCCTGGCTGTTGTTCGACTGAGTGAATTACTCTGTTATTAACTCACGACTATCCGCCGCACTCTTTCTTGTACAGAAAATCACATGCATGGGGCTGAAAGCAATCAGTTCCCAGATGCACCTTCTTGGATTCTACAATATTTTTTTGTCAGCAGCACAAAAACAGCAGGCAAAAATGATCCCGTCGTATTTGATTGTCGTTCATCTGCAGCTGAAAGCCGTTCAGGGCTGCATAGAAACTTAAATCAATACGCCGTGTACTGTTTGTGAGAGTCCATTACCTTGCTGTCGCCACTCCGTTGGTCGTCTTTAATAAGATTGTCGTGATGCTGCTGGACAACCGGTCAAAAACCCTGCTTTCAGAAGAAGCCTTTAACTTTATATGGAAGCAGCAGGTCCGCGCCGTGGAAGCAGTGAATGCAGAGCAAAGACTGAGTGAGCAGATCCCTCCTGTCAAGCACCGCCTCAGCTGCTCTGCGCCCTCTGTGCTAACCAATACACACTCATTACACAGGCATGCATTCATCTGCAAAGTTGCAAAGTAATGCTCATTAAAATTGTGCAGCTGTAACCTGTAAGGGCACTCCATTCTATCGAAGGAAATCAATGCAATATATGCTGTAAGCTTTTTCTGAGGAAAGCTTTTACGAAATTGATAACTGTAGCAATTAGCTCCATTAACATTGTGGAGCCTTACAATGTATTTTGTGCAAGTATTAACTTACTGGAATGTTGGCTATATTAGGCTTCATAAATGATACCAAACCTAATTACTTTTTTTTTTACTTTATTTTAATGTATGTCCTATATGCTAGGCTAGGCTAATGTCACGATTTTGGTGAAAACATGCTACAAGCTGACATAATAAAAATGAAAGCAAGATACATTGCAATATACTGGACAATAAACTTTAACACTGTAATAAAGAACCTTAAAAATGAGCAAACTATTCCTAACGTCAACAAATATAAACAATAAGCCTCACAAAGATGTTAGCTTACCTACTGCAGTGACGTCAGTTAGCTAAGCTAACCAGTTGTCCCGAGGACACCTTCCCTGATTTTTCTCTCATATCTGGACACCTTGGCCAAGCAATGTTTTTGTGTTTACTACTAGTTGCTATTATCACTAAGCAAAATAAATAAACACGGATAATATATGAAGGTGCAACTGTTCATTTAGCAAAGATAGTTTGTTAACTTAGCTAAATGGTTCAGCCGATTTCTCACCAGGTGTCACAGGTCATGGTTTCATTAGCGGTGTTGCCATGGTTACGGTTTTAATGGGCATTGCGCATTAATTTAATGTGATTAAACTACGTCTGACGAGTTTAACGGTCGCCTGCAGCCAATCAGAACCGAGTATTTGGTGAAGTTGACGTATTTGTGCTGTAATTGAGTATTTCAATGCAATGAAATGGTATACTTTTTACTCCACTACCTTTGTTTGGCAGCTATAAATACAGGTAGAATAAATATAAATTTAACAACCCAAGAACATCATTATTACATATTATATTATACTAATAAGACACGCTTTAAAAAAAAAGCACTTCATCTACCACCAGAGTTGGGAAGATAAATTTTGAAATGTTATAGATTACAGATTACTAGGTACCCTTTTAAAAATTTTATCTTAAATGTAACTTTTTTAATTGTGTCATCAAAGCATTGCTAGGTATTACATTTGATTCATTTTTTTAATAAATGTTTCAAACTGGGCCATGAAGCTGAAACTTTTCCAGAAATAATCTATGCTAAAAGATAGCATTCCTGCACGGCAAAAACATGCAATGCAACAGAATTTTTTACACTATATATTAATTTCTTTAAGCAAAAAGAAAAACAAACAAACTATAATTTAATACCATATTGTTTCCCAGTAACTGTTACTGATCCAAATTACATTTTTTGGTAACTTCAGTTGGTAACACTGTGTATGTGTGCATCTGTGTGTTACATTTTATCCCTTTAACGTCTGCACTATTTTATTCATGTGAATGAAGATTGCCAACAACTGCTTCACTATTATTGTTGTGCATGACAATATGTAACTTGAAACTAATGGAGTACTTCTACAGTGTGGTATTGCTACTTTTACTTAGGGATCTGAATACTTCCTCCACCACACGAACAATCTCATGTATTTTATTATAACATTTTACATGAATGTGCTGCTTGTAATGTTTTAAGGTCACTGAAACAAATCCTCTACCATATTCTGAAGCATATTTAACATGTGGCTTAGTGTGGGGACTGCTGTAGGCTACGCCTTGCAGCACCCAACCACATCACATAATAATGTGTGTAGACAATAACAGAGCCACAGTATTTGGTAAAGCACATGATTTCACATTCCAGTGACCACAATGGCGAGGGATTAGGCTCCACAATGAGGACGAGGCTGGCAAGGGTGGATAACAGACATGGAAAACATGTGGGTGTCTGGGTTAGACAGAGAAAAGGAGTGAGTCAGGTCAGTGCAGTCACAGTTTTGTGGTTAAACTTTCCTCCTAATTTTCTTAACCTGGATCGACAGCATTTCACATCCCACATCTCCTCCTCACTGCCCTGATTTCTTAAAAGCAGCAATCACTCTCTCTTGACGAAGGTTTTTACATAATGTGTTCAGCTGATGTGCCCTTAAGAAATGTACCTCCCTGCAGATCTCTGATGACATGGTGTGGTAAAATAAGGAACTGCATTTTTTCCTAATTAAAATGCTAAATATAAAATCTTGTAATCCCAGTGAGATGATACATTCTTTTGGGATGAAGTTTGACATTTTTTATTACTTTCTTGTCTGTACAACACGGTACATAACAGACACAAAACAAACAAAAACATTAACAGGGAAAATAATAAAGGGCACAATCCAAACTTCTGTTTACTGCACTTCCGGACGTTTGAAGTCTTGTTTGTCTTACTACAGCACTAAGTGACTAATGGTGAACATTTTACCTCTCAAAAGCCATAAGAGTGACTTTACAAATATTTTTTACAATCTCCAAGCTATGGTTTGTAGTGACATGTCAGTGAACAGATGTTGGCTAACTGTAAAGAACGAGAAGATCGATGTCTATATTTTCCAATAATCTGAAAGACGTTAAGGATCACCTAAAGTCTCAAGTGAACCATAATGATTTGTCAAATAAAACTCATTATACATAGTTAAATCCCAGATGTTAAACTTCAAATTTAACACTTCACATGGACTCAACATACAGACTATATTTACAACTGAGGCAACAAAGAAAACACAAAATCAATTTTCTTCCTGCGATGAACTTCAAATGCACCGAAAAAGGCAGATTTCCATACATCAAATGGTAACATCTTCAAGCATGTCTGTGTGAAAGGCAACACAATAAATAAAACAAATGGCACGGAAGGTTTAGACAATCTAAACTCAGAAGCACAATGTCTTGTGAAATATTCACAGGAAACTAAATACTAAAGCAAGCACGAGAAAAAATCTTCTGGGTCGACGTCCTTGCAGACAGTAACACAAGCTGACTAAACAGAACTGAGATAAACAGAAATCACAATCTAATTACAGTGAGAGGAATAAGAGAATGACAATTATAATTCAATATAGTATTTGTATTTACAAGCATTTATACAACTGAGGGCATTAAACTGGGGTTCAAGCTTATTACTATATTAGGACACGGAGCAGAACAATCAGATCATATAATGCACCAATTATAAACCTTGTAAACATCACATCTCACCTTTTATCTCAGATATCAGTCAGAATAAGTTTCTATTAGCCAGGTTCATAATATATTTGTCCTTACTTTAAGGCATTGGTATCAAGCTTAGGAGTGAGCCTCTTAAAAGATTTTATTTTAAATAAGCCAGATTTGATCAGACGGTTTCGCTCCAACGAGGAATCTCTACTCGTCACAGCAAACCCCCAGGGAAACATCCCCATTTGTCTCTGGATCAGCTCAGCTCTCTGTAAAGTTATAAGATCTCCTCCACTCCGTGCGCAAAGATCATGACCAGGCCGGGCTCCAGGATCATATCCTCCCCCATGTGCTGATTCTCACAGGCCATCACCACCACTGCCTGCTTGCCAGGGATACGCTTGGCAACGTAGTTCTCATAGTAGCGCCTGTTCATCTGCCGTGTCTCGAGCGTGGCCAGTCCCTGCGGCCAGTTACGCTCGTGGGCGTTCTCGATCAGGTCGTTCACAATTGAGAGAGGGCAGCCGCTGTCGATGAGAGAGCGCTTGATGACTGCCTGAAGCACGGCATCAGGAGTGGAGATCATGCCGCCCCAGCGTGTCACTCTGGCGGGCTGCATGGAGTTCACCCACCTGGAGACAAGATAAAATGAAAACCACAGGAAAATTATGGACTGAGCTGCAGCTCCCTGATGGAGTTCATATTAAAATACAAGCAGGAGAAAAGATAAAATCCCACTTACTCCAAGATCTCATTGTACTCAATGCTCTCCTCCAGGTTTTGCAGGTTTGGGTTAGCACTGCGGATCGCTCTCATGTAGGCTTTTAGCAGCTGAATGTCCCGTTTCTGAAAATTAAAAGCACCATGTTAAATGACTAATTTAACAAAATCTCCTAAAGCAAAAAAGGTATTTCTGACACTTGAAAGGATGAAACATTTGTACCAATATATTTAGATCCAGTATGCTGCCCTCAACTTACTCTTATTGGACACTTGACAAATACTGATCACCAATCGTTTCAGCTTCGACCAATTCCAAGATAATTATCTAGAATATATATTGTACCAGGGCTGGGTGATATGACAGTAGATACTATGCAACAGTAGAAATGTGTCCACCTGTGGAGATCTGGCATTACCATTTCTACCGCTGGAATTATTCTAGGCAGGCTATGTAGCAAATCAGGGCTGGACTCTCAGGTGATCTTGTGATTCTCACGTGATCCTCGCAAGTTAATGTGATTTGGGCAGGCATGGAGGAGGAGTGAGATTTATGGAAGCAAACAAGTTTGAATTTTACCAGCCACTGAACACTTCATACTGAAAATT
The DNA here is from genome assembly GCA_019142605.1 of Cephalopholis sonnerati. Taxonomy (NCBI): domain Eukaryota; kingdom Metazoa; phylum Chordata; class Actinopteri; order Perciformes; family Serranidae; genus Cephalopholis; species Cephalopholis sonnerati. The sequence goes on along the minus strand of JAGQAX010000011.1, from coordinate 8,283,782 downwards.
TAACACCACTAAATTCATAGAATTGAATTTTTTTTACTTTAAAAACCATGTACCTAAATCAACTTGTTCTGATTTCACCACTCTGAAAATACAATAAGAAAAATTCTTGATTTGCAATTTCAAAATCTGAACTTTAATATTTTATCAGTGTTCACAAATTCAGATCCACAATTCATCTTTAAAAATTTAAAAAGAAAAATAGAATCAGGTTGCTCAGTGTCAACTAGTCAAATTCAGATCTAAAAATTCAAATTGATAATTTTCAAATAGCAAAATCCAGGCAACCCGGCATGCCCTGTCCTCGGTAGCCTGAATGTTGCTATTTGAAAATTTTCAGCTTTAATATCGAAATGTATATTTTTGGATCTGAATTCAATTTCGGCTTTGTAAACGGCATATGAAGAAATTTCATATCTTAGTTTTTAAAATAACATATTAAAATTCTATTGCTTATGTTTCCTATTTGCATGCATATAAGTATAAGTTAGTACAGAAACCTGTAAAACTTGAAATTATTGTTCTCAGGAACCTTAAAGCTACCATCTGTAAAGAATTTTGTTTTTACTGGTTTGAGTCTTTTTTTTAAAGGAGAAGTCCAGTATTTTGCACTTTGAGCCCCATTCCTGGGTTGTTTATGATGAAATAGAGTGGTTAAGACCAAAATCTTGACAATTGCTCCTTCTCTGACAATTTGAGAGAATTTGGCTTTCCCCTGCCTGGCCTAACAATGCTGTCGATGGCCATGTGTAAATCTGTCCTAAAACCACCCTAAACGTTCATTTTCAAAGCCATGAAACTCACAGAGTGGTCAGTGGTGTTCGTTGATATAAAAATCGTAGCAAACTGTGGTTTCCATCCGTGTTTTCGCTATTCATCTCGATTGTGGAACTATTTTTTCAGCTGCCTCACACCCGTGTGTAAACATCCGCTTGATCGTTCGTTTGACCCTGAAGCATTATACACTCCAGCCCACTTGATGGCGATAATGCTCCTTTACGTGAGTGTCGCCAACCGGCAGGAAACCAGTGCAATGTAATGGGACACAGAAAAGAAGCAGAAGAAGAAGGCTGGCGTCGCGTTCAAAGGCATCGTACTGCGAAGGTTGTTTACAAGCGAGTAATAATGGGCAAGTTTTGTGTGGTCAGCGACTGCAGGAGAATTCCTCCGAAGAGGAGGAGCGCACACAGCACTGTCGAGCTGGCACTTTTGCTGAGCTAAAAGACTACAACCTTGTCGTAAACAACCCCCTTTGCGTTTCCGGTGGCGGATTACAACCAACGGACAATCAGTAGAAAATCAATGCATGGACAAAATATCAAATAAATCATCACGGAAACCACAGTTTGCTACGATTTTTATGTCAGAACATCAAGGAACACCAATGACCACTCGGTGAGTTTCATGGCTTTGAAAACGAACGTTTAAGGTGGTTTTAGGACAGATTTACACATGGCCATAGACAGCATTGTTAAGCCAGGCAGGGGAAAGCCAAACTCTCTCAAATTGTCAGAGAAGGAGCAATCGTCAAGATTTTGGTCTTAAGCACTCTATTTCATCATAAACAACCCAGGAATGGGGCTCAAAGTGCAAAATACTGGACTTATCCTTTAAGTGTTGTCTTGTGTGACGCAGATGTTTTGCTTGTATGGAAGTTCTAAATGAAAGAAGAAACTTAAATGAAATGAAGTACAATATGGCTATTTTTAACCACTTCTTAATTGAATTTACAGAACAATTACTGTATTGTGATATGGAATTAAATATAATGCAACAGAAGATTCTGGCCATACCGCCCACCGCTATACTGTAATACCAATGCTTACTGTACTGGGTTAAGCGATAACTGTATACTCTCCTTTCATCTCACGTCCGAATGACAACACACACCACTAGACCTTAAATACCTAATTGCATTCCCCTAGTGCTAATTATAGAGACATTCACAGTATGAAACACAAACATGGCACACACAAATTAAACAGCATACACAGAAACATGCTTGCATACCATCCTGTACCACAAAGACATGTCACACTCCAATTATTTAACGGACACAGTCAGATAAATATTCTACATAACAATCATCATCATCTGTACCCAAATGTTTTGAGAGCTTTACAACCCCACATCCCAGAAAACATTTTAGCAACCAAATTGGATGGAGTCAAAGTAACTACTCAGTAGAAAGCACAGTGAATTTTAAGTGGTTGTTGTGGAAAATGAATACGCTCTTGGCTACTTGTTCCACAGACAACAGCATTTTTCAGGATCAGGCTCAAAACATATTTTTTTTTGTTAACGCATCAATGACCAAGCAAATGCTCTTACTTGTTCCCCCAACTGGTGTTTATGCTCTGCCACAGTTTTCTCCAGCTCTGAAATCTTTGTCTGTTGCTGCTGGACGACGCTCCGCAAGTGTTTGATGCAGTTATGGTTGGGCACCTCATCTTTGGGCATCTCAAGCCTGCAAAAGTGGGGGAGATAGAATAACGGGGGAGAAAACAGAGGATTTTATACTATATCATACAGAGGACAGACCATACATTTTTGAAAGTCATATATTTGTAATATTTTTCAGCACAAACATTTAATGGTGATTATTATTCATTTCTAATTGAGCAACTGTTGTGTTATGACTAGCTACAATTGACGTGTGATGCTAGAAATTTGGGCATTGGTTCAAAAGGTTTATGAGAAATTCATAATCAATGCACCCACAATGCAGCGTTCATTTCTGCCAAATAAAAGCCACTCACCCACATCCCTCCTCACAGTTGACAGGCCTTTTGGGGTTGTGCTCACAGTCCTTGAGGTGTGACTGCAGCTGGTCGAGCCGCAGTGTGGCCGTACAGCCAAAACCCGCATTGTCACAGCTGATCTGAAGTTTGGACAGCATGTTGCGCATGATGCGGGGCACAGGCCGAAGGTGAGCTAGTGTCACTACTGTACGGTCAACAGGACATATCTGCTGCTGGGCAAACCACTGTGTTATACAGGCATTGCAGAAGGCATGCTCACAGTGTGGAGCCTGAAATGAAAGGAGAACACAGAGCCCCAAACATTAAAAAAAAAGAAAAGAAAAAAGTTGATCCAATTTGGGGTGGGTAATCTTTCAAACAGGAACTTGCCTGCACTGGTTCTTCGAGCACTCCACTGCATATAGGGCACAGCAGGTCTTCATCCACCTCCCCTTGGAACCTCGCAACGTCGTACCCCATGGTACATTACTGGGATCCACAACCTCCTGAGCAACACAAAACCACGCAAATCAGATTTTCATACAACTTTACTGCAGCAGTATGTAACTTCAGATATTGCACAAATTAATACAAACACTTTAAACCTACCTCACTCACAAAAGGCCTCAAATGCTTCCATTCAGCTCTTGATGTAAAGCTGGTTCGTCACATCTGGCAGAAATAATCTGTCTGGCGTAGGAAACAGAGACACTCCCTGCAAAAATTATAAAATTCACACTGATTATTTAGTTTACTGGATAGCTGATGGTTAGAGCTGAGTTATGATATATAATCTAAAACCACATGATATATAATAATGATAAATAGATGCAACTTATCTACAAATATGTCATAATGGCCGGAATATCAGTGATTTTCAAGCTTTCTCATAATGATCAGAATCATACTATACTCTTTAACAGATGAATGTAAAAGGTACAAATCAGTGGAGTACTGCTATCTAATAAACACATAGTATTATTAATTAATAAATAAAAGCTGTAAAGGTAGAATGACTCGATAAATCTGAGCACACAGCCATATCTAAACACATCCTGTGCCTAAAAGCGATGTCCTTGATTCGTAACGTAGTGTGGTTTTCTAACGTCATCCTAAACATGTGAAGCTTCACCAGCCGAGCTCCAACATCCGAGGAGAGCATCCTGTTGTCCCAGGTGACTGGTGGCTGACCTAATTTCAGTGAAAGCAGCACACACCGGTCTGGAGGCGATTTAACGTTACAGATCCTTTTTCTCCCATCGCACTCAGCATGCCTTGCAAACAGGCTAACCCTCCGTGCTAACGTTAGCTACGTGTATAACGTTATTTCGCTGTTACGCGTAACACTAAAACGCAATACCTTTAAGTTTATAATAAACTAAACCGGTGTCATTTTAGATTAATACCCCAGTGCTTGAGTTCAGGTGTCAGTACATCTTGCTCGTCATGAATTAAATGTGGCTAACAGTTGCTAACAAGATAGCGCTTGTAGCAACTACGGGTACCGTTGGTTTCCTCTAGATATTAGCTGTAGAGCTAACCAGACAGACCTCAGTCTGGGCAAAGTACATCGACAAATGGCTGATTACAACCAGCTACATTGGAAGAAAACATTATTTTACACTGATATACTTACTTTAACATGTAGAAAAACAGATCCTAATCACGATGTTAATATATTTTCGGACGTCCTACTGTAACTAGTAGCTCGCTAGCCACGTCCTGTGCTACATCCTACACCTCTGTGTCGTCGTTACGCAGACAGGTGGTGACGTCATGACGCAAAATAGGAGCTTTTGATTGGTCAGTGAACTCTATCTATCTCTCTATCTATCTATCTATCTATCTATCTATCTATCTATCTATCTATCTATCTATGTTTCACTCTCAAAATTCGTTAATTTATTTATTTAAAGGACCATAGGCTAATAAATATGGTGGACCACAAGTTTCACGGAAAGAATTAAATTAATTAATAACTAATTATACAAAAAAGGCATTAATCAGTGTGTTTACAAATTAATTCAGTAATCTATAAATAAATAAATAAAATAAGTTACAAAGTAATTCATTGATTGATATTGTAATGGGCAATAGAAACAGGAATTATAAAAAAGTAATTTGCAAATAAAATAATAAAAATTTAATAAATTGTTTAAGTGCCTGACTATAATCTATAATGTAAATCCTATTAATTTTGCCAATTTTTTTTTATGGATTCATATTTTATTTGGAAATTCCTATTATAATTCCTCTTTTTTTGTCCATTAAATATCAAATAATGAATTACTTTGTAATTGAGTCAATTTATTTATAGATACATTGATTTATGAATAAATGTATTAATTCCTCTTTTTTGTGCATTTATTTATTACTTAATAAAATGTTTTATTAGTTTTTCTTGACACTTGTTGTCCTCTATGAATAAATAGATTACATAAAACTAGCAGAAATAACCGGTGAAATGTCAGTTTGTTGTGTTCATAACATATAAAAGATATTCGATATAAAAGATGAGTTAATTTCTAAATGATAACTCATATGTTACGCAACTGACATGTATTGCCAAAGGAATACTAGCATGACTTCATGATGACATGTGGGTATGTGATTGAAATGTGAAAATATTTTACATTTTCATATACTTCTAATTTGTGAAAGTGTGTATTTTCATCATTCATTTAATAATTTGCAACACATGGGGTATGAAATACTTCTCTCTCAGCCATGCACTGTTGCAACTTCCTCTGTGAGGCAGATGGTAAACAGGAAGGAAATGAACAGAAGCCAGCATGGAGAGAGTTAGTGCACTGCATGTGAGGATAAGGCTTAGCAGACGGTGCAGCACACTGAAAAAACAATGTTCCAGGACCAATGTCGTTACAATGCATGTGGCTGTTAAAATTAAAAATCCAGCCCCTGGCAGTAGTAGTGTTAGCACGGTGTGTACAAGCGGTTACAGCAATATTTATATTTATGTCTTTTTGGTGATGTTTTCTGCTGCCTGAGTATGTAATGCAGTTATCGTTTTGTGTATGGCACTTTAATCAAAGCATCGATTGTACTACACAATTATTTTCAGGTGTGTTTGAGTATGGTTCAGTAATTTATTTTCTGAAACGTACCCCACAGCACCACAAAATGAGGTGTAACAGTGCTGCAACAAACAGTTCACTTCGGTAAATTAAATCAAGCTCTTTTCTTTGCTTCATCATCTTTATCAGTTCCTTCTTTGAATCAAGAAATAAAGATTAGATTCAAACTTTTTCTTCAGCTTCTGCTTCATGTAGCTCCCAGTTATTCTAGTACATTCAACAGAATAGCTTATTCAGTATTGAACATGTGAGACCTACATGACCAGAAACATTGATTCATTGTCAAGAAATAACTCCAGACTCAGGAAATATTTAGCAATAGCACTTTATTGAACACAAACAACCCTAAGCCACAATACTGAATGACAAGACCAATTGGCTGCAGCAAACATTTTATAAAATAGATTCAGGTTTAATGTCACTAAATTGTTTTTTTTTTTTCTTTTAACGTCAGAAAGACAGATGCAGGTTTTTCCAAAACAGTGAATGATCTTTTACATATTTAACATTTTTGTAACAAATCATCATTCACATGTTCACACAAAGGAATAACAAGGCAAAGTGCTTTCAGGATTGCATTGTCGAAAAAACAAAAACAGAAAAATGAATGGCTTGAGGTTTAGGTGAGACAGTGGGTGGGTGACGGGGTTTGGGGTGGGGCTGGTCCTGTCCTGGATTAGGTGGGTGGTAGGTGGATGGGTTGGTGGGGGGCCCTGGTCAGAAAACCTCAAACCTTTCACCTTGTCCTGTACCCCTTGTAGTCAAACTGAATGTAAAGTGTCGGGGCAGTGTGGAGAAAGATGCCTATGTAGCAGAATTTGGTTCGGAGTGGACAAATGGATTCGAAGGCATACGGCTCGTACAGAATTACAAATCCACCTTACTATCTTCCTCGTGACAACCTGTGGTATTATTACAACTGCAGGGCAATCAATGGCTGACCCAGAATGAAGCTGTAAACGTTGAAATGATGCATACTATAGAGCTAGACAGGGAGGTATACGCACAAGAGGAAACCAAAGAAATACATGTTGTTAATAAAAAGCCAATGCATGGTTACTTATTTTCGAAAAAAAAAAAAAAAAAGAATCCTCTGACCATTCGCCACTGAATGTTAAAGGGGATAGACTATCATCATAATCTGCATCATAACATTGTCTGGCTTCACATTCCAGTGGTATTTTGTCGTATAAATGCTTCTCATAAATATTTTTTTTTTCAACGTCAAATAGACATATACACATACAGCACAACCAAGCACACTTCTTATGTATAACTACCATTGCTTATGATAAATCTGTATTCCCGTACTGTCAATAGACTTCTTTTTTTTTTTTTAGTCAGAACAGGTGGAGAGACAAACAATACTCAAGGCTGCAAAACAAGGAGGTAGGAGAAATGCTACTGAAAAACAGCAAGTGATGCTAACATGATCGTTCACTTAACTAATCGTGAGATACACCAGGCTTCGGCTCGACTTCTTGAACCAGGCTAGTGCCGACAGTTGCTATTCCAGTCAGCGTTTCGGAGCAGTGTGTCACATCTGTAATGTTAGACTTGTCACCTTGTCTTTTAAAATGATGTGTTATAATGAGTTGACCTCCAAATTAAAGGCACAGTGTGTAAGATTTAGGGGGATTTAGTGACATCTAGTGGTAACGACTGCAGCCAGCTAAACTTCTCCTGGTTGGAATTCCTTAAGTATTCATTGTTTAGGCGGTTTCAACAGGGAGCCGAATTATCCACAGGTCTCTTCCTCTACAAACAAAAGGACCAGGTGATTAAAATGAATAAAAACACTGAATAAAGCAGTTTCATATAAAATATCAGTGTATCTCCCATGCTGTTTGGCATGTCGGAGACAGGCCACTAGCCCAGCACTCGATAATGTGTGCTTGCCTTTTTTTTCTAGGGCTAATCAATAGTTTCCGTGTCCGCGTGTCCACAAGGGTCCACTTTGGTCTGTGTGACGTTAATGTCGTCACCTACCCTGTCTGTGAAGGTCCACATGGACCCTATGTGGATGTCCATATGCAGCCCATTTTTTCGTGAGGGCACAGACTGCACATGCAATCTCGTTCCACCCTCCAGTCCAGTTCAAATCACTGCTGTCAAAGCAGCCACAGCTGCCTCATCACGGTGATGTTAGTTTTAAATTGGATATTCAATTTCACACGATGTCTGCGGTAGGAGGATGGTAAGCTCATCCTGCAACCCTCCTGTTTGCTGCTGAGGGCTAACGCAGAACGTCAGTTGTACTATAATAAAACCACGTGCACATTCACGAAATTGCAGTTGCCCATGGACATTCAATTTGGAAAGAATGTCCAGACCTTAAGATCCAGACGATCAGGACGTTTTTCCACACGCTGAATTATGTTGTTGTTTGTTTTTTGGTTTTTTTTGTTGTATGTTTTTCTGATGCTGCTCGTCATCAAGGGGGTTCTAATCACGATGGCCAACGAAATAATGTAAATAGCTCTCTCAAGTCAGCACTTGGTTAGTCCGTTCTGGGCAACTGAAAAACAACGGTGGCTTCTGTGGACACAGACCCATTCCCTATATTGATATAAACAGCTCATTCTCAGGTAACAAAAACACAATGATACTTATTTTCCGGTGAGTATACTCTGAATAAAACATACGTATTATGTTATATTCCATTTGTGCCACTATATCCCCCTGAATCCTACACATTGGACCTTTTAGAGAAACATTTTATCTGCCTCTTTCTCAATGGCTCCAGATGCAGACTGGTGTAGCACTGTGGTGATTTACTAACTGAAGAAATCTTGGAGGCCCATTCTGTCTTAAAAAAAAGAAAGGAAAATGTGTCTTAACCCTATATTTCCAGACTGGTCATATTCTAAATTGGCTAATTTCAACAGAGTAACTTCATTGGTCCTGTTGTCATCACAGGTGTAGAGACCACGCTGCTGGTGATGGCATTGACTCCTTTACACACAGTAGAATAGTATATTTGCAGATTTGTAAATGAGGTAATCAGCGTTAGGCTAAATAGGGAACCCTGTCATTGACACACATGCCCACTTCATTCACCAGCAAAAGCAAAAAAAAAAAAAGGTTTCCTCAATCAGCGGGACAGGACTGTGAAAATGAAAATCAACTTTGGAATGTTGGGCAGACGAGCCAACTTTTAAATGTTTTTTTGTGAAGGTGCACTGTGAAACTATTTGATTGTAACTCATCACATGCCCTGATTCAGAGTCCTTCCCCTCATAAGGGCTCCTTTGTATTTCCCCAGATAAGCCACTCAAAGTAAAACAGGCAACCCATTATCATCTTTTTTTTTTTTTTTAATTTGCAATGTATTCAGCAGCAGATCAATGCCTGCTTTAAGTCCAGTTGTGAGAGGATTGTTAATAGCTTGTGAGTTGCAATGAGGTGGCAACATCTACAGTGAAGCGGACTAAACATAAAAACATGAAAAGGGACTACCCACTACTAAAAAAATGTCACAGAACATGCAGAATTACATCCTTTCCTACAGTAGGCTATTCCTAATAGCACATTCAAGGGGGCTCCTAATGGGCAAATTCTCTGATATGGCTCTGCTTTAGAGTAATCAAGCTTGGTGTGAGACTATTTCCATCGTGGGTTCACAGAAGGAGCTAGTCTATAAGGTGCTCCATCAGAAGATTGCTGCCTTATTTCACCTGTGTCATTCAGTTCAACAGGTTCAATCGTAAACACTGGAAAGTGTTCCTAACATTTGTTTTCCTTTGTGTAATTACATTTCCCCCCCAAGACACATCCACTGCTGGTGAAAACAAACGGCACTTTCAAAGGGGAATGTTTCTCTAAAACCACAATCACAGGACCTCCAAGTAACAAATTCTGAAAACACATAGGCTATACAGTAGATATAAATCTCATGAGTTTCTTAACTGTACACGCTTTAGGCTACACGCTGAAAAGGGAGGGACACGAAAGAACCCTTAATGCTTAACATTAAAAACAAATATAAGGCATTTCATATTTCCTTTTATCCGCATACGTCACTGACAGCAGGTCTAAATATTTTTGAGAAAACATTTCATTCAAGGAGGAAGAGGATGCATATACACATCTACACATGCAAATGAACATGTCTACCGGCTATAAACCAGAAGTCCAAACTACAATACCATCAAAGTCCATCCCTAAGGATAAAAAAAAAAAAAAATGCACCTACTCAAATCTATCAGTCAACTTGTGCACAGTCCGTTCTGAGCAGGCAGCTTTTGAAGTCGGATATTGATCACAGTTTTAAGAATGGAATATCAAACACTCACACTATCAAACGCCACCTCTCTGAACACAAACAAAAGGATGACTTGAAATCCTTCATTTGCTACAGATGAGTGACTTTTGGTGTTAACAAAAAAGGGCATATTAAATATTTTTTCAACAGAGGAAGCAATGATAAACAAAAGGTTATTGCACTTTTTATCTTTTGTCTATTTCAAACGAGGTCAGCTTGAGAGAAGATTATTCATGCCTTAATGTCGTGGTAAGACAACAAATGTTACGTCACTTCTATAGTATGATCACACTGTTATTAACACTGCACACAGCTACTACTGCAACCCTACTTGTAGTCAGTCTACCCTAAATAACACAAAGCAATCTCTACAATCAATTTGCAACACAGTCACAACAAACAGCCTAAACTTGATCTTGAAACGCAGGTACCGCATCGTTTCACAATTTGGTTTGTGAAGTTTACTAATCGTCGATGAAAACCAAAGAGTTGAGAAGAACAATCAGAACGAAGCTCTGAAACTCCAGACGATGGTCTTTCTACAGTTAATGTGTTACTGACAATCAAACCTCATGTTCTCTGCACTCAGAGGAGGCGGATGTTTTTCCTCTTTGCCTAAATTTGGTCTATAGGCTCCTTCACTCCTTGGTGTTGCAAGAGCCAACTGAGCCCCGAGGTGCCTTCTTTGGATTTGTGCTTTCGTACTATTGATCCCCATCCGTTCAGTGTTTGATGTGCCCTAAATCGCATCAGTAATGTGCAATTTATTCTGCCACCCAAAGGGAGCACTCAGTCACTGGAAATGCATCATGAAATCCAGACTAATACAGAAGGAGTTATTTAGGCTTTTTTTTTCTCAGATCACGTAGGGCTGAAATAATCACGCTCAGAGGGAATAAGAGCCGATCTACTGTAGTCATGTACTTTCAGTGTAATTTCTTTTTCCCATTATAAGGCTTCTGGGAAATACAAATGGAAGACCGTACCTTTCGGTAGTAATGAATAAAAGGCACCATGCCACCACTGTGCTTGATATTACACAGGTCCTATTGGTGGTGGGGGGGAAATTAATAACCACGTGTTCAGGCAGGGAAGGCGGTCAAACTAGCATTAGTCATACAGTCAAATTGTATTGTTTTGACTTACAGAGGTAAAGTTTTATAGCTACCTTCATTTCCCACCTTGAATTAGACTGCACCCTTCACCCTAAATGACTTGCACCAGATAACATCTGTTAGTTGTAATGAAGAGAAACATGTTAAATAGGGTTAACTATGCTTTTCTGTTTAAAAAAAGGGCATGTTTGTGCATGTTTAGGTTCGACATGCATATTTTGAAAAGTCACTCACACACATACTATAAGAGAGAAATCTACACAACTGGCATCAGGAGAAACAAGGAGAAATCACAGAGGATAAATGTCAGCGTCGTCACACATAAAGATCACTGATGAGGTAAAACTGCAGGTCCAATAAAAAGTACAAGGTGCAGTTGGCTGCCCCTCTGTAAGGTAGGAAACATGAGACATCTGCCGACACTAATCTAACACTTCCGCGTAGATACATCTCTGATTTAGGCTGGTTTAAGCAGAATTACACTACCCACGACAAGATGGACCACAAGATTTTAACTCTTTGTTAGCATAGCTGTACAAGCATTTTTCATAAGGATTTTCCTTTCCATCCGACTTTTTTTTTTTTTTCTTTTTTTTTTTGAGGTACACCACTTTTATCCCCAGTGTCATTTGGCTCTGGATGACGGAGAAGCCAAAGTTGATTGTTTACGAGTGAATTCTGAATTCATTCATTCACAGTGGCAAATATGGCGATATCCTAACCTCTCACGACAATCTCTGCACCATGGCAACCTTGAGCTATGTGCTACCTCAATTGATTTGTGTGCTTCTCGACACCCAACGATGTCTGTAAGACCAAAATTAGCCAAGAATCTTTTCTTTTTTAGCAATCCAACCAAGTAGCATAACTCTACGGGTGATGCAACTTATCAGGTACTGCCAGGTATCATTTCCTTTTTTCAGCTTTTAAGGCAAAAGGCTCAACAGTGGATCAGAGAGTTGAATTGAAATTTGCCATTTACTTCAAGTAAGAACCGAGACATCCATTGAGGCAAATCAATTCTATACTGTATATACCATGCTTTTTTTGGACATCAAAAAAGGTTATTTTTTCCCCACACACACACACACACACATTATAAACCGTCTTGTTAAACAAACACACAACCAAGGGATTGCTTTGCCAATACCAAAGGGACTAACTATATTCTTCAAAAATGTCCAATTATACAATAGACTTCTACCAACACCAAATTTCAACAGAATACTTGTGTTTAAGTACTAATATCCCATGCAAATATTTATATAGTTTTTCTTTGACTAATATAATTGGTGAGAAGACATGCAGCTCCAAACACAAAACTGTAATAATCCTGCCTACTTCTGAATAAGTTACTGACCAAGTAAGTATGATTTATGTCTAAAGGCAAATAAAGGTTTCTATGGCACTAAATGGGTGTAGCTTAGGTGCATTTTTGTCAAATATAGGCTATTTTACGAGTATGTGTGATCATATCTACTGTAGACCTTTTTGTCCCTCTTGTTTTACTGTACTGTAAGGCAATCTCAATGGAATGGATGAACGTGAATGTTAAATTCATCTGAACTCTTGTCCTCTGTTTACCTTGTAGGCTACACTCCACACAAATATATATGTATAGAGAAAGAAGAGTGATATTATTCAACAACAGCAGGCCTATACTCCAACAATAATGCCAAAAAAACTATCCAGACCCTCAATGCAGGAAGACTACTACACATACTGTATAATATGTAGAGAATTAGGTTATTACATGCTACCTGTATAATCATATCTACGCAAGACAAATGAAGAGCAACAGTTTAAAGTCGGGAGAAAGCAAATTGTCCTGCTCTAAACTGACCCTACATTCATTTCAGTCAGAAAATTCATGGCTCAGATTTGATGGTCAGACTGTAAACTGCTTGAACATATGCATAAATCCATTGCTGCTTTTCTAAGAGGTTTCCCCTCTCCACACATTTTGGCAAACAGGCCTTATTTGTGACCAAAGATTATAACATCTAACCCGCATTTAAATCTTCCATTGGCATTTATGCTATGATTTACTGAATTGGCCTAAATGGATGGCAGTGCAATATTTGTGCTGCACACTATTACACACACTCTCTATTGCTACAATTGGACCTTTCATTGCTTTCTGTTTCTGACACCAGATATATTGTATATATGCTCCGCTTGCTTAAATCGTCACTATATCAAAATTGTGATCTAGCTCCATGCACAATCACTCAAGTTATCACTGGTACACACAAATAAAAAAAGCATGTATAAGAATACTGTGATACAACAAAAGGATTCAGTTACAACTTGTATAGTCGCAGGGGCAATGGCTCCGTTTACTGGTCAGATAAGGACATCACAAGAGAAAAAAAAATCCCTGCCCGAACAGACCGGTCTGACAGCACCTACAGATGGCAGAGAGTGTATGTAGAGTATTTTGAGAAGCCTGCCTGAGGTGTCTGTTGAATCACTGGACTGACTTTAAGTGACTTAGGCTCTGTATTATTAACAGTAGGCTGGGTAATGTAACCTTGTCACTTTTTTTGGGCCCGCTGCCCAGAAATAGATAACACACAAAAAAAAGTCAGTGGGCAGTGGACACTGTCCCGGAGACACTTCTTCTTTTTTTTTTTTTTTTTTTTAAATAATGCATTGTTAGAGTACAATTTTGTTGCAGCCTTTGCTTGCCTTTTGCAACCCTACCTTCCTGTATTCAGCAGCAACACACATGCATGTAAACATAAGTACATACATTACATCTGCTCCATTTTGCACACTTAGAACCTGAATGTACTAAAGTGCGTGCTTGACTATCTAATTAAGTGCTGTGGGATTAGGGTTAAAAAGGAATTAAATCATGGAACATCCCATCAGAAAAATGTAGACATAATCATCCTGCTGAGATCTGATTGGATTAATAAATTCTGCCTGCTGCTTCAGCACAGATCCTGAGATTACAAAAAAAAAATTATGTACCTAACCCTAATGTTAATACTAATACAAGTGTTCTCGTGAAAATTAGAAATTGATCAAGAGAACAAAAGCTGGGGATCACCAATTAGTTCCATTTCATTTCAGTCAGTTATGGAGGTCAATCGAAACTAAGAATCTACAGCACTGACTCTGAGAAATCACTGCTCTGAAATGGACTTAAGTAAAATGCAACAACGTGAAAAGACTTTTTCGCAGGGGATATTTAACAACATCGCCTAGTCTAGGTCCTCATCTCTCATCCAGTCAACTAATGTGTGCAATTGTGCCACTTCATTACCAGTGGATATGAAGTTATCACACCAATGAAAACAATCTGACTCAGTGTAATTTAACCACCAGCAGATGGTCTAAAAAACAACAAAATAGCATAGATATAACATCTAAAAGTCACAAACAGCTCTAGTGGTCCGATACAATCATCTTTAGTACCAGAAATGGGATGAGGAGACAAAAAAATGAACACCAAAAAAAGCACATATTTGGATTTCTGCTATTCCTGAAATCTAAACAACAGGTATTGGCCTAAGCAAAGATCCCTCTCCTTTTCCTCTTAGCCCTATTTGCCTCTATTAGGGATACCAACTCCCTGGTCATTGATAAAGCCAGGACATATAAAGATACGCCGGGCAGATTTTTTTTTTTCTCCCACTAGATACTATGGGTGCAACTGTGGTTCAATGCTGTTGCTATCAAACGGGTGGAAAGATAATCAGTCTCAGGGCTCATCGTACTCTGCCATTACGCAATCCAACTGAAATGATGTGTTACGGAAGGCATGGGTCAAAAGGCATTTCATGAGATGCCATAAAGGCGATCCAGTGCATTTGTGTTGACACTGACAGTAAAATGCCCGGCACACACAGAGCCATTCGTTTAGTCTTTAGGTAAATTTTTCATGAAATAATAAAAAAAAAAAAAAAAAAAAAAAAAAATCAAACACATTCCAGGGAAACAAAAGCCCTTGTGACAGTGATTGTCTATTCAATAAACAAAAAAAGGCCAAAAGAAAATATTGCTTGAAAACTGCCCAATAAAAAATAGCAGACAATACTCTTATCTGTTCAAATTGATCTGAGTTGACCACCGAGAAGTTGAAGCTATTAGATGTTTAAGACTAGTTCACCAGCTCCGAGAAATACTCCTTTAGTGTGAGCTTGTTCAAAGCTGATGGCCGGTTCAACTTCAGTAACACAAAGAACAACAACAAAAGAAAAAAAAACACGTCATGAGTGCCTAAAAACCAAAACTGATTGCTCTCTTTCGATAATTAGGCCATTCGAATTCTGAAATCTGTTCCAAAAAACACTGTTAAAGAGATGGGAAATAAATTGAAATGGCTTGTTCATTTATGTGCTCAGATATATGATGCTTTGATGAGGTGTTGTTGGCAGATATTACTAGTAAAGCCTTCATCTAGAAATAAACAAGGCCTCAGTCAGTCACTATCCTACAGTAGTTCTCCAGTCCTACAAAAAGAGAACATTAGGCCTACGGACCCTGGGTGAAGATGAAGCAGCTGCTAAACGAGTTGACGAGGTATATCAAGATCTATTGTCTTTCTCTATACAGTACAGTTCATCTCAAATAAATAATTTATAGCCATAATAGTGTTGATCAACTTTGGTCATAAGTTATATGCTTAGAAACATTCTAGCTTAACAAACACTTATTTAGCATCTTTAAAACATGAAGTCAGCATTAAGAACAAATCGATGTTAACAATGCCGACCCGAACATGGCTCTCCTTTGGAAGGAGACATGCTAATGTATTCAGCAGCATTACCAAATTATTGTAAAATGCCAAACGATTCTCGGCCGTACATTTAAAGTACACTATGGAATTAACATCTTTGTGACCCTTTTCCAAATTTCAGATTGTACTGTAGTACACAAGCATTGCACTCTTAAGCAAAAAATTTAGATTTTTCCCTTGTGTGGTTCCTTCATAAAAATCTAGGCTAACGGACAATTAAAAACAAAAAAAGAGAAAAAATAATCAAAAAAACAAACAAAGAAACTCTTTGATCATTCTTTTGGGAGGGCTGTATGTTCCTCTACAAGGTCACCGCAACTGATTAAACATGATATGACTTTTATATTGAGTGATATGAAGAGAAAGATACAGAGATTTCCATGCTCTTAGATGTCGGTTATATAATTATGTCGACATGGTTTTAAAGGGTTAAATGATTTCGAGATGGCCAGATTGCTAGTGTTTGTTTTGGATGCCACACTTCATCCGAGTGACCTTGTAGAGCAATCCGCCTCTACGTATTAAGCACTACTAGGAGATGGAGGAATGGGATCTAATTGCATATTAGGTTTGACTGCACCTCAAGAGAAGACCAAACACTCACGCACACACAGACACACAAACACATACATACACAGAGAACAGACATGTGGGTGGGTGCTCTCCTGGTCCTCTGGGCCATGTTAAAGGGAGTCCCCCCTGGTGGTGATGATGGTGATAGCAGCTGACTGAGGGGGGCACGTGACCTCACTCAGACAGACACCCGTCCAGGCCAACCGGTGCACCGTGACGGTCTTTGACGTAGCCGTTGTGGAGGCCGTTGCTGGGCAGGGGGGCGCAGGTGGCGGTGATGCCGCAGTGCTTCAGCAAGTTGAGACCCGGGGAGGGGGAGACGGTCGGGGAGGAGCAGGAGCAGGAGGAAGGGTCCCGCTGGGGGAAAGGCTTCATGGTAGAGAGGATCAGAGCCAGGCAGTCTGCCACATCCTTATTAGGAGCACAGGCCAGCGCTGGAGTGTGGCCTGATGACAGACAACAAAGTCACATGAGTGCACACATACAACTTATCAGTAACTTTGTCAGTAAACTCCTACATCAGTCTAGTCTAGCTTAGTCCAGGGTGTCTACAGGTGTCAGACACTTAAATTGAATGCTTTTCAAGACCTTAACAAGATCATTTAACAAATCTTTAGACTGAATTTTGGACATACCATCTTTTTCTCCTTTAAGCATTGCAGATACAAAAGGTAAGCAGTATACAGGGGTTTTGTTTGCCGGTATATGCTGGCCTTTTACCAGTATCACCAGTAGTTACCCGGCATATGAAAATATCAACAGCCAAAATGTCCACTGGGAAATATGCCACATAAATAAATTCATTGATGGTTTGTAATAAAGCCTAATATTGTGTGACCTATAAGAAGGTATGTTGCCACGTTAATATATTTTAGGATTTTAATAACAGACTGATCTATTTATCCACCAAAGCCGTACAGAGTGCGTCCCTGCCTCAACAAAGCATTCACTACATCCATGGCAGTTAGCATGCTTGGTGTAGGTGACAGCAGCAGGGATCACGTTCTCCAGGAAAATGTTTAGCACATTGTCAATCTCCTCGTAGATCAAACTGAAGATATGTTTCATCACAGCAAGCCAGATAGCGTATAGTGGGCTGGTTGACTACCTGTATGCTATCACTGAGGACCCCCTCCTTTAACGAGCCCCTTTTCTACTTTGCCACTCATCTTTTCTGATTAGTCACTGTTTAGTAGACCACTTCTTCATTTAGACTTATACTTTTCTCATTTCCACGTTATTCAATTTGACAGGCTTGGAATGCAAACAGGTTCATAGTGTTTGTGTTTTTTGTGTTTTATTGCTGTTTAAATGTCAGCTAGTCTATGGCTGTTTAAAACATATGTCAAATAGTTGTTCTTTATGGCTGGAAGTCTGGAATATTAATGGTCATTTTAGCCTTAAAGGGAAAAAAAAAGTCTAGCCTGAACTCTGGTGGTACTTCCCACCATGTATTGGTCTGGTGCAACGCAATATATTCTGGTAGTTGTAGGTTTTCTACCTCTGGAGCAAGAGAAAATGCCAGAGCACTTTTTCTGTTTTCTCTGTTCATGTTGGAGTATTTGTGTCTTTCTACTGCGTAGACAGCCTAGTTCTATGAAAAGACCATCTTTTCAGCAGTGAAATACTTCTTTAATAACTTTTAAGGTGTAATATTTATGAAACTGAATTTAAGATATTTTAAAACTTTAAAGGACCTGCAGACACCCTGTAGTCTCTTGTTTTACATGTGAAACCCAAGTTTGAATATGCCTTTGTTCATCATCTGCGACTTTTTAGTTTTATGTAGCAGTAAAATTATAACACACCACAGAGTGTCTCTCCTGCCGACTACTGACAGCAGAGCACTCCATCACTCTGGATGGCAATAGAAGAGGCTGTACGAGCGTCTGGTTTGGAAGAGTCAGCCCAGGTGCTGAGAGCTTTAGATCAACCAACAGACACGAGTTGCACTGCCCTCCGTTTCTTTTTACCCTTCTCTACTTCCATCACAGTTATTTTTGGTGTTAGACAAGACTCTGTAAAGTTAACAGCCTGCCATGCTGCTGCTCCTGCGTTCCTCTGTCTACAATATAACAAATTAAAGAAAAAAAAAAGGTGCAGGGATTCGACTGGAAAAATATTGAGTGACAGCTCAAAAAATGAAGTTTAATGGGCATCATTGGTGTTAATAAGTCTCTGATTTCAGACAACTTATACTTTTATAAAGGTGACAGTATGTCAGTGTGATGTTACAGCTTGTTAGCTGCCGTCATGGGTGTAATCTAAAACTGTGGTGTGTTGTGGAGCAGAGAGCAGAAAAGCACACATAACGTACTGCACAAGAGCTACAACATTATAAATGTTGTAAGA
This sequence comes from Cephalopholis sonnerati, assembly GCA_019142605.1. Taxonomy (NCBI): domain Eukaryota; kingdom Metazoa; phylum Chordata; class Actinopteri; order Perciformes; family Serranidae; genus Cephalopholis; species Cephalopholis sonnerati. The sequence continues at coordinate 8,264,895 of JAGQAX010000011.1, read as the reverse complement.
TTGTTTAAAAAAATCTAAACTCTGTATCACTACACTGCAGAGCAGCATTTTATCTGTAATCAGACTGGATGGATAACAAAGCGTGAAAAGGCCTCACCTTCCTCATCCACAGCCAGCACAGTGGCTCCTCTACTCAGCAGTGCCTGCACCACCGTAGCCAGGCCATTACGTGCTGCAAGATGGAGGGGCCTGGAGGAGAAGAGGGGAGAGTGTGAGAGACAGCTGGTCGATCCACTATTCATCAACTAGTTTGCAATTTAACAATAGAACATGTGAAGAATACCCAAAACACACCAGCCTCAGATGTGATGGCCAGATGTAAAATAGAGGCATGATTAACACGCCAGCAGGACAAACTCGGCCTACACAGTATTCCAAGGCTACTGTCCTAAAAGTGCTTTTGTAGAAATGTGTTCTTTGCCCCAGTTTTGTTGATATAAAAACATCAGTAGCTTCTCACATTTGCAGAGCGCTGTTGGTGGCATTTATAAGTGTGGGACTGTGGATCTCCCCCAGAATCAGCAGGGCACACATCTCATGAGCCTGAGGGAGAAAACAAAAGACATGTGAAACAATGTGTGTGGGTTTCTGTTTATCAGAGTTGCTTTGTACTCAAAAAAGCAGTACTAGCATTACATTCAGGTGTTATTGCTCAGAACACCACAGTGGAGCTCTTTGTGTACCTTGCTGCAGGCCAGGTGCAGGGCAGTGTTCTTGTTCTCATCCAGCAGCGTCAGGTCAGCCTTGGCCCGGTGAAGGAGGATGGCTGGACGACATAGAGACACAAAGACATTTATTCCTTGCACATGTCCTGATCTGGCAATTATCCTCAGAGATGCACAACAGACCTGTTCATGCCTGGAGTGTGAAAAACAGCTGTGTATACTTAAGAAACAACAAGCTCTTAACAATCCCACAGGAGATTAAAGACTTACCCACGGTGCCACTGTGTCCCTTGTCAGCAGCTACCATCAGAGCAGAGCGTCCACTGTTGTCCACTGCATTGATCTCTGTCCCATGGCGAAGCACCAGCTGAAGTCCCGCAACATCCTCAGCAAATGCAGCAGCATGCAGTGGGGTCCTGCAGGCAAAGACAGAGACAATCCAAACAACTCAGTATTTCCTCTAGGTTGACTGGGAGTGCCAACACAACTAAACACTCATTCTACCACCTACTGTCAAACCAAATTCCATTCTCAAATTTAAGATTTTAAAGTTTCTTTAAATATCTAACAGTTAGTTGACTTTAACAAATATTTAGCAGTATTTACTAGTTTTTTGAATAAACAGAAATCACTCTTATCTTCGGCATTAATTTGATCCACTTTTTTTTGTTTTAGATCTTTTTTAAGAAGCAGGGAAAAGACAGGGAATGACATGCAGCAAAGGGCCTGGGCCAGACACAAACCTCTGCTGCTGTCTTCATGGCATGAGCTTTACCTGATGGACTACTGAGCACCCCACAGCACTTATTTTAAATTAAACATGTCACTTAAAAGCTGGTTTCTGTTAATCCTGTTTCCTTCATCCAAAACAGTGGGGAAAGGACACCAGCAGAAAATCCTCGCAGTTGAGTTTTCATTATCACAAGAATAGTGGCAGCAAAGCAGCATCACTGATCTGTTTTAACCTAATATTCTCTTATACAGTTCAGCTACAACACAAAAACATCACACCCACTGGTTTGTCGTTCACTATTGAGCCTCTTCGTGACCAGTAGCCTATCGACAACGTTATCCTCATGTCACCTGTTAAACTGATTTAAGCTCTTTAGATTACAGACACTTGACTATCCTGTTGTTAATACAAACATGTGAACTAAGTACAGAAACTTGGTCAGCTGCAGAATATGGCATTATTTTTGGCAGTAACTTTATTTTGGCCTGCCGGGGCTGTGTAATTTTAGGAGAAAAACTGCAATTACTGATCAGAGTTGCAGCTCTAGGGGCTGTGAAAGGCTTTAAGTATGAAGCACTATGCCTTTATGACCGTGTACTTTATAAAATACGGGAAGGGAGAGGTTTAAGTGTCGCTACCACTTCTATGAAAATTATAATTATAATGATATCAGCTTAACAGTATTATTTCTTAAGTGTCTACTCTCTTTCTGAGTCACAGCTGTACCAAAGTAAACAAGTTTAGTGATTGTTCGGCAGTCTCACCTTCCTTTGGCATCTCTGGTGTTAATCATGTGGACCCCAGCAGACTCCAGCAGCCTCTCTGCAGCACCGCTGTGGCCATTCATCCTACAAACATGACGCTGGAGTTAATGAACTGATGATTTTATCTGAATTTACAAATCGTGCTGCTTTTTTCTCACTAATTAGTGTTACACAGTAAGAGACAAGACAGGAGCATATTCATACTCACAGAGCACAGTGCAGGGGGGTGAAAGGGTTTCCCTCTTCATGGATAAATGTTTTGAATTCAAGTAAAACCTCCAAACAGTCTTCATGCCCTGAGAACAAACACAGTCAGCATTACAGACAACAGATGTTACAGTCACTAATTACAACAACTGGGGATTAGCCGTTTCCAGTCGATCAAACTAAGCAAACCTTTGTAAGCAGCCCAGTGTAATGGGGTGTATTGTTTGTTGTCCAGCAGTTTATCTTGTGGGTCTGTTGCCATGGCGGCCTGCACCAGACTGGCCAGGATCTCCGTGTGGCCTCTGGATGCAGCGTAGTGCAGCGGTGTCCTACCCTGGACGTCCCGACACAGTGCAGAAGCTTTGTGCTCCAGCAGGGCTGTCACACAGTCATCATGGCCCAACACCGCCTGAACAAAGACCGGCAAATGGTGATGAGACAACCTCCACTGATAAAAACAACAACTTTGGGGCATGTTTTTACCATAAAAAATACCTTTCCTACTTAATATTTTTATTTTAAGAAAAGCAGACTTTCAACCTGGACATTTTAACAAATACTTATTCTGTGTTTTAATATCCGCTGGCAAGAAAACCATCACAAGACACTGACTCCCCCACCAATAAAAGAATGGACAGATGTAGTTAATGACATACACATAATGGAAAAAATTCCCTTCTCACTTCATCTATGAATGAATAGATTTACAAAGTTATGGTCAAAGTGGATCCCATATGTGCGACAGTCATGGCCACATTTTTTGGAATTGACAAATAAATAGATCCCTTAAAGAATGGCTGTATTCCTAACCAACTTTAAAAACATGTACTGGAATGTCTCTTAATTTGATAATGTATACCTACGTTACACATTCCTTTTTCAAAATGTAAAATAGTTAAAGAAAACTTTATAGGGTACACACTGTTTAGAAAAGAATAATGAGGAAAGAAGGTCTTAAGTCATGCTGTTTAATCTGCTGTAAACCCACAATACTCTTTGTATCAGAAAGTATATATATATATATATATATATATATATATATATGTATACTCTGTACTTTTTTTTTCTGGTAATTGGTTGTCCGCTTGTAATTAACTCTTTAATAAAAAAAACAACAACTTGAACAGAGAAATTACAATTATAACTTCTTCTCTGTTATGTACTCTACTTCTGGATCACAGCAGCACTTAGATCTTGGCAAGATCTTATTTAAGTTATTCAAAAGATATTTCAGTTGATTTTTTTTTTTTAATCCATGACTGAGATAAATACCTGTCCAGGAAACTGGCCTCTTGGTATGTCTGAGCTCTGTTTTACAGGTTTTTACAACTCCTTGACAGATGGTGCCAATGAGACTTTAAAAAGAGCCTTAACCATCACTCTTCAGTTAATATTTTACTCTCTTGCTGACAGGGGAATGTGCCAACACTACTGGATTCGGCTTAACTTTATCATGAGCCAGGTAACCATTTAACTATATTATCTAAACTTCTATAGTTGATCGTTAAAATTAGAGGTGGAGTCTGCAATTCTGGAGAAACACCTAAATAACTACACCCCTCCTAACTGAGGTCTTTACAAATCTACTGGGACTCTCGGCCCTGAGACCTGACTCAGGTTTGGGTCCATGTTTTATTACAGTCAGCTGGGTCTGGGTTGGGGCCTATTCTATTGCTGTTGGTCCAGATTCTGTTTATCATTATGCATAATATGAATGGAGTTAAAGTAAGGTGAAAAAATGTTGAACAGCAGTGCCAGCAACTTGGAGAAGGAGTCACCAACTAAGAATAATTTCATGAAAACACCTTTTGATTATTTTGCTTGGTGGACCCTTATAGACTAAAGGAATTCAAATAATTATTTTCATCTCTCACTTACTATGCTGGTAAATCTTGCTAGATTATACTTTGGTGTTCATGGTTTCCATAAAATTAATTTAACGACTGAATAGTGGAGAGTCTGACAGATCTAACCAATCATGCCCATTTTGACAAGACACCATGAGAGCAGGGCTCAGTCACACTCAGTCACACAAAAACATTTTTAGCAGTAGAGCGACATTTTTTTGTGTAAATTTTAATTACAGGGTTTGTTGAGTCCTTAAAATAGACCTGGGTCTCACATGCATCAGGTGGGGTCTGTCATATCCCTGGCAAAACAAGTCGGTAAATCTATTTTTGAATATTTTTTTTGTCCAATTGGATCTTGGAATGAATGAAGTCCATGAGAGTTCAGCTTAGTCATACTGGACCCATGAAGACCTCTACCTCCCTTCAGTGCTCTTTCAGAAGCTCAGTTTTATCATTTCTCTCACTCCTGCCGCCTTTCTCTTTATACATCCATGCCATTTCCCCTGTCCTGTACACGAGCACAGCAAGACAGTGTTGTGTGGCTTAGTCCAAGCCACTTTGTTTCCTATTTACAGAACCATGACAGTGTATGAACACCAGATTTTTTTCAGCGCACACACAGAACAAACAGCTAGCAGACTGTGAGGAGATATTCACTGAATTTGACAAAAAGTGTATTGGTTTACAATCAGATTGTTACTTAGATTTTGTGGTGTAGCTGGTACTTTGCTACAGTATGTGGCCACCGAGTTTTTGACCTACCCCTCTGTGCAAAGCTGTGCTGCCCCTCTTGTCCTTTGCATCTGGCAAGGCACCCTTCTCTAACAGGAAGTGAACACAGTCAGTGTGACCTCCCAGAACAGCTAGCATCAAAGGGGTCCTGAAAGGGACAGGGGTGACAATACATATGTATTTTTGAACTGTATGCTCATTGGTCAAAGTAGCTTTAGACATTAAACTGGTCTGAAGGTTGAATGTACGAAATGAAGTGATGCTTTTCAAAGAAAACTCACTGGCCAAATTTGTCTGCAACGTTGGTGAGATCCCCCTCCTCCCCATAATCAATCATCATGCGCAGGCAGTCTGAGTGGCCATTGGAAGCTGGTATGAAAAATGCACAGGAAAGAAAATTAAAATGACATATACGTTTATTCCCTGTAACATAAAATGTGCAATTCTTCAAGGTTGTAACAATCAGAAACAACGCTATGCCATGAAATCTTCGAGCAGAGAGCAGTATACCTGCAACATGAATTGGAGTCCACATGAGGCGGTTGTCATTGAGGAGACAGGAGGCCCCCTGAGCCAACAGCACCTCCACACAGCGGGCGTAGCCTTTCTGGGCAGCCAAGTAGAGCACAGAACGCCCTGCAGCATCCTGCATGTCCACATAGGCTGCCGTCTCTGTCAGCACACGCAGCGCCTGCCAGTGGCCCTTATCAGCCTGAGAGAGCAGAGGGGAGCAGCCACAACTTTGTATGGAATCAACATTAAGAGGTTCATTATAATCAGTGTCCACCCAGACAGTAAGTAAAATGTGAAACACTTACAGCAAGATGCAGAGGACTGACTGGAATACTGCTCTCTATGTCTCCTAGTGCATTGAAGGACATCTCCAGGAGCTGAAAAAAAAAATAAATTAAAAAAATAAATCGACCGTAACAGTGGATTTAATTCAATTTATTATTGATGAAAAACAGTAAAGCACAACATGCTACACATATTAATATTATTCAAAAGCTATTTCTGAACACTTTTCATCATGCACAGCCTGCAAAAATGATCCTGTTAACTAATCCTTTTGGCTAAACAACACTTCTGGAAACATGTTCCAGTCAGCTAGAGCACAGAATAAATATATGTGCTGATCTAAGAAGGTCTTACATCAACCATGGACCAAATTTTGAAGGCAAACTTTTGTTTATGCTGACATATACATTTTAACACTTTTGTTGCAAATGTATGTTCTTGAAATTAATAATAAATTTATTTTTCAGCATTTTGTCATATACTCAAGAATATAATTATTGCAAAAACACCCTGAGATGTCATCATATTAGTTTAGGGCCATAGCGCCCACCCCTAACGAGTTTTGAATAACCCATACTACAGGTTTGACCCAGATTAAAACCAAAACTGGAGTACATGATCTAATCTGATTTCAACCCATTTTCTAGACTTGATACAATCCGATAAATAAAATCTCATCAGATTACTTCTCAACTACTGGGCCCTTGAGTGGAATATGTGCATGACTGCATGTAATGTGCGACATGACTGATTAATGCATGTGCTAAGTTAAGTTGTGGTGTGATTTTAAGATCAAAAAACAAACAAAAAAAAAAAACAAACAAGAAAAACTCACCAGCTCCAGGTTCTGTTTGTTGCCATGGTAAGCTGCATAGTGAACAGCACTGTAACCCTTTGAGTTGACCATTGATGGATCAGCACCATTGTCCAAAAGATGCTCCAAGCAGCTGTTGATAAAAGATGACACAAAGTGTAGAGAGGGATAAAGAACAGACACATTTAATTCAGGGGCCTTTAGGCACAAACATTTTCTCTTAATACACTTGGTGTCAGTTTATTGAATTTAAAGCCTTGATCACATTAGTTATGGTCTGATGCACAAGAGGAAAGATAAGAAAACAACAACTCACAAGTACGACTCCTTCGCCTCATCCTCATCATTCTGATGGTTCCCAGAAAAATGACGATCAACTCTGAAAAGAACCACAAATACTTTTATTTAATAAACATTCTCGGGGTCAGCGCAACATACACATCACTGCAAAACCACATATTCCTTTGTGTATTATTTAGATAGTTACATGGCCATCTAAGAAAGCTAGTTGTTACTCAGCAGGCGTGTCACGATTCCAGAAATTTAGCAGTGGATACCAAAACCAGTTAAATTCCACCATTTCCATTCAGTGGCAGTGACATTCCCATAATATAGTTAAGTTAAGTTATAAGTTAACTGTGCCAACGACGGATCGGTAAGGTGCAACAATTAATTTTTGCCGACACTAGATATGAAACAAAAGCAAGAGACTATATCGTATTAAGTATCCGTGAGCTGTAAATTCACCACTTCTGCACAGGAGGCAGGAGAAAATGTCATTTTGCTCTAAGTCTTTCTTCTGTGCCACGTCTGCACCTGCTTGTACCGAAGAGGAGCATGTCAGTGAGGAGCGCTCACTTCCGCAGCAAAATCTGGGTGCCAAAACATCCACAGAAGTACACTGCACACTGACTGGCAAAAAACACAACAAAACCACAAAAACAACTGCTCGACTTGAAACAGCCTGAGTCAACTGAGGAGTCTCCAACTGATGATTCGATTCTTAAGACTTTCTGAGAGTAGCCCTAATGTTCACATATTTCTCCTGTCAGACTAGAGCACTTGCAGGCGTATATGCTGCCCCGTCAGGTCCAGATAAATTGCATACAGGGTGTCTACACTGTATCTGACACTTTCATTTAATGCTTTATAAGATCTTTTCAAAATAATTTCAAACCAAAGTTAAGTCTGATTTATAGACAAATCATCTTTTTCTCATTCAAGCACTGCAAGTTAGTACGATGGTAGTTAGTACATGAGAGGTCCCATGCAGAGGTAGGTTTTATGTTGGATTATTGGGGACGTGATATTGGAGTTTATGCTGATATCCAATGCATGATATATGTAACACCTCATTTGACCCATAACCAATACCAATATCAATATCACTTTTTTCTCCACCCAATTTTAGTGATCATCAAGTCTCTTCTGTAGTGGAATTAACATCATATTATGCATGCATACTCTTATCATGATGGCCCACCAGCAGATGGAGACATAAAATACAATGCTTTTCGATGTGTGTAATATTGATGCATAGCACAAATTAAGAAAAAGCATGTTGGCCAATTCTGATGGTTCATTTAAAAGCCAATATCTGCCGACACCGATGACGTGCTGATATTATCGTGCATCCCTTAGGAGTATGGTTATTTGCGTGAATTAGGGTAACCTATATTTCGCCAACAGGTGAGTGAAGTATAAAAAAAGACAGTATTTAGTTTAGAGTTAGGTTTAAAGATTTGCAACGTTAGAAATATGGACTTTCAGGCAGATGCTTGACTCGTTTTGACAAAAAGAAATGAAAAGGTTGATAAATGAAATAAGATGAAGAGTTTGTGACAATTAAGCCCTTTCAAATTTAAATCTAAGACTATTTAATGACTTTGAAGGCCTACTATTTAAAATTTTATTGAAGACATTTTAAGACTGCAGACACCCTCATCGGATCCCCCAAAACCTAAGGTACTAGAGAAAAATGAGCACCATCACGTTTTCATTATTTTGGCATCAACCTGGTACTAAATTGCTGGTTCTCGTGACATCCCTGTTGCTCAAAAGTGAATGCAATCAGACTATGAAACCAAATATTCAGTAAACAGCTTGAGCTGAATAAGTATGAGTAATGAGAGAAAACACAAAAAGCTGAGAAGGATAAGGTCAACAAACAAAATACTTTTTGTTCACCAACTGTTTAAATTTCATAATCCACCTGCCAATTTGACAGTTTCATCAGTCAATCAGTGTTCTGGAACAAGAGTTGATTTTCTGCCAGGCTTGAACAGAATTTGGTGGCTTGTGTTGCTTCTGGTGTTTCAGTGAGAACACAGAAGGAGAGAAACAAGTTTTCAAACCTGCTGAAGGCTTGGGAGGCGGCAGAGTAGTGCAGGGGAGTACAGCCTGTCTGGTCAGGCTCGTTGACCTCAGCGCCAGCGCTCACCAGGGTCACAGTGCACTGGTACCTCCCATTAGCAGCCGCATAGTGCAACGGTGTCCTACAGAGAGGATGCAGGCGGAGAGAATACAGTCACTCAAAATAGTTATATGTATTAGTCAGCAGCTGAAATACTGTTAACAAGTTGAAAAACACTGTTGAGGGGAGACTCACCTTCCCATTATGTCCCTCTTATTCAAGTCGGTACCGCTACTTAAGAGCAAGTTCAGACATTCAACATTTCTGTAAAGAAAGACGATCATGGGAGGGAAATTAAGTTAAAGACAACATGTGATACAAGAACATTTTGGGTCATCTAATGATTCCAGTGACAAAGCAGATTCTGTGTCTTACCCTCCAGAGGCAGCAGCGTGTAGACAGGTCCTCCCAAAGTTGTCAGGGGTGTTTATGTCAAACCCAGCCGAAAGTACATGCTCCTTACTCATGGATGAAACTATACTATACAGCTGACCTGTGGGGTAATAAACAAACAGCTGCCGGTCACAGCTATGTCCGAGTGTATAGATACAAACATAGAGATCGAAGATTAATCAGCATGCACACGATAATGGACCAAAGACGAACCTGAGGAGAGTAACTTGCGACAACAGTCTGAAAACCCGTACAGCACAGCTAAGTGCAAGGGGAACATTCCATGGATCCCACGTCTGGAAGAAACAAACAGAGAACATCTTAGAGATGACACAGTCAATGGTAATAATGTAACCCCATTTAAACCCAACTGTTTTATAGCACGAGACATGTGCATTAATGCTTCTATGTATTGATGGCTGTGCTTTACTGCATTTTTACAACCTCATAGCACAACTATACATATCAGTTATACCACTAAAAGCATTTCCGATACCTGGCCGTGTCTGCTCCGTTGGTCATCAGAGTGCTGATCAGCAGTTCATGGCCGTACTTAGCAGCAACGTGGAGAGGAGTATTGCCATACTTATCCACACAATCAATTTCCCCACCTGATGGAAAGCAGAGAGGAGGGCATGGATAAAAAGACCCATTAGAAAGAGCAGAGCTTCAAAAACCACGTTAACATGTACAGTAGTGCACGTAAAATCGGAGCTGTTTACGAAATTCTCGGCTAAACATGCAGCAGTGCATGTAACTTGGTGCAGATGCCAACTCTCAAGCCTTTAACTCTTTTTTTAAACACTCTCATGCCACACGTCCATTTTCTAAAGGCACTGATAAACAAATCCAAAACTGATAACGTCATGGTGTGAAAAGGAGGTCACTGACAGTGCCCAGACAGACAAGTGAGCAACAGCAGCACTGATCACTGTGGTCGAGCCAGCTGCTGCCACCACACCACTGTGAAGTTAGTATTACGCTGGATATTCAAAAGATATTAACTCCCGACCCAGCAGCATCTTTATTCAGATTCACCTGCTGTTTGCAGTGGGAGTGCAGCTCACCATTTAACTGGTGGGGGCTGACTCAGGGATCATCAATGTAATAATATTTAAATAACACAGTGTTTATTTCAATGCTGTCATTCTGACTTGCCTATATTAAATAAAAATATGATTTAAAAAGATTTATTAAAATAATCTCATGTAGCATACTTATCTTTATTAAAAATGTGTAGTTCAATCATTTTATATAAAAATTTCAATAGAAAATAATGGCAGTTTTTTTAATAACCTCTGTGTAATGTCACATTTAGTTTAATTCATATTCAAACATTATTGAAAGCTGTTATAATAAGAAGAAGATGGTAACTTAAGTGTAGCCGTCAATATTTAGTCAGTAATACTTACTAATATTATATAATAATATAAATGAATAATGTAAATATAATGTAATGTAAACAAATAATATAAAAAAAAAGATCTTTTAAAACATAGAGGAAGCACTACAATCACATTAAGACATACGACCTGTGTCCAGAGTAGTGATACATTTTGATATTAAATTTGACTCACAGGATCACATTACATCAAAGTTATTGAGATAAAAATCATGAATTTACCATAGAAATATTAACAGAAATAGAAAAAGCACTAAAATCCCATAAGAAGAGGTATGTCCTGTGTGCTGTGTGTGATGGGAATTATTACACATCATATAATAAGTGTGATGTCACCAAAGACGACCTAATAAAATAAAAGATATATATATATATATATATATATATATATATATATATATATATATATATATATATATATATATATATATATATATAATCCATATTAGGTTTGCTGAGAAGCTGCTCAAAATTCCTCTATGACAATAGAAATTTTTAAAGTTTCACTGTATATGTCTTTAATTTCTGTCTGATCCAGCTGCAGCTGTGGCGGAAGTGCTGAGGAAGAAGGAAAAACAGCCTACACAAAATGGTGCAATACAAAAAAATGTTTGGTGCAGGTACTTTAGTGCTTATACACAGAACAGAAAGTACTTCAAGCCCTGGAGGAGAGAAAAGCCAGGACCAACGTTTTCTTTCAGATCAGTCAGACAGCACGGTCACAGTTACCATTTTGGATGAGGATCTGAGAGCGTGTGAAACGTCCATGAATGGCTGCCATGTGCAGGGGGCTCTTCCCTTCTTTGCTCTGAAAAACAGAAATTTTCATCTTGAGTATTGCTCAGAGATCATTACAATTCACTGATTATAGAGATTTTTTGAGCAAGCTTTACAAAGCTGCTAAAACCAGAGTGAACATGCCTGGTTTGACTACTGAGCATCTCCAGCTTACAATTAAGGCTAAAATATGCAGGTTTTTACATGTTCAGTGCAGTGTTTCTGAAGGCAGAGGCAGCTAACATGTATTTTCCCCTCTTGTTATCTGCCATTAATCAAAATTTAATTTTTTTTTTTAAGTGACAGGTCTTACACCGATTCTTATATTCTAACCAATGTTTTTTGTTTTTTCTGTTTAAGTATAATTGAAATTGGGCAACAGCATAATTTTTCAGATCTTGTAAGCTATAAAGAGAAGGATGATCAATAACATATGAATCCTTAGATTTTTCAGGATATCTTCTCTCTCATGCACTCCCCTTTCACACATACTAAGGCAATGATGTAATTTCTAGCAGCTAAATGCATGTGTGAGCTAAATTCTCCACCCCTACGAAAAACAGAAAAACTGTTTCTATAGGCAGAAGCAGAATGTGCATCATCTCCATGTATTCTCCACATGCATCCCCATACATTAATTACTTTGGACTAGAGCTACAATCCAAACACACACACACACACACACACACACACACACGTGTAATTACATCTCTAATTTGAAATGTACTTTAATGAAAAGTAAACTATGTCCAAATGAGTTTCATCTTTGGATAGGGCCTAACAAGTTCAGTACCAAATTGATACCAAAATTCTGAGATTGTGACAGTACTTGTTTTTGTCCCGTACCGTAGATAACAGGGACGCAATTCTTCCAGACCTGACGGGACAGCATATACACCTACAAGTGTTCTAGCCATATGTTAAATGCCAAAGGAAGAAGAACAAACACAAACACAGAACAACAACTGTGGAAGGCGACAACAAGTGCAACTGCAACACTAGCTCCACCTCAACTCGTCGAAAAGAAGAGCGTCTTTTCCTGAGGCCAGCGCATTTTGTTAATGCTTTGCATTGGGAGCATTGCGTTTTTAACAAAACTACAAACGGCAGCAGTGTGATGAGGTGCTGAGCATCTATTCTGCACCGTTCACGACGTGTTAGGTTTTTATCTGGTCTCCTAGAGTTGTAAAATGTTTAACTCTGGGTAAATGCTGCACTCTTCACTGACTCTTTTTACACAGCCGTCCAATCACAGTGGCAGGGTGTAACATACAGCCTACCGCAAAGACCAACCGTAACATCTTACATGAACAAATGCTCAACAACAATAATGGAAGAAAAATATTTTAATATACTGTAGGCTATAAATTGATACATGTTTCCTCGCCAACAAAATCTCACGAACCTACATAGCCTAATACTTTACACTTGAGGTAAATCATTAGGGATTAATAATAAGATTTAAAATTAGTCAACTGTACTGTCATTTTCAATTGAGACTTTGGTGCATTTCATACCTGCTGGTTGACATCTGCCCCGTTGTTGACCAGCAACTCCAGACAGAGGGCACCGTTGGTGGAGACGGCAGCCAGGTGCAGAGGGGTGTAGCCGCACTTGTTGGGCTGGTTAACATTAGCTCCATGGTTCACCAGCTCTGTAGCCACAGCCTCCTGACCCATGTAGCAAGCCACATGGAGCGCAGTGTTTCCAAAGCCATTGGGCTCATCAATCTGACAGAGAGACACAAACGTGACACAACATCAGACAGAGCCTACTAGAATACACCAGATCATAAGAGACATTTAATAAAACAGACAGTACAAAAGTATGATTTGGCAGGTTTAAAAATCAATATAAACAAAGGTTAAATCACTCACCTCTGTCCCCATCCTCAGTAGGTACTTTACAATTTCGATGTGACCACTTGCAGCAGCAGCATGGAGAGGTGTGTAGCCCTGCTTATCCTTGCAGCTCTTGTCTGCACTGCGGGACACCAGCAACTTCACAACCTCTGAATGCCCTACAGGAATCACAAAAAAAAAACATTTTAGTATTATCTCTAACATGAGTTCTGTTTAATTTGACAGAGTCAAATCGATAATGGCCACAAACAGAGAGGTTTGAGTACATGACACACAACAATTGGTTCATTCAGTGATTGTGGTGTCTTTTACCACCAGATAATGACGTAAGGACTTGGCAATGTTATTGCTCCTCATCTGAGTGAAACTCGTCATGAACAATAGGAGCATTTACTGCTATTAGACAATGAAAATGTGTGCTGTGCTGCACTGGCAAGAAAGTGAAACTTTGCTTACCCAAGTAAGCAGCACAATGGATAGGCTGTCTTTCCTTCTTATCGATGGCACTCAGGTTGGCCCCTTTGTTCAGCAGCAGCTTCACCATCTGAAAGACACATAGATAAAATTGTAGAAAAAACACTCCTATGTTGTCTTTATTTTAAAAAATCTCAAAAACAGAAACCAACAACTCACCTCCTGGAACCCACTCTGAGCTGCGTGGTGCAGGGCAGTTCTGCCGGTGCGATCTGCCATGTTCAGGTTGCTCAGCTGGGTCAGCAGGGCCTCTGCGCAGCGTGTGGCACGGTTGGCAGCAGCCACATGCAGTGGTGTCTGCCAGAACTTGTCTCGTGCATTTGCCTCTGCTCCACGCCTCAGCAGCAGACCCACTGCCCTCTGGGGAGAGAGAAGCAATCACAAGAGCTTTAAGCGTATATCATATCTGCAGTTTGCTGCGTTTCCTTCAGTCAGCACAATATTTTGGTGCATAAATCCTAATGAGTTCTATAATCGCTGTGGCTGAATACATAATGGAATTAGAGGATGAAGTCATCTGACTGAGAGATAATTAGACTCCTCGAAATGGCGAAAGGATATGAGTTTATTGCTTACTTCATTCCTGGAAGCAGCCGCCCTGTGCAACGGGGTCAACCAGACATGGTCTTTAGCATTTACAGTGGCACCTGGCAAACACAGACAAATCACAAGGATGTTTAAGGTGAGAAGAGGAAAACAAAAGCACAGTGATCTGACAATGGGGGGGATGTTTGTTGGGGTGATGACAAAGGGTAGAGTATGCACCATATTTAACCAACACAGAGGACTCCAAATTCTTAACACACCGCCATGTATCAGTGATACAAACTGCTCACTCACCTGATTCAATGAGGAGGTCCATTATATGGACGTCACCCACACAGGCAGCAGCATGAAGTGGCGTACGGCGCTCTTGGTCCTTTTGAATAAACATATAATCAATAAAGGGAAATTATACATATAATCCTCATGTTCAACGTATGTATTTCGCAGGGCCCAGGTCCTTAACAACATGGACCCGTTTGCAATGAAACTGAAAGTACATCACACATACCAGTGCATTGACATCCTCCTTTTTGTGCAATAATAGTTGAACTTCTTCAGCATTACGATTGAAGATGGCCTGGACCAGAGGAGGCTGCAACACAGAAAATACCTGCTAAGTTACGTTGAATGCAATTACGTGAACGTTGATCCGGTGCAACGATTCCTGTTTTTCCATCACATTATGATTTCTCTGAGCAGTTCACGCTTTCATAAAAGCAAATACATATTCAGTTAAATAGTTAAATGTGCTATCGTGGTGCTTAATGTTGTATTTAGCGTGTTTACTGTAGCGTTAAGGCGCCGAGTGCGAGTCTTGTATCCCTCCAGCAAATACACAGAGCCCTGGCTGAGGCCTACAGGCCCTTGTCTCACTACATACGTCAGCTAGCCAAAAGGCTCTCGGTAGCTAATTCTGCTCCAGAGCTGGCCCCGACCCAGAGCGGGGCCTAGACAAGAGCATCAACACCACATACATTAACACAGAAACACCAAGCACCGCTAACATCAGGGAATTGTACCATTATGATCCTGCTTCCCATAAACATGCACCACCAATTAGCTAAAAATGAAACAACTCGCTCCGCGGATAAGACGTAGTATGCTGCGCACAAGAGCAGGGCATTCCCAGCAAATAGACTGCGCCACAGCACAAACACGGAGCGCTTTCTTTCAGCGTACCTGGTCTGCAATGTTGAGTACTCCCATCTCCCAAACTCAGCCAGGACGGAGCTCCTTCATGAGGATAAAACTTCGAGGTATATTGCGGTGCGCTACTGTATCCACTTTTCAGACTACACCCATAGCTGGTTGCAAACAGAAATGCGGTCTTGATCTGTCACTGTTGTTGTCTGTATCCAATGTCTGGTCTGACGATGCAGGCTACGACGGTGCTGGTCCGCCTACAGGCGTGGCGGTCTGTTTTCGACCCTGCTCGGGTGAAATGGCGCCATCGTGTGGTGGAAAACGGTAAAGCAGCACTGACTGGGGGAGGTGTCAGGAAAATTATAGCGAAATAGTGAAACGTTTAGGATTGGAGATGCATCAAAAAAACTTTAAAAACGTGAAATATCCAAAGCGTTTTTGGACCGATTTGGAATCTTTAAACATCCAGCTAAAAGGGCTCTTTATTTTATTTTATTTTATTCCATTTTTTTTATTGTATTTTTATTCAATTCAATTCAATCCAATGCCTTTATTGTCATTTCAGTACAACGACATTTGTGATCTCTGGGCTATTTCACGTAAAAACAGCAAAAGAAAATAAACAATAACCAGCAACATTGAGACACATAGAATACACTATCAGTTAAAAAAAGGAGAATATATAATGCAGCAATAAATAAATAAATAATAATTTAAAAAAGGGAACCATTATTGTTCAAATATCAAATCGAAAGTAAATGCTCCAGTTGGGGTTTTTTCCCCTCCCCACCCTCTTTGTGGTGTGGTAGAGCAGAATATCAAAACACCACCTTATCCTAACACCCCACCTGTACACCTTGAACCCCAATTAAAACAAAATTAACAAAAAATAAAAAATCAAGGCTATATTTTTTGTTACTGTTTTTGACTCTTCTTTACTTATCAGAGGAAGGAGGTGGCTGGGGTGTGACTATGGGTTTGTTGTTTTTTCCTACACTGAAGCTACAAATATTTTTCCTTGAGCCTCCTTGAGTGACTGGCAGAAAATGCATGACCCTCCCTCCACCATAAATAAGTTATTGGGTTTTTGAAACTTACACTTTGATGTTTGATTTTAAAAGTTGAAGACAATATCCTTTTTTTTTTTCTGGTGGAAGCATTCTTTGAACATGATGTGTCCAAGGATCATTGAAAATTTAAAAATCCAACATTAATTTCGGTTTTTACAGTTTCTGGTTATGATAAATGGAGTATTTTTGGTGATTTTAAAAAATATTATTTAAAAAAAAAACATATATATTTAAAATATGCTGTGAAATAAATACAAAATACAAACACTTACATTTGTATACCCCTCCCCTAAGCAAAAATAAAAAAATAAAAAAAATCAGAAAAACCATAAGTTCTTCCCCAGTGCTTAAAACATTACTACTTATAAAAAGAAATATGGAAATTCTTTGAGGCCTTTCTCACCCCTTAAACCAAAATGGTTTAGTCCATCCCTGCAATAGGATTCCTCTTTAAATGCAGCTAGAGCCAAGTGAGTGACTGCTTATGCTGCTGAAGCACAAACACACAGTGCAATCTTTCTCCATCAAAGAGAAATCAGTGCTCCAAAAGAAAGAAAGAAAGAAAGACAGACAGAAAAGGGAAAGAAAGCAAACTGACAAGAAGCTTTAAAAGGTTCTTGGAGAGACATGGATCAGGAGTGGAAGGGTTGCGGCCCACTGAGACTGCTCATTATTGGGCCTAGAATTTAGTGCGATGTCCCTGCTTGTCTACCACAAAAAATAGAACATCAGTTTTCCAGATCATTGATTGATGATTACACTGTGAACAATGTATTTGTATGTAACAATGTATTTTAGAAAATAGTTTGCTAATGTTACATCACTGAAAAAGAAGTGTAACCTTTTTTAATATTAATTGCCCCCAAATAGAGTTAAACAAATATGAACCATGTCCTTTCTAGTGTGGGCCTATGTTGTTTGAATATTTTACAGTAGACAAACCAAAAAGTGCTGTTTGCTTACATGTGTCAAAATAACATTATAATACAGAAATACAGAACTGTAGTTATTTTATTTTATTTTATTTTTTTATTTTTGTCTTGTCTTGTCTTGTCTTTGCAGCTGATGACCTCCAACACAGTAGGGGGCAGCATTTCACCACTGAGCCGTTTGTTTGAACCGAAGACCAACCGACAGAAGAAAGGAACAGTTTGTCCCACCGGCGTTTCGTGTAGCGGCAGAAGGTCGTTCGTGGCTGGGCGATATTTGACAATTCTCAAAGGCAAAACGAGCCTAAATAATTTTAATTTTGTTGTAAGTTTGAAGCTCTGGACGTGGAGTGATGTGAGTACTGCTGAAAAAGTAGAGGAACGCGGCTGTACGTCGCGTTTGGTTTGGCTCGTTATGAAACCTTGCTAGCTAACGTTAGCTAACGTTAGCAGCTGACTACTGTAACTAACGATAGTTACGCTGACAGCTCTAAAAGCGGCAGGAGACGTTGTTGAAGTGACAGTAGTCAACTAGCCAGCAAGTGCTAGTTATCCTGGGCAGTTAGAAGTAGCTATCTACACTACGAGTGAATTAATATACCCCGCATTGAAGCAGGGTGTTCGGACCGGATCCTTGAATCTCACTGCCCGGTGTTGGACCAGACCCCCGGGCTCAGCTTCTCAGACCCAGGATCTCCCTCCTTTGAGCTGAGTGGCTGGTTTGATGGCAGCCACGGCCAGTGCCCGGCGGTTGCCAATGGGTGTGCGGACATTTAGTGACTTTCTGCAGATTGCTACTGTGGGTTCTCCTCGATCGTGTCGCACAGCGGTGTCCAGAGGATGCCTGCGACAAAACATCAGGTAAGACCGTCATGGAAACACTCGCGTCTATTATTATAATGACACACGGTGTCTCCTCTGGATCGAAGGGTGTACAGTGGGAAGGTTACAAGCTGACTATACCAGGGCAGTCATATTTGTGTTTTCCTTACCTCTAAAGTGTGTCGATTCTCCATCTGGGCAAGAACTTTGATACCCTGGTGGCTGGTGTCACAGTCTAGACCTGATAATTCATATAGTCTACACATCCCCAAATGTCAGGCACATATGTTACTAAATCCAGTAATCAATATTCAGTACTGTCTCACCAGTATTGGATGATATTGATAATGCATTTAAAAGATTCCAAGTACCTCTCTGACATGGCAATTACAAGATTGTTGTTTGTTCTTTTTTCTAAATAATAGGCCACAACAGTTTTATTACATTTGCCAAATGTGACAAACTGACTTGTGTCTACTAAAAACGACAAAAAAATTGACAATCAGTCAGCCATAAGGAATACCTATTAATGGTGGATCAATCCAGTATTGCTTGTTAAAACTGATATCAGCTGATGTAGATAAAACATTGATAAATTGAGTGCATCACCAGGACACCACTGGTGTAGTTTAAATCTGATTTGTATATGCAGTAGTGCTGAAAGGATTAATAAATCAATTATTAAAATAATCAGCAACTGATTTGATAATGGCTTAATCAGTTTAAGTAATTTTTTAAATTAAAAAAAGATTTAAATTATTTGATTCTATCTTCTCCGATATGAATATTTTCATGTTTCTTTACTTCTCTTTGGCAGTAAACTGAATATTTATGGGATGTTGACAAAACAAGACATTTGTGGATGTCATCTTGGGGTTTGGGAAACACTGATTGACATTTTTCCCCATTTATTAACACTTTATAGGCCAAAGAACTACATTAAACGAGAAAATAACCGACAGACAATGGAGAAAATTGTTAGTTGCAGCCCTAATATACAGCACAGCAGCACCATCCATCACTTAAATGCTCTACAAAACTTTGACTATAAAAAATAGTGTGACCATGGCAATGTTTAATCATGTAAGAAGACTGTGGTAGCAACAAGTGGCAACACAACAAACTGTCACCATATTTCACCCAAGTTGAGAATAAAGAGAGTCAGAAATCATATGACGAGCACAAATTATCTGGAGTCCAAACAACCGCACTTTATTTATAGCAGCAATTAATACTAAAATGTTTGTCATGCTTTGACCACATCTTTGTAAGTGTTGTTATTGCAAATGACCCTGAAATCAAGGCGGAACAATACATATTAAAGAAATCGCAATACAGCCAAGTGCAATACCCAGACTGCAGGAGCTGCATCTTTTGGATAAAGGTAAAATGTGTCACAACATGTCATTTCAAATAAAGCATTACAGGGCCACAGAGATGCTCGGCCTACAAATCTTATTCCAGACGTAAGGGATTTTGCTTGTTTGGTACAGACCCCAGCAAAAATTACATCATCATCATTCTTATATATTTGCTTCAGTGAAAATAAAATACAAAAATGACCATTCCCACTAAAATTGTGACTTATATTACAATCGCAGTATCTGTCAAAATAGCGGCAATAATGGGTTTATTTTGCGTATCGTGCAGCTCTACCTGCAATAGCATGATAATATTTTAAGGCAATGTCAGCCATCTCTATCCCCACTAGGTAATGAAGCATTTTTTATCTCATGTGTGAGGGAGATTCTATAGGTTACCTACTGGAAAACACATTTCTATGTGGTACAACAAGCCTGAGTTGGTGTCACATTACATTGCTTTTTGTTATTCATATAAGAGGCCCAACTCAGAAAATACCAGCACAGTAACAACACACAGACCTTCCATCACCTCCTGTTCCAGCGTGTTTGTGACTTTAGTACCTGGAAACTGGAATGTAGTGGGCCTTTTATGTTTTGGACTGTGCCTGTGGCAGGTTGCACTCTTTCTAGAATGTTGCTTATAGGACATTTCCTCTTACCTTTCAGACACTTGTCATCATGCGGCATTTTGATGACAAGAACTCCCAAATTGCTTTGCCTTCAAGACTGGGACACAATGACAACTGTTCCCCAAAGCAGAAACTTCATCAGTCTCACCAACAAAAGGAAGGAGTACTCCGAGCGTAGGATACTTGGGTAATTTTTCAGCGGGAGTTAGTATTACCTTTATCTCCTAAATCTTTTTTTTTTTTAATTACATAACCTTTCAATGCTTTCTGTCATAGCTTTTCTATGCAGGAAATGTATGATGTGGTGGCCAATGTTGACGAGTACAAGAACTTTGTGCCCTGGTGTAAGAAGTCCCAGACCATCATGAAAAGAGCAAGCCACTCCAAAGCCCAGCTTGAAGTGGGATTCCCTCCAGTGGTGGAGAGATACACATCTATGATCACTTGTGTCCGGCCTCATCTAGTCAAAGTAAGTGCCAGTAGCTCTACTGTGCCTATCAGTCCTGCAAATGAAGATATATCTAGTGTTGTCAAAAATGTTGATTTATTGATACATATCTGAATATTTGAAACAGTTTTAATACTCATTTTACACAGTATTGATACTATTAATACTACTTCCTCACTCTCTCTTCTCTCCGAAAGCAAGCTGAAACACGCACCGCTGCATTGCCCCTATATACCTGCCTCCTCTCACTCACTCACACTGTGGTCTTCTTGTCACTCGTCTCATTTGCTCTGGTTGTATATAGGCTTTTGCGGCAAAGTTTTAATTTGTGTTTTATTTGGACTTAATAGCCTTTTTAATATGTCAATCTCAGAGGCTTTTGAACATGGGCACTACTGCAAGAAGAATATTGTTTTAAGTATTGTTACTGTCTACTACATTTATTTTGCTGTTCTCTGTGAGCAACCAAGAAAAGTAAAGTCATTGCCTTGTTGTTTTATCTATTTATAAAAAATATTACGTTGTATGCCCTCAATGTACATTTTTTTCTCTGGTATTTAAAATGGTATCCTTTATTCATTCATTTGTTTTCTAAAACCGCTTATCCTGTTAGGGGTCACAGGGGGGCTGGAGCCTATCCCAGCTGACATTTGGCAAGAGGCGGGGTACACCCTGGACAGGTCACCAGACTATCACAGGGCTGACACATAGAGACAGACAACCATTCACACCTATGGGCAATTTGAGCCACCAGTTAACCTAACCTGCATGTGTTTGGACTGTGGGAGGTAGCTGGAGTACCTAGAGAAAATCCACATGACATGGTGGTGCAGTGGTGAGCATCGTTGTCTCACAGTAAGAGGGTTCCTGGTTCAAACCCAGAGCAGGGTTTGAACACTGGGGTAAGGCAGACATTCTGTGCGGAGTGTGAAAATGGCATCAAATGTGGATATTTTTCAAGGTATTGTATTGAAGTTAGAAATTCCAGTATTGTGACAACACTAGATATATCTTGAGTTTAATGAAACTTCTATGGATGGCGAGTGTATTTAATATTGCTGCAATGAAAATAACAGTTTAAATGTCAAAGCTACCTGAAATCAAAGCCTGCTGAGTAACCAGCAAAATTCTTAGTTGAAGCAGATAATATTGGCAATGTCAACAAGCTCCCTGCTCAAATTTCCTGTTTCCAATCACAGAGTTTCTCTTTTGGATTATTGTAGGCAGTGTGTACAGACGGAAAGCTGTTCAATCACCTGGAGACAATATGGCGCTTTAGTCCTGGCATTCCTGGTTACCCTCGCACCTGCACGGTAGACTTTTCTGTAAGTAGCTAGCAATTTACTTCTTGTGGAAATAGTTCAAGGCAAAACCTTTGTTTCCTCTGGACAGAGCTGTGCTAGCTGTTTCCCCCCATTTCCACTCTTTATGCTAAGCTAAGCCAGTTGTCCGCTAGTTGAAGCTTTATATTCATATTATAGTCATGAGAATGATATCCATCTTCTAATCTAACCCATAACAATAAAGCAAATAAGCCTATCGAGCTATTTCTAGTCAAACTCTTGTATTCACCCTCTATTGTTGCATTGTTTTATGACTCAACTCCGTCTGGTATATACTAAAGAGAATTTTATCTTTGTATCTTTAACAGATATCCTTTGAGTTCCGCTCTTTGCTGCACTCCCAGTTAGCCACCATGTTCTTCGACGAGGTTGTAAAGCAGAATGTTGCTGCGTTCGAGCGGCGAGCCAGTAAGCTCTACGGCCCAGAGACTCGTATCCCACGAGAGCTGATGTTTCACGAGGTGCATCAGACGTGATCTCAGCAGCTGTATGTTCTCATCTGGCCTTAAACCATACCAACCTTTTATTTCCTCTATCCACACGAACCTGCATGATGCTGCTTAGTCGCCCGCCACCTCCAAGTCCCCACCACCACATTAGACGTCATGGCTCCTGAAGATATTAGACATCCAACTCTTGTAAGCATTATGTTGGAATTCCTGCCTCAACAAATTCTTGTTCATCTCCTCCTCCTTGTGTTCAGTCTGTCCACTTTTCTGTCTACCTCCACTTACGGGATCTTTGTTTAGCAGAAGGAACCCGCCATTGCTCTCGCTCCATGGCAGTTACAAGCTGTATTTATGTAAACAAAACAGTAAAACATTGCAACATCATGTTACCAATGGTAGAGAGTCGACTCAGTTATTTGTAACAAACACACCACAGTGACACTCAACAAAAAACTATTTTTTTATAAAATGACAGACTTGCTCTCAACCGGGTTAAGTCGTAACGTTCATGTGATCTCCAGGTTATTTGCCACGCAGACATGTTATCAAGTCAAATTGTGTCCAGTTTTTCGTTGAGTTCAGCACCTGCATCAGCTGCTTATACTGTATTAGGAGAGCCTATTCGTTGCCTTTATGTATACCGTCTACATTAATTTGAAATTTAAAGAAGTGGTGTGTAGGATTTAGTGGCATCTAGTGGTGAGGATTGCATATTGCAACCACCTGAAACTTCTCCCATGTGCCAAGCATGAACTCCTGCTTAGGATTGTAGCGTGAAACAGACGTTGAGAAGGTTTTAACCGTGAGCAGAATTATCCACAGAGGTCTCTTTCTCTCCAAAACAAACCAACATGGTGATTCAAACTGGTAAAAACACTGAGTAAAGCAGTTTATCTTTACAAATCATTGTTCCTTCTACACTGGTTGGCTTGTTGTAGATGGGCCACTAGCCTAGCACCTGCACATTTTTTTCTGATAACCTAGACATTCAGGAGGTTTTTACTGGAAACCAAATTATCTGCATGGGTCTCTTCCTCTCCAAAACAAGTGGACCCAGTGATTTAAACCGGTAAAAACACTTAATAAAGCAGTTTCATGTAATTAAAAAAAATGGCGGAGGTGCTGCTCACTATACTGGTCAACATGATTGGCCCTATCTAGATTCAGTGTTTAGTGTGTCTGCTTTGGCCTACTGTAGAAACACAGCTGTGCAACATAGAGGACTCTGTGGATGAGGATGATACAGTAAAAGAAACATACCTAGTATATTATACTCCATTTCTGCCAGTATACCCCTCTAAATCCTACACACTGGACCTTTAAGTTTTAATAT
Source organism: Cephalopholis sonnerati (assembly GCA_019142605.1). NCBI lineage: Eukaryota > Metazoa > Chordata > Actinopteri > Perciformes > Serranidae > Cephalopholis > Cephalopholis sonnerati. Next base: position 8,240,935 of record JAGQAX010000011.1, on the reverse strand, counting down.
TTGACATTTAGTAGTGAACTTGGTGCAAACAGTAATTCATTTAATCCTTTTTTAATTTATACATCAGTGGTTTTTATGAAGACTTTTACTGGTTAATTAGGGTTCAAATTAAATGTGCCATGTTTGGGATGTTAAAGGTGTGATGTCACTGTATGCTGTGACAATGTAATTGAAGTGCACCATTTTGCAGTGGGGAAAAAGGTCATTTCTTCATTACTTAGCTGTGCCCTCAATTGAATTTGAGGTTGGGGAAAATTGGCTTTAACTTGGCTTTTGTTGTGCTGTGAGAACTTTGTTTTTGGACACTGAGGCTTGGCCCACTACTTTTAAATTCTGCCTTATTTTACAGCCCAGCATAAGTAACTATAAGAGGTGAGGGACTAACTTTGCACAAAAACTGAAGCCATGGACAGGCTGGAGACTACTGTGAAATACTGTAGATGGGATTCCAACAAAAATGTTGCACAGCTTATAGGATAACTACGGCCTTATATTTAAACAATACATGGACATTTAATTGATCATCTGATTAGGTTACGGTTATAGGATCCACTGATTATAAGTAGGGCTGCACGATAATATTACATCATCGGTATCGGCAGATATCGGCTTTAAAATGAAACATCAGAATCAGCCATGATAAGAGTATGCATGCATAATATGATGTTAATTCCACTACAGAAGAGACTTGATGATCACTAAAATCAGGCAGTGAAAAAGTGGAATTATCGATATCGATTATCGGTCAAATGAGTTGTTACATATCAGCCAAAGAAGCCAATATCGTGCATCTCTAATTATAAGCAGTGATAAACAATTTCTAATACATACTGTACTGTAAAAGTTTTCCTCCTCTTTATTTTACAGTCCATCTTCTGAAGGTTGTCACTTCTTAGCCATGTAGTTTAAAATATACCGGTGGGCTGTAGAATAAAACATCAATCATTTATCATTGTCTCTGAGTTTCATGCTTATTTTTTTTGGTTGTTTTAGCTTTTATTTATATATATTATGATGCATGGATGTAACTAACAAAAAGGCAAAGGTAGTCTAGTACATTTCTTAGTGTTTATGTGTCGTAGTGTTTGGGCATTTAGTTGGGATTTATGTTGCCCGTGGCTTTTATTCCATGATAAAGGGCTCATGAAGTTCATTGATTGTATTTGCCATTTTCAGAGGTGATTATGTTCAAGTTGCAAAGGTCAGTGGATAAAGTCAGAGTGTGTGACCTTCCTCATAACAGGCAGGTCATTATGTCCACATACTCCACAAGTCTCATACTCCATTAAAGCTGAGTAACTTTAAAGATGGATTTTGGCTGCATATCTGATGTGGATTTTCTGTATTGGTAAGATGGAAATGAAGGGATAGTTAATCATCAGTGCATGAAACTCGGTCTGTGATTCACTGTTACATTTAAGGGTATTATAATAAAAATAAAAACAATCAGTGTAACTTATTAAATGCTTGTTAAATGCCATTTTGAGTGTTATTTCTTCAAGGATTAATATAGATTAAGTCTATCATACACCATATTGGAATTCAGTTCAGGCATGGCGTTCATATTGTCAGGAATATCGCACCATGTAAGAATGCATCTTCACCCCAAATATTATTATTTTTGCTAGAGATGTTTTATTTTCAGTATGTTGCACACAGATTGAATTTCTTGCCAAGTTTTATTATTGTAGGTGCCAATAAACGCTTTGAAACATTATTTTAAGAGAAGACAATATGAACAGAAAAACAAATAGAATTATACGATCACCTCAGCCTCCATCCCCACGATCTATTTCCACATCAGTTGTCAAACAGCAAGTGTATAAATGAGCTGTGACAGTGGCAGCCTAGCATGTATATAAGGATGGAGACACATTATATCAATGGCTGAAGAGTTGCTGTGATAGAATATAAACTGCCATCTTTTTTCAGTTCAATCACTTTTGTGTTGCGAGCTAAAATGTATCTTTGTAAATACTGTGTGTGTATTTCAGAGCTCTGTTATTTAAATAAAAAAGCTGGTGGAATTTGTTCCTTTGTGTTCAGTTTGAAGTCTTTTTCAAATCGCTCAGAAGAATCTGATTCTTTTCTGTACGTTATTTGATCGCAAAAAGTCCTGAAAGCTTTTATTTTGTGAGGACAAGTTAATTGTCTTGTGGGAAGAAGTTATCTTGTCTGCACAAATTTTTATCTTGTCCTCCTGAGACCTGAACCTTTGTTTGGTATGCATTTTTAATTTCTCCTAGCTATTTGGGATCAATAGGACCTGATGAGTATAAAAAACTAAACATTGTTAATGACAGGAAAACAGTAAAAAATAATCAAGTTTCAACTACAAAATGTGATCAGGTTTTGTACCTTGTCCACTTTTGTATCAGGATCGGCTGCAGACTGACTTGGCAGAGATGGCTGCCATTTTGTTTTTACGTGGATTAGTGTATTTTGCTCTTACTACCACTAGGTGCCCCAAGAAAGTGTCCACAAAAGAGGACAACAGGTCTATGTTAAGTAGAATGAAGTATAAGGTCCAGTAAACCCAAAATGTGATGTCCTCATATGAGGACACAGGGTCTCAGGAGGTTATCTTTTAAGATTATTTTTGGGGGGTTTCATCCATCATTTGACAGGACCGTGTTTGCATGAAGAGGGTAGAGATAGGGGATGACATGCAGCCAAGGTCAGCAGGTCAGATTCGAGCCTGCTAGGTGAGCTTCTTAGCACCCCACAAGTTGCTGTCTTGTGGGAACAAGTTTTCTAGTGCGCACGAGATAACTGACTTGTGTTTGTGTTTCTGTTTATGTTACTTAGAAAGCGACTGCACATTATTTAACATGATCTCTTCAGTCACGTTAATGTGCCACATTTAGCCACACAGGCTAATTTTCATCTGCAGTCCCTGGCAGGTTGATGGTACACATGTATATAAGAAACGACATAAGCACAGATAAAAGAGGATTGATGGCATGTCCATAGAAGGACACATAAGCACAGAGCAAGCATAAAACCATGGACAAAAGCCCATAGCCACAAACAAACACACACAAGCACAACGCAAAGCACAAAAGCATGATTAGCAAGACAGTGACATCAGACCAAAGCACATGAGGGAGCATGTACTATACAAAAGCACATAAGCCCTGACATACAGTGCTCAGGTTCATTGTCTGCATCACATAACTTGTTACCACAAATTAATAACGTGCACACAAGACAATTAATTTGTGCACATGAGATAAAAACTAATTCCAAACAATATAATTAACTTGAGCGCACAAGAGAAATTCTTTCCACGATAAATTTGCTTGTGCACGTGAGATAAGTTTTTCACACAAGACAGTAACTTGCGGGGCGCTGAGAAGCTCGCTTAGCAGGCTTGATTCTGAGCTGCAGCCTCTTGCTGCATGTCACCCCCTCTTCTACCCCCCTCATGCTAACTCTGTCCTGTCAAATAAAGGCTTAAACCCCCCAAAAATCTTTAAAAAAACTTTTTTTCCCCCCCAAGATAAAAACTTGCACACACAAGAAAACTTATTCCCACGAGATAAATATTTGTTCCTACTAGATAGTAATTTATCCACACAAGATTAAAAAAAATGCCAGTGTTTAGGAATTTAGGGGCTCTGTAAATTTTTAATTGGAGCACCAACCTTTAAAGTTATAATCAAATATGGTTGGATGTAGCTTATTGACTTGTTGGACTGAGGATCCTCAGCACTGCTTCTCTTCTGACAGTATGGATACAGTGTCAGAGGGTGGACACAGCTCTCCAAAAGGCAGCTGACTGGCACAAGAAACCAGAGCAGGGTGACGGTATGTGGGCCAGTTATTAATAACAGCACATAGAAGAGGTGGGTATTTGGACCTATCTTCTTTCTTGATCATGTCAATTGTATTCATTACATAAACCTCGAGCCTCACCACACGTATCTCGTCACAGAGGAAGATACAGAGCTGAATGAATGAGAGGGGTATGGATTGGTACCACAAATGGTGATTTTGTGTCTGCCTGTGGTGTTGCATTTAAAATTATTTCCATGTCTTATGATGCAAGTCTCCACGTGTGTTTTTAGGTTGTAATGTCATCCTCATATTACACATGACAGGAACTCTCATAAAAGCCAGAGTGGGAGAAATCATCAATCAGGTGGACACTGACCTTGCTCTTTAGTGGCTGTGTATGCAGCTGATTGTATAGAAATACCACAATTAGAATTAGATCCTGTGTCCTTACAGTGAGAGCAAATGACCCAAATGACATTTATATATTTTTCCAGACAGACTCCTCTATAGAACTTTGACTATATTTGATATCTGAGTACAAATAGCTGGATGTTTATGATGTAAATAAATGGTTTTAAGAACAGGAGCTGGAAGAGGGACGTCTGGGGTGCTTTGCTTGACCTGCTGCCCCCGTAACCTGGTCCCAGATAAGCGGCTCAGAATGGATGGATGGGTGGTTTTAAAATCCAACTGTTTACATGTATGTCACATTTTGACTGTGTATGTGAGTATTTGGCCAAATAATTGCCAGAAGATTGTAGGTAGGTACTGTTGATCGTACCAGTCAAACACTTAACCCAATGGATGGATGGATGGTGGGATAGCCAGGGGAAGCTTGCCTAGGGCATCAAATGTGATCGTTCTGGCAGTGTTTGGTAGAGTTACAAGACACTTTAAGCCAAGCTGTTTTGAAGGCGGTGACATACAGGCGTAGAGGCAGCTCTTTGCAGGAGTGTGTGTTCAGTTGCACACCATACTTCTTGCCTTGGTTATGATGACATCAAGCTTGCTCTGGCCCGCACTGTGACTCAGCAAGAAAAAAAAAAAAAAAATTGTCTGCCCTGGCTGCCTGTTCCAAATGCCATGAAAAACACCCAAGAAATTCTGAACTTTATACTTTAGAAAACATATTTTCTATATTTTTGAAAAAAAAAACAAAAAAAAAACAGGACACACGCACACAACCACCCACACAGAAATGAGAATATCTGAAGAAAACTTTTGGTTTTCTTAATTTTTGTTTCTTTTTTTCTTTACGTTTTGTTTCAGTTTGTTTTCATCTAGTTCCCCCACTTGTCTTGTGCTGTTATCGTGTGTTCTATTACATTGGTTTTCATGTCGGTCACTTGTATAAATAAAAAGACCAAAAAAAGGAAAACAGGCAATAGTCAGGAAACACAAATATTTTCCATATCCTCTTTTTTGGGGAACCCTGTTTTCTACGCCATTAAGAAAATGAGACCAAACAAGTTAATAAAAACCTTTATTTTTCTTTTTTTGTTAGGTTTTCCCATATTTGCTCCTCAAGCTTTTCTTGCCCTTTTGACCCATCCAGCCCCGTCCCCCAAGTGTTTCTCTGATGAATCCATCTGCAATGAATTCTCCCAGTTACCATGTACAACCATGATGCTCCTCTACGATCAAAATAACCACGTCTCCTCACCAGCTCGCCACAATGAAAAACACTACAATAAAACATAAAACACGCCTGATAAAGCCAGAGGGAAGGTGGAAGCAGAGCGGGGGAGAATCAAACATCTGCATGAGCTACTAACACGGCAAGAGTACTTTGAAAAAAAGAAGAAAAAGATGCGTACACAAAAATGGAGTGTTGACAAACCCAGAACTTAAGAGCAAGCTTGAAACATTCAAGTGAAACACCTGAAAAACAGCACCGGCTAAGCCCACAGAGCTAGGCAGGAAATCGTGTATATACAACATAGCTGCAGTCTTTGTTCGTTGTCAGAATTTCACAGTGGCCAGTGAGACTGAACGTTACAGTGAGACTGGACACCACTACACTGTTGGTAAACTATGGTAATCATTGTGGTTATTACAAGCAAGTGATCGCACAGAGCTCATACATTCAAGCTATACATATATATACCTATGTACACAAAGTATAAATAAAACCACAAAATGAGAACCCAAAGATTATAGTTTTTATACATATTCAACACCAACAAAAACTCTGTAAAGGGGACACAATCAACCTGTGGGGGTTTCTACCGCTACAAATTAGGAAATCCAATCAAGCAAGTGCTCATTTTGGAGTAGTTGATGTTTAAAGCGCTCTCCTGTGGGGATTTAAGTAACAAACACACACTCAAATAAGACAGGACTTTCACATTACAAAGCCCCCCATCCCACTTTTTATTCAAGCTTGCTCTTAAGGATTTACCACAGGCTGCCAATTACAACACCCTTTGCTCAAATCTTTATTATTACTGTAACTGTACATTATTCTTGATTCTCTACCATTCAGCAGACCATTTGAGCAGAGACCCTTTCAAAACAGGATGTTAACGAAGAAGAATAACATATAGACAAGAGTTATTTTGATCATAGAGGTAACGCAGGTCATCATTAAAAAGAAAAAAAACTACAAGTTGGAGAAAAAGGAGGGACCAAAGATTTAAAGGGGCAGTATCTTTTAACTGATTTTCATGATTTTGGATGTTTATCTTGAACAGCTTGTTAATTTTAGTCGTAAGGACCTTTATTCTTAACTGGAGTGTTCATGAATGGGAGTGAAACGCATGGGTAGACTAGGTGGGGTGTCGTCTGGGAACATTGCATAGAAGAAACTAAGTGGAGAGTCTTAATTGGGGGGAAAGGGTATTTTGCTTGGGGATATCCTCTAAAACAAATCACCGCATTAGCCAAAAGAAGCAAAGGTTGAGTCAGATATTTAAGTTTAGATCTTTAAATGAACACAATGGAAGGGTAATTCACTTCCACAATTCCCTTTGAATGCCACTGCCTATTCATAGTTCAGACCCAGTGCCCAATGACAAACAAGCAGGCACTGCACAGGGGAAAATCTTAGCGATGCTAGCAGACTTATAATGGTACATAGTTTGAGCCTACTATGGGTTACATATGGGTGTGTCTGAAGTTTTCACCTCTCATGTTCCAAATGTGGAGACCTGATGGGAAAACTCAAACACACTCAAACACTAATGATGTGACGATTTAAAAAGGCCCTTCTTTTGTGAAATGACATTAAAAGCGTACTGTCTCTTTGAATCCCATTGAATCCCTGGGGTTGGAAAATGACAGGGGGTCAACACATGTCTGCCTTTTTTGATGTTTCCACCTCCTCCCACCCTTCAACACTAACCCCCAGATCTTCTCAGGTGGTTCTTCAGCCTGACTTGGCTCCCACCAGGTTCATCAGTCCATCTGTGCTCATGGACTTGGGGCGCTCCAAGGGGAAGCCCAGGGCTCTACTCCACACCAGCTGAGCCAGCACGCCGAGAGCTCGGGACACGCCGAACAGCACAGTGTAGTAATTCATCTCAGTCATTCCATAGTACTGCACAGACAGAGGAAACAGAGTCAGGCATGTCAGGATCTGTATCTGCTACCATAGGATGACAAATATATGATTTAAAGTAGAGATGTACCAATTACAATTTTCTTGGCTGCTTTCCACTTTTTGAAAAATCTGACCTGCCGATTCTGATTTTCTAGCTTTCTAAGAACTATAAATGACATCATACATAAACATTTTTGTAACTTTTCTTTAATGAAAATGCAATTGTTCTTGGAAAAATGGAAATCTTATTTGACTTTGAAGTGGTCTTTTATTTATATGTTTATTTTCTTTGGTGAATTTTGTTTTATCCCCCTCCGTATTGAGACATACAAGATGGACTACAGCTCCTTAAAAATACCCTGGATTTCCCGCAATCAAAGTCAAGGATCATAAGGATGTTCGAGATCTCTAAGGATGATCATGGACATAAAGGACCTATTATACATGATACTAAAATGTAGCCTTGCTTCTGCTCATTTTCTGTTTTACAAGATGTTAGCCATTTCACCTTTACCTATCGATGTCCCTGCCTGTTATTGGTTTTGTCTGCTTTTTTTCTTTTCGTAAAAAATAATAAAAATTAAGTATATAAAAAAAGAAAAAGCAATTATATGTTCATAATAAAACACTGACTACTAAAGAGAAACTGAGCCGAAGAGTTTTGGCTGAAGTGTAAAAATTATTTACAAATCAGAGAAGAATCAGAGAAAATATTATTCTATACTGTGTGTGTAGACCTCTTATAAAGCGTCATAATAAAACTACATATATATTTATACAAAACTATGAATCAGTATCTATTTACAAAAATGTAAGGGTGTATATACAGTTAACACCAACTTCCACTCCTGTGGCGTGTGTTGTCTCCTGTCCTCCTGTCTACCCCACACTATATGCGCAGCACAAGAGGAGAGGAGAACCTCTGCGCTGTAAACAGAAGAGCCGATTACTGCAATTACTCTGAGCAGCATGCAGGGAATGGTTAACAATCTTTTCCCCTGATGGTCTGAATAAGTCAATAAATTTGTCACTACTAGCTATTTAGAAATAAAGTCGCTAAGAGGGGAAGTGACAAAGCAATGGTATTTGACGACCAGGGAATAAGAATGGAGTGCAGCAGCTGTGACAATAGTCAGTTGCTGTCTGTGCCACTGCGCAAGTGATGTGATCCATAATGCGGTGCAGCCATGTAAATGTGACCTGCACAGAATAACCTGTATTTGAGACTGACTGACCAGTCACCGGTTATGGCTGATGGAGCTGAGAATCAGCTGCTTCTGGTCACCGTCCAATCAATCAGTGCACCTCTAATCAAAACCCATCACGTGTCTTACCTGCAGCAGCACGCCACTGTGGGCATCCACGTTGGGCCAGGGGTTCTTGGCCTTGCCCTGCTCCAGGAGCACATTGGGCACAATCTTGTAAAGCTGGGCAACCATCTTGAACATGGGGTCGTTGGGCAGGTGCTTCATAGCAAACTCACGCTGGCAGGTGTAACGTGGGTCAGTCTTCCTCAGGACAGCGTGGCCATATCCTGGCACAACCTTCGAAGAGAGACGACAAAATGTTTCTCAACTTTTTAATCTGGATTACTCCTTACTGTGAATCTTTGCAAAGTATTTTTCAAACAGTTGCAAAGTGTTATTAAAAAAGCAAGACACAAGCTCTGTCAAGTTAGTAAGAACAGATAGTAGTCTGTAAAATATGTCTTGAGTTTTAAAAAGCTGTTAAAAGCCCTTGTGACTAAGGACTAAGGTTGAGTAGGCCATCCTTAAAACACAATGACAGATAAGACCTGTGACATCCCTACCAGGTTCATCCTGAAATTACTAAATGTAAGTGCAAAAATTTACTCATAAAAAAGAATAGAATTATTAGTTATAAACTTTATTTACACAGCAGTTTGTACACAAGACATGTAGTTCAAAGTGCTTCGCACTAAAGATGCAACACACTAAAGTAATTTGTGTTTTGTTACCCTTCCAGACTTGAGTGTGTTCCAGATGTAATCCCTCATCCTGTCATCAGACACCTCTCCGCCCAGCTCCTTCTGCAGGGCAGTCAGCCACACCAGCACCTCCTGTGAGATGCACAAAAAAATACACATTCATGAGTTGCAACTTTGAATTTTAAAACAGTGTGAAGAGTCATTATATCCTAGATTAGATCCTATCTGAGCTGTTTTTCAATAAAAAAAAAAAATACGGAGCAGGGGAGTGTGGCAGAAACTATAAAACTATTTCACACATGAACTCTCTTCTGCATGAATTCTGGGAATTTGAATGTTGGCATCACGTCATTTTACTATAACACTCTGGCAATATGTCAAAATCATCAGTATGTGAGCAACTAGAATTAATTGAGAGCCAAAACTGTCATCTTGAACCCTTATTAACAGGAGTGGCTTGGGGGCTGTCAGACTGTGTAAAATGCGCAGCTGAATCATACAATTACATCTAATCAGCTAATAATAAAATTGATGGCAAACTTTATTGAAGGTGAAACAGGGAACTTGACAACTTATGGACTTAATGAGGCAGGGATGACATTCCCCCCCATTACTGGCACACAAGCTGAGGGGACTAACACACATTCAGCTCCAAAATAAGCTTTACAATTCAAAACTGATGCAGCCTGTGTGAGAACTGAAAACTATCTTTGTGTCATCATTTTTGTCCGCAGAACTGTTCACCTGCCATGCTGACATGTGCCACTGCAGTGAGGAGGAAAAAACCAACTCAATCCTGAACTGGCGTGTCATGTTTGCAAAGAGCCAACATGAATTCCAATATGCTTTTTTCACAGCAAACATTTTGACTTGTCATATTAAGAAAAGCACAGGTGTTACATAGAACATTTAGGATCTGTTCAAGTGTCCCAGTAAGCCGTGACAGTGTGATAGTGACCCAGCATGTACAAAATCAGGACTCTGAAACCAAAGCTGTAAAATGGAAAATAGTTATTAATTTTAACATCATGATTTTCCTTCTGCGACATGTCAAAATGTCCGCTGTGAAAGATGACTTAAGGGATGATGACCTTTAGGCTGACAAAACTGCATTTTCCATTATGAAAATGGAGTGAAATGTTTTTTTTCTTGGTACAAACCTGATTGGCCAGGCCGTGCAGAGGACCAGCCAGTCCATTCATGGCAGCGCTGAAGGACAGGTAGGGGTCAGACAGGGCACTCCCAACCAAGTGGCTGGTGTGGGCACTGACATTACCTCCTTCATGGTCGCTGTAACAAGACAGGGGAAAAAAGATCAAAACATGTTACTTTGACAATATTCAAAACAAAAGCAACATGTTTAACATCCTGACACCATGTATGACCTCCTGACACCCAAATATTTGTTGGTATGTTTTTTTTTCTTCAATTTCTCCCAGCTATTTGGGATCAGTAGGACCTTTTAAGTATAATACACTTAACACTGTCAACAATAATTAAGTCCTAATGTCTTTGAAACAGTACCTCCAGTTCCTCCTAATTAACAGTGTCTTAGCTTGTTACTGTTGCTGAAATTGGTCAAATTTGTTGCCATATCAAACTACAAACATTATTAATCATAGCTAAACAAGTTTCAACCATAAAATCTGATCAAGTTTTTGACCTTGTCCACTTCTGTGTCAGAATCTGCTGTAAACTGACTTGGCAGAGATGGCTGCCATCTTGATTTTACATGGATTAGTGTATTGTGCTCTTACTACCACTAGATGACACAAATGTGTCCACCAATAGGGACAACAGGCCGAAGTCAAGCAGAGTACAGCATAAGGTCAAGTAAACCCAAAATGTGATGTCGTCATTTGAGGACACAGGGTCTCAGGAGGATAAAGTAGCCTATTATACTGGTACTTATTACATTTCAAGTAAGGCTGCAACTACGAATTACTTTCATTGTCCATTAATCAGTGGATTATTTTCTCAATCAATTGATTAGTTTGGTGAATAAAATGTCAGAAAAAAAAGCTGATCAGTGTTTTCCAAAGCCCAAGATGACGTCCTTAAATATACTTGTTTGTCCACAACCCAAAGATATTAAGTTTACTGTCGCAGAGGAGTAAAGAAACTGGAAAATAATCACATGTACGAAGCTGCAATCAGAGAATTGACTTGTTTTTCTTGAAAAATGACTGAAACTGACTGATTAACATAATAGTAGGTGATTAATCTAACAGTTGACAACTAATCCATTAATCATTGCAGTTATTATTCCTGCACTGGTTGGAATAAGACAAGTGGCCATTTATTTACACTTTGCTTCTTGACATTACATCTGTGCACTCTGTTATCTGCAGTTTAAATGTAAGTTGTATATATTCAACATTAAGGACTTGCAACACTGCCTTTACTTTGATCATGTGTCACACTGATTGTACGCCTTCTGCTTGGTGTGCAGGTTTGATGCCTAAACAAAATACAGGTTGTTTAAAATAACATCATCCAGTATTTGGTAACTGTACGTCTTTGAAGTCATGTGGGCAGCAGGACTGTTGTCAGTTTAGAAAAGCAGAAGTTGCATCACACAAAGGACGGCATTAGTGCGGATGCTCCTGAACTTTGACAGACATGTCCTTACATGGCATGGCTAAACAATAATGACCAATGTACACTCATGTACGGTTCCTTGAGTTAATAATATACAGTGAACAATCTGACATTAAATTTTTACTGTCTAAACTTGGATGATTTATACAGGTTAGTATAAGTTAATTTTTAAGGCTCTGGAGATGACACACTTTTACAACAAGAGAGAGTTACACTAAGCTCATTATTTTAGTATCAAATGACTATTAGACAATTACTTCAGTTAAAATCATTGGAGAAAAATGTTTTTCAAACACTTTTGTTCTTTTTCCTTGTGAACTACCATTCCAACCATGTTAGGAAGTATTCTTCCTTCAATGTGTTTTGCCTTGGTAAAAATCAATATTATCTTAGTCCTTGGGCAAAAAAAGAGATCCATAGTTTGAGCATGTCATGTCATGTTCTTCAAACATTTTGAGTTTTCTTTCAAGCTCAACATTTAATTTGCATTAAAATTGCATGAGTTTGATCAAAGTGTGACTTGAAAGAGAAATGGAAAATAAATCCTCAGAAAATGATGAGGGAAACCATTTCAGAAATCAAAACTAGTGTATCATCTGCTGTGTATGTTTCAAGTTGCACCTGTGGATGGTGAGGTAGAGCCTCATGAGCTCAGTGAACTGAGCATCGCTGTAGCCCAGCATGTTGGTGAAGTTGTGGGACCAGTCCAGGTTTGAGTCGATCGCTCCGATGCTGCTGCCTTCGCGATACAGGTTGCGGTAGATCTTGGCAGCAATGCAGGGCAGCTTGGCAATCAAGTCCATGGAGTCTTCATAGACAAACTAAGAGAACCAACACAAAGGATGTATCACATTTAACTGCAATGCGTCTAATGTTATTTAGCCTTTACTGAGCCAGGTTTGTCCCAGTGGGATCAAAGATCTCTTTTACCAGGGAGACATGGCTAAGAATAGGTTAAACACAGGCAGCCTGCACTCAACAGATTTCACCATGGTTTTAAACTCATTCAAGGTCATCATGTCTTGGATCTTAAGATCATTCTGCAGATTGTTCTATGCTGTAGACTGCTTTAAGAGGAGATGGGTTTCCTGTGTGCGTGTAGATGTGAACTCACCTCCCAGTACTTGGTCTTGTGGACACCCTCGGAATATGCCCGAGCAAAGCTGCTCTCACTGTTCAGAGCTGTGATGGCAGCACTGAACTGTGACATGGGATGAAGGTTTGTGGGGAAATTATCCAACATGGTGACAACGTGAGAGGGAAGTGCTGCTCTCTTTGCCCACTCTTTGGACACCCAGTTCACCTGGAGGAACAGGAGCACACAATGTTAGTGGGTGACCTGAAATATTAACTTTTCTGCTCTGCATCAGGTTTACCAGCTGAAAATTAAGGATGTCCTGATCCAATCTCAAAGATAGGTATCGAGGCCAATCAAGGCATTTTTTAACTGACTGGGATCGACTACATTGAGATATATATGCCCCGATGCAATCCCTGGTTTTACGTCATCTGTCACACAGGTGTTCTTTCACACAAAGCCTTAATGCAGAGGGACACTCAATGACCGTGCCATGGAAGGGCCAAAGCTTTTCATTTTACAATAAGAATGAAAATAGTTTGTTGGGAGAAAAAATGCATCTAACTTAACACCCTTAGCTGACTTCTTTCAGTCAGTAGCAGATGTATTAAAAATCAGAGAGTATCAGAGAACAAAGGGTTGAGAGGTCAAAGCTATTCTCCAGTGAAAACTTGTAGTCAGCTAAAAGGAGAAGGCTTATCAGTCATGTTATCCTCGTATCAGTCTTCAAAGAGACAAGTGGCAGCAATAAAATGCCTATTCAAGGTACAGACAGCGTCTGGTTACCCAGTTATAAAACTGTCACTAATTTATGTAAGACGCTTTTCTGGAGTTGTGCATAATTAGTTGAGTCATAACCAACACTTCTGCTGCCAAACATCTTATAATACACTTTCCAATGTTTATAATAATAAAAAAAAAACAGTAATCATGTATCTCACACAGACTATCAAGTTCCTCTCTGAACTGATCAGACACAAATATGCCACCTTCATCTACATGTATCATTCTGCAGGAATATTACTTTGGAAAATGATGAAACAGTGTGGGGGAGCTTCAGTCAAAATGTGACAAGAAGATACCAGCAATGACAGATGGATGGAGAGCATGAACAGCTGCAAAGCCCTCCCTCATTATAACTCTTCTGCACAATTATCTTTGAAGCTCCAGCGCTCTGCTCCCACTCACCTGCTCCTCAGTGGGCACCTGTCCTGTGACCAGCAGCCAGAAGAGGCCCTCAGGCAGCGGCTCCTCACCTCCTGGAGCTTTGGGCAGCAACTTCTGACACTCTGGAATGCTGTAGCCCCGGAAACGGATGCCCTGTGTATCGATGAAGAAAAAGAGAGCGGAAAATACATATTCAAATTATCCTGAAATGCACCATCAACTGAGTGCTGGCAAGTTTCCAACATGAGCTTTGGCTCTACCAGTGAATTTGGATGGTTCAATATCCAGACCTTTCCACAAGGATATCATGTTAGAATTTTGGCTGTAAAAGCCCAAATTTTTGGCCTCAGGCACACTGCAATGCAACTACTCCATCATATACACTGATCTAAAATATTACACATTTTAATGAGTTCGCCTTCGGGTGCATTTTAGACCACACAGTCTGTAAATAGCTATTCATTTTTAAAACCACTTCTATTCCTGACTGATCAGAACCTTTGTATTTAAGAATCAATAGACCTTCTCCATTATTTATTTTTTGACAGCTTTCCCGCTACTTTGACAACATTGCCTGTTTGTGTGCATTTGCAATGTGAGATAGCTCTGCTGTAAAAAGCACAATGTAAAATAAATGATAATTAATTGGCTCCTTCATTAAGCCACAAAATTGTCTATGTGGTGTATTTGGAGGATGCAACGCTTTGAGTGGACTTAAGGTTTTCTGTGCAATCTTTAAGTTGCCGCCACTGGTGTTTTCCGAGGCAGCCTGTCTAATAAGGATATCCCCTATCTATGCAACCAATGCATTTCTAAGGCCTGTACACATGCCACATCTTTAACTGTCTGGAAAACACAAGGTCAGGTGCTAAGTGCTACTCTTGTGCCAACTTTCAATAGTGCAGAGGCAGTATGTGCCTGTATTTGCTATGCGACCATAACCGCACCATATCATAACCTATTTACTAGAAATCCTGAGTGGAGAGCTGAACTTCTTCCAGGCATTGTTTCTTCAGTGTGTTTTAGGCATAAAATATTGCCTAGAGGAGAGATGTAAAGCTCTAGCAGCCCTGCACTAAAATGATCAACTTCTTCTTCATGTTTACCACAGACTGATATTTACAGAAGAAGGGAAAGATATCTGCCGGCTGTGACTGAATGATCCTCGTCACATGACAT
The DNA here is from genome assembly GCA_019142605.1 of Cephalopholis sonnerati. NCBI lineage: Eukaryota > Metazoa > Chordata > Actinopteri > Perciformes > Serranidae > Cephalopholis > Cephalopholis sonnerati. Next base: position 8,225,641 of record JAGQAX010000011.1, on the reverse strand, counting down.
GCTGCTGTGTTCCACAAGCTGAATTCTGTTCACCTCAGGGCGGAGCCGTCATGCCCTGAAAATAGGCGCTCAGGAACGCCTGTGCAGCACTGTGGTGTCATTCTCCCTTTCAAATGCAACTTCCACACGTTTACTTTTAAATCAATGAATCTTTGGGCCAAAAAAGGTGGCATGTGTATGGCCCCTTACTTTCCGCTCTCCACTCAACAGGACACAACCTCTCAGCTGAGCATGTGCACACACATGTTTATATAGAGTATGTGGGAGCAGGACTGATACAGACAGACTGGCACGTGTCTTTATCATGCTGGCATTGGTTTGAAGCAGAGGCTAGTGGTCGTAAAATGTACATGTAAATGTGTATAGCGAATCACAACTTGTTAACCAAGGCTATTTTATTTGAATCAAAATTTAGTGTAATAAAATGGCTGTTTGGCTGGCAGCCGGCACTTATGGAAAGCTCTGAATATCTCATTCCATGTAGTGGCCTGTTAACAAGATATACGACAACAATGCTGCTCTGCCACTGGAGGCTTGCGGCTTCAATAAGTAAGCAATTGAGATAAGTGCCTGTGAGGCATTATAACCTCGAAAAGGCCAAGAGTGTTCAAATCATTAATCCACTGCAAGGCTTCTGAGACACACTGACCTCATCAGGATCCAACACAGAGGTCTCATACACCAGACCCTTCATCCCCCTCATGCCTCCATAGACCTGTGGATGACACAAACAAACAGAAACATGGCATATTGAAAACTGTCTTGTTAACACTAAACGTGCTTAGTTGTGTCTTTACAATAACAACAGTTATGTAACATTGGACCTTTAAAGGTAAAGATCCTCTGACTGAAGCTCAACAATTGCCAGATTTGGTTTTCCTGGCTACCAAGTCTTAAACAAAAACAGGAAGAAATACCATAAAATTTCAATTAACTGCCCATGCTTTTATTTGTTTTAATCAATTAACTCAACTGGCCTATATTTAGGACATCCATTTATATGGTGCAGGCCTTTAATTCCTTTCATACAAAACTCTTGCTTAACAAAGATGGAAAATAAAATCAAATTGTTTATTTAAACCAGTATGAATATTACTTAGAGTGACAGATTACTTCAAGGTGGGAATTTCATGCTATTGTACCACCTTGCCGTTCTGTATAAAAGGTACAATCGCAGAATGGGGGACAAAGTTGCCTTTAAGCTGGCATAGGAAGTAGTATAAGTGCCTAAACGACGTCAATGTAAAAGGGACAGCAGGCAGGACGGCATCATGAGTGGCAGGGATATGATGTTTACTCTCTCCTTACCCTCTGATCGGAGGACGTGATCAGCTGCCATGTAACAGGGACGTGCATGATTGCCATGTTAACGCCATTGTCATTGTTTACAAAGCACTGCCGATGCCTATGTTATATGTGACACTAAAGGCTGATGCTGTTGTGTTACATGCCATGCCTCTCATGCTTCTTTTAAATCCGTGATGCTGTCAAATATCGTTTAATATCAAAAATCGTTTGACAAGCAAAGTTAGCAGACAGTGAGCTTTGATTTTTTGGATTAGTGGACCCTCACAGACTAAAGGAATATACATAATCGAGGAATCGACACATATTCAGACTTTATGACCGCATTAAAGGTAAGGAGTTGCTCACTATTTTTTGTCTCTCATTTACCATGCTGGTAAGTCTGAATTGATTATACTTAAGCGGTCATGTTTTCTGTAAAGTAAACTGAACGATTCAATTGTGGAGAAACTAACTGAACTAACGATGTGTAGCATGTCTACAATGACAAGAGTTTAATCAGTTACATTTGCATGTGCAATCTAAGCAGCACAGAACTTGCTCAAGCAGGTAGCTGACAACCTGATGGGCTTGAAGAGGTTTTTATACATCCAAAACAACAGAAACAACCAGACCTGACACCTGTGTTTATTTGTTAAAATGTGTAGTAATACCCAGCTAGCAGAGGAGGTTCTGTGTTTAATGGGGCTTGACTTGTGATTGAAGTTTTACGGTAAATTCTATTTCATGTTAAGTGTGTAATACTATAAACTGGAATTAAAAAATACGCTTGAACAACATAACATATTATAGACAGGACACAGCAGCCACAGACCCACTTTAGGACCCTAGAGAGTCTTCTAAAACCACAATGGCAACTAGCCAGAGGTGTAGTGAGCGATAACTGAAGAGGATGACGCAGTCATTGCACTGGTGTGTGTGTGTGTGTGTGCATGGGAGCAGTGCAGCTTGGCAGTATACACTAAAGTTTTGAGTGACTCAGCTAAAATGTCTCTGTTGGCACGAAGCACTGCAGCTTCATATTGTGACCGCTGAGGGAGATGACCCAACAGTGATAGCTGACACAGTAAATAAGGCTGGGCAGGCCTAGATGGATTAAGAGAAGCCAATATGCCACGTCTAATCCACATCATGGTCAAAGGACTACACACTCCTTCCTAATTAATATAGTGGATCGGAAGATTCTGGCTTTGTCGTTGTCATTTTATTCTGATCCCATTACATATGTAACTGTTCAGTTTATACATTTCGAGAGTCACTCACCATGTCAACAGTAATCTGTCCTATGTTGGTTTTGCCATACTGTTGTTTAAAGTTCTTGATCCTGGTCTGTTCTTTAGGGATGAGGTCTGCCAGAACATCCTTCAGATTCTGTAGAAACACAACATTTAATCAGTCACACCCTTTATCAAGTCTTAAAATAAAACACATTCCTCTAATGTGTGCTGGGGTTAATTAAACAGACTTTATGTAAACATTTTAGGAAAAAAATATTGATCTGTAGCTCCACAAAAGGTCAGCGTGTTCTATTTATACTCAAGAGAACATAACGTCAAAGCCAGAGCATTTCCAAAATGTCACTTACACTACAGAATAATAACCAGACCAAAATTTTAAGCAGGCAGACGACCCTGTAGTGAACAGAGTGTACTTACTGTTGTTGATGCGCTGGCATTTCTGGCAGCCACAAGGAAGTAGGTGGCATTCTGTGGAACCGACAGAGAAATAATAGGATTTTGAGTAATAGTAGCACAACCACAAACCCTAATAAAACATTTAAAAGGCTACAGCAGCATTTCTAGGCCACTGAAGGTCCTTAAATATGAACTGAGAAAACCTTGCAGCAGATCAAAATATTCTGGACAACAACTGACTTTCTATTAGCTTGCAAGTGGTAATAAAGACAAAAACACATGGTTTCAGACCACACTATACAAAAATAAATCTTTTTGTTGTCCTACAGTTAACATTAAATAATTGAGTAAACCAACACGAGCTAAAAAATCAATCCCCCTAAGTAGTAGTAGAGTAATCAGACCAAAACGTTTTTTCAAATTATAATTACAGATTCTTTTGAGGATGCTACATTGATCTGTGACCACTTACCCTGCAGTACATGCTTGGTGTAAATGCTTAGCAATTAATAAAGGGTCTAAATTATTAATCCTTCCTTCCTCATATTGACAAGCACTTCAATTCTACTCGCTGCACAGCCTCAATTCCTCTGGGGACCCTCTCTAAAAACTCATTGAGTGTTCAACATGTCTCTCAGTCTCATTTTTAACCCTTTTGCACCAAGTTGGCTGGTGGCCACTTCCTCCTCCGATTCATTCAAATAAACTGTGATGAGGTGTCTGGGTGGATCACTACAATCAGCTCTAACAAGTAACTACTGGTGAGGATGACTCCTTAACAATCCTCACATGACGCATGTTGGATAACCCTGCCAAAGTAAACTGTATTTGAATGCCGATGATGTGAAGATTGTATTAGTCATACAAATGTTGCTTCACTTGTCTCAAAGAGCACAGCCTGTGCCATTAAAAAAACAATGCACACACATGCCACAACCAGTCTACTAGGTGGTCAATGTGTGCAATCGATCCATGTGCTCATGTGGTTTTCAGCTTTCTGTAATTCCGCCACCGGCGTCAAACAATTACAAACATGAACTGATAAGACAGAGGCTTTTCTTCTACATTTCCCTCTGCAATTGCGTATGGGTGTACTTTAATGAATTAATTTGTGGATGTATTTTTGTGTTTGTATTTGTGTACATATTTTTGTGGATGTACTTTTCTCTTTTAAAAAGCATCTGGCAGACAGGTGTTACAAATTAGCATTTCACTACAAACACTAAACACGGTGTATCTGGCTCTTGTGCATAAATGTGCTATTCTAATGCTACTGTATTGTGCATATCAAATAAAATACAGTATAACTCTTTCTTACTCAAAGCAAGATATGTCACTGTGGGACACGGCTATAAGTACACTTAAGTGCTGTTGTTTTATTATTTTAGATTTAATCTTGACACAGCTGAGTTTAACTAGTCACAATTTATTTTGAATCTCATGCTAGTTGATTATACGCAATATTGGGAGATGTTGCTGCCTGCTTAATGCCTTCATTTAAAGATATGAAAAAAAGTCAGTTTTTGCATCATAATAGGAAAAACATTTAATGGACTAGCACACCTAGTACTAACATGCTGCAAGGTGACTCAAAAGAGTGAGAGAGACCAAGGTCAATAAAGATCAGTTTCATAAGCTCATTTTTGCATGACTAAGGTAAGTCTGGAAATACACAAGTGATTTCTATCTTGCTCAGCATTCGTGAAAGGTTGGTAGGTATTTGCCAAGATGAGCTACATGACGGAAAAGAAAAAATAAAATAAAATCACTCATATAACTGAGAGACCAAACATTTCTCTATATCTTGGGTTCTTAAGCCTTGGACTGCTGCTGAAACTGGGATGTACGAGAGATTAAAAAACTTCTGTCCCTGGCTATGAAAGAGTTTGGAGGCTAGTAATCTTATTGGAAGCTCAGTAGTGAGTAGCTGAGCCTTTTGCTGCTCACCACTGAAACTGGACTCCTCTGTCACCTTGTCAAAATTTTCAATGGTAAAGGGAGGAGTCTGGGGGACAGCTGGCTCTGCTCCCAATGGGATCCCCCACTTGAAACCACAACTGGTGAGCAAACAGGGCAAGACTGACAATGCTCACCGAAAAACAAAAGGTAGGATCTTGCGTCACTCAACACACTCTACACAGCTGAGAGACAGAGATTATGTAACAGCTCAGGGTCTTAAATATAGAGCTGTAGTTTCACTCAGTCACTCCCAGTGTCCTGCCTGGAAGAAGGGTATTTGAGTCAAACCAGAGGCTGGGACTACAGGAAGCACGTGAGATAAATGTGTTTATCAGTGACTAGAAAATATCTTAGGTAAACAAAACTTAACATACAGCCTAGAGGAAGAAACTTTGTTTATAGCAAAGACACAGTATGATGTCTGTTAGTTACATTGGAACTGCTATATAGAAGTAGCTCTGCATTTATTTAATAAACATTGTTACAAAATTAGATAAATACTGAACTTAGCGTTAGTTAATAATTTCCACTTTGTTCTTTTCTGCATCTTTAAGAAGCAAGTTTTGGCATTTCAAGTTATGACGATAAATAAACCATAAAAAGTAAGATACACAAACTTTCTCTTATGAAACACTGGGATCATCTGAAGCAACAAACTATTCTTAGACTACCACATGTATACTGTCCTTGTTCTGAATCTGTGAATCACATGATTTTCAGTAAGTCTTCACAGACAAAACATTTTATGGTCAAATGATACGCAACTACAAAAAACAGCTGACTAATAACTCCTGAACAGATAACACCTGATAAGGCAGAAAGGGTGAGTGAAACCCAGGTTATATCTGCATATTCCTAATTACAACACTGATAACAGGGATGTGATACCCCCTCTGCTTGTACAGGGTTCAAGGAAGGAAACCATGTAGTCACAGATTAACGTTACTTGCTTGAGGAGAGGGAACATCTTGTGAGTTATTAATGTTTCAGTAGTGGATGACACAAGTTGATATGAGGGTCATTGAGTGTCAGTGGTCTCGGCTGAGGGGTCAGTGGAGTAACACACTAGATTACAGCCAATGAAAGGTTGCAGCCAGCATGCAAGGCAGATTGCTTTATCATTGACTCAAAGTGTTTCAGCAGGCTGGCCAAAGCGCACTCAACCTTCAGGTGGTATGATCATGACATACTCAGTTAAATATTACATTTCAAATCACATGCTAACATGGTAAAAATCTGCTAACTGAGATTACATAACTAAATCTAATGTTAGATGTCTGAATCCACACTAAAATCACCTGTTAAGTTAGTTTTACATATTGGAGAACATGCAACATATTTTGAAGACCTCATCCAACGATGTGGTGTTAGATTATCGGCTGAAATCTTAACTTGAAGGTCAATGGGGGTGGTGAAGAAACACAAAGTTGAAGCTTGGTTTCAAGGGAAATCACAGTGTCTGGTGCCGATCAATAACAGACAGATTTTAATATTAGCTCCGAAACGATACATGCCAAGTCGTGCCGTCACACCAAGTTAACACCGTCCAGTCACTGCTAGTTGAAGAAGCACGTTCAGGCGACAATACCAGGCCAGCACCAGGAGCAACGCTTCCTCTGATAGCATTAGCTAATAAGTCACAAGTTTACTAACAGCACAACCCAACATTATCGTAACAGCGCCAGTACATAAAACAGAATTAAATGAAGGCTACTCTTAAAAGCCGTTTTAGCCAGTATTAGCTGCGCTCTTGGTTAACAGCATTCCACAATGTGGTTGACAGAGCTAAGCCAGCTAACGTTAACTAGCTTGCCATTACGTAGTTAGCCGGCTAACCGAACGTTAGCTTCCGTAGGCAGCTACCACAACTTTGACTTCCAAAGTAGCCTCGAGGCCGTTTTCGAGTCCTCTTACCTTTGAATTGAGGAGTTTAGGTGCTAGCCTACTGACAGTCAGGAAGGACATTGTGTCTGTGTGAAAGTGTTATCTCCACTTGTTCTTTACAACTAGGGAAGCCGCTGCCAGTGCACCGCGGAGCTGGTTGAAGGTGCCCCTCCAGAAAGCAGAAGGTTGAAGAGGGATTCAGGCCCGCAAGTAGCAGCATTGTTGATTGGACAATGGGCTGGGTAGCTCAGTCGCGTATAGTGATTTGATTGGCTGGAGAGCCGCTGAGTGTACGCTGATTGGATAAAGGACTTTTCCAGTGTGTGACGACGGCTGGAGATCAGGGTCTGTTCAAGAACAAGCTTTGTGAAGTCTCCTCACTTTTCTATTCAGTTGAAGCAAAACTGCAGATACAGTTGATAAAACCCCCGCTCCAGTGACCCTTGCTCTGGATAATGTAACAGGGTTTCTCCTCTGCATTAGTCTTTATTTATTTGGTATAGATACTGGCGTTTTCTCTGCTCAGGTGCAGTTTAAGGGAAACTTGGATGTGACTCCAATATAATGGACTCTGAGCTTTAACCCTGAAAATGTGGTATCAAGATCAATGAGGAACATTAAAATGAAGATATGTTTATTTGAATATAATAATAACTTTATCTCTAATGGAAAAATTATATTATGCCTCTGGTGGGGTTTTTTTTTGCAAATTATCCTAAACTGCATCTGTTTTTTTGATCTATAGTGTGATATTGTTGGCACTCTCACAATTGATCCATTTGTTAAATGTCCCAGCAGTGATTGAACCTAATGTCACTGGCCATGATCTTTGTAGCCATTTATAGCAGTAATAGCAGATGTTATTGAATGCCACAGCGGTACTCTTGCAGAGATCAAAGTCAGTATTTACCAAGTGTTGGTACATCATAATTTTTTTTCCCCATGATAATAATTAGCCCTCCAAATGGCTCTGTTAGATTACAGTGTTGATGATTAGTGAAGGAACCAAGGTAGATTATTGCTGTAAAACAAGAGGTTCAAACTTTATTGTCAAGGATTGTTGGAAAAAAAAGGAGTAGCCGGTTGTCTGGAGTCAAGGGCATTCTTTTCCAAACCAACTGCATGCAGTTTACCAGTATGGTTTGGTTGACAGTTTGATGGTCAAACCTACTGTCCACTACCTATGTGGACTGGAATGCAATGGCTCAACAGTTTGTCCAAAGAAATAATTTAATTCTGCAATACACAAGAAATGCTGAAATGTACCAAAACAGAAACATACTGCTCTTCCAAATACAGTAAACAGACAGATCTACGTAGACATTCTTGTGATCGTCCTTGAATCAGAGCTTGTGTTGTAAATAGTCACAGTTGCATACTCATTCTTAATCACATAATGCAAGTAATGCTAATAAAATCAGTGGTCCACAAAGTCCACAAAATGTATTTGGCACATTTAGAGTGATCCATATGCTTCATTTAACTTTATTTGAGCCGGGAACACACTGAGGAAAGACCTAAAATGACTGATTTTACAACATCTTAAAGATGGTGGAGAGTCTGCCAAGGATGGTGAGCAGTAGGGCGAGTTTTAATGTTATCTTGGAGATAGGAATTCAAATGTCTTTTATCAGTTGTTTAATATTGTATGACTGCATAAATCTGAATGTGATCCTGTAGTCTGTGCTGGTTTATTCAGAAATCTATATGGAAAATCTCAAACATTTTATGCAGTCTTTCAATTTGTCATAGGATAATTAAGGGACTGCTCTTTATTTATGAAGGGGGTTGCAAAATGGGGGAGGCATGTCAAATAATGTTTTAAGCACTGGGGAGGGATTAAGTTTTTAGCTGTAATGGTTGTATTTTATATTGATTTAAAAACCCTCTGAACCAAATTTGGAAAGCATGTTTCCTTTAAAAAATTGCCAAAATTACAACATTTGTCACAGCCAGAAGCTGTAAAAACAGAAATTACTATTGGGTATTCAAATTCTGATGGTCCTTGAACACATCATGCAGAACAAGTGGCTCATATAATAATAATAATAATAATAATACATTGGATTTATATAATGCTTTTCAGGATACAAAACAGATATGGTCATTTCAAAACATAAACTTTGCTGCCCTCATACTTCTTTGCGTCCTTTATGTTAGCATAAATACAGCAAATAGATGGCACTAGAGGGCAGAGTCAACAGTTTCTCACAACAATAAACGAGGTGACGTTGGAGGAGGTTGTGCTAATGTAGCTTTTAACAGAGGCAGCATTGTAAACGGTGGTAGTCTGCCATTAAATACATCGCAACTTGTGAATGGATAATTCTTTTCACTGTATTACTGATTTGTTAAGTTGCAGCATTTCTTAAAAGTATTCGTCATCTCCTACAGTCGTATCTCGCTTGAATGACGCTACACTGTCCCCACAGTCTTCAATGGTGCAGCTCCGTTTCATCCGTATCTGTAAGCTTTAAGCAGTCATGCACAAACACGGACCAAAGGAACGCAAAGTATGGACGCATCTAACGTTGAGCATAAATGAGCCCTAAGGCTTCCATCTTAAAAATCACTTTATTCTTCATGTTTCATTTAAAATTTGCCAAAAAATAAACCAAAGTCACACCCCAGCCACCCTCCTCCACTGATAAATAAGGTACAGTCCCTAAGGAGTTTTTAAGTCTTCCAATGGGTTCCCGGCTGTTGGCAGATTTTGCACTTTGAACCCTGATGGGCCAGATTTAGATCTGCAAAACACAGAGAATGCTATGTAAACTAATCCACATCATGCAGCCTTTACGACATGCATGTTTTTAAAATCTTTGTAAACCTTTGGCAGAATCAGTAGCCTTCTAGTCCACATTGTCTCAAGTGGATTTTGTAAACAAACAGGGCCTTAAACATACAGTATAACAGCAGAAATAATTGTGTGCAACAAGGTATACAGTACATCAATTTTTCCAGAAGTTGCAGGAGGTGATCTGATGTGTTTGGTCCCCACTCCTGTGCTCTTGTGCCTGGTAATCCGACCCAAAGTAATGCATAAAATGGCATACAGTCCAAAGATAGTCCCTCCAGAAGGATGAAAGGGGCTCTGAGCTCAGTCATCTTCTTCCTCATCATCCTCTACGGGATCTAGGAGGATGCTGTGCTTCAAGCAGGTTTGGAGGTAGTTAACCACTGTCCGCTGGAAGTGCTGGATGCTGCGTGGCTCTCTCAGGATGTGGCCCTCGTCTGGGTACAGCTGCAGCGAGTAGTTGGCCTCAACCTTCACCAGTCGGCTCAGGAGCTCAGCGCTGTGCTGGAAGTGTACTCTCGCTTTGGGCAAACACAACCATCAATTGAAATTAGATTGGAAAAAATAAACAAAAAAATTAAAAGCAAAACAATTGAAGAAAAGCTCACCATCTGCAGTTCCATGTAGAATGAGGAAGTTCTCATCTTTAAGCTTGTTAACCTCTTCAAGCAAAGAGGCAGTCTGAGAAAGATATACCATCACAATATGAGTGTTTTATTAGGTACACCGAGCTAGAACTAATGCAGCCCTGCAAGAAATCCCACAGTCATAAAAGTTTAAATATTCTTTTTTTTGACAAAACTGTCAGAATGCATTAGTTTTGGGTAATAAACCTGAGTGTATCGCAACAGCCTCACCGAGTAAGCGTGCTCCTCCTTTGCTGGAAGGCCTAGATACCTCTCTGAGAACGCAGCACCTGAAAAACAGAATAACCTGAATAACTTCACTCAAATACCTGAACTGTGCCTCTGTGTCACCAAAATTTCCATGGACTCAGTTTTTGAATGGTTAATGACATGATCTCAACTCACTGTAAAGCCTGAAGTCAGTGATTGGTGCCACAGCAGCTGTGCACTGAAAGAGCTTATCTGTTGCAGCTAACATCTTGAGAGTTAAATAACCCCCAAATGCCTGTAAGGAGAAACAGAAAAGTGCTGAAATAAACAAAGGATGCAATAACTTTATAGGACAGTAAACCCCAAAATCAAAAACACATTTTCCTCTTACCTGTAGTGCTGTGAATTGTCGATAGTTGGAGATATCGGCTGTAGAGATGTCTGCCTTCTCTCAAATATAATGGAACTAGATGGCGCTCGCTTGTGGTGCTCAAAGCACCAAAAAAAATATTTTGAAAAACTCAACAGCAATGTCTCTTACCAGAAACCATGACCTGGTTACTGAAGATAATCCACAGACCTTATTGTGAGCAGCAGGAAGTGTGCATCTACTGCTAGCTCACCTAGCACCACTGAGCTAGCTAACAGAGGAGGACACCATTAATGTTTACATCATGCACTGTTGTGAGCATGAGCCTCTTGTCCATGAGTAGATGCATGCTTCCTTTTCCACAGTGATACAGCTGGCGAGTGTAGTTCAGTAGAAAAAAAATAGTTTCTAACTGAAACTGCTCACAACAAGGCTCTGTGGATTATCTTTAGTAACCTGGTCATGATTTCTGGAAAGAGACATTGCTGTTGAGTTTTTCAATGTATCTTTTTTGCACTATGTGCACCACAAGCCGAGTGCCATCTAGTTCAATTTATACCGGAGAATAGGCAGACATTGCCACTGCCTACATCTCCAACACTGGGCAACGCACACCAAAATAATGTAGACTAAGATAGATGGCACTAGAGGTAAGAGGAAAAATATTTATGTTTAAATTTTGGGGTGAACTGCCCTTTTAATTGCTCTAATAGGAATATTGAATTTCCAACTCTGAAAAAATGTTGTAACCTTGCCATAGAGGACCATCCGACGATCGTCAATGTAAGGTAGTTGCATCAACAACCTGTGGTAATGTCATAAAGTCCCGTTAGTTAAACGATTAACAGGCATTATTCTCATGTGTCAATCACATATATTGTTGCATAACTACACTGACTCTACAACTCCCAGATAATCTTTGACTCTGATTGAGCCAAGCTTGCGTGGATCCACAGCGGTGGTCTTCTGTCCACGTCCAACCCCACTCCTGCCGTCCACCCAGGCCAAGGCCACATTGTGTGTGCCGGAGAGGACCTGAGGCCAGTCAAGGGCAAATTCCTCTGTCACAGACTGACTGCCGGGCACACCATCCCTGAGCAACAGGACAAACAGGATCAACGAGTACGGTGACAGATGTTGGGTGTGGAAGAGGGAAGAAAAGGTCAGAGATCATAGGTCAGAAAGCAGGTGACATTAAATAACAAGTGACACTTACACAATGATGAGGAGAGGGTGCAGGTTGGCCTCGTAACCCTGAGGTAGAGACAGTTTCAGGTGTAGATCTAAAAGGAAAGAAAACAGAGGTCAAACAAGATCAGACAAGTTAGGGTTGCTGCTCTGCCTGAAATACACTTGAAGCACGTGACAATCAGACAATTACTTTTTGTTTTACAGGTTTTCTAAAATGTTCCATTTGAATATGCAAACCAGGCATTATGTAAACAATATGCACTAAATTTTGAGATCAGAAATCTGAACATTGTATGAAGCCAGGTTCAAAATTCTTGTCTCATTTTGTTGACATGAGTGAATTCTGGATATCTCTTCATCACTCCATGAATCAGAAAATACTGTCAACAGCAATTAAAACATACTTTTAAATCCTAACCCTCTGTGAAAACCTTCAGAATATAGATAGGGATACAACTGGAAAGTGTGGTGTATGTAAGAGTGACTGGAGTGGAGATTTCTGGATCAGAGTGTGAGAAAAACCCATTTTTAAACCAAAAATAAGCGATTACAGGTGAACAGGGTAAAAATGTAGCTAATAGATAACACCATAAAACTTCTCCAGTTGATAACTTAATTCTTTTTGTATTACAAGTTATCTAAATTCATATTTAAATATGCAACTGAGATGTTATTTAAATATGAAATCTGCCCTTTTTGCAAAAATTCCCAGGACAGAAGTCTAAACCAAAACAAAAACTTAAAGGTGTTTTTCAGATATTTTCTCTCCATTAATCTAAAAGAAGACATGTTTGAAGGCCAAACGGCCCATAATCTCAAAACTGACCACTGCATGTAAAAAAACTGTCTCCATCTGTAGTATCTCCCCTTATATGTATGTCCCAGTGACTACATGCAATAGTACGCACTTTGTAAGCGCAGCTGCAGTGTGTACTTGCAGTCAAACAAAGTATGTGAATTGGAACACAGCCTTAATTCTTTATCTGAACATGAACAAACATGCACAACCACTCTCTAGAAGAATACTAGCCACTGGTCCTTGAGGGCAGGCATAACTTATTACCTAATCGCCAAATAGAGAAAATTAGTTGGTACTTAACTATATTTTCCCCTTCCAGGCTGAGATACTTGTGCCAGTGCTTAATATAGTCTGACTGCTGGATAAAGGCAGTTAGGGTGATCTGTGAATGCTCGTATTTGTGTGGCCAATATTCTCAATGCCAAACCCAGTGGTATGAGGTCGTTATAATAGGCTCCAGTGCACGCTATCATGCACATATCGTCTCGTCACATGATCAGAGACTTGACATTGAAATAACATCAACATACATATACATAACAAAAAATACCAAAGTAAATAAGAAATTATTAGTTAAATCTAACAATTGTAATTGTTGGTTTATAGTTTTAGAATAGTTGATTTATAGTTATAGAATAAGCATATAATTTTGTTTTAGATGCTATTGACTGTTTTACAGAAGAAATAAACATGGCAGAGATGGGGTTGCCTTTTTCAAGGGCATACATAGCAAATGGCACTGTTTTTAATTTAATGAGAGTTCTTTTTAATGAGGCATATTTTCAAGGTGGCAATCACTCATAAGGGCCCATTCTCCACCCAACACATTGCTGGAGGACCCACTCTCTCTATGGGCTCGCCACCTCACAAGCCCCAGTGCAACCTCGCTGCCTGCTCTGTCTATATATACTCCCCTATGTGGCCAAACCACATGAAATATGTTGTCTCTGTTTACCATGGTTTTCTGCTGGGAGTGTCCTGAACAGAGTCTCAGGGAGCCTCTTGTCCTCCAGAGCTCTAGATAGAGGGCTGTTATCCTCCAAGACGACATATCCTACAGGAGATAAAACACCAGTGTGTCAGATTTTAAGACTAAACATCAAAACAGACACACAAGGCCGTCACATTGCAGGCCTAATCCCCATGATCTCCATTTAAACCGCTCTAACTGAGAGCCACAGACAGAGGGCAGTGTTCACAAGCTTGAAATTCATTAATTCACAATCAGGTGCACTTGAATACATCCCCCTCTGGAGGTGGTAATGGGAAACTACAGACTGTGTGTCTGAGTGCTTGTGTGTCTGAGAGTGTGTGTGTGTGTGTGATTATACCATTAGTTAGACAAGCAGTTGTAACACTCACGGGAGGGGTCCTTTGTACTGTGAACTGTCACTTTAGGGATTCCTGGGCCTGGGGAGTTTTTCAAAAGAAAACATAATAAAACCAACTGTCTGAGCAGCGTGAAGCTTGAAAGCACATTCCTCGCTCGTGTGTGCGTCTGTGTCCCATTTACCTAGACAGTAGAGGGTGAAGTGGGTTTGATTGGGGCTGAATTCAGTTCTAAAGAAGCGACATCCATCTATGAGGTTACAGGAGATGCACCTGCGCTGAAACACTCCATCCAGGTCCACACTTGGAAATAAGAGTGAAGGGTTATTGACCACATGTTAGAAGAATAGGACAGCCTAAAGCAGTTTGATTTGCTCCAGGAGAAGGTCAATTAATTGCCGAGATATTAAGGAGAAGTGTCAGTGTCTTGAGACAAACTATTCCAGCAGTTGACTTTTAAGAAACAAATGGGGTTCAATAAGGCTCGACATAAAAGCCGTTATACAGATTGCTCTTTGAGGCGGTGTCGAGTCTCTAAATGACCCTCTCTGCTCCGCTGCTTACAAATTTCATACAGGATTAATCACAGACTGAGTTTAAACAAGCCATCGTCCCTCCTCCATAATATTGTGCTATCTCCTGAAGCCTAAAGCTATGTAAGCTAATAAAAAGATATGAAACCTCGGAGGTTGATGGGGGGACAGACAAGTGTGTTCATCACAGAGGGGACCATAAGTCTCAGTGGTCCTTGTCAACAGAGAAAGTTTTTTCCTGTTATAAATGTGTCAATTGAGCTCCTGGCCTCAAGCGCCTACAGCACACAAGAATAAAGATTCACATGTCAACACATTAGTGTGCAGTTACTCTTCTAAATGTTTTTTTAGCCATGCTAGCAGCGTGGCTCCAGGGCCATGGCGATGTTGGAAAGCCGGTCTACCACTTTGGTCAAAACTGAAATATCTCAAAAACTACTGAGTAGATTGACCTGAAATTTGGTCCAGAGTGTCCATGGGGTGAACCCTAGAGAAATGATTGATCCTCTGACTTTTCATTTAGTGCCACCAGCAGGTCAAAGTTTTCACTTATTCACTGAAATACTCAGTATCTTCAAGATGGATTGGCACACAACTTTCAGAGACATTTCCCAGATGATGAGTCTTAATGACTTTTGTAGTGGCTCCCCCAGAAATTTTTCATAGGGGTGGCAAGATGGAGCCACTGAAAATCTTAGGGTGTCACACCAAAACCAAAAGCCATCACTGAATTTCAGGAATTCATCTATGTTGTTGAAGTATACAGGCTAGTTGAAAACTATGTCAATATGAGAGTTAAGTAGTCACATACTGATATACCTTGGTTTCTTATTTTACAGTTAACATGACTAATTATCTGATTTGCATAGACTAATATCAGTACTGCTAACATTTTGAGTTGCACTTTGTGTTTAGTGCTAATTATCACAGTGCAGCATGCTAATATGCTAAACTAACACTGTTAACTTGGTAAAATCATCCTGCTGCACCTCATGATGTTACCATTGTTATGCAGAGCATGTTAGTATGCTGATGTTAGCATTTAGCTCAAAGCACACCAATGCCTTGACGGTAGACTCTTGTTTTACAATAATAACAAGACAAGATAGCATAGCTACATGCTAGCTTATAACGCAGATGTTTAAACTTTGGATTAAAGGTGGACTTAAAGAAAAAGTAGCTGTCAAAGATGAGACTAAAACGGAACAAATAAGAGAATCAAGAGTTCACAGGGAATTGTGTCTTATGCTGTGTTCACACTATGAGTGATTAGGCAACCAGCTACAAGTCATTTCCAATGGAAGCCTGTGACATCAAGCTACAAAACTGACTCCAAACACTTGTCACTGAGTGACGCACTATAAACAAAAGTTGAGATGGCCTAAACTTTTTTTCAGTGCTCTAATGATGCGGTGACACATTAACCAGTGTTTTTATTTCTAGCTGTGGTGCTGATGCTATGCTAGCTTTCTGTGTATTGCGGCGCACATAGGAATGCAATGGGGCGGTGAAATCTGATGTTTAAACTGGTCACAACATCATCACATTGTAAAGTCTATAAACTGAGTGGGAACACTACACAAATTCAGTGGCCCGCATACCACGGAAGTAAACCTAGAAAACACTTGTAGTGTGTGCGCCAGGGCGAGCAACTCCAATGAAATGAATAGGCGCCATCTTGGCATCCAATATCTAGTTACTATTAAAATCTTTGCAACTAGCAGACGACATAACAATGTTAAGAAGTGCTTGAGAAACCCTTTAATGGCGACTCGGTGATAGTGTAGCTGGAAACACTGTTGCTGGGTCGCTTGTAGTATAACCACAGCATTACAACATAATGCCTATATTGTGTCTTTTTTGTAGTTTTTGTTTTCACAGAATCTGTACTCTCATTTTTCACAGGGAGGCATGCTTACCTGTAAAGGTGTCTGCTTTGTCTGGATTCCTCTGTGCTCAGGAAATAGCTGATGGTGAGAAAAACGAACCACAGACACAGCAAGTTAGTCAGCACTACTGAAGAACTGCAGAGCACCTTTGGCTTTCTTAACTTCATCATAATATTCTGGTTATCAATTATTCATAGCAATAATACACAGATTCACATACTTCAGCATGCTAATAAATTCACCTCATTACATTTTAATTTGTAAAGCACCATTAGTGGTGGTGCATTAAATCAATTGTGAAGTGGATGTGCATCAAAGCATCACATGTTGACTATCCACCTCCATATGAATATAAGTAGAGTACTGTGAGGCAGAGTGACTTGTGTGGAGGCAGAGAGCAGTATTAGTATGTGGGCTCTGCAACTGCAAATGTCTGACTAGATCAACAATCGACTTTCCTTGATTCTCTGTGATGCTCACACCTCAGTCAGTCGGTTCATGAGGGGTTTCTGCCCCCAGCTGGATAAAGACAGATTTAAGTGATAATCTGCTCTGTTCAAGTGTAAGTAATCCTTTAGCCTCTTCAGTGGCAAGGCATTGCCACAAGCACAGTCAGGGTTAAAGCCGTTTCCTTTGGCTTTTTAACAGAGATCAATGCTACATGTTAAAATGGCCCTTTTAGTTATTTTTAAATGGGCAATCTTGTGTGTACTATTCACTCAGAGTCTGGCCTAACAAAGGAATTTGCTCTCAGCTTAGGGCAAGAGATGATCATTTTAATGATGGCCACTATTCAACCCTAACCCCTCCCCACCCCCCGTCCTGTCACTTGTACATTCATAGCAAGGCGCTGCAAGCTGTTAAAGGCGCTGAAAGGTGATTCACTGTGGCTCGCACATACATTTTTCCAGCCTTCTCGTCAAGGGCGCAGAGCACGGTGACGTCCCAGCTCCCCGATGTCAGGAAGCGAGGGGGGACGGAGGGGATGGCAGGCTGCGTTACACGGAGAAACAGAGATGAAGAGCAATGTAGAAGCAGACAGATATACAGAATAAAAATAGGTGCAGTGATACAGCAAGTGTGTGTCAGAGACTGAGGAAAAACTGAAGATAGGTTCATGAAGTTAAACCGCATAAAGGCACCGATGGCTACAGAGTGAGTACAGGAACAGTACTTTTAGTTAATGTTCACTTTGACATTTAAATTAGTGAGACACAGGAGCAAGGGCTTAGGTTTTGTTTCAACATTTGGGGGGACACATATGAAACAAAGTGTTTGGGGGTCCTTTCAAGCTTCAAACACTTAGTTTCCTCCATTCTGAATACTTTTCTGCATCAATATATGGTGTAAATGTTTTTAATTTTGTCAAAATTAAAGTCTTCTTCTACTTGCATGTATTTATTGGGGGTGACAAATGTACATGTAAATGTTAAGGGGGGGGGGGCGTGTCCCCTGTGTCCCCCCCGAAATCTACACTTTTAGCAGTTACTATTCTACTATGATGCAGACAATCAGAAGCAAATAAGAGTATTCCCCAAAATGTCAGCTACTCTATTAAACCTGATCGTACAAAAAGCACTTCATTTACCAGGGTAAAAAGATGTTGGATGATGTCTAAAAATTAAAGTTTATTTAAATGGCAGGACTCCCCTTGACCTCCCTACAGATGTCCAGGCTAAGCTCAAATCCTAGAAATGCCCCTGCCCTTTATACCGCCGAATTCACTCAAAAGAGAAACACATTCTCATCTACAGAACGTTTCTAAAAAAAAAGCATCATTAAACATTTTTAATTGCCCCGCTGGGGATGAATAAATTGCTAAATTGAAATGAAGTGAACTGTATTCCCTCCATAATATAAAGGGCAAACGACCATAAAAGTATTAATGGGTGAAATGACTCCTTAGGTAAAGGTGGTGTTTTAGTTATAAGGGAGAAAAACAAATGCAAACAAATTGCTTCAATAATAAGAGAGGCGGAGAAGGAGGAGGAGATCGTAAGCAAACCAGACATTAAGGGTCTGTACTGCTGAGATCTGTAATCACACTGTTTTATGCGACCCCCTGTTGAAATGTTAATGGCCACTTTTGTCTGAAATTATTCAAGGATGACTTGAGGAAGTAAAAGTTAACTGCCCTCAAAACTGACCTGGGCTGAGAGGCCGGCGATGTGGTGAAATTCTCCACGAGCGCCCTGTTTTGCTGGCAGGATTGTATAAAACACAGAGCCGTCTGCTGAAAACAACGGTACATCCTGTTGGAGAAAAGTATTGAGTCAAAAAGAAAGACAGTAGAAATAAACAGGTGAAATAAAACTTTGTGAAACATGAGGAACACATACCTGTCGTTGGTTTTGCATTATGTCCATGGCCATTTTGTGTTTCTATTGATTAAAAAAATCACATAATGTGGAGAAATGTATTAGAAACACCATTTATAAAGCTGGAGCTATTCAAGTAGCATTGCCTAAATAAAGCTTATCATGTTTATTAATTATTAAATGGAGAATAATAAAACATTGGCAATGACCTAACTGAAATCTGTGAGGATTAACAGAAAGGGAACAAGCAATAAAGCACTGCAGTACATGACTGAGAATTCTTCTCATGCAGCAAATGACCTTAAATATTAATCCGGCCAGTAGACGTTTGAGAGCTTAAGGAAATCAATCCTAACTCCCAACACAGCGTAAAAGAAGCACAAATTCTATTAAAGCCGTATATTGCTGCGGCGGCCATTTGTGGATTACTAATGTGGAACGACTGATGACCGCTCACCTCCGAGCAGGCCCCTGTGGTGGCCTCGCACACGCAGAGCACTGATTGGTTCTGGGCGCGATTCAGCCAACGAACCGCGAGGCGTGTGCTGCTGATCCAAGTCACCATGGAGATGTAGCTGTCTCTGAAGAGGCGATGCAGAAAATGATACACGGGGAAAGTGATTGGAAAGTGGTGCATAGGAATGGAAAAAAGAAGATGTGAGTTATAATATCTGACAGGTGGTGTCTAATGTCTTTAAGGTTTATTCTGTTTTTATATTCTTCACAAAGATGTACTACCTGGCCCTGAGGGAGTCAGGAGGCATCATCTCCAGAGTGTGAGCTGGACCATAAAGATTCACCACAAACAGACTGACTGATGGGATACTTGAGCCAGCCTATGAGCACAACAAAGAGAAGAAAATGAGCAATTAAAATAAATGTTAGGTGTAAATTTTAGTAATGCTAGCGGCAATGGCAATGTTTATCTGTCAGTCTACTACTTTGGTCCTGTGTGACAACTATTTGATGAATTTATGAATTTAAATTTGGTGCAGGCGTCCACAGTGCCCAGAGAAGGAATCCCACTGACTTTTGTGATCCTTCGACTTTACTCCTAGCTCTACTAGCAGGTCAAACATTTCACTTATCTTGTTAAACATGTCATCATCTACTGAACTGAATGGCACAAGATTTTGTTTACAGACAATCATTTTGCCCAGAGGACGTATTGTAGGGATCGCCAAAACCCTTAACAGAGGTGGATCCCTCTCCCAGGATGGACAGATGTGCAATTGGGAAAGACATTCATGTTCCCCTCAGGACGAATTGTAAAACCTTTACTTTTCATCATATTTAGTTTTAATTTTTCCAGTACTCTGGTTTATAATCAAATACTCCACTAGATCAATGGCAATGCAGATGTGTGATCAACTGTTCATTCTAATAACTTTGGTGTTAAGTATTTGGTGTGGTGACAAGGGGGTGTGACATCATGATTGACAGCTGTGTGTGCGAATCTGCGCGGACTCTGGTACAAAATGATGTCAACAGTCCAAAATGGCAGTGCTTGTATCTGTGATATTTTGGCTTGTTTTTTTGTACAGTGGGAGGAGGAGGTGATGCATTGTGCATCTTTATATACAAACATTGACTGGAAGCCATGACAAATACTGCCAACACATGAGCATGACACCTGCTAAACAGCAGAATGTTTAGTACAGCCTCACAGAGCTGCTGGTGGGCTGTAGACTTTAATCTTGTTTCAATCCATTTTTACCTTGGGGTAGGGGAAGAGCACATTTGAGGGGTAGAGACCACCTAAGAAGTGAGGTATTTCCATCACAGGTGTGTTGGAGTTGTTGATGGTTAGGTACGCCAGCCGGGCCCCGTCCACAGACCACCAGTGGGCCACATATGTCAAGAGCACTTCCTCTGTTTTAAGAGACAATATAAGCTGTTTTGTCAAACTCAAAGCATACACCTGCTGTTCATGATTATTGTTGTCAGCTCTGTTTTGCAGATGCTTCACTCTGTTTCTCTCCTCTAAGTGCTGGAAAACAACCTACCTTCATAAGTCCAGTCAGAGAGCCCGTTCACCACAGTCTGCTCCAGGTCGGTGGTTGTGAGACGCAGGGCTTTGCTGGTCACACTCGGCTTGTAGTAGATATCTCCGTCAAACACATAGGCCTGGCATAAGCGGCACAGACACACAGCGCCAATCCATTATATCAAAGACAGTGCGCTTGAAGTCTTCATAGCTGGCCGCTCGAATCGAGCGTCGGATGTCGTCCAAGAGTAAATGAATCATCGGCCAGCATACACGCAAGTGAGAGCCAATACATCTTTACTTGCCAGTTAATATGCTGCAGATGAACACCGACATAGCAGCAAAAGCCAATTACATTACAGGGAAGGTAGATGAATTATATTATGAGTGTAAAACAGGGCCATTATAGCAACACGGTCTCTGCAATAACCTCATAGCTGGAGTTCATCTCATAATGACAGAAACATGATATCATTGATGTTATTGTTATGAAAATGATGTCAAACGACTTTACCATTATGGATGGTAATGGCTGAGAAAATGTTCTTTTCATATTGACAGGTATAGCTGATTCAGATGACAGAGACGGACAACACATTGATCAGGTAAATGAGAAAGTGTCTGGCTTACCAGCTGGCTCCCCTGAGGCCCCCAGGAAGCATACTGTAGCACTGCCTTCTCCCTCTCCAGAGGGTTAAGCTCCAGCAGCTCCCTGGAACACACACAAACACTCAGACATAAGCCCTCCATTAGGGACCAGTGTCCTGTTTAAAGCCCTCTGAGGTCCATCCATGCCCTGGCCTTGAGCTTGAGAGAGACATTTCACTGAGGACAAAAGAGCAAGATGCAGAGAGGGAAACTAAACAGAGGATGGAGCTGGTTCATGCAAGAGTGCAACATTTCTTTTCCCATATTCCTAGCTGCACTTGTTTTCTTTCTCAGGACAGGCAAACATTTTCCTCCAAGGCATACTCAGGCAATGATCAATACTGCAGGTCCTCCTGAAAATCCTTTTCAGAACCATTACTCAGAGGCTCCAGGGATCGTCCACTGCTACCACAGTTTTTCCCACTGACATAATGCTGAATATGAATCTCAGGCAGTGAAATCTGAATTACAGTACAAACCTTGGGATATGGAACCTGGAAAGAACACTGACGAATGAATGCATGTCGGACGGAAACATGAGGCGCTGATTCGATGAGACACACTCTGAGGGGGGCGTTTTTCAATCCGCGGGTCTGCTTGCATTGGTGACGCTCATGCCCATTGCAGCCCATGCATTAGCATTCATGATTCCACCTACCCATTAGCCACATTGTAGATAGCATAGGAGGCTGTGAAGGACTGAGAGAACACCTGAAAGAGGTAGAGGATATCATGCACACAGGTGTGCCGCACTTACATGATAACACACACATATTTTAGTGCTCACACATGCTCATACACATGTATAAAGAAAGTTAAATGCAAATGAAACAAAGGTTATGAAGGACACTGCTGAGACTAGGGCTGGGCAATATATTAATATTGAATCATGATACTACATATCGTCTTAGATTTTGGATATCATAATATTATACGTGATGTCTTTTCCTGGGTTTAAACGTCCAGTGTGTAGGATTTAGGACAATATATTGGCAGAAAAGGAGTGTCATATGATAAGTATGTTTTGTTTAGTGTATAACCACCTGAAAACAAGAATTGTTGTGTTTTTTATTTCCTTAGAATGAGCCATTTATATCTACACAGGGAACAGGTCCTCATTCATGGAGTCCACCATGTTGCACCGCCATATGTCTACAGTATACCAGAATGGACAAACCAAACACTGGCTCTATATAGTTTTCCACGGGCCAGTGTAGTTAGCAGCTCCTCCACAACAAGCCAGCAGCTTCAGAAAAACATGATTTTTTTTACTGTAAAACTGCTTTACTGAGTGTTTTTTTTCTGGTTTAAATCGCCGTTTTGGAGAGGAAGAGACCTCTGCAGATAATTTAGCTCCCGCTAAATGTGCTTCTTCACATATTTTTGCAGACGTTTGGTCATTGCCTCTTCTTTTTTCATTGCCTTGTTCTCTCTGTACTCTGACTCTTCTTTTAGGAGCCCCTGGTTTTTGGTGTGGCATTCTGACTTTGCTCATCAGGCTGCAGCTTGCCTCACACCTTGCTTGTACATTCTGCACATAGATGCACATCTGTCCCCCGTTGTCAGAAAAACCATAAATTGTTGTACTTGATCCAACTTAAAGGTCAATCATAGACCTTTTCATGGAAACCCCTTTGGCCTTGGGCTGGGTCATCTGTACCCTTGGATCCCCCCTGACGGCAGGTCTGTTGCTAGACGCCACTAAATCCAACACACTGCTCCTTTAAAGGCTGCATTACCTTAAAATGATTGAATGAATTTTCTGAATTTACCAGACTGTTCTCGCTGTTCTATTATTCACCTTTACCCACTTGAGCCAGGCTCAGACTACAGGAGTTTAACAATCTGAACCGATTTTGAAATCAGGTTGCATCACACACATAAGGAGAACCTTCAGATGTTCTCCTCTCTAATATCACACTACATGTTTGAATGAATATGGTGCATCACATACTACAGATTATTATTTAGATTATCTTGCTAGAGGGAGCATAAATGCACCACTTCACATGATCTCATGGGGAAGCAGATGTAAACAAAACAGAGACCGACATAGTGTGGCAACTTCCTCTAATGTTTACAATGGTTTGCAGTGAAAAAATAACAAAACCAGAAGGCTATACAAGTCTGGATGAGAAAATGGTTCAGGAGAAGAGGTAAACATTGATTGTCAAGTCTTCAGCAGCAACTGGAGATGAGATTTTAGCTGTAAGTTTTAATATCGGTCAACAATATATGCTAGCTAACATTAGCTTCAATGGCTATAATGCTTCTGATTGCTTGGCAACACTGTCAGCTGCTCTGTACTGATATAATCATAACAGTATTCATCCAGATTTTAAACCCTAAATATTAATATCTTTCAGATTATCACAGGTGGGGCAAAACATTGATACATATAGTGTCCCAATGTTTTTCGTGGCAATAGTGTAACAATGTACGGATGCCAGATATTATCTTTTTAGTGAATAAATAATTAGTATTGCAAATACAAATTAAACTTTTGGTAGCCTGCTCGAATAATGAAATCAATTGCTTTTTCAGTCCACTAGATGCATGTGCATGTGAAGTTTTCCTCTGGGGACATAATTGGCAGTTGAAAGAAAGTAATAAATTGCAATATATATATTATTTCAATACTCAGCATATCGCAAAATGTTTAAAATCTTGGTCCCAGACCGGATTTCTCTGATAATCTGGAGGGGATAATGGCTCAAAACTCCTGTCACCTGAGCCTGGCTTTAGTCATTATATTTAAATTACTAATGATTATATATAAAAAATTTCATTGTGTGACAACAACAATATTGAGGTATTTGGTAAAAAAAATATCATGATATTTGATTTTTTCCATATCGCCCAGCTCTAGCTGAGACCAACTTTACCATTAAGCAATAGGCAACAGGAAGCTGTGTTTGCATTCTCTAATTTCTGCAAAACACCGTATCAAGTGGCTTATTGCTTTTTTAAAAGGGCAGCAACACTAAGCTACAAAATTAGAAAGAGCAATGTTCAGTGAACACTAAATTATTTTATTAATAATAGTTTAATAATATTCCAATGTTATTCTTTCACCTAAAAAAGCAGCAGTAGCAAAGTATCTGTATGTGTATGTGTGGTCATTTTCAATAGACAGTATTTCAGTATTGCTTTGATAGTTACTGAGCCAATCACAGCTTACACTTCACACTTAATTTATTCGAGTCATTAAACCACTGGCAGCCATTTCATCCATATTACATCATTATTGAGATCACATTTGAATAACAGAAATTTGGATAACAGGGCAGCCTTAAGCCTGAGTAAAAGCGACAACATTAAAGACATGACATGTGAAAGGGAGGCACAGAAACTAAGACAGACATGCTTATTAAATAGCATCATTACAGCTAATATCCTTCCAACTGAGATCTACTGTGGCTGGCAACTCCGTTGCAGCACAAGTATCAGCAGCTCAGTGAATAATTACATTAACACGCCGAAGAAGACCGGAATCAATGAATGTGTGCATGTCCATGTGTGTGTGTAAACCGCAATTGATAATAGCATTACCTGGTGAATACCCAGTAATATATTGATTTGTACCATTCTCTTTTTTTTCTCATGCAAAGGGTTGGAAGCAGGCTATTTGCCCACTGGCCTCTGACAGCCTGACCCATACTGGAAAACCAATCCTGAAGAAATTAAATGTCACATCCTCTACACAGCACGCTTAACAGCAGAATTGGATTTCTCCTCTGTGTTGTTTATCTGTTGTCAGAAAATGCATGGATGGAGTCAAGCTGCAAGGATAAAGGAGAGTAAATACATTCTAAGGCTATCTAAATGAAACTGAAATCTAAATGTAAAGTCTGAGCATGAAGGGGTGTTCAAGAAAACAGCTGCCTACTACAGAAAACAACTGTGAGGACAGGAAGAGGAAGGGATGGATTGGTCCAACACGACAGGAAAAAATGAGGGGGGAGATAGAGAGAAAGAAAGAAAGGCAGGAAAAGAGGAAAGGATGCAGAGATGGCCGAGGCACAGCCAGAGTTGACAGCTCCACAACACAGGACAAGGATCTTGAGTTAGAGGTATCACTCTTAGAGACCAAGGGGGGCAGCATCGCCATAAGCACCGGGTTCGATCAGCTGTTTATGATTTGTTAAGGAACCCAGAGATTCTGCTCATGATTTAACATCATGGAGCTGGTGGCAGGGACTGTACGTTATTGTGTGTTTGTGTGTGTCAGTGTGATAAACAGACAGAGAGAGTGAAAGCATCTGTCTTGGAGAGGCAGAGTGAATTCTAATGTGGCTGCCAGTAACATATCATAAATCCTCCAGATTGCTCTGCTCCTCACCCTCCCTTACTACCCGCCCCCTCCCCAACCCATGTCGCCAAAACAAAGGTAGGGCGTAAAACACAGATTAAACACGGGCATGGGATAACGTGACAAAAGAAAATTTACAGAGATTACAACAGCCTTTGCATGTGCATGGATATGGGATATATTGTACACTGCAGGATAGACAATACAGAGATGATAGCATCCTTCTTTCTCAACATTGTTCCTGCCTCACAAGCATTTCTTAGCAGCCCTTCTATGCGCTGCCTTTGATACCAGCACCCATCAGCGTTTGCTGCAGAATGCAGACACGACTCCGTTGGCATCTTTTTTGTCCCTAAACTCCACTGTCTTGGCAGGTACTGGTCCGCTTGCCTCCGCTCATCAATCCAGGAAATCTCCTCTAAAGTATCACTCACTTAAAATGTAGGTCTCCTCTTCCTCCTCTTGCACACAAACCCGTTTAATTCAAACAGGCTTTGAGGAAAGACATTTTCCTGTAGGAAATCTGCTTTCTCTTGTTCCTATGTGGCCAAATCCCCAACTCACTTCTATGTATACGCTCTTATCAAAATCCATTTATTTTCACCCACCAGGCACAAAAC
The DNA here is from genome assembly GCA_019142605.1 of Cephalopholis sonnerati. Taxonomy (NCBI): domain Eukaryota; kingdom Metazoa; phylum Chordata; class Actinopteri; order Perciformes; family Serranidae; genus Cephalopholis; species Cephalopholis sonnerati. Next base: position 8,199,230 of record JAGQAX010000011.1, on the reverse strand, counting down.
CCTCCCAAAAGCCTCCAGAGCTAATACAAAATCCAGAGAAGCCTTTTAACTTTACACACAGCCTGCTCATCCATTTCTCTCCACTGCAGCTTTCTCCTTTTAGCATCTCTGTCATTTCTTTGATAACCATTCTGATTGATTTAAACTGGGCAGTGTAACGTAGGGCAAATGGTGCATATCCCATTTATTCTCCCCACCTCCCTCCATCACAAGTGGCTTCCCCCACTGCTCACTCTGTCTTTCCTCTCTCGTTCTCTGCCACTCTCGGCAGCGTGCCGCTCCTCTTTCGAACAGCAAAGCTGGTGCCTGGCGCAAACTGCCTCAGTCAGCACAAATCCCTCCAGAGATAGACGGGAAAAAAAGTGAGCGAAGACAGAGCGGGAGAGAGAAGGAGGGAGCTGGAAAGATGGAAAGGATGGAGGAACAGCCCCCATGCACACAAGATGCCAACCGTACTCACACAAACATTTCCATTTCTAAATATACAAATGATTCCAGGTGGCGTGCCCGCTGCCTCTGACTTCCTCGAGTGTGAATACACACAAACAGCATACAGATGAGAGTAGACAATTCTTGCTGACATCAAAGCAAGTATGCAAATGAAATAAATCAGCCCACAGATTGGACAAAGATCTGAGACCTTTCTCTATAGAGCTATCTGAAAACTGATTGAATGTATGTTAACCGCTCAATAATTCAGTTAGAATGGATGCACTGACGAATGCTGTAACACAGCAACAGGCTCATTCACTCTCCCCACCCCACACACAAAATATGATACGCAGTGATTAGAACAGATCTCTAAAGGAAACCCAGAGAGATGGAAGAGACTGAACGAATGAGAGTGCGAGAGAGCAGCAAAATCTGCTTTTAGGTTTTTAATAAAAATGTGGGGAAAATGTGCTGAGGGCTTTCATTTCTTCCTAATTCTGTTTTCCTCCGTCGCTGATTACTTGCACATTACACAACTTGCCTGCCCTTTGAGGAAAGACTCAACTATTTATTAATGGTGCGGGCATTTACAGAGTGAGACGGCTGGAGCTATGTGGTGTTAAAGTAAAGGCAGCAGAAAGATCTGTGTTTTGTGTATACCCCGACGCTTATCTGAGAACCACCTGCGATTGTGATTCTCGTCAGCTCCTCATTAAAATTCCCCACCGAACTAGCAGGGGCGATTTCATTACTGCAGCTCCAACTTTACCTCTCCATCTCCTTGATCTCCCCTTCCCCCCCCGCTATCACACTGATCACTCACTCTAAGCTTTCCTCAACCCCCTGCACCTTCCGCCATCAGCCAGTTTAAATATTCAACTCCCCATATGTTATCCCAGTCATTTGGTGGGCGGTGTTATGGAGCTAAAGACTGCTGCAGTAGCAGAATCAACACACGCACACACACACACGGTCGCATGCACGCACGCACCGCACACACACACACACACACGCACACACACACACACACACACACACACACACACACACACACACACACACACTCTCTCTTTTCCCTCACCCTCCTCCTTCATGTTCTTGCTCCTTCTCTAATTAGGATGCATGTCACTGTTGTTATGCAGTCAGACATGTGGCGTTAACAGCATGTCTTTGATATTAGTCGATAATTTATGACCCTGGGTGTCTTCTGAAGGTAAAAAAGTCTCGCAGTGTTTTTCTGGAATAAGTAAACTTGGCATTCAAAGGAAACTTACCGGTCGAATGTTATACGCCAAGAGGACAAACCTCTTGTCTGCAGACACTTGAAATTTAGTAGTGGCCAGGTCCTGTCGGTAAAAAGAAGAACAATTAGATAACACATGATCCAGTTGTTCTCCTGTGAAGAAAGTGGTTTCTGTTGAAGCTCTCTTAGTTTGAAACTTGACTTCAGCACTCAACCAGGCAGAAAAACTCAGGTGCAAGACAAAAAAATATCACTGTAGGGCACAAAACAGGTCTGCACACTGTTAAGCTCCAAATAAAAACTTTATATATTGCTCTTTTTATAAGCTTTTTCTCTGTCTTTTAAGGTAATGTTGCGATCTGCAGGACCTTCCCAAGGCCAAATTATAACTCAAAGTATGAAAGATCTTAGGTCCGTTATACAGTTGTTCTACTGTTATTTTCAGTTAAGAAACAAACTACACTCCTTCTTATCTTTCCACCAGCTCAAATAACTCATACATTCTTTATTATCTTCACGTCTCCACTATTGTAAAGCATTACATTTTGTTTGAGCCAAGAAGCTCCAGCACGATTTATACTGCATGTTTACAAACCACAACACCACGGCATTCTCATATCACCCCCGAAACTGTCCTCACAAAACTGGCTTTCCTCAAAATCTAATCCTTCTAATTACTTATAAGGCGTTACACAATTCAGCATCACCATATATCAGTGAGCTGATCTCTAATAGGTCCCCTAGGACTCTCAAGTCAGGCATGAGTGGCTGATGTGCAATACTATTATGTGCAGTATGTTGTTTTATGTTTTTATGGTGTATGCTTTTCATTCCTTCTAGACTATTATTGTAAGGCAGCAATACTTGTGCATCTCCTGAGTCCAAGACGAATTTGCCTACGGGGACAGTAAAGTATATCATATCGTATCATATCGTATCGTATCGTATCGTGTCGTGTCGTGTCACACCACACCATATATATATATATATATATATATATATTCTTTATTTAACGAGGTAAAAGCCTCATTGAGATTAAAAATCTCTTTTTCAAGAGTGACCTGGCCAAGAGGGCAACATTAAACATTGTTACAAGTTACAACAAGGCAAACAAACATATACAAGCGTCACACACAACAACTGAACTGCACTACACTACCATACAACATATTAAAATGACATTTGTCCTGGTGTCCAGAGAGTTAGAACCTTATGGGTTCTCAACAAGTTAAGGTATGATGAGCTCCAGGTTACACTTCGTTCAAATCCTGTGGTGGAACAGAGCTAAAACTGTGTTGAGTGTTTTAAATCTTAGCTCAAAACCTGTTGGTTCTCAAAGACATGCCATTACAGCTTCCTTGCCCTCATTTGTTCTTATTCTTTACCATTTTTTGCTCATCTGTGATTTAAATATTTCTACAGATGCTTTGTATCATCTTTTTTTTCGTGACTGTGAAGCACTGGTTTTAAAAAGTGCTGCCTAAAAAAAGTTTTACTCAGTACTGTGAATTTCCATCTCAAAGTTTGAAACTATATGTAGCTAAAACTGCCTCAGCCATTGATTTATTTAGGGAAGCCCCATGTGCATCTTGCTATTCATACAGGAATATTTTTTTCTGGAATTAGCAACAGCAGCAGAGAAAACAAACCATATCACAACACCAAGGAGAGACTTGTTCTCAACCTGACAACACAACCCTGCTTTAAGCTCCTCTGCGATGACCCATATAAGTCTGTCAGTGTCGCACAGAGGCGGTGTTCCAAATGATGCCCTTGCTTGGAAAATTCTCTTTGAAGGCACATGTTGAGGGCTCACAGAGCAGCCAGATTTTGGGGGAAAGGAGCTGATACTGTCACGCTGCCAAATCTTTTTTTTCTCTCTCAAGTGTGGGATGTGGAACATTGGGACTCTACAGCCTCTCTCTCAATCTGGAGGCTCTTTTGGCTAGCCAATTTATCCAGCTGTCTGTGGACATGAGCCAATCAATACTAAAATGTGTCCTCTGTCCTCAAAAGATGTGTTGCTGTAACTCACCAGGGAGCTGTTGTCCACCAGAGTTGAGGTGAGATTGCTGTTGAGGCTGAACGACAGGACGTGTCCCTCTCTGGTGCGGAGAGCCACTTCGTTTTCTGACAAGGTTAAGACAGTTCAGGGAAGAGGGTTCTGTGTTATTAGAGTGATGACTTAAATCCACTGAGGCAGTGATGGGTGATAGGTCTAAAAACCAGTGGCTCAGCCTCAGGTGATATCTTTAAAGTGGGTAGTGAGTCAGGAGTACTTTGTGAGTCAAAATAGGGATCCTTACCATTCAACCATGCCACACAGGGGTCATGAACTTTGAACTCCTCACTCTCCAAATCCTCCATAGTGAGATGGGAACGGAGTAACAAGTGAGATTCATCTTCAGACGAGACAAGAATTAATTAGCTCATCAAAAAGTGTGTCATGTTTACAGTAAAGCAAAGCCTGAGTATGTTGCAGTCTGGCCTATATTTCTGCTTTGAACTTGGAATCTTTTTTTTTTTTGCATTTTTAATGTCACTGTTAATATGTTTGTTCAATGCTTGCCCACATTATCCCTCCCTTCAAAGCAGAAGATCAACATTTTGGGAAAAATGCCTATTTGCTTTCTGACAGAGATTCAGATGACATTCTCATATTTGTACATTAAATATAAGGCTACAACCAGTAGTTGGTTAGCTTAGCTTAGCATAAAGACAGGAAGAAGATAAAAACGGCTAGCCTGCTTTTGTCCAACAATAACAGAACACATCTGCCAGCATCTCTAAGCTCACTAATTGAAATGTTTTATCCATGTATGGTAGCTAGTTAGCTTAGCATAAAGACGTGGACAAGAAGTGGACAAGAGGGTGGAGCTGTGGAGGAGCAAGGGGCGGATCTGACTCATGTGGTGATGCCTTGCAGGCAGCCTGTCACTCAACACAGCCAAGCCCTTAATTACATGTAACTTTAAGCCTTAATGACACGTAAACAGGTGAGTTATAAAACTTTGGTTCCTGTAGAGTTGTCAGCAATGGGATAATTAGCTAGGGAGACCAAAACCATTTTTTGTACCACGCTGGAAACATGTTTGTTTCTGCTGTAAAGCTGGGCATTTTAACATGGCTCAGCTGGCACCTGATGTCAATATGATGTCATAAAGTTGAACTCTGATAAAAAATAGGACACGCACATCCCCGAAGTCCACTGGGTTGGGTGCTGGATCACAAAGTATCAAAACCATGAAAAAAGAAAAAAGCGAAATTGCATGTGGGAGCTCTTTTGGTGTGCGGATCGCTTTTTTCTTTTTTCATAAAGTTGAACTCTAACATTGGACAGAAGTTAAATTTTGGTTGGAATAAAAATTGGGTTGACAATATTTTAAGTGTCTAATGATTTTAGGACTTAATATTAAGTGGACGTTAACATTATGACATTTTGCAAACATTGGGTTTTGTTCTCCATATCTTACAACTAAATGTTGTCATTCTACATTAAGATGACAATTGCATGACATGTTAGGAAGACATTGGATTTTGGTTACTTATCAACATAACTTAAAATGAACAAAATATAAAATGGCATGTGCTGTCAGTATCCCACATCAAATTGACACTGGCATTAGAAGTTGTCCTGACATTAAATTTTGGTCACCCGACATCACAACCTAAATTCAAACATATATCAACGTCTAACGAGGCTGGTGGTCAACTGGAGGGGGTTGATCAGGATTGACTGGCTTCTAGTGCTAGCCTCAAGTGGCCATTTGAGGAGCTGTAGTTAACTGCATTTCAATTTTTCAAACCCTGAAGTTGCCACTAACATTTTATTTGTTTAATCACTATAAAAAATGGTGAATTGTTGTTTTGACACTGTGGGTTTAATGCAGATAGAACAAACAAGATATGATGTGTTAATTTTTAAGCTTTAGAGGTGTAGGTAAAAGGATTTTATTATCTATGGACAGAGCAAGGCTTGCCATTTCCCCTGTTTCCAGTCTTTATGCAAAGATCACCTGACTGGCTGATGGCTTTATTTTAACCATACAGACATGAGCGTGGTAGTGATCTCCTCATTTTACTCTCCACCAGAAAGGGATACTATTTCCAAAAATGTCAAACTACTCCTTTAATTCCCCATATCCCAACTCCTCTCCGCTTTGTTGCTTTTACTCCCAAACAGCTCTTCTTACCAGGCGTGAGGAGGATGACGGAGAGAATGACCAGGGACATAACAGCCAGGATCACCACCATGGCAATCCCTATGCCCTTCCAGTTCCGTGGGGGACCATCTGAACTCCCCAGGTCCTGATATGAAAAGAACACACAAATACAGTGATGAATGCGAGCACAGCGGAGGAGGAGGACATTAGTGCTGCCTCATTTCTATGCTCTCACAGAAATTTCCCCCCGACAGGCACATCAGTACAGTGAGCCTCGGGGGGGGATTGGGACCAGTCTTCAGCATCAAACAGACCTCGCTGAATTGCTCTAATTTTCCGTATGAGAACTGCGTAAAATTGTTGCGAGATCAGACTTTAATTGCGGCAGCAGTTTTGGCCGCACCATAATTTTTCTTTATCATCGCCTCATTTCACCTGTTACATGACTGATGGGCCATGTGCTTTTGCTAAAAAACAAGAGGGATGGGTGATGTGATAATGAAATGTACCTGAAATGACAGAGTGCTTTTTATAGAAAAAGCTGTTACCTGCGTTGGCGGATCTGGATTTATTTAACAGCACTGGATGAAGTTGTTAACGAGGTAATAAAAATAAGAAGTGGATTGGACTGTATAACTGCACAATAAATTCTAGACAAAGCCTCAGTTACCAAGAGAGCAAAACTTCAACTTTCTTTAAGTCCTTGTGTATCCTCTGTATGCGATCAGGGGGAACTGATGGAATGAGCCGGCATCAGTATCAGTTACAATTAAACACAATTGCATACCATTCCCAAGCTGCGCTCCACTCCCTCATAATGAGTGGTTGGCACTGCTGGAGCCACATGGCCACTGGAGTGTGAGAGAGTTCAATCACAGAGCAGCTATAAAATTCAGCCTTCATTATGGCTGCCCGCCCCTTTGGCTTAACCCTCACAGCCTGGCCTGTCCCGATCACCTTTCTCCAGGCCCTAGGGAGGTGGGCAGTGGAAGGAGGGTATCTTGGCTTGCAGGTCAACAGATTGCTGCTCCTCTGTGCTCCCTGGGTGACACCAGCTGTCCCCGAGTCTCTTCTATCGCTCACACCTAGCACTTCCTCTTCACGAACATACACTTCTTTATCTCCCTTGACCATCTGACTTAAAGCTGATGGCACATAGTGTGTGAGAGTGCTGAAAACGGCACTTACATAACTGGAGTCAAAATGTCTTAAAAACCCATTTCAGAAGAATGAAATATTCTGCAGGAACTGAGGAGTAAAGGTCAATGCAGTTGAACCAGAAGCAGAGAGGTTTCTCAATTTTCTTTACCTCTCCATGCACCATTTATTTTGTGAAGATAAAAATCCTCCATACACAATTTTTTATGACTTTTCAGAATTCTTTTTAGAGGTTTTCACCTCTTATTAAAAAAAAAAGCAGGTTCACTTTATACCCAAGATGAATGGAAGACACACTAGGTCTGCTCTATCTCAACTGGTTGCCAGCGCAGAACTCCTGCCAAGGTCTCATCTTTAATAGATCTCCCTGGCTCGCAGTATCATAGCATGTTCAAATTAAAACCACTACCAGTTGCACCTGCAGGGAGAACCTCTGAGTAACGCTTGAACTCTCAGTGCAGGCCAGAGCTGTGTGATTGATGTCCAATGCTGTGTATCTACTGGCTTCTCTAACACTCTGTTTTGTCTCATTCTCCTGCCCTCTCGGCACACAATCTCCAAGTGAACCACCATTATACTTCCATCAGATAAACAAACCTACAGCAGTCCATGAAGGTGTTGGGAGAATACAGTCAATATGGAAGCATACTGCATCTTCTGCATCTTCAGCACTTTCTGTAGGTCTAAACTGTTATACATTTAAAAAATCTAGGTCTGACTCACTCTTAACTTAAAGATGTATTTCCCTGCTGGAAAGGTAGTCTTTTCATAAAGCAGGGTTGTGGATACAGAAAGACAATAATAATTTAGAAATTGGTGCTACGTGACAGAAAACAAGGGCTGTGGCATTTGCTTTTGCTCAAGAGGTAGAAAATCTACAACTACCAGAATGCACTGTGCAACACTGGACCAATAAATGCTCCCACTGATGATTGATGGAGGCTGCATTCATGTGGAGTTGAAATAATTGGAAAAATTAGTTCCCCACTGTACAGATTCACATAAATGCTCCCTAAATCAGAACAACTTGCAAAATCAGCAAAAAAATTTGTACACAAGGTGCCAAGCTGTCATCATAAACATGGCAGATTAAAGTAAATGTTCAGTTGATGGTAAAAAAACTTCACAACATTCACAACATGGTATTAGGCTGTAACTGTTAGTAGCTCTCTGTGTAAGGTGAACTAGATTAGTATGACAAAATTGTTTATTAGCATTAGTCAAGTAAAGCAATAACTTAGTTTGGGACAAATTGCCTTTGTAATATAAAGCTTCAAACTCTTATCAATGTGTTGTTTAAATGCTCTGAGCAATAAAATTCAACACATGTACTCTGTAGTGTCCATGTTGTTTCCACATTACGACTTAAAATTCAAGAACAAGTCGGAAGATAGACTTCCCAACTCCAAAAGTGGGACCATCCAAGGAGCACATGAACGCAGCAATAATGCAAGTCTTAATGTCTTTTTTTTCTCAGTCTCTGTTTTCACAACACAGGAAACGGTATGGCGCCCCATTCCTGTTCACAAATTCTCATATTACAGCCAAACGGCGCACTAAAATATGTTTCTGAAGACATTTTAGGTTAACACTAGGCATAAAGAAACGGAATCTTTGTTTATATTTGATCAGCACTGCCAACTTTTACACTTGGTCTGAGTCTGAAAGAGAGGGGCTGCTCTCTCTCTCGATCTGGTTCTATACTGTTTGTGTCTGTGGTGCTGGATGACATGATTTGAGCTGAGAGATGAGCAGGGAGGCCTGGGCACTGGCAAGATGGAGGGTAGTTTATTATATTATTCTTTTACACATACTACCCACACTGTTATGATACAAGGCTGGTTGAAAATCGGCAGAGTATCCCTTTAACAAACTGGTTATATGTTGCATACTCACAATCCATGAAAAATAAGTGTCATGGTTACATATCATAAAACATATAAAGAACTGAATAGTGATTCCAGGATCTCATAGTAAAAAGGGATTTAAATTAAATTTCTCCACTTGACTGATTCCATCACACAGTGTTTTCATTTCCAAGTCCTCGGTCTAATTACTGGGTGCAACGTGAGAGCTGAAACATCCTCCTAATGGGATGCACAGCTCCTATCATTCCCCTGAGCCCAGACATTAGACCATACTTCCAATTAAGGTCGCATCGTTGTTACGACAGACTGGGAGAATCCCACATTTGGGCGAATGAGGAGTTTTGTCATACTTGCAAATGAGGTACAGATGCACTGGGAAGAATCCCCAGAGTGAACACTAGCGAAGCTGCAAGTGCCTACTGGTTGCTGATCACAATGCATGAGGGAATCGAATGCAGCACAAACTGCAGGCAAAGGTGATGAGCTGGGCTACGTGACAGACAGGGCTTATGTCAGTCAGCACCGGGATGGACAAGCAAATATATCAGGTTTTCTGCGGAGCCAGATCGAAAATAAATCACAAATAAACAATCCACAGGAGTTGGAGTGGAAGCCTAGATGAGGTGTCAGTCAAACACCAAAGGGTGCGAGTATGCAAATCAAAGGTTGTTATGTTTATGGATAACTCTCCCGAAGGAATTCCCTTGAGAGGCTGTTTTTGGCAAACCGTGCAGAACTGCATTAGAGAAGAGAGAGCTCTTCTGTTTGCCAGCAGAGCTCGGGGATTTTCACTCAACCAAATGAGAGAATCGATAAGGTGTACAGTTGTACAAGGTCCAGAGGGAAACAATTAATAGTGGGAATACAGCCATAAAGGAGACTTTTAGGAAAATGCCCACTGTTAAGCACTGTTGCAGAGTATGACACCTCCATGTGGAACACCAAGACCTATCCTGATCTCTCTCGTATCATTTCAACTTAAGAGTCACTCTTATTAAACTGCACACAAACAGATCCCAGCTATCTGGCTTCTTTTTCTCACAGCACTGCACACAAAATCAAACAATTCCTACTGTATTGATTGAGTTTGCACACTAAAAAAGCAAGCCACACTTACACGCAATTATTCAATCTGCACAGTGTGCAACACAACTAGGTTGTGCAGAATCCAGGCGGTGCTAAGAATTCATAAATTAGGCTCTGGAGACCTCCTTAACTCCATCTTCTGTGTCTTTGAGGCATGGAGAATCCGACAATAAATCACATGCAGAGAAATGAGGGAACCAGTGCAGGCTGTTTGGGGATCCTGGTTCTGGATTTGCATACCTCTAAAGCCCCCTTTAACATCAGGCAGAGATGTTTATTACTTATGTGACATTGGCAGGCGCATCAATGAAATAAATACCACCATAAAAAAAGGAAGATGTATTGGCAGACAGATCCTGCCCTCAATATAACCTATATGGTCCTTGTTTTAATGATACATTATAATTGCTTATATGGGACAGCTGTAGATTAGCAAGCAACCCATGTCCTACCTTGTCAATATCTCTCCCTGCCTCATTTAAAATGAAGGTCATCATTAGAACAGGCTTTAGTGTGGTTGGAATAAATGGTAACCAACCTGCTGTAGTAATGGGATACTATAGCCCAATATTGATTCATATCTAGGCTCTCTTTCATCGCATCCAGAAGAATTTCTGTGTTCCTACACACTGCGCCACCATTCCTCCCTTTGCGCTTATTTAAAAAAAAAACAAAAAAAAAAACAGTAGGTGGTATAGACACCATATGGGATTAACTGGGTGAATTTTTTTGCCCTCAGGGCTACTGTCAGACAATGCAGCACACAGCCTTTGTGAAATGAAAGACCTGCCGCTTTAGCCTCTAGTGCAGCAAGGCTGCCCTACTGTCTTCTTCTTTTCATGCTCCCTCGTCACGCATAAGAAAACGACTGTACAAAAGGGTCCTGTATGAGGGAGCTTTTCCTCGGCATGTCCAGCCACTCACGGTGACCGAGTTCCTGCCTTAAGGAAACAAGCAGCATCAGTGAAAACACATGTGGGAGAGCTGCGGGTGACATGATATAGTGTTACAGTGAAAAATGAGAAAGAGTATGTCATTTTTCACTGGGCTGTAACTCCACAACAATACTCTATCAGCAAATAGTAGGGTTATAATAGCCTTACTGTATCAAAATTCACTGTGTCATATTGTCACATAATCAGTGTTCAGGATGAATGCTGAATCGCCTTTGGAAAATAAATTAAATCTGTGTTATTTTTTTACTAAATTCCAGGGATTAACTAAACCAGATCCAAAGCATTATGCTTTCTTGGCATGGAATTGTGATGTGAATTTCTTATTTGACAGCATCACACATCATTTACGTTGACTCTGCAGTGCTCATTGCTCCTACTGTATCATCTAATATTATGACACACTAACACACGTCACAAGTAGCAACCCCCATTCTCCCCTAAATCACTGCATCTTCTCACCAGCATGACAATCTGTAACCCAGCTTTGCCTCATTAATTGCTTTACAGTGTAAAGCACATTGATTGGAGCCTTTGGCATGAAATGTTGCAACATTTACAGGTAATGGATTGCCCATACGCCCCGCAGTCTTTTGTGGCCTTCTCAAAGAGACAATAATGCTGCAGGATTATCACACAGACACTTCACAAACAAGATGTGAGTAAAAGAACTAAAGGTGAGTGTCGCTTAATGTCAAACATCACTACGCTCATACCAATTAGACATCATTTAACTGCTACTCTCGTCTCAAACACTTTCTCCACCAGAGCAGCTGTGTACTAATCATCTCATGATTGAAACTCTTTGCCAGGGAGAGTGACACTTTGATTAGAGCTTATAATTAGTTGACTTGGCAAGGTTAAGTTGTTGCACAGCACTGTAGAGTAACAGATGCACCAGGGTAAAATTTCTGGACAGAGACTGATGCAGCATGAGAAAGTTTTATTTAAAAACAAGGAATCACAGCATATTGGTTATGCGTAGATATTAGTCATGTAAATCCAACTGAAATCAAAGTGTGATGTTTAATCTTTATCAGCATCAGTGATATTACATTAAGGCATTCATGACTGCACTGGATGTTGCACAAGCTGCTTCTGACACATAGGCAGAGCTCTCTTTTAAATATACCAGAAAAAGTCATCTTGAAGTGGATATGCATGTTATAACTGAATGCACTGAATAATAATTTACATTAACGATATTTCACTAAATGCATTGTGTATCATAATTAGTAAGGGATGTTAATGGTGTAAGCAAAGAAACAGACTACATTGGTTCATAGTCTTTGTTCAATGACAATACACAGCAGAGGGATAATCAATCATACAGTGCAGGCTGGAGGTTTGAGCCTCTTTGTCACTGTGCATGTCCAGGCTAGGGGGCACATTTGTCTGCTGGGACAATTTCATACGTGAATATAAATCTATTGGTGCAGATATATGCTATAAAAGTCTGCACGGGACAGAAGGACAATAAGAGTAAGAGGCACTGGACGTCGAGTTACAACACCAGCCTGCACCGCAGTGCACAGACTCAAGGCAGTCCAGGAGATGGATATTGACGGAAAAGTATGAATGGGCGAAATGGTCTTAAGCACTAATCGATAATCATCGTATTGTGGGCACACACGAGGAATTCCCCACTGCACAGCAGAGGACTCAGATCACACACACATGCACGCACACACACTCACTGCTCTGAATGTGAAGAAAAACTAAGTAGGGATAAAAACAATTAAAAAACAAGACATACCAGCTCAGTGGTCATGTTTTGTTGAGTTGTGGCAATCATTGTAATCCGCAACAAGCTCTGCTGCCTCTGTAGCTTCAAAACCCGCCGAGCGGCTGCACTGTTGTCTTGCGGAGCTTTTTCTGCATGCTCTGCTTCTTGCAAGTTTGTCCTCGCTGGGCTGGTGCTCTCTCCCTCTCTTTCTCTCCCTCGCTCTGCACGGGTGACTCTCGTTCACCCATTCGCCTATTTCCAATCTTCTTAGGCTATTGATTGGCTCAGAAATTAATCATGACAGGAGGTTGGGTGTATGGCTTTTCCGGGCGACTTCAGCTGTCTCAGCACTCCTAGAGACAATCAAAATGGAGCAATTATAAATAAACAAAATTTAAGAGATTGACAGCAAATTTTATCCATAAGTGCTTATATTTCAGTGTTACTATTGAATTCCAATAATACAGTAATTATAAAGTCATCATCTAGTAGTCTGTGCAATCATACAATAATACACTTCAATGCATTTTTCAGGAGCAATGCTGCAGTGCCTTTACACCTGTAGAGACATGTTGGATTGGATACATCTTAAAACACCACATATCCAGAGGCGGATTATGAGCCAATGGGCTCCTGGGCACAGATACACAGAAGGCCCCACCACCTCTCCTCTACAGGAGCAAGGTTGTTGTGATGTGATGTTGTTTTGTGTGTGAGGGTAATTTTGTGTCTCTTTGTGGTTACTATGTGCGCCTCTTTGTGTAGTTGTGCATCTTTTTGTTTATTTTTCTGTATAATTGTGTCTTTTTTTGGTCGTTTTGTGTCTCTTTCGGTTGTTTTGCCTTTTTTTTGCAGTTATTTAAAGTCTCTTTCCCGTCCTTATGCATCTGTGGTCATATCATGTCTCTTTTTGGTTATTTTGACTGTTTTTGCAGTTATTTTGTGTTTCTTTGCAGTTCCTTTGCATCTCTTTATGGTCATACTGTGTCTCTGAGGCTGGTTTGCAGTCATTTTGAGTCTCTTTGCAGTTCCTTTGCATCTATTTGATAATATTTTGTCTATTTGTAGTTGTTTTGCCTGTTTTGTAGTTGTTTTGTGTCTTTTTGTAGTTCCTTTACATCTCTTTGTGGTCATATTGTGTCTCTTGTGGTTGTTTCACATGTTTTTGCATGTGAAACATGGGGCGCCTGAAACCTTGGGCACCTGGGCCTGTGGTCAATTGGCCCCGTCATTAACCCATCCATGCATATATTGCCAATTATTAAATATATTATCCCCACAAATAAAATAAATACAAATAAAATAGACAGAGGAACAAAGTGGTGTTCAAATCATGATAAATATTTTCAAAACAGAAAGCCTGGGGTCAATATCTTGGTCAAAGTCCAAGACACTTAATAAACAAGTCTCTTAGGTTAGCTGTATGTTAGAGGTGGATTGTCAAAATATAGCTGTATAGTGATAGTTGAACTAAATTCTTTGATGCTCCTGTAGTGCTACAGTTGCAGGACATTACCTCTCAGCAGCAGTATACTGACACTGTCAGCTAAACTCCATGTAATGGCCTAACAGACACTCCTTCGGACGTTATTTTTCCACCTACATACTCCAAGAAATAACGGTTTCTTTGATAGAATGGATTCTATTTTGAAAGTTGTGACCGGAAGTCCCACGTTTTTCCTCTCCGTGATTCCTCCTTTTTTATTCTCTATTTTTTAGTTTATGTTATTGTTATCTAATGGATAATAATATATTTTTTAAATGGCATTTAGCATTCGTTTTTGTTAATTATTTCCGCCTGTATGTGCCTTTTTGTGGTAACAATTTAGCGACGCGTGACAGTTACAATAATTTAATTTTGAAAAGGCGCACTCGGAAGTCATGTTCTCCTCTCTATCTTGACATCACCGCAGTGGTCTTCGCTCATTGGCTAGCGGCGAAATTTGAAATGCAACGCGCCCACTCTAGCTGTAGCTGCGGAAGGATGTGGACAAAGGTACAACAAGGTGGTCGCTAAAAACAGAAAAGGAAGAAAAGCAGTCTGTTATACATCACCGAAAAGGGGTTTACCGTTCAGTTCTCCGGCACCGACACGGTAGGTAACTGTTGCTAGCGAATATTTACCAACATGTGACGTTAGCAGTTGAAGTAACCGTCGTGTTGTTTTCAGTCAGAACGTTACAGTTGAGACAGTTAAGTTGAGTTGGGTGTGTTAAACGGTATTCCCTTGAGATGCTAAGCTAGATAAAACAAAAACAAAAACGGCAGATAAACCAAACGCATTGAAATTAGTCTGTGGATAAAACGGGGCTAATTGACATTTTTAATGCATTATTTTTGCCATAGGATACTTCCCATTTCCTCTTAAATATTGCCAGATATTTCTATTCAGCTAAACTGAACAGCAGCCATACACCAGTCCTATCTATGTAGTAGCACAGCACTTGTTATCCTATGCATTAAATGTAACTAATCTATCCGTTTTAAGGTCCTTCAGTTGTAGACCATCATGGAGACTGCTGTGCTGAGCCTCCAGACCTTATATGATAAGCTGAGGACACAAGTTGACGTTCTCAATGAGAGCATTGAACCCAGTGAGTATTTTATGGTTCTTGGTTTTATCTTCACTATCTATCATTTAAGACATATGCCTTAGGCTCCTTTTCAGACTTCTGCCACAGTACTATGTCTATCCTCTTTCCCAGACTTCATCCAGATGGCACAAAACTTTGATGAGTGCCGACGCAAATGGCTGAGGGCAGAGCAGGAGCTGGGCTCTTGCAAAGAGGTGCTCACCAAAGCGGAGACAGAGAGGGGAGCCTTAGAGGTCAAACTGAAACATGCCCGCAACCAAGTGGATGTGGAGATCCGGCGCAGACAAAAGGCTGAGGCAGACTGTGAGAAGTTGGTATGTTGGATGATATGCTCAGCCTTTTTATTGATATATGTTGATTTAGTCTACTGTTATTTCACCTGATTCAGTGAGTT
The DNA here is from genome assembly GCA_019142605.1 of Cephalopholis sonnerati. NCBI lineage: Eukaryota > Metazoa > Chordata > Actinopteri > Perciformes > Serranidae > Cephalopholis > Cephalopholis sonnerati. The sequence goes on along the minus strand of JAGQAX010000011.1, from coordinate 8,183,613 downwards.
TCTCATTTGTGCTCTGCTTGAATTTCTATAATACAGGAGCGTCAAATTCAGTTGATTCGGGACCTTCTGACTAGTGAGGGATCCTCAAACAGCATCCAGTTGAGTGCAGAGCAGCGCTCAGCCCTGGCCTTTCTGAGCACAAACTGCCAGGCAGCAGCAGCCAGCCTGAATACCAGCCGAAGGTAATAAACTTGTTACCTGTTGCTGGAGCCATATGGTAAAATACAGAGTATGGTAATCCCGGTGATTTACCTTGTATGGAGCTTTATTTTCACATGGGAACATCTGACATTTGAGGCTCAGATGAAATTCAGAATTGTATTCACAAGCTAACTTTAAATGAGGGAACTCATTTTCCCCAGCAATTCCCATCTCCATCTATTTATCACACGAATGCACCATTCCAACACAATTTCAAACCACTCTGAACTTTCAAATGCATTTCCACTTTTTTAAAGGATAAAATGGGGGATAAAACAACTTGCTAAAATGCTCTGGATGGAGGCAAATGTACATAAATGGTGTGTGTGTGTGAAGCATTGCTGGCTGGTTTCACACATATTTTCTGTTTCTTCTAAAAGACTGACCACGATAGATGAGTCTGCCTCCATCTTGTCAGATATCAGCTACGACAAAACTGATGACTCTCTTGTAAGTGCTTTTGTTTTGGTATCATCTAGAGTTCCATTAACATCTAATACAGTATATTGATCTTTAATTTTGATATCTAATTCTTATTATCTGTGGCAGGACTGGGACTCCTCCACTGTGAGGACAGTGCGACTCAAGAAAAGAGAAAAAAGGGTATGATGAGTACATGTACGCTTTTCTCTTTCAGCATTTGTTTATGGAAGACTGGCTTCTTCTTAACTAGAGTTACATGTGTCATTTCTGCTGTTTTGATTTCAGCGCTCCTCAAGAAATCATGTTGATGGTCCTCCAGTTGCCTCCAAACGGTCTCGATCAACAGGCAGAACTTCAGAGAGGGTAGGGTTTTTGCTTTTTCATCACTGAAATATGTGGTGTTTCTACACATAGCCATGATCAATACAAAATACTTGAAATATGGCAACCGAAATTTCATATTCTGTCAGCTTTTGCAACCAAAAGCAGGTCATTTTTGTGTTGCATAACAAAATATATAACAGCTCTTAAAACATATTGTTGGGCTCCAACATCATTTGGTTGTATGCAATCTCAGTTTGATGATGGTAAGCCTTTTGGAGGAACGGTCAGTATTTTAGGGTTTCTGGTGTAGTGAGAGGATATCCAGACCAAAACTTCTCTTTGCGGCACTCATTGTTTACAGTTTGATTGGACTTATCTTTATGAACAGATATCTGTATGTGAATGCAAATTAACTGGAAAAAAAGATAAATCATTGTAGATGGGTTCTGAGATTACATTTCAGCCAATGCATTCCACCTCTTTTGCTCTCCATACGGACTGCTTACCTGTAAAGCCTGCTCAAACATGATTGGTCAATACTTCTTGGACTGTAAACGGAAACCTAGAGCACTTCTGATACCAAAATCTAGTCCTGTTGCCTAAAAATTCTGCATACATACAGTATGCAGAATAATCTGTTTATAGAGATTATATTGTGTGTGATTGGTCTGACTGTTTTGTACTAATTTGTGACAGGGAAATGAGACCCTTGTGACAAAGACCACAGTGACTGTCCCTGTGAATGGAGGACCTGTTGAGGCAGTTTCTACCATTGAGACGGTTCCTTACTGGACTCGCAGCAGGAGAAAGACCGGTAAGATTTTTGTCATGATGAAGAGTATGTAAGCTTGGGCAGTACTGAGCCCATCTCTTCAGGTGTGGCTTAACTAATTTAGGATAGTTTATGTTCGACCATTTAAATTACCTTGTTAATTCTAATATTCAAATATTTAGAGCCATATGATGAGCTTCTGTCAGCCTGTTATGGACACTTACATTGTACTTTTTAGCTGTCCAGACCACAGTGTAAAAGTGTTGTCACCAGTCTGTGTAAATTTCTTTTGTTCATTTTGGATAAAGTCCGTTAAATGTGTGCTTTTATTTTAAAATACAGACAAGAGAACTGAGAACTGAGCAATCCAAGCTCATCATCCACCAAATCAATCTACTGTAACTATGCTATCAAGATATGAACAGGGCCCCCCTGTGATGCAGCCAAAATAACATCAAACATAATTTCATTTGAGACTGTGCAAATCTGCCTATTATTTGTAATGTTTTCATTATGTTTATGAATGTCTTGGGTCTGAATATTCAGCAGCAGGGATTTAAGAGAATATCTTTTCTCCTAACTGCAGTGGTCATGGCATGTAACACATTGATATTTATCGTCTATCTCCTGTTTAGCTGCCATGGAGTGGGACTCTGAATCGGTCAAGTCTGAGGATGTCTTCAAGCAGCCTGGCAACCCTGAGGGAGAGAGAAAAACAGCACCCAGCACTCCGCAGAGCCATGGGGGTGTCCGTCTTCACGAGTTTGTCTCCAAAACTGTGAGAATGCCATTTAATCTGACTAAAAGGGCTTATTCTAGCACTTTTTGGATTTTAGGGTGAATACTATTTTTGCTACAAGGCCAACAAGTATGATCAACCTTGGCACTGAAGTTTATTTGTTATCATATACTGTTTTAGACTTTGGTGTCTTTACAGAATTGTATTTATGGAGTGCATTTACCTGAGTTTATTTCCCCAAGCAAAGTCATTTCTTGGTTCAGCTGAATGTAGCTGTTGACCCACAATCTTCACCAACTTCTTTAATCATGTTGAATGTCTTTTATAGGTCATTAAGCCAGAATCATGCGTTCCCTGTGGAAAGAGAATCAAGTTTGGCAAGATTTCACTGAAGTGTCGTGACTGCAGGGTAGTCTCGCACCCTGAGTGTCGTGAGCGTTGCCCTCTGCCATGCATCCCCAACCTGGGTGCAACACCAGTCAAAATTGGGGAGGTGTGTGAGAACACTTATCATAACTGATTTCTCCCTTGATGTGCTGGTACATACACAAATGCCACTCTGAAATGTTATAATAGTGCTGACAGTTAACTTCATTTCTTATTTGCTTCCAGGGTGTGCTTGCAGACTACGTCCCTGACACATCACCCATGATTCCCCCGCTGGTAGTCCACTGTATCAGTGAGATCGAGCAAAGAGGCATGCATGAGGCAAGTGGTGTTTTCCTGTCTTAAAATGCAGAAAATGTAAAAGATAGAGCCTCACACCCCAGTAGTTATCTTTAATGTCTTTTCCCTAAGCTGCGACAGAGAGCTGTAACTAAGATTTGACAATCTGTTCCTGGGAGATTAAATTTGTAATTGGGTTGTGGAAAGGATCCAAATCTGTTGATTGCTTTATGACTGTGCTGCTGTCTCTTCTTTCTGTTGTTTTATGTTTTGCTCCTGCCTCACTTTCTCCAGGTGGATTCACTCTCATTTCCATGCAGTACAAAGCTAGAGCCAGGAGACAATAGAGTGCTCCAGGGATGACGTTTTTCTGTTGGCTAACATGGAAGTTAGCTTCATCCTGGTTCCCTTGTCAAAGAGTCTATGGGATTTTTCAATTGGATTTTGGATTATTGCAGAAAATAAGCTTTGTGGCAAAGAAACATTTATGGTACTTAGATGTTTTGTTAAGCAACATAATCTTCACAAATGAACACCTCATTTGTGATTTCTGAAGCACAAATACAATCACCAGAGGTAAAAAGCTAACGTTAGGTCATAAACAAACTACACTATGGTGGTATGATTTAACATCCCTACTAGAACAACGCTATAAAGCTGTGATCTGTTATGACGTTCTGTAGTCTCATTTAGCCACTTGTTAGCAACAACTGTTTTTAAAGACTCATAAAAGCTCCAACATTTACAGGTGGGGTATTTACCAACCATGTTTTATGTCAAAGAACAAAATGTGAAAGTGCTTGTGTTAACCACAGACCTTATTTCAGGCCTCGAACCAAAAACCCATTAAAAACCCCAATTGGCTTTGAGATGAGGGAACCAGGAGTGCAAAAATGCCAAGTCATTCCTGGATTTTAGGATTCATTCCTGGGGCACTCTATTAGCTTAGCATAAAGCCTGGAGGCAGGAGTAACCAGCCCTGTCCAAAATTATGCCTACCAGCAACACCAAAGTCCACAAACACACAAATCTTGTTTGTTTTATTTGTACACAAATGAAAATGTGTAAATGTGTTCTGTTTTTTGAGGACTTAAGTACAGCCAGTGGTCCAGGCACAGTTACATAACTTTTGCTATTAGTAAATGCAGTGATGTAGACTACAGCACTGACAGCAGTTCACTGACAGTGTAGGCATGGAGAGTGAAGACAGTGTTAGCTTGGAAGACTTGAGCTTGGAGGTGGAATATGGTGCTATTTTATTTTAATTAAACCTTTATTTAACCAGGTGAAGGCACATTGAGACTCTGTGTAATACTGCATTTGTAGGGACAGTATAAACACATTTATAGATCCATAGTCATTGTGTTTCGTACAGTAGGTGGTGGTTGGCACACTCCCAGTTTGGAGAAGCGGACAGTACTGGGAAAAGAAGCTAAACAATGAACTGCTGCTGACGCCACATTAGGTCATGCCCAAAAGTCACATAACAACACAACCAAACTAAACAATCAGAAGCAGCAGTAGACCAGCAACTCCTCTTGTTCAGCTGGGTAAAATTATGGTTTCTGTCCATGGAGACTGGCAGTTATAGAAAGATAGTTTTGTCAAAATATTGAGTTATTGATGCATATCAATTCGTAATATCTGAAATGGTTTCAGTACTTATTTTGCACAGTGTTGATACGCTGGTAGCAGCTGCACTTTCTCATTCTCTCTTATTGCCAATGTTGACTACAGTCACTCTGCTGTTCTCTGCCTGTTAACCAAGAAAAGACAAGTTGTTGTCTTCATAGCCTTTTTATATTTATCTTCTAATTTTGAAAAAAAAAAAAAATATTCTCTCAATGTCAGTTTTCCTGTGTGATATCAAAAGTGGTATTGAATATTACTGTTTTTCAAGGTACTGTATCGGATTCAGAAATTACAGTATGTGACAACACTAGTGTATGCTATATTAATATTATTTTAGCCGCTTTATTTTGCCTTCTGACAGGCATCCTGATGGGAAACTGAAGCCGTTGATTGTTTGTTTTGTTTGTGTTATTGTGTGACATCATTGTCATCATGCAGAAACATACATCAGATCTTGTGGGAAAAGATTTTTAGAAGGGCTTGGGAAATTAGCATTTTGACGCTAAAACATACACACTTGCACCAAAAATTGAATTTTCAGATTTGCATACACAAGGAACAATACTACGGCTATGGAATTGTATAAAGAACTCAAAAAAAAAATAATAATAATGGAGCTAAATGTTGAATAAATGTATTTTCTTTCCTCTCAGGCTGGACTGTACCGTCTGTCCGGTTCTGATCGCACAGTGAAGGACCTGAAGGAGAAGTTTCTACGCAGCAAAACCGTCCCCGTGCTCAGCAAGGTGGACGATATCAATGCTATCACTGGCCTCCTCAAGGACTTCCTGAGGAACCTCAAGGAGCCTCTTCTCACCTTCCGCCTCAACCGTACTTTCATGGAGGCAGCCGGTATGTGTGTGAGAGAGAGAAACTGGTGTTTAAGGTGCTAGTGTTGTTGTAGCGGTTTCTGATGTTATGCGCTCCACAGGAAAAAGAAAAGGCACACTAAATGAAAAAACAATTTATTACTTGAAATAGCTTCAATTTTGTTTTAACTTCTTAGTGGATTGTAGAAATTTACCCAACAGACCCATTAAATGCAGGTTTCATAAGTGCTTCTGTTTTGTTTTTGCAATTTGTTTTGAGCAGTGATGGAAACCTCAGGCGTGAAGTTGCCTGGAACAAACAAGAGATTGATCTTTCAGTTTGTTAGCCTCTTTAATATTTGTTTGTTACTGGAGTCGGATACACATGCTTTCAAGTTGTTAATAATTCCACACAACCTCCCATTTCTCTGTGTCTGCTTACAAAATTGCTTTCTTTGTTCCCCCTCAGAGGTTTCAGATGACGACAACAGCATAGCTCTGATGTACCAGACCATCAGTGACCTGCCGCAGCCCAACAGAGACACACTGGCTTTCTTAGTTCGTCACCTTCAGAGGTTTGCAGCTACTCTCTTCTGAATATAATATTAATACACCTATTACAGCTATGTATATCCCATTGCAGCTGATTAAAAGCATCACTCTGCTTTGATGTCCTGGATACTTCTGCTACAAACTCAGTGTTGGGATTTGCTGATATTCACAAAAGTCGCTCTGTAACTGACCTTTTTTGAATTTTGCTGTATCCTCTAAATTTAATTGGGTTGAAGTGCTTTAGGCAAAGATGTGCAAAGAATTTAATAAACACCGTGGCTGTATCTATCTCATTAGAGTTTAGACGGGGCAATTATTCTCTTTGTTTAAACTAAAATGCATTTTACATGGTGTATATAATATTTCATGAAACACCAAAGAGACATAACTGGATCTAATAAAATCTTTCAGAGTTGCTGACAGTTTGGACACGAAGATGGACATCAGTAATTTGGCTCGCGTGTTTGGTCCAACTATTGTGGGTCACGCAGTTCCCAACCCTGACCCTATGACAATCCTGCAGGACACCAAACGACAGCCCAAGGTAGGCCTGAATCATTCATTGCGTCTATTTTATTTATTTTTTTAATTGCTGTCTTTTCTGTGTTCAGTTCAATTATCTTGTTTTTTTAATTCAACAAGTAATTTGTTTTATTTAGCAGTATACATAAAGCAGCAGAGAGGCAAAATTAGGTACACTTTAATATCTGGTTATTTATCCTGGTCTCATTCCCAGGGTGTCAACATACGCTGCTTGGGCAGTGACTAGGGCCAATCAATTTTGAAAAAATATCTAATTGCTATTATTTTGACTTATATTGCAATTGGGATATGAATTGCCGCAATAAAGGGGAATGTTATTATTAAAAAAAACACATTGAAGTGATTATAGTGTGATTTTTAGTGGAGATCTGTATCAAACAAATTTGTTTTCTTAAGTCTTTAAAGTCTAAAGTGTACATCAGGACATCCCTGCAGCACAACAATATTTAATATCAAATGGTTTGTGGACACACATTTTGCCTTTAACAAACCTTGTGTGATTTAAGAATTGCAGTGGGCCATATTGCAATAGCGATAAAATTTGGATTAATTGTGCATTCCTAGGAGTGGCCCTCAGCATGAGATATGAACACTCATTTCACCCTTTAGCATCTTTATGAGACACAACGGGTGTTCGACCAACTCTGGTGTGAACCTGTCCACCTCATTATTAGACATTCAGAGTGATGGACAATGTATAAAGGGTGCAAAAGTCAGCTAAGGGCAACTGGGAGGGGAGGCAGATGAGTCTAACAAGCACAGGAGGTTGGTTTTGGTGTTCCCGTGGGAAACTAAAAGTCACGTTGAGTTATTTTTGTTACGTCAGTCAGCCTAAGTTGACTGTCGTGACTAACCACAATCTTTTCCTAACCCCAACCGAGTAGTTTTGTTGCCTAAACCTAACCGCCGACCCTCTTTGTCAAGATACAACACAAAAGGCTGCCCAAGTGTCAAAATATGACGAGCAAGGATGAGATCATGTTGGTTTATTTATCGCAAGCAATATTGTTACTGTGGTATTCATTAATATAATGCAGGGTTTCCCCCAGTGCTTTATAAGCCTGGCGGGCCGCCAGGCTTTTCTTGCCCCCCCGCCAGGCTAAGTGTCACTTGTTTATTTATTTTAAATAGGTTTTTTTATGCACCAAAACAGTGATACCAAAGACGGTATACAGAGCTTTTAACCGCATCTGGTGATACGGTTGAAAGCGCGATGGCGACATCTTATGGTCGATACGTGAACACATGGGGGGTGAGAGGTCAGGTGCATTTTCCATCATCTGAACGCCCAAAACCTCTACCTGTCTACACGCTAACAACTATTACCTGACATGTCACGGAGAAACGGTCAAAAAACGTTGGACACTTTCTTTTTCCGAAGTCGGAGGAGCACTGGAGGAGACGATGAGCCCGCTCGTTCAACCCCAGGCCAAGGGGAGTGCATCCCCGGCGAGCCGACCGAGCCGCGGCTCGATGATGAGGCAGAGCCAGTGCGAGTTAGCACGGATGTTAGCACGTCGTCGGAGCAGCCTTCTGCGAGCTGATGGTAAACATCGAACTAGCGGATTTATTCCAAAATGGTTAGCTGACCCAAAATTGAGCGGATGGCTCTACAAGACCGAGTATGGTAAGCATGTTTTGTACTATATTAAAACATAGCTGTCAAGTCTCCCGTTTAGGCCGGGAATCTACCGTATTTAACCCCTCTTTCCCGCCATCCTCCCGTATTAGTATTCTCCCGTAAATCTCCCGTATTATAATAAAAACAACATTCCTCTGCCTCTCCAAACTGAACTCTGTCACTAGCCTCGCGAGAGCTGCAATAGCCTGGGTGGCAGTTGTCGCGAGGTTAGTGCCGACAACGGAAACAAACCCGGAACAACAAAAGAGAGAGATGGATGGATGTGACGAAGGAGAAGGCTTTCCTGCCAAAAAAACAAAGAAGTCCTGTAAATATCTCGAAAATGGGACAGCGAATTTACTTTCCTACAGAGGAGCAGGATGGGGCACATTATGAACTGAAAATATGTTTAAGCAATAAGCCCCGAGAAGCCGTGAGTTACAGTGATGTTACAACGGCTGAGGGGCGTTCAGGGCCCCTCCGCCGTTGTAAAATTACTGTAACTCACGGCTTCTCAGGGCTTATTGCTTTTATAAAACGCTTACACTACATATAGCCCATAAAATAAACACACACAAAAAAAGAATCAACAATTTATTGGTAATGATGTAACAATAAAACTGAGAACTATTCATTCTTCCACCAAGCAAGATGGAGTGGACAGAATGGTTGCCAAGCAACACAGACGCTGACGGATTGCTTGCACTGATCCAACCTGCACCATGTGCAGCAAAAAGTAGAAGAGGTCACACAGCACAGCATACCTCTTCAGCCTCTAAGTTCGCTGGTTTTACCCCTTGGCCATGTTTGCACTTTTTTATTTATGTTAATTTATTTTACTTTTAAATGTGACCAGCAATGGCTTGTTTTAAGATTCACTAGGATTTAACTTAAGCGAAAATAATTGATATTATTTATTTTAATTGTATTTTTTTTTGTGTTTGTTAAAACCGTATTTCAAGATTGTGCCTTTTTGTAAGACTCTACGTTTAAGTATTGTTTAAGTATTGGCTTATAATAACACATAATAGTCATAATTTCAAAATTCCTGTCAACTTTTAACATTTTTTTTTTTACAAAAACACGGTGGGCCGCCGGTGGGCTTCTCTACCACCAGGCTTAGCAAGTTTTCTGGGGGAAACCCTGTAATGCATATTTTACTCACATCACTCAGCCCTTGTCTACTATGTATCATGTTTGTTCGGTCGTTAATCATACAGTTCCTCAGCAAGTGTGGTTCAGTACTACAGGTCCCCTGTTTCTGAGAGCAGCAAACTGTACTTTGATAGAAATGCATCGGAAGAGCAGCTGGTGTATCTGTTTGCAGTTGGCCAAACAACTTGCATTGTTTTGATAAAGAAATCAGTCAATAATTGGCCCTTCTCCATCGTGATGTCATGCTGAGCATGTTAAAAGGAGTTTGTGACCTTGCTGTGAAGTTTTAGTTTTTGGTGCAATGTTGCTGCTCTTCCTTGTTCCATTGCACCATGCAATATTTAAAAGTGATCCACCGTCAAAAAATGCAAAAATGACCATGTCTTGCCACTTACAGTAGACGCTTACTTTTGATCTCTTTCAGCCTTAACCTTGGTGATGAACACACATCTCCTGCTTCACAATAAAAGCCACCCTGTGTTTTACCAGTGGAATGCTTTCAGTGTGAAGTAACTAAATGTAGACAGTGAGGCAGATATTCATGAGATAAAATTAAAAACAATAACCCTGGAATACACACATGCATTATTTCCTGTGAGTCTCTTGTGTGTGTGAAGGCAATTTGAATGCAGTGCTGGAACGGCAGATTCTGCCTCAAACAATGAAAACTACCATATAGAGAGGTAATTACAGAATGTAAACATACTGAATGGCTACTGCTTAAAAAACGCCAACCTGTAATACTAAAAATGGGGCTTGGCTTCATGAAAATCCTTGTTGTAACTTAAACTTTCTTTCAATTAATGTTTACCATGAGACAAGCCTCAAAGTCTGGATGAGATGTTAATAATTTAAAAAGGTATCAAAGGGTTCTTTTACAGTGTAAAACTAATTATCATGATCAGTTATCATTATCACACTCATTAGCAACAACTAACAACATAATTTTAATTGTGTAACTAACCTTAAAGGGAAACTTAACCATTTTCCAACCTGTGCCCGAGCTTCCCATTTTTTTTTTATGTCTAAGTGATTAATGGAGACAACAACTTTTGAAATCTGTCCAGTATTGAGACAAGCAGCACGCAGCTGCAAAACAGGCCGTAATCTCTACGGGCAATAGACCTTATTCACAGCAGACATTTTGACTTGTCAAAATAGGAAAAGCACAGGTGGAATTGATAACATTAATAATGGCTCAGTTCCATAAAGTGTTCCAGTAAACTATTCCAGTGAGCCAGCATGCACAACACCAGAGCCTCCCCTAAGTGAAATGCAGTTATCATTAATGTTATGAAATACACCTGTGCTTTGTCTACTATGGCATGTCAGAATGTCAGCTGTGATAAAGGTCTGCTGAAGAAAAGAAGACATGGCAAGATGAAACCTCATCCCTTTCTTTAGTCTGAGCTCAAGAATGAAATTTAACATGAATCTATTGCCCAGACTATAACATCTATTTCAGACACCACCGATTTAGATTTACCGGAGTCAATTTAATGACTGGGACAAATTGTTATAAAGATATATCTGGCAAGGCAAGATGTACAGTACGCCTCGGAAATTTACAGTTGGCCTGAAAAGATCTATTGTGTGTTTCCTTACCTTTCACTGGTCTGCCTGTTATTGTGACCACGTTTTGTTAAACAAGAAGTCTCATTTAGAAGAGTTGACTTGTTGCAGGAAAAACGGTAACAACAAAAAGCATTAGTGAAAGCTGGAGAGAGAAAAGTACCGGAAAGAGTTTATGTTAGGGGCCATACACATGCCGCGTCTTTTATCGCCTGGAAAATGCGAGGTCGGGCGCTGGGGGATACTGTTGTACCCACTCTGTGCCAACTTTCAAATGCATGGAGGCAGGCTGCACCTGAGGTTGCTAAGCATTCACAACCGGCATCGTATCATAGCCTACTTACCAGAAATCCGAGTGCAGAGTGGATCCTCTTCTAAGCGCTGTTTTGTAAGCATTTATTAGGCCAAAAATATTGTCTCTAGGACAGATGTACAGCCCTGGGTAGCCCTGCACTAAAATTATCAACTCCTTCTTTATATTTATCACAGACTGACATTTATGAAAGAGGGGAAAGATATCTGTGGGCTGTGACTGGTTGTTCCTCGTCACGACATGCCGTGTGTGCTGCTGTATTCCAAAAGTTGAAGTTGACGCAGCTGTCACGCCCTGAAATATAGGTGCTCGGGTACGCGTAGGTGCTGCGATGGCATCGCCCTGCTGCTTGAGCACATCTACATTGAAAACAATTAATTTGAGTGCCCAAAAAAACACGGTATGTGTATGGCTCCTTGGAGTACAGAAAGTGTAGCTTTATGTTATCTGAAAGGTTTTCAACATCATGGCTGATTATTTAACTGATTTCAACAATGAGAAAAAGTCAATGAGATTTCAGAATGACACTTCTCCTTGAGTGAGACTTGGTTACACTTACTAACAAAAAGCCCAGATCAAGTGAAAGGTAAGGAAAAATGTTTTATATCTCTGTGGGGTCATTTACATAATATAGTCAGACACTTAAAATAACAATCTGAACCTATTAGTGGCAAAAACAAGCACTTTTAGTAGACATAAAGTGACAGTGCACAATTGCCTGTAGGCATTGCATTGCAGCCTGTTTCGCCACTGTGGCTGCCACAGATGCCCTCAATACTGGACCAATTTCAAAAGTTGTTGTCTCTGTTGGTCACTTAGACACAAACACATGGGAAAATAGGGTCCAGGTTCAAAATGAACCTTAACTTTTCCTTTAATATAGGAGGATGTCCGACCACAACATACAGTAACCATGAAAAAGCTCTTAGTATGTAATAACACAGTTTATAATAATACAATTCAGAAAATCGTCACAATACCAGAGACTTTTTAGTAATTCCCCTCCATCTTGCCCAGGGCATCTACATAATCAGCTCAGCCCTGTTGGAAGAGGATGAGGCAACACACTGAAATAACCCTGATCTTTTGCATTCCTGCTAATCTCTCTCTGTTCAGGTTGTGGAACGCCTGTTGGCTCTGCCCGAGGATTACTGGGGACAGTTTGTGATGGTGGAAAATGAGCAGCCGAACTTAAACCACCTGATCATCGAGAACGCAAACTGCTACGCCACCCCTGAGAGAAGTATGAGCTCACCAGACTGTTGTGTGTTGTCTGACAGTGCCCAGTTGTTTGCTAGTTGATATTTCATTGTAATGTTTGTACTGTTGCAGTGAGCATACTGGGGCCTCTGACGACTCCAGAGCACCAGCTCAATAAAACCCCCTCCTCCAGCTCCTTGTCTCAACGCATGAAGTCCACTCTGACACCCAGGTAAACACACAAGCACAGCCCTCTCCTGTCCTGCTGTAAAATTGTCGCTTTGTCTACTGCTGATTCAAATGTTCAAGATACTGCTGATTTGAATTTTAAGAAAGCTATAAAGAACTTGCTTTCAGATTTAGAGAAAAGCTGACTCATTTGAACATCTTTCATAGAAGTTAATCTACTGTAAAATATCTCATTATCCTTCATTGACTCTGTTTTATTGACTTAGACTCCTAATTCCATTAAATGCCATTATGTGCACTCTTTTGTTGCAGATTTGGAAGCAAGAGCAAATCGGCAGTCGGATTTTCTGGCCAAGGAAAATTCTTTGCATCTCCTCTCCTTAAATAATCCAAAGCAGCTACATTTAACCCTTTACTGATACAGCAATAATATCCAGTAGGTTTTTGTATTTATGCATAACACATAACACAGTGCAGCTTTGATAATGGATATAAATGCCTCCATCTTAGTCTCCTTATAATCGTTTTAATTTTTCACAATAGTGAGAGTTGTATTTTGATGATTTTACGTGTTTGTAAAAGGATGCTTTTTTTTTTTTTTTAAACCAAATAGGTTTTTCTTTCTCTGCACTGTGTGTCTTTAGTGCTGATGTTTTTGCTAAATGTTTAACAAGGTGTTTTCATTTCACCTCTTAAAGGAATGCTTCACCCACAAAATGACCATTTGTATATCAGTTTGTCATGCGGTGTTGAATTTGTGTAGAAAACGACAACACTATTCATATGTTGATTTATTGGAGACCATGTTTAACAGCAAAACTACATCAGAGCATTTGTTTACAGATTCACACATCTTGTGCAGTGTAATCAAAGTCTTATTTTACCAGTTGTATCCTCAGTACTTCCCAAACGTGCATTTTCATTAAAATACTCCTGAACAGGGGCTGTAGTCCTGTAACGTTATCCCCACCACTTGCAGTCACCATCTGTCTCAGCCCAGCTGCCTGTTTCACCAGTAGAGAGTGACCTCTAGTGGAGCGAGCTGTGCACTACAATACACCACCTTAAGACAGCATCTCTGTATCAGTTTAATCAAAAGAGAAGTGTCTGTATTTTTGACTGTACTGAAAAAAATACCTTTGGGATTTCTTGATACCCCAGCAAACCATAATACCTTGATACTGCCCAGGCCTAGACTGGATAAATGAGACCTGGATTATGCTGCAGGAGTTGTGTGAGAGTTTGTAAATGCATGTTTTGATACAGTTCTGCTGTTCAACATGGTCCCCAATCAATAAATCAATATGTTTCCCGTTTGCTGCGGAGGCATGCAAGAAAAAGAGTTTTCTTCACAACTTCAGGGTAACAGCATGATGAATTTATATACAAGTGGTCATTTTGTGGGTGAAGTATCCCTTTAAAAATTGAGACTGTACTGTATATTTCTCTTTTTGAAAAATGTGCATAGTTAAAACTATGCAGTTTTATTGTGACCTTATAAATTCAATAATTTCAGTGTTTCAACTCATGTGTCACTCAGAAGTTGAAGAGCTGATTCTTAGGCATTTCATTGTAGGTTGTAATCGAATGTGTGACTACTCAGAACGCTATCTTTACATTTTTTTATGTTTGTATTTCATTTCTATGAGGTTTTGATTGTATACATCCTCTAGTGAATCGTGCTGTAAATGTTTACAATCTCTCAAACCCTTTCCTTTTCATACTGTAACTACAAACAGCTAAGTCCTTAAAAGCAGATCCTCTTGGTCATTATCTTTAAGCTTGATTGGGTGTGATGTTATTAGTAATTGGCATTAGTCTCTTTAAAATGGGACACATTTTTAATATCTGCTCTGCCAGTGCTGATCAGTAACACTGTTCACTGGTTTATGTCACAGGCTGTAATCTCAGGCAGATCACTTTGCTCCTCTAATGTTTATTGCTCTGTGTAATGTTTGTACTGTGAGAGGCTGCTTGCAAGCAATCCCATGCAAAAGGCAATTACTTTGTAAGATTAGCCAGTTGAGTTGCTGTGGCATTGTATGATTAACTATTAGCACAAATTTTGTACACAAGTACACGCTCTAAAATCCATGTAACTTATAAAATACATTTCTAACCTTTACCAAAAAAGTGCTGTGTGCTCTCTTAAATGCTTTGTGCTGTCTTCTATCTATCTGAATCTTAAAGGGAAAGTTAAACTTATGCCCGGTTTTCCCATGTTTTTGTGTCTAAGTGACTAATGGGAACAACAAGTTTTTAAAAAAGGGTGCAGTATTAGCAAGATCAGCTGCAATATAATGTTAATGGGCAATTGTTTACCAGTAATGTATATCCACTGAAAGTGCTTGTTGTTTGCCTCACACAGGCTCAGATTGTTATCATAAGTGTCTGGCAACATTATGTAAGGCATCCCTACCAAGATAGACCTACTTATTAGAGAACGATCATTTTGGCTTCACCAGAAGCAGCTGTGAAATCCCTATCGTCAAACCCACCAGAGGCCACTTAAATAAAGCTATTTTATTATTTTATCATTCCACTGTTTCAATGCTCAGCAACTTTGGTTTGGTTGAAATAAACTCTGAATTTGCCTAGTTAGAGCCTCTGTATTCACTTAAATAACTTTATTTAAATGGGGTCTGGTGGGTTTGCCAGAGGTGATTTTGGGCTGTTTCTGGTTTAACACCAAAGATGGTATGTATTTTAAAAAGGTCTTTCCTTGTAGCGATCCTTTCCATAATGTTGTCAGACACTTAAAAATAATAATCTGAGCCTGTCCATGGCAAAAATGAGCTCTTTTCGGGGACATAAATTGATGGTGTACAAATGCCCTTTCTGGTTACTTTTGGGTACAGGTTGAAAAATACAGAAGCCACCCCAAATGCTCTGAGTTGGAGGGTGGCAAGGAGATTTTGCATTCTAGGTTAGCATGTACTTCAATGTCCTGTTGTGGAAGGCTCTGCTTTGACATATAAACTGCATCCATTTGTAAATTGTAACCTTCAAATATAAACTCTTGTATATCTGAGAGAGCCAAGTGAAAGACAAGATTTGCTTTTCCTTCTTGAAGAGACTCGCGGGAAGTCCTTGGCATTGACCTCTATAGGTCAGGTCATACAACTTGGAAATGGTTGAGGTCACTGGTGGGTTGCCAGTGCATCTCACTGTTGAGAGATTTCTCACCAGTCAAGGTGTGAATAGGTTTGAAATGGCCTAAGTAGGGTTTTTGGGACAGCATTGTAAATGTTGAGTTAAGTGTATGCCTGACTATGTTGAAGAGAAAATGTGTTAATAGCTGTGAACTGTCCACCCTCCAAAGAGTGGAGAGGAGGGAGAAACAACACTGTTTAAATACGGGGATATAGGCTCTTAATTTAAGACAGTCTCTCCTGGAGAGGACTCATAGTGTTGCACTTGGTTGTACACACAAAATGAAAGAAACAGAAAAGCTACAGAGAAAAGTTCAAACTGCATTTTTTCCATCTCCAAGTAACTGAAGTGGAAGTGATTGTTGGGTTCAGAAAGTTATAAAAATTGTCAGACACTGGTTGTGATTAAGCACAGTCAACTCAAGTGGTGTCTCCTTTGTTGAGTTACAAGGGCCAGTTTAACACTGATGGCCTCTGTCACTCTTCAAACCACCAGTTTAAAGGTCCGATGTGTTGGCTTTAGAGGCATCTACTGGCAGAAATTGTTATACATATTGAAATACATTTTCATTAATGTATAATCACCTGACACTAAAAGGGTTGTGTTTTCATGAAGTTGGAATGAGCCGTTTGTATCTACATACAAAACAGGTCTTCTTCCTCAGGGTTCGCCACGTCATTTAGCAGTAGCCCAGAACAGACAAATCCAATACTAGCTATAGATAAAGCCACTAACATCTTAGCATCAGCTTACATGGTTCTCCTACATGCTTGGCACAGGAAAGTTTCAGTTCTGCAACCCCATACTAGATGACGCTAAGTCCTACAGACTGGACTTTTAAAACACTAATGACACCTTGACTTGTGATTCTAAACTTGTGTGACAAAGAACCCTCACAGTAGAAATACTCAACCTCTAAATTTAGAGACCGACAGGTGAAATAAAAGATAGCTTCATAGTCTTGACAATGATGCAAGTGCTTTGCTCTTTATCATGACACACCGCAGAGATGTATATGTAAAGAATAGGTATAATGTACTGGAATGTATTTTACAGAATTACAAAGATGTACAAAATGACAGGAAAATCACATAACTCATTTCAAAATCTTATGAGTTTTGCACAGAAACACTTAAAGGAGCAGTATACGACATTCAGAGCATATCTATGATTCAGTCTGAGCTGGGATTGTCTGCAGACGGTTCTCAACATGGAGGTGGCTCAACTGGCAGCTACCAGCTAACAGTGCTCAGAGTGTGAGCCGCACTGACAGCTACCAGTGATAAACTAGGGGGAAACATAAAGAGGTAACTTGTGTGAGTAGGAATAGGAATCAAGAACCAGTTCCAAATTGTCTGTGATATCAGGACTGTTGTTCCATGCTTATCAATTCCTTTTATTGATCCCATTTTCTGACAGCTGACTGTGTGAAATAATGACGTCAAACTCATACTCATGGAAAGAAACTTGCTAAAAAAGGAGTCATGGCGGTGAGGAGGAAACAGTCCAACAGCTTCATCTTAAAGACAGATGACAACAGTGCTGCTTGTAATGTCTGTAAGACGATCATTTCAGGCAAGGATGGAAACACCAGCAATATGCTGAAACATCTTTCTGCGCAACATGGCTTAAAATTCCAGGACTCATGTATTTGACATTTACATGAGTACCACCATCTCCCAAACTAGCAGCATGTCCCTTATAGAGCATAAATATCCTGTATAACAACATTTGCACCAGGCAGCTACACTGTGTTCAGATTCCAAGATAATAAACAGTTGTGTTGATGCTAAAAACCTGTGCTGGCCTACTTTTCTCCACACAGAAGATTGTTCAGAAATCAATAAGGGAATCAATTAAAAACAAACTGATAAGCAGAATAGAAAGTGGAAAATCTGCTAGCCTCTAGGCTAATTTATACAATGTAAAATGCCATAGGCTTGTGCTAAAAACATTAGCATGTTGTATTTGTAGGGAAAATGTGTCCAGATAATAAGTGTTTTGCATGTGAATGCTGCGAGTTATAGTGAAGCTGATTTGTGTACTTGTAATTGAAACTGTCTCCATTAAGCCATGTTTAAAGTGTGCTTTGAATCAACTTAACTTTACAGCACTTCACAGAAACCGCACTGTTGACAAATGTTTTAGAGGTGTAACTGCAGAGTGACACAGACACACCACCATACAAGTATAAATGCTCACAACAACGTAGGCCACATACGTAAGCTACGATGTAGGCTCTGCATCAAGTTGACACACAAGTATATATCCACCTTAACAAGCCAGTGGGATACACACACACAGGGAGTTACATGCTCTAACATGCATATGCTGCTGGACTGTCAAAACAAAGAACAGAAAATCTCAGATTACAACAAACAAGTGGAGCATGATTTCATTCTTTGCTCAGGATGCCATTACTATATCTTTACATAGCAAATAGTGGTTTGCTGCTATAATAATGTTCTGAATGTTGTATACAGTGACTTTAATGTGTGTATGTTCTTTGTATGAGGCGATTATTGGTAGAGCGGTTGAGAAAATGTTCATCACTGTTCATTGTAACATCAAAATTTAGGCCATGGCCAGAGTAGAGGAGTGTTCTTGATGTAGGCCTGGAAGCCTGGGTCAGACCCCCACTTCTTCATGGCCTGCTTCTCCAGGATGGGGATGCCGCTGACGTAACGCAGCAGGAACCAGACAAAGAGAGGCGATGCCACACTTAGGTACTGAGGACCTTCCATCACTGATGAGGCAGAGAGCCAGAGGCCAGACCACTGCAGGATCTCTCCAAAATAGTTTGGATGTCTGCTGTAAGCCCACAGCCCACTCTGGATGAATTTCCCCTGAAGGCACAAGAGCAAATTGGACAGTATAGTTACACTGAGTGAATGATGCATTAAGTGCACAGCATGAGGCCTGTTAACTTACAGCATTATCTGGGTCACGCTTGAAAAGCCATTTCTGCTGGTCAGCAATAGCCTCGGTAGCGAAGCCAAGGCCCCAAACAGTCCAGCCAATGTAGTCCCTCGTTCCCAGAGGCACATCTCGCTTCTCGCTGTTCAGCATGAGGGTGGGCAGGAGGGTCATAAATACCCATATGGCTGAGAGTAAGAGGACAAAATGAATCATCTTAAACCAACCTTGCCTTAATACCACCATGCACTGAATGCATTCAACGCACAGTAACCAACAGCTCCTACAGTACCTGGAATAAATGCATACTAAGCTAGGAACCTGACAGTGATTTATACATGCAACCCTTCCTTCACTTGGGTGCTGAGTTGGTCAAGGACTACAGCAATGAGAGAGGGGCGTTCACATCACTGCAAAGTACCTTGAATAGTCCAATATACAAAGAAAGTCCCTGGGCTGTCTCTGACATTGTTGAACCTGCGATCATGACCGTCCTTCAAGATCCGCATGAAGAGGAATGTCCCCAGCCTGCAGCGAGAACATGGTTAACGTCCATTCACATTAACCACAGGCATTATTCATTAACTTGACTCTTAGGTTTCACATTCATTAGTTCCTCCTCTGACCTCGCCAAGGACCCTCCATAACTCAAACTCTGCAGGTTTCAATGGAAGAGGATATAATCAGCATTCTTCTGGTGGAGTTTTATTTAACTGTGTAGCAGGGAATGTCACCTGGTGTTGAACAGCGGGGGTCAAAGCTGCCTTAACTTACCTGAGCCCCCATGCCGTCACCAACCCAGTCTGCACCTTCTGACGGACATGACTGGCTCCTCCCCAGATACGACTCAGGTGGGCAAGTAGTATAAAAGTGCCAGATCCTGGAAGAGAAAAAAAAGACAGAGACAGAGAGTGAGTGGGTGTGTTGAGACATGGGCACAGCGGATGGCTCTACCTATTGCACAGTAAGGCGTGTTCAATAAATCTTTTACCCAGGATACTGCAGACAATTGGTTCCAAAGTTCAAGGGTAAAATATCCAGGAGCTCAGCGCACGGGGAGAACCAGGAGAGGACGAGTCAAAGAGAAGTGTCAAGGTGATTCATTTGAGAAATTGTGAAAGAACTCAATCATTTGTGTCGACAGGTAAGCTGCACTGTTCTACATGTAACAAATGATTTGGTAATTGTCTCGATTTAAGCCCAAAGGCACCCCTGACTTTGTCATTGCTCGTATACTCAACTTTTTAAGCTCAGAATTTGTCACGAGTGTCAGTCACCTTATTAAATTCAGTCTAATTTCGTGAAAAGTGAGGATACTACGGCTGCAAATAAAGATTATATTAGTCATTGTTTTCATTATCTGCTAAATTGTTTGGTCGATAAGATGTCAGAGAATGTTGATCACAGTTTTCTAAAGCTCAGGGTGACCCCTTGCCATTGCTTGTTTTGTTCGACCAGTAGTTCAAAACCCAAAGAGATTCAGTCAAGAAACCGTGACTGAGTAATGTTAAGTATTTTTTGCAGGAAAAAATGCCATTAAAAAAGTTGCCGGTAAGTTTTCTGTTGACCGGCCGACAAATTGTTTCCACTCTAGAGGACACAAATAAATTACGAACCGGATCTTACATGATTAACATTATTCACGACGATAAGCCAATAACTAATATCACAGTATTTTTAGGCTACCTCCTCTGAACTACTTTAGACTAATAAAATACAAAACTACTACTACAAACTTCTGTTACAATTACGTTAAATAAAGCACTTACTGTTATACAAAGTTAAATAATGTACTGTTATAATACAGTTAAATAAATAATTGTTGTAATAAAGTTAAAAAAAGTACTGCTTTAATAAAGGAAGTTAGATGATGGCAGTTAGTGGAAATTTAAAACATTACAGTGACACTATTAAATGTGAGGATTTATTCACTGTGAGTGTGAAACAAACGAAAAAATCTCCAGATCATCTATTACTAATACTTGCAAGTGGCACTGGTGCTCCATGGTCGCAAAATGCGACTAAATGGTCGCAGTCTGGAGCCCTACAACTGAAAATACTCTTGCCTCGCCTGCTCACACTATCAGTGTGTGTGGTATATCATGTTTGTGTCAGTGCCTTTAAAAATGATGTGACAATATATCTTATGTTCGTGATATCGCCAACTCCTGTCTAAATCATGCTCAGGCAGTTTGAACTCGAGATGAATTGTTTTTTTTTTTGTCAATGCAAAAGTGTGTCCAGGTAGCAGCAGTTACTCGTGGGGACACTGGCTGTGCCCATTCTTGATTGGGCCCCCTATATAGTTTAAAAACGGGGCCCCAAGATCTCTCAGCACGCCCCTGCTGACACAGGACCATCAAGTTAAGCTGATTGGAACTCCTTAAGATGAAGGAGGAGCTCTGCTGTTTCACAACAAAGCTTTAGATAACAGGTTTTTATAACGATGAGTAAGTGCACAGCAAAAACGCCTATTTAATTAAATTACAACTCATATCTAAATTATGGTTGAATGAGGGCTGTTTCTTCTCCTTTAAATGTGTTTCGCTTTTCGGTTAAGTCGAGTTTACACCAATTCAATTACTCTGCAGAACAAGTCACGCTGCAAAACCAGTCTGCACATGGCCTTACGTCAACACTCACAAAGGGAAATGTTCGCCAGTTTAGTTCATTACCTGCCAAATCATAAAACTTCTCGGTCCTGAAGGCAGCAGCCAGAGCCCAGCCGGCCCACTGGATACCCAGGTCGGTGACGGCACATTTGACCAGCGTGCTCCCCATGATTAGGTCCTGCAGGTCGGCCAGCAGCGCAGGAAACTGATAGTTTATCATAGAGCCACTCCTCCGACAAAAACAGACATATAAACACTCTGGTTAAAGTTCACCGCTGCCATTCTACTGATGGGAGTGGCCTGTTCGCGGGGAACTCTGGGTAGTGTAGTTATCAGAGGATTAGTGCTGCTCCCCCTCTACAGCTGAGATTCAGGAAGCACAGGTCATACAGGGGCAGAGGTTTCATTTTCTTCTTCTTAATACTTCTACTTAGTAGTGGAGGAAGTATTCACAGCTTTTATTAAATATTAATATATTTTGTACCATACTTTAAAAATACTCCATTACAAGTAAAAGTCCTGCATTGAAATGAACTTGAATAAAGGTGTTGGAACTCAACTGCAAAAAATAGACCCTGTGAGTGCCATAGCATTAAATATGATGTTATTAAATTATTCTTATTGAAGCATCCATGTGTGAATAGCATTCTACTGTTGTAGTTTGTGAGGTGGTGATCAGGTAATGTATGTATCATGTAATGCAACATCATTTGTGAGATTATTACATGTTTTGTCTGTAAAATCTTGATCTGGCAAATAACAGTAACCAGTATTGGTTAGTAACTAGTTACTGTAATGGAGTTACATTACTAAAATACAAAATAAACATAATTATAATCAGTTAGTTACTTTAAAAAAAATTATAAACTATACAAAAAAGATATTTTTGGTAGATATATGGATGAGGAAAGGTTGTGTTCGGGGAGTGAATATTAATTTTGTAACACTGGGTGGTACTTGGACTGTAAATAAACTGGGTTTATTACTTATTTATTAATTGGGTGGTAAATAGACTGGGGATAGTCGTATATTAGTTGTAATTAAATTTGAATATTTGTGGAAATAATATATGAGTTAAAAGAAGAAATGTAAGAAAGGGGTAGGGACATATACATTTTACTCATACCTACTCTTTTTTGGATGCTCTTATCTTTGTCTTGTTTGTTTTTTAGTTTTATATTTTGGTTCGAAATAAAGTCATTCATTCATTCATTCATTCAAATGTAATTAAACTACATTTGCTAATAAAAATGTTGGTGATTTCAAAAGGCTGACATCCAAATATATTATTTTTTGGTAAAAACAACACAACTAACTAACTAAACATTTGTTTGAAAAGTAGTCAAAAAGCAATGAAATGTAATCAGTTACATTACTTTGATGAAGTAATTAAAATAGTTGCACTACTTATTACATTTTGAGCAAGGTAACTAGTAATCTGTAACCTTTTACATTTCAAAATCAACCTTCCTTACACTAACAGTAACTACAGCTATTAAATAAATGAAGTACAGTGTTTCCCCCTGACTTGTAGTGGAGTAGTTGTAGCATAAAGGTGTATAAAATGTCCAAAGTAAAGTTCAAGTACCTCAAATTTATAAATAAAAAGTAATGAATGTACATTTTAGAGGGAAACATTTTACAGCTATAGTTAGTTTGGCTACTTTACAAATGTATTTTTGAACAAAACATAAGAAATGTAAGCCTTAACATATTCAACCACACAGTAATGTAGATGGTGGTGAACTGAATTTCACCTCCACAACAATAAAATGCTTCTTACACACATATATGCAGGAATGATTAAAAGCAAAATATGTAGCCTAAAACTTAACTCTGACAGGAGCCATTCTGCTGCACAAAAAACTTTCTGGAAAATCAACTTATACTTGAGTTTGAATGTAGGAGTTTTACCTGTAATGCAGTATTTTTATAGTGTGGTGCACTAGCGCTTGAGTAAATGACCTGAATACATTTTCCATCACTGCTGATAGGCTTCTAGAGGCCCAGCAACATGAAGACTTTTTTACTACTTTGCTCACTGAGGTGAACATAAAGAGGTTATGAAGATGTGCTTCACTTTTCCTGTTTTTGCCACCTCATCTAATATCATTACATTTAAATACTCTCATAAATACTCCTATGAAAAATAAGAGTCTTGAGTTACAACTGCACAAAGACAGGCTAAAAGGTGAGAAAACAGATTAAGATCCTGAAGGATTGAATAAATAAAATGAAAAATTAAGGAAATTACAGAGTGACAACAGAAAAAAATAGATATAATTATAGAATATATTAAATATAGTTAAATAAATATTATATTACATTCAGTAAAGTATATAGTGTATACACTATGCACAGTTTAAGTTATGTACACATAGACTACACAGCAATGATGCAGTGCTATGAAATATCCTTGATCTATCTATAGTATAGATAGTATATATAGTATATATATATACAAACTCGCAGACACAGAGCAGTTGTGTTGTACATTAAATATTAACATTTCTTCTCTGTTTCCCTTCATCATCAGGAATAAACAGAGTTTAGACAAAAAATGGCCGAGAGCACGAGTCCAAAGGGCAGCTCTGGTGACTTTGCTAAAAAAGTCCAAAGACAGCTGAGCAGAAGCAAAGAAAAGGTAATAGTATGCAAGTTTTTGTTTCCCAGATAACAAGAGAAAGAACGTATTTAAGTGGCTGTTGCTTTGAGGTATTTGCTTTTTCTGCAGGTACTGCAAAAGCTGGGGAAGACAGTGGAGAGCAAAGACGACCAGTTTCGAACATTGTCTCCAGCAGTTTAATGACCAGCAGGTAATTATCCCACTGCTTTGGGAGAATATAATACATATGGAGTTACATTACTACGTGAGTCTCAGTTAAAGGGACAGATCACCCCAAAATCAAACACACATATTTTTCCTTTTATGTGCAGTGCTGTTTATCAGTCTAGATTGTTTTGGTGTGAGGTGCTGAGTATTGGAGATATCGGCCACAGAGATGTCTGCCTTCTTGTCAATATAATGGAACTAGATGACACTCGACTTGTGGTGCATGAAGCACTGAAAAAATACATTTGAGAAACTCAACAGCAATGTCTCTTTCAAGAAATCATGACCTGGTTGCTCAAGATAATCCACAGATCCTGTTGTGAGCAGTTTCATGTAGGAACTATTTCTTTCTGCCAAACTACATCCACCAACCGTACCACCACATAGAGGGAAGCGTGTATCAACTCAGGAACTGCCCTTTCTTCCGATGGCCAAAAATTCCTAAGCCCCGTTAGTCAGAAAAATGCCCCAGTGGACTGAAAGCCCTATTGTCTGACAGCTATTATCCCATTATTACGAAGTCCCAACAACAGCTCAAACACAGCTGAAATTTACTGTGGGGAGTGAGTATTTTCAGAAAAATTGGACTTTGGAGCAGTGGGGGTTTGTTTTTGGGATAACAGGCTGTTGTAGAAATGGGTTTTCGGCCCAAAGAGACATTTTTCGAATGAAAGGTGCTTTGGAATTTTGGGCCATCAGAACAATGGCATGGCACCCACCTACTCATGAATGAAATGCTGAGACCACTGAGCTAGCTAATGTTACAGTTCAGCCAAGGAGGACGCCATTAATGTTTACATCTCATGCTGTCATGACAATAAACCTCTCATCCATGAGTAGATGCGCACTTCCTTCTGTGTGTGAAGAAAATAGTTGACACTACTCAAAACGAGTTCTATGGATTATCTTGAGTGACAGAGTCATTATTTGCTGTTAAGGTTTTCAAATTTTTTTGGCGCCTTGAGCACTACAAGCCAAGTGCCATCTAGTTCCATTGTACTGGAGAGTATGCAGACATCTCTACCGCTGATATCTCAAACATTCGGCAACTCACACCTAAAACAATCTAGACTGATAAATAGAACTGCAGGTAAGAGGAACAATATGTATTTTTGTTTTGGGGGTGAACTGTTCCTTTAAACCTAAACATTTCCACCGCTGTCTCCACTGTGCATGCAAACACTGGGATAATTTATTGACTTTACTCAGAGAATCAAACACCATTGAAGTCATAAATCTAAAAGACAAACAATCATGCAAACCCTTTGTCTATTTGCAGACTGATGGGAACCGGATATACAAGGATCTGAGGAACTACATTAATGCAGTGAGAGGTGAAAATGCTTTTTGTACATAGATGTTGCAGAGCTGTAGATTTGTGTCCTCTGCAGGCCTCACATAGACGATTCTGCTTGTTTCAGACATGCGTGAAGCTTCGAGGCGCCTTTCCCAGTCTCTGTTTGATGCTTATGAAACTGACTGGGCTGGAGAGGAAGATTTAGGAGCCATTGTAGAGGTCTGTATGAACATCAGTGATAACATAAAACCCAGAGCAGCTCCTGATCTACTACTGCACATTCGTGTTTTACAAGTGCAAAAGCAGCAGGATTGCCAGGGGAACAAAACGCCTTCTCTCTTCTTCTCTTCATACATAATTAATGCAATATTTATGCTGCGCCTTTTAATAAGGGAGAGGACCTCCTGTGGAATGACTTCGAGGTGAAGCTATTAGACCAGGCCGTACGCACCATGGAGTCCTACGTGAGCCAATTCCCAGATGTCAGGGTAAGACAAGAGGAAGCAAGTTCGCAAGTAAACAGAAGTGAGACAGACAAAAAGGCCTGAGAGTAAACACACAAAACCCCAGAAACACACACAAGCAGCTCAGACATGCACACACGCATAATATATCTGGGTCTTCTCAATCTGCAGGATAAAGTAGCCAAGAGGGGGAGAAAACTGGTGGACTACGACTCTTCCCTTCACCACCTGGAGGCACTGCAGACTGCTAAGAAGAGGGATGATGTCAAGATAAACAAGGTTACTAATAATGACATGCACATCTCTTTTGTACTAATGTATTTCAACCTTTATTTGCTTAAAAATATATTTTGAAATGAATTCACTCTGCAGGCAGAGGAGGAGATGAATGCTGCCAAAAGTGTCTACGAAGGCATCAACACTGAGTTAAAAGAGGAGCTGCCTGTGCTCTATGAAAGGTCTGAATATTTCCTATTATCATATGAGATGTGAGGGTGAACATGTTTTTAACATTTTGATATTTCTTCCTTCTCAGCCGTATTGGATGCCTGGTGACAGTCTTCTCAGCTGTGTCAAGTTTACGAGACATCTTCTACAAGGAAATGAGCACGGTATGTTTCTTTAAAGTCAGTTGGCACACAATATTCATTCTTATAAAGTTGGTTTTTTTACCAGCTCTTTTTTTCTTTCAGCTTAACCTTGATCTACAGAATGTGATAAAGGAGCTGCAGGCTCAGCATCCAGACAAAGTGTTTGCTCTGAAGGGAATGCAAAGGTGTGTTTTTCTTCTTATCTTAAAACATTTAGTTTTAATAGTCGGAAGTTTGGGGGGGATAGTTTGCAACAAAACGGTATCATCTACAGGGCTTGGGCGGTATCTATTTTGTCACACCTTCATGACATTTTACTAGTGCAGGGTTTATGACAACACATTCTCACTCCGACCTCATCACAGATATTGACATTTGGTCATGGACCTTCCACATCCAGGTACGATGTGCAAGGTACCCTGTGTGTGTTGGTTGTTGATGTTCTGGGATGCCATGTCAAGTCCTGCCTGTTACATGCATTGTCTAGTCGGTGTTTGCTGGACCCATCCACCACTCAGCCTACTGGGACCTTCACTGCCTTAACATTCGTCCCTGTCCCACTGTGTTTCCCCCTGACCCCGCTGAGTGCCATTAAACTACAACAGTGACTGGCTGCATATCATGCCAACATTATAGAACGGCTTTTTTCATCAGTGCCTGACGCTGCAAGTCACTGCCCAAGCGCTGGATTTCGACAACTTCGGAGTGAGACCGGGTTGTTTATATAGGTAATTATCACGTGGCAACCTCCTGGGCTGAAGCCAATGCGGAAGTGCTAAAAATTGCAGTTCTTTGAATGGTCACTTGAGGCTGGCTCCAGAAGCCAGTCAGTCCTCATAGATCATAATCCTGTGACTTGCAGTCACCACCTTTCTCACCTGGCCTGTTCCACTAGTGGAGACTGACCCCTGGTGGTGTGTGCTGTGCACTACATCACCTCAATACAGCATCTCTGTATCTGTTTAATACAGCGAGGAGCATCTGTATTTCTTACAGTATTAGAAAGAACATAACTTCAGAATTTCTAAATACCACGGTGAACTGCAGTCTCAGCTTTCCCATTGGCTTTCAGTCTGACAAAGATAAAGCCTCTGGGGGCAAGGGCCAATATTTCGGATATCAGCCAGTGGATATCCAGGCCAAGACTTCCTCTTCTATGTGCTGCTCATTTAAGCTAATCACTACGAACATTTTCATCCATGACATTTTTTCTAAAAAGCTAACTTTCATCATAGCCGAGGGGTTCCCAGGTTGCACTTCAGCCAGTGTGTCCCACCTCTTCTCATGGACTGTTTACCTGCGATTCAAACATGATTTGTCAATACTACTCAGACAAACAAACTTAAGACAAAAACCAGATATTATCCAATATTAAAATCTTGTCCCATCGCCTACAGATACTATATACATGTACAGAATCTGTTTATAGAGATTACTGTACTACAATACCTTGATACCACCCAAGCCTAATTTATGGGGTTGTTTTTTGCAGCTACAAAAAGCCTTTTTGCCATTATTCCATGTTTTATTGTCAAAGAGTTTCACTTTGGGTCCAAAGCTGCGATATTTACTATATTACTTGTTAAATTTTCCACACTGATGATGCCTTGGACGCTGTATATCTCACAGACAAAATGCTCTCCAGTGAACATTTATTATGGGATGAATATATCTCCATTTGGCTTTAGAAGTAAAAAATTTTCCTTGCTTTTTATCTGATATTACTCTTGCAAAAATATGTCAGGTATGGCTCCCTCAAGAGACGAACCCTGATGTCCCCTAAGGCCTGGAAAACCAGCTTCTCTGATTTCCACAAGAGCTACAGTCCTAGACCTAGCCAGAGGTTTAGCTTCAGGTCCCCGGACAAACCTCGCCATGGCACTCTGTCCAGAGAGAGCAGCACCCTCGCAGTCACCCCACAGCCTTCTCTTCCTGAGGACCCCGTCTCCGAGTCCAGGGCCCTGGATGCAGGATCAAGCCACAGTGAGACCCCCAGTTCTCCTGCACAAGAAGATGGTGCAGCTGGAAACGAGCTGAACTCAGGAGAACGAAGCAATCAAGAGGAAGAGGAGAAGGGCAGGAAAGAAGAGGAGTCTGAGCCTAAGCCTCCTGCAGAATCTGATAATAAGGGAGACGGTGAGAAAGCTCCACCGAGTGACAGCAGCTCTGAACTGAACAACTCCTGTGATTCAGAGAGCTTGGAGCTTCAGCTGTCTGCAGCAGACGACGGCCCGCTGCACATCGAAGAGGACGAACTCGACACTCCTAAACCAAACGGGCTGGAGAATGGCGAAGTTTCTGGGTTGAAGTCTGACACTAAGGACCTGGGCATTCCTCACAAGGTTTGTCATTTGATTAGCTGAGGAATTTGTGATGCACATCTCCTCTATGTATACACTATTGTTTTCTGTCACGACTCTCCTATTAAACTTGACTTGTCTTTGTGTCCTATTTAGGATGCTTCGGCAGAAAAACAGGCATCTCCAGACTCAAAAAGCACAGATGTTTAACGCATTAAAACTTTAGGTTTGTGTGTTTTTTATGCATGTAATCTGTCACACACGATCAATACTCTCATTCCCTTCTGTCTTGTTTCTGTATTTGACTGAGCTTTTTATAAATCTGTGTCTGCCATGTGTTGATTTAAACAGAGAAGCACAGGAGAGATTGACATCAACAGCTGCACAAGAGAAAAAATGTGGAGACAGCCGCACTGAAGTGTCCAACTGTGGAGTCATGAATAATGGACTGTGCATTGACATGTTGGTGTCAGCTTTCATATTTATCTTTTATTGAAATCAATGCAAAGTATTGGTAAAGTCATATTTTTGTAACAGCCTTAAGTATCCCTTTAAAAGTATAGATACGTGACAGGAGGACTGGACATTATCCCACAGATTTCATTACATTCTGCATCAAACATTTTTAAATCAGAGTAGTTTTTATATGTGTATGCACGTAATGAAATGCACTTGCAGGTTTACATTATAAGAAAACTTTCCTTACTGACTGCAGTATGGTCACCGTGTGCAGTCATTTCCCATTTTAGTTTGAATTAAATGTAAGTATGTTTGATCTTTTTCACTCACAAACTGGAACATGTTAATTACTGTAGACGTACACTGTGATGATAAAACATTGTGTCATTATAACCAATGATCACTTTTTTGTATCACATTTATGCAAATTCTTGAGTATGCATGTATAGATATACAGAAATTATTATGAAATGTGTACACAATAAATCTCTCTATCTTGTTTTGTTTAATTTAAAATAAGGTGTTAACAGCTGTGGTTTCTTCTCTGCCAGTGGAGGTTTTAAAATGACAGGGACAAAAAATCGAGGTCTCACTCGGCCCAGATTTCAGAGCTGACTTCATCTTGAACCCAACATGACTTACATTAATGGAGAAGCTGAGAGATATCACTTCCTGCTTTGAAAGTCATTAATGTAAAACATTTCAAAAGTTATTGGGACCAAATGTCTACATTAAAGAAACATAGCTGAATTCCGGTGTTAAAATCTGGGGAATAGTCTGGCTATGAGGGCGTCAGTTTTTACTGGAGTATGGAGTTTAAAAAGGGAAAGGTGGCTCATTTATTATGAGAAACAGACGTTATGTGAACTTCCTGAAGTGTGTTGTGGTCAGTTGAACCCAATGACTCTCACTTCCTGAACTGTAACAACAAGAATTTTATTATGGTCACAATCAGGACACAGAAACCACTTACTGATTTCTCTGATAGGTGCTTCGGAAATATGAACTCAAATGTGACACTGATACCTCTTTTCCACCAAATGAGCACCAGTTCTTGAACCAGTTTGGTTCAGGCATCTTGGAACCTTGGTGCTATCGAGTAATCCAGCTTGCATTTTCACCAGTTTTAAGCTTAATCATTGTAATCAAGCTTACTGGTCCATCCACGTCCCATCCCTCGCCTGTGGTCATGAGCTCTGGGTAGTAACTGAAAGAATGAGATTGCGGATACAAGAGGCTGAAATTTGTTTCCTCTGTAGAGTGGCTGGGCTCAGCCTTAGAGATAGGGTAAGAAGCTTGGACTTCAGAGGGATCCCGGAGTAGAGCCACTGCTCCTTCACGTCAAAAAGGGTCAGTTGAGGGAGTTCGGGTATCTGATCAGGATGCCTCCTAGTGGCTCCTGTTAGAGGTGTTTCAGGCACGTCCCATGGGTAGGAGGCCCTGGGGTAGACTCAGAACATGCTGGAGGAATTACATATCTCATCTGGCCTGGGAATGCCTTGGGGTCCCCCAGGAGGAGCTGGAAAGTGTTGCTAGGGAGAGGAACATCTGGAGTGCTTTGCTTGGCCTGCTGCCCCTGCGACCTGGCCCCGGATATGCGGATGAAAATGGATGGATGGATTGCAATCGAGAATGTGTCATCAACAGATGGTGTTACATAATGCACAACGGAAGTAAACAGTAATGGCAATGGCAGTAATGGCTAGTTGCTATAACTACCTGCAAACTTTGTTCTGTTATTACAGATATTTGTTTCTATCCAAAAATAAGCAAATAATAATAAAAAAATGTAGAAGACTATTACCTGCAAAACTCTTTCTTTCCAAGCTGTATATGACCCTGACGTCATCTCTGTTTCCACTTCAGGCCAAGGAAAACCTGCACTTTATTATTTCTGGCTGGGAACCAACTTTTTAGGTTCCCAACCGATTTATTTATTGGTGGAAATCCTCAGAGCCGTTCAAACTTAGGTTAGGGGACAGAAACAGAACCTGTTCCATGTTGGTGGAAAAGGGGTATGAGTGTGTGACCAAGCTGATCTAGAGGAAGTACAGACTACATACATTTTCTGTGACAGCATTCAAGCTAATGTTTTGCAGGTTAAGCTCTGAACTCTTTCAAATCCTTTTTTAGACTGTGAAGTCATCTGGATGATTATTCCCCCAATGACATGAACTCTGGTGTTGCTGCTCTGTCTGAGAGACACACTACTTGTGTAACAGAGGGTGGGTGGACTTGGAAATATTTTGTTGTTGTTGTTTATAAAAAAAAAAGGAGGACAACTGATTTGTGTGTTTTGACCAGGCAACAAATTCTTGCATCATCTCAACTTATGTCCAGCTGAATATAACTAACTAACTTTGTGAATTCTTCAAAAATGATTACTCCATTAATTTTACTCTCATGCATACTTACTTGATGACAAGAGTTTACTCATCTTTAGGGAGTATCCTTCTGCCTGTGGAAACACCTTTAGTGTCTCCTGTGGCTCTGTCAGTAATCTTTGTGTCAACTTTGAGAAAATAACCCTGATGATGTCACCTCAGCTTTGGCTAAGGGTTTGACAAACATAGTTGTGTCCCATGCAGGAAGGATGTCGGGTGTGCCCCAAAATCTGAGCAGGCAAAGGGCTGGTTTGAGCTGGTCTGACATGGAAAACAAAACACCACATGCCCACACAGCACTGTTAACAATAAACACATATTTCATGTGGCTCATTGTGAAAAAAAAGGCCACCACATTGTCTATGCTAACACTTAAAAGCTGTGACAATATGAAAACTGGAACAGCCAAATGGAGTGCAGCAAATAAAAGATGCTACCAAGTTGCCAGAGTGGATAGTCAAGACAAGAAAATTATTCTTTTTACAACAATTCTATTTTCTTGTTTATTATTACTTTTCTAAATATATGCATCTATTTCTGTTTTTTCTTTTACATTTTTATTTATTTCTTTATTTAAGTATTTATTTATTGTTATCACCGTGTTTTGTTGACCTACTTTATGACATTTTACGGACCAAAACATTAATTTATAAGTCAGTTAATTTATGATGACAATAATTAATTTGTATCCCTACTGTAGAGTAGACTTTCAAAACTACAAAATTAGCTAAATTATTACTATTTATATCTAATTTATTGTCTTGTTAATTATTATTTTCTTTAATATATTTATCTCTTTTGGTTTTAAAGAAAATCGTTTTCCTTTTAATTTTTCATTTTATTTATTTATCATTTATTTTTTAATTGTTGAATTAGTTATGCATTTATTTATCATCATGTTATGTTTTACTGTTTTCATATTATACAGACCAAAGCAATAAGTGAAAAATCAATAGGCAAATCAATTTGTAATGAAAATTAATTAATTGTATTAATTAATAACTTCATTGAAAATTAATTTGTATCCTTACTGTAGAGTTAAGAGTCAAAATAATGAAATAATAATAATAATAATAATTTGATTAATTAATAATTTTATTTTTTATGACTCAACTGTCTTCTTGTTTATTGTTATTTTTATGAATACATGTATCTATCTTTTTTATTATTTGCTTTTCCCTTGGATTTTTATTTTTTTCCATTTATTTATTTATTTATGTATTCTTTTTTATTTTTATTTTTTCAATCACACTGTGGGGGTATTGATCTTTTTTTATGTAGCATAAGTTGCCGTTATGTTTTCTTGTATAGCATTTGTCTTCCTTCAAACCAAAATCAATGAATTTACTATAAAAACAAAACACAAAAAAATCTAACTTGCCTTTAAATATAACATTTCTTGCTAGCTTGCTAGCTAACACGTCTTCCACTTCTCTCCTGTGTCACATATTTAACCTCTGTAGTGACACATGTTGCTGATAGACGATCTTTGACACCGACACAGGGGAGGAAAGGGAGGGGCGGAAATCGAGAGCGTGAGCTGCGTGACTCATGAGCGTTGGGAGAAAAGTATCGCTACTTACTGTATTTCACAGACGCAGAGTTTCAGACACCACAGCAGACTCACACACAGATTACATTTCAAACCTAGCGAGTTTCCCAGTTAGCGAGCGAGCGTTAGTTTTCCCCACCTTAAACTCAACTTTAACGGTCAAACAGTCGGGTTGAAGCGGTCAGTTTGGTGAGAGAGTGTCTCGCTGCGCCCAGGTAAGATCTCACACAGCAGCTGTGATGAACAATGACTGACTGTGAGTGTTTGAGAGTTGTGAAGACTTCACCTGGAAATGTCGTTTAGACTGAGCTGTTTGCCTCGGGATGACTCTCTGCTTTAGGTCAGCCAAGTTAACTTTAACTTTAAGTTAACTAAAGGTTAAGCAGAGACAAAGAAAGTGTGTCGGTAACAATGGTGGAAAAGGTGTTGACCT
Source organism: Cephalopholis sonnerati (assembly GCA_019142605.1). Taxonomy (NCBI): domain Eukaryota; kingdom Metazoa; phylum Chordata; class Actinopteri; order Perciformes; family Serranidae; genus Cephalopholis; species Cephalopholis sonnerati. The sequence continues at coordinate 8,149,909 of JAGQAX010000011.1, read as the reverse complement.
TTGTTTCCACGTGAGTTAAATTAAAATGCCCAACTTGAACATGGTGAGACAGTGTGACTGCGGAAATGTCATCGTGGTTGTTTATTTGTTTGTGTGTGTTTCTTACAGGTATCCAGTGAGTTAACTAACTAACCATGAACAGTAAGTTCACCTTTAACCAGCTTTAACTAAGTGCTTATGTGTTGCATTGCAGATGCCTTTGTTAGTCTTTTTGGCACAGCCATGACACATTTGACTATTGTTGGTATTTCATCAACAGAATAATTTGTGTTGTATTCAGAGAAGTAAAAAGTTTAGGTACTTGTCGGCTACTTTACCAATTTTTTTAATCCTAATGCTGCTTTATACTTCCACTTGACACCGTTAGTGCTGCAATGATTAGTCAATTGATCGATTAGTTGATAAATAACATTGATCTGCAACTATTTTCATACAGGATTCATTGTCATTAAGTCGTTTTTATATAAAATTACATACATTCAATGCTTCCATGTTCTCAAATACAGTAATTTGCTGTGAAGAACCTTTTACATTATAGTAAACTACTAGTTTTGGGAGTTTGGACTGTTGCTTGAAGAATACAAGACACTGATGCAGTCAACTTGTGCTCTAGGACATTGAAATGGCAATTGATAATATTAAAAATAAAGTTTTATTAATGTCACCAGCTGTCTAATCACAGTGGAGAAGGGGCAGGACAAATGCTACCAAAACCAGCCGTCACAGAGGACAAATACAAGTGCTGAACAGCAATTGCTGTTGTCAGCTGGGAAAAGAAACACTCTGGGGGACACAAGGCCTTATTAAAGTTACACCGAAGGTTGTCCAACCAATGAGAATTTGGTCGGACAAGAGCATATTGACCAAACAAATGACAAGAAGGTGACAGCCCTGTGGCACAGAGCGCATTATCTGTGCGTTCCAATAGCCATACTATATGCCAGAAGAAGATTTAGTATGTATACATACATTGCAAAGTAACAACAGCAGGGTTGATCTTTGTCTCTGGAGAACTCTGTGAGTGGCGTTTGTTTTATCTCCAAGGTAACGGATAAATAAGCAAGAGGGTCAAAGTTCAGGGCATAAAGTTATGAAGAAGTAGTTTGTCCCGATTGTGAGCATACTGCATGCAACAGTGTGTACTGTTAAAGGGCAGCTGCAAAACACTTTCATTAAGGTTTTCAAAAGGAAAAAAACAACACCAGGGTTGGGCAGACACAGTCCACAGTGCCACACAGTTTACATCAGTGTGCCGAACAAACAAAAGGAGACATAACCCTGAGGCGATGACAGTGATACCTTTTATGATACAACAGCCCTTCCCCCCCAACCCCCACCCATCCTCCTCTCCCCTCCTATTTCTTCCTTCACACAGCAACATCCATGGAATTAGATTTTACTTTTTGGTTGAAGAAAGGTATTTGCACATCCAACTGTCAGATGCAGGTGCGTTGGAAAATCTTTGAACAGAACATTTGTTCTTCTAGTTTTCTAGGTTTATTCCTATGTTTCCCTTGTTCCTTTCTTTCATGTGTGGGATATATGGTGACATATGGTGCACAGGCTGTTGTCAGTTAGTGAAAAATACGCCCACAGCTGATTAATTCCCATACACCTGTGCACACCTATGAAATGGGCGGGGCAGTTTTAGTTAGCTCAAAGTTGGAAATAAACACTCTGGAAGAAGGTCCAGTAGGACCAGAACGTTAGTGTTACCAATAAACTGTGACGCTGAGAAAGAGGAGTGTGCAGGATTTTTGTTCAGAGACTCAAGATTTTACTTTTTTTTGTTTTTGAGAGCTGATGTTGTTTGGGTGTTATGAAAATGAGACAAAAAGGGTCCTCAGGTCGTATAACTTTTTTTTTCTGAACCACTGGCAGAGAAGCGCAGCATCTCTAATTTTAGGCAGGACATTACATCTTGAAGGCATTTGCCAGATGCTGCGTTGAGTGGGATTGTATATTACCTGCAGTAGATGTCAGTCAGCACAACCCCAGTTTGAAGAAGCAGGCTGGAGTCTGACACAGAAGCTACTGTTGTGGAGGGGTCAGCAATGAAGCGTATTTTAGCCACCTAAAAAAAATCTATATTCATTTAATTGTACGCTATATTGAGAGAATTTTCACTGCTTCACCTTAATGTCAGACAGTGATTTCAAACGGGAAAAAGAAGCTGTTATATAGTTCTCTCCAAAGCCAGACTCCATTAAGAATAACAGTGATTTAACATTGCTGATCACAGGAGCTGCTGCTCTACCACTGCCTCCAACAGTTATTTTGTTTGTGTTATTGTGTGACTTTGGTGTTTGGTGATTCACTGAAGTTACACAATAACACAAACAGACTAACAGATCGAAGCAGCAGTAGACCAGCAGCTCCTGTGTTCAGTGAGCTAAAATTACTGTTTTTGTCAATGGAGTCTGGTGGCTTTGACGAGAGCATAGATAAAGATGATGATAATAATCATAATAATAATAATAATAATAATAATAATAGTCTTTATTATAAAGTGCTTTTAAAAACAGAGTTACGAAGTGCTCTACATGTCAGTGATTAAAACAGACAAGACATAAAAAAAACCTTTTAAAAGAACTGATAAAAACACTTCAGTATATAAAAACTGAGGAAATAAAAGTCTATGAACTTAGAACTCAAGTAAAATCAGGAAAGGCTCTCCAATTAAAGTATGTTTTAAGAAGGGACTTAAAAGAGATCACTGACTTGGCCGACCTGATTTCCTCGGGCAGACTGGTAGGCTCTATCCCCTCTAGTTTTCAGCCAGGCATTTGGAACAGGCAAAAGACCTCCGCCCGAGGACCTCAAAGTACACTCTGGTGTGTATAGTAGTAGGAGGTCAGAGATATGGTAAAGGGGCTAAAACTAGAGTGATGTGACCACGTCTCTTGGTTCTGGTTAAAAGCCTGGTTCTGGTTAGATGGGCAACTGAGGCCGTTAACAGCTTTCCTGTCAGAACAGCCTGTCTGAGGGAACGGTTAAGTAGTAAAACTAATCTCCATATACTGTACAATTAAATTGATATTGATTTTTTTTAGGCGGCTAAAACAGTTTTTCTTGCTCACCCCTCCCCAGCAGTATAGTGCTTAGCTTACGTGTCAGACTCTAGCCTGCTTTCCCAAACTGGGTGTGTGCCGACTGACATCTACTATATGTAATATACTGACCATGGATAAGTAGTTCAAAGAATCCGAACTCTTCCTGTAAGGACTTGGGACTTAACTCAGGACTAGCTGTCCTGACTTGAGACTTGAGTTTTTCTCAGTTACTCATTAGGTCTGTAAAACATCAGAAAACAGTCAATGAGCCCAAGGTGACGTTATAAAATGTTTTGTGTTGTTAAACCAACAGTCCAAACCCCAAAATATCCAATTTAGAGTAATTTATGACAAATAAAAGCAGGAAATTCTCACTTTTAAGAGCCTCCAACCAAAGAAAGTTTGGCATTATTGCTTAAAAAATGACTTCAGACAGCAGCCTTTTAATTTTCTGTCCAATGTTTAATTGACCTTTGTTCCTGATGATACTTTTGTACCTCTTCTTCTGTAAAATTGTAAATGCAGGGCTTGTAAAGGAGTGTTTTGTAGTGTGTTATTGCTGTGTTCACCAAATTAAATGCTCTCAGTACTTCAACCACTGGTGCGTTCTCTGATTAAGCTGTTGCATCACAGAGGATTCTGAAATAAATAAGAGGTTGACAGGTTTGTTTCAGCACCGGCCCTTAATAATCAGATTACTGTGTCACAACACTTAATATTCCCTCCTCAGCCAGCAGCTATGCAGTTACACAACTCGCTCCTAGCAGACTGTGTGCTGAAGATAGAGCCCTGTGAAATTTTTAACACAGTTTTTTATCTTCCAGTTTCAGATATGTCGCCTGCGACAACGCTCTCCACATATATAAACACAAATGTGACAGAGGGTGAGTACACTGTGTGTTTTCTCTTGTGTATGTTGTGAATGTACTCACTTGGCTTCAAATCTCTGAGCTGCAGCCAACAAGTATCCTGATATCATAACCTTCCAGTTTGTGCTGTTTTATCAACACATGTCACGCTTGTGTTTTGTTCAGCATCAGATATGGGGCCTTTAACACCGCTTCCCACACAAGCAGACACCACCATGATTCAGGGTAACTCCTACAGTTTTTTTTGTTGTTGGTTTTTATGTTTTCTATTACTGGCACACAAACCAGTCTCCTGCTGGACCCACACAGCTGTGAGACATGGCACAATTTACTTCCTCTCCCGCACAGTAGAACAATCCATGACCTTTTTACCTCGTCTTTTACCAGCCACCAGTGGTTAAAAAATACTTTTTTTCTCCCTCAGTGGTAACAACAGCAGCCCCCGCTGGAACAAACTCCACAGTCATAGCAGGTAACTGTTGGCACTTTACCCTGAGCTTTTTCTCATCATAATGTCTCAAAACTGCATCTAAAAAAAATATTTTCCCCTTTTTTTCCAGTGGTTATTGTTCTCATCCTGCTGACGATAGCTGCTTTGGGCTTCCTGCTGTACCGGTATCTCTGCCACAACAAAGGGGACTACAGGACGACAGGGGAGCCGGCTCCAGGGGAGGACCCCGATGAGGAGTACAATAACCAGGCTGCGAGTGAAAAGAAGGAATACTTCATATGAAGAAGGAGAAGACTTAACAGGGAGTCAAAGAAGAAAGAAAAGGGACTCTACTTGATGCATCTGTGTTTTGAAGGAAGGCCGCTGCCTTCTGCACACTGGGCAGAAAAATGTTCAAGATTTTTGTTGTTAAAAACGCAGAAGCGCACAAGCAAATGCCAAAGATAAGATTATTATATTAAGAGTGAAAATTGATGGATGAGAACAGATGACAGACAACAGGTGTGTGTTCAGATTAGCAGAGCTAGGCATGAAACAGGTGGTGGGATTGTAGTATGTCACAGTTACATGATCAGTAAATACTCAGCAACAATCAAAATGTAAGACGAGCTCGTCTGCCGCACTATTTATCAGCAATGTTTCTGTTTTTCTCTGTAGTATCTTTGGTTTCATTCAGCCATACTGTATTTTTCCCCTGGCACAGACATGTTGTGGGACAGTTACTTTTATATTGCTTTTAAAGTTAAAGTTTTTCTATGCAATTCTTTTATAAGCTAGTTAAAAACAATGTCCTCTGTTTGAATACAGGACAGCCTAAACTTTATTTGTTGTATTTGATTGTGTTGTATCTGGTTTTGTTTTGTATAATTCCTTGCCACACATGGTTACTGATGACTTCCCTATTTGAGATAAATAAGGAAGGCAATAAAACTTGTTTTGGACTAGTGCCATGATACAGTGTGACAGCCTGCAGTGATTTTACTGTATTTCAAAATAGGCATTGGCATAAGCCAACAATCTGACTTTAAAGTGATGATCAGTGCACTAAGAATTCAAATTTTAGAGAGAACACAGCACATTACACAGAGTTTGTTAGATACACCTAACCACATCCAATATCATCCCCTATAATGCAACACAAAATCCCACTGTTATGAAGGTTATGATTAGTTTTTGTTGACAGTGTTTGAGAGTCAACTGCCTGACAAAATAACAGTATGATCAATCACAATCTGTATAATGCATTCACAGGCTTCCTGCAGCAGAAGGCAAGTTAGATTTAATATTTGTAAAGGATTGTGTAGGATTTAGAGACATCTAGTGGTGGGCATTACAGAGTGCAACCCGCTGAAATGTATCCCATGAGCTAAGCGTTGAACCCCTGTTATGATTCTGTAAGTGTCCGTTGTTAAGGAGGTTTTTACCAGCAGCCGAATTAGCCGCAGATGTCTCTTCCTCTCCAAAACAAATAGACTAGGGGTCTCATTTATAAACATTGTGTAGGATCCATGCTATTTGAGTGCACAAATAGTAAACAATTTCTACAATCAGGCTTCCACCTCACAATCTGCGTCACTAATTTCCTGTCTCCAAGGTGTTCATAAGCATGGGTCAAAGTTTCATCCATCAAGTCTGTTTTTATAGCATATCATATATCGCAACTTTTGCATGGGAAGTGGCATACGCCTTTCTAAGGCCTCGCTTTATGTGCGCGCAGTGTTTGAATAGGTAAAACAACACTGAATAAAGCAGTTTCATGTTGCAAATCACTGTTTCTCTGAAACCGTTCCAGACAGGCCACTACCCCAGCACCTGCCAATGTGTGCTCACCTTTTTTCTCTGATAACTTCCTCTGATAACTAACAGGGACTGGGTACACAAAACACCCGAAGTTTTCCCCTTAAGTATGTCATTTAAGGCTTAATTTCTTCTTAGCTGAGGGACTTACACAGTTGCACAGAATCCCTGAAAAGGTTTCCTTAGTTGAGGAAAAACATGAACTCATTAACTGCATTGAAAGCGGTAATAGTCTCCATGGAGATTGTTTGTTTGCTTGGACTCACACTTGTGAGGCCTGTTATCGTCTCACAAAGTGGACTTATAGTTAGTGGAAAAATGGCAGAGGAAAAGAAGACAAGAAAACCATATTGGTCAGAGGAGGAAAAGATTACACCTCTGGAGGAATACAATCATAGAAAGCACAAACTACAAAGTCAATTTGATCCCCGAGTACCAGAAAACAAAACAATCGTAGGAAGAAATTACAACAAAAACTAATTCAGTCAAATATAAAGTGTAAAATCAAAAGTGTATCCATCTGGTTCTCCTGGTCACAGAACACTCTGCTCGGGGTGTGTTAGTTTTTTTCATTTATCACCATAAACTCAGTCATGTTGCAGTTAAATTAAAGTCAGAGGTACCTTAAGTTTTTTTTTTTTTTACCCTTGCTTTGGTTGCCAAGGTGTCTTGTGCAATGGTCTCGGGATTCCTTAAGCATAAGACCAAGACAAGGAGGAAACCATGAATACTAAGTGAACATTTCAAGTTAACCTTCAGGAGAAGACTAACAGGTGTTTCATGCAACTGATTGTATTATGAGGAAACCTTAACTAGGACTTAAAGGAAAATCTTAATCTCAGGTGTTTTGTGCAACTGGTCCCAGATGTTAAGGAGTGAATTATCTGCAGAGGTCTCTTCCTCCAAAACGAATGGACCCCATGATTTAAAACTGTAGTAACACTGAATAAAGCAGTTTCATGCTAAAATGAGTAGTTTTTTCCAGCGTTGTTTGGCTTGATGCAGAGGGGCTGCTAACAAAGGAGGTGAAAAAAAGCAAATGGCCCTATTTAAAATCAGTGTTTGGTTTGTCCGGTCTTGGCTACGGTAGAAACGTGGCGCTGCAGCATGGCGATTTGCGTGAATAAGGACCTGCTCCCTGTGTAGACATAAATGGCCCATTCTAAGGTAACAAAAAAAGATTTTTTTTCAGGTGTTATACACTAAAGAAAGCACTTATTATTCAATTTTTTGCTATCATATCCCCCTAAATCCTACAAACTGGACCTTTAATGATCTGCAAGAACTCTTATTCGAATACAGGTCAAACCACAGCTTCAAATGGTTGCCACGGACGTGAATCAAAGCCTGTCTGATGCAGTGTCAACAAAAAAACTGTATTTAAAAGCTTAAAAAATGTGATTTATTGTAGGCTGTGGGGTAGAACTGCTATGGACGCAATAAACTGGCCAAAAACCAAAACCAATAACTGAATTTCATGCGTTTGCGTATGCTGTCGAAGTAGGTTGATTTGAAAACTATGTCAATATGGAAAGTTAAGGAACTATTAATGTACTGTGTTGTTTTACTTTACAGTTAATATTAATTATCTGATGTGCATAAACTAATAACGGTACAGTTAACATTTTGCCTTCAACAACAGTCCTGTTTTAATGTGTATCTGTACATGTTATGTGACTCATTGTTTTTCAAATGTGCTGGTAGTCCTTTTCCTTAAAAAGACAAATTCACAGCTTTAATTTGATGAAGCACATTGACAGTAAGGAACAAAACATCTACTGGGAACAAACCTTCTCAGGTTTAGGGGAGGCTCGTGGGTACGCATAGAACCCATTTTCATTCAGATATCTTGTGTTGAGAGTCTAAGGGACCCCTTTGAAAATGGCCATGCCAGTTGCTCCCCAAAATGTAGCCTCTGGAGTGTTATTTTGCCCCCTTTCTGGCAAGCTATATCAATATGGTTGGTGCCAATGGATGCCTTAAGTTGTCTAGTGTAGTAGCTTGCTATGGTCTCTAAAAGACTTCCGTTTCTCCATCGGGGGCGCAGCCATTGATTTGGAGACACTGATTACACCTCAGACTCTGTGTAATGGTTGGTGATTTTGACAAAAATACAGATCCATATTTGACTCAGTACCTTTTATACCAAAGTGACAACATTTAGGTTACTTATTCTTTCACACAGTATGTATACTTAGTTAGGGTGGGTGATAATTACATATGATGACAAAAAGTCTTTAGTGATACTGGTATGAAAGCAAAGCGAGTAGAAGCATATGCTCAAACAATCAAAGATGTTATCTCAGGGAATAAAAACCTGCCCTGTTCTCATACATTATATGAGCAAATAAAACAAACATGCAGCATTTCAAATTTCCAAAATAACCTTTATTCTAAACTTACATTTTAAATTTTAAGTTTAGTATAAAAAAGTTAAGTGCACCTAAGATCTTTTTTCAAAGTATTCCATCTTTGACACTCATCTCCTTTAGTAATCTTAAAAGATAGAACGTGTACCAAAGTCTATCACATCACTTTAGTACATACATCTATTTTACAAAATATTGTAAAGAGAATCCCTGAACTATAAATGTCCATAATCCTTCAACAAAGAGTAATCCATTTGCTGGCTGTGGTTGGCATAGCATCTACTGGTCAGCTGTAGTTTACAGTACTTCATATTGCTGGGACAAAGCCACCATTATGCTGCTTTACAAACAATCAGAGCAGAGATGGAAAAGAAGAAAATAAAAAACATGATTGAATCATATTTTTTTTGAAAGTTTTAATAGCTGTGGCCTCTGCAACGACAGCGTGAGTGAGAATAAATGAACATTGAGCCATTTTAAAAACACTCGAGTTGACACGTCAGTCACGTCTGGTGTTGTCGCTTTGTGTGTGAGCTGCTGACAGGAGTCCATTAGATGAATGAAGCACGTTTCCAGACAGCTGGTCTCTCTGACTTAACACTGAAAATCACTACATGTTGGCTTGACAGCGACAGCATTTGTTTCCTGTTGGCCACAGCTGTTAAAACTTGATATGATGTGTCGGATACCCAGTGACACAACTGACGCTACCAGACACCAAAATGAAGAATATCTACAAATATACGGTATCCATACTGACTTAGTTTGAGATACCTTCTTTAAGTTTCAAGATAACACATTATGTAAAGATTCTAAAGTTTATTAGCAGCACAAAAATGTCTTGAAAATGAACAATTATGCTGACAGTGATATAGCCTCATTACAAAGGTTTGCATACACTTTCAGGCTACTAAACACGACACATCTTGACGTTCAAATGGACTTGATGAATCTAAAAATGCTCAAAAACCCCACACTGTCTTTATAAAGTCATGAAAACAGAATTTAAAAAAGAAAAAAGGAGAGTAGCCCCTTGTCTGCAACCTCTCAGATTTGCTTTGCAGTGCATCTCAGATAAAAAGTATTTAATCACATTTTTTTTTTTTTTTACATAGCAAAGGTGCAAAAGCATGCAACGACTTAAAGATGCGATTAACCCATGTAAAGTGACACCGACACGTTAACTAACAACTGCAGTCATGTCAGACTGAAGGTCAGGTACCAACAATCTCATACCTGCTCATTCGATGATATGTTTGCTTTTAAATTGTGACGTTTAAAATTTCAAGTCACAACCAAACATAAGTGCATTGTAGACCAAATCTTTGGTACAACCAGCTCATTGGTTATACTAACAAATGTATTATTAGCCTAACTACTCATGTAAATGTGGAAAAAAAGTCATGAAGGAAGAAAAAGAAACACTGAAATATTAAAGTCTCCTCAACCTTTTTAAAACATTGACTAATGCTATCACAAAGATGACATTTTTCTACGGTGAATAAATACTTTAAAAACTGTTTTGACGATACCAAATTATACTGTGTGAAAAGAGAAACAGTGGAGGGTAGTTCTTAAAGGCTGTACAATAAAACATTTAGTGTAAAAACTCTGGGTATCCGACTGTGAAACAAAAACAGGAGACAAAAAAAAAAAAAAAGCTAAAATGTTACACCAACCACCCCTTCCCGTTCAACTTACTATTTGGATTTATTTTAAATTTCTTTCCTTTAAGTTTACTGAAGTTAATTTGCTTTAAATTAGGGCTATCCCCAGTGCTCTTTGGCACTTGACTATGTTCATCTACAAATTGCCCAACAAGGTACAGTAAACCACTTTGGATATTGCATGAAATCTTTTCTTTAATTATTTGCTTCAGTTTAATTTATTTAATTTACACGCGATTTTAATGTAACAATCTGTCAGATAGACTGTGCAACAAATTTGCTGTGATAGTTTGGATACTGTGCAAAAGACAAGACGATTCTAGCTAAACGCATCCGAGATGCTTCTTCTTTTTTTTTTTGTATAGTTGAGATGTAATTTCTCATGATCATCATATTTACATGGAACTATTACACATATATTAATTTAACTACACTAAAAGTTTTCAAAAAAAGACAAATGGAAATTCATTTTTTTGCGCTTTAACTGCAACTTTGTAACTGCATTTCACTTTCACCATAAAGCAGCTAAACTATATAATGCGGGTCTGATATTTCAATATTTCATTTACATAGCTTTTACAGGTATACAAGAACATCTCAATGTAATTTGTGAACCATTTCGATCAAAGGAGACCAGGTCTCTTGAACAAATACAGATGCCTGAAAGAGGTCCACCTGGAATGACCAAAGCGGTTAGACCCAATGGAGAATTATGGAATGAATTCTACAACATTAAAAATTTGCATTTGTCCTCTCCAGGCAGTGGCATTCATTGTTTGATCTCTAGGTCAGAAGTGGAGTACTGTACCTTTCACGAGGGCTCTAAAATATTACATTCCGTTAGGTGATATCAGTATTGTGGCATGGCCAAGCAGCCTGAAGAGGGAGGCGTATGGGATGGGGGAAGAACTGGGGCATCGTTTGGGACGGGGGCACGGTTTAGGCATGAAGGAGGAGTTGAAAAGTTGCTGTTACCAGATGGTATAACCTCCACCGGATCCACCCAGGAAGAAGTTATTCTTGCGCTGTGCCATTACAACATTGGCACCCTGCATGGCAGCCAGCTGAGCTGCATTGGGGGGATGTCCAGGAGGTGGGGGCTAGAGAAGGTGAGAAACAAGCACAAACATTAGTGGAGAGCTGATCAGCTTTGGATTTGTATATTCTGTCCTCCAGATGTACAGAGCATCTCGGTAACATCCAATAATTCTGGCTCCTTTAAATAATTGAACTACGTGGATACTCACTGGGATTGAAACACTGGTGCCTCCTGTGAAGCGTGCACCAGTGTCAAAGCCACCATCCACCATCACTGTTGAACCAGGGGGGTAAACAGGTCCCATGGGGTAGTAAGCCATGGGAACATTCTGGCCCATTTGCCCAACAGTCATATGTGGCTGCATGGGCATAAACATCTGAGCACCAGGGTAGTGAGAAGACATCTGTGCCACCTGACTGGGCACCTGATGTGGAAGCACATATCTGGGCTGGTATATCTGCAGATAGAGAAGTGAAAACAACCGATTAGAACCGCTCACTGAGAGTATTGTAATGTAACATATAAATGTAACAGTTACCTCAGAATATGCAGGTGGTGTGTCTGTGTAAGGAGGTGCCTGAGGAGACATTTGCATAGCAGGAGGGTATACAGGTGCAGAGCTCTGCTGAGGGTACACAGCCTGCTGTGGATATGAACCTGCAGAACAACATTTTACTTTAAGCGTTTAGTCCTCACAGTGACTGACACAGAAATCTCAAGTGACGGTGTTTTCATGGCACTGTGCTGTGGAATTATGACAACACTTAACAAGAATTTTATAACGCTTCTTGGAAACAACAGAATGTTCTCTGTCACAAAATACCTGACAAGACAAAGATGTCATGTTTGCGGTCAGGATCAAGCAAATAATACCATATTTTCAGCAGTAATTAAACATATCTTAATATTCAAACATGTGCAGCAGAGAAATTTAGCAAATACAGCTTTGCTTGTAGGCTGAAAGGTAGTGTCAATTCCAGTGATAGAGAGAGCCTATAAGAAAAACTTATTTCATACACTAAGACATAAAGAGCCATGTAAAATTTTCTTCCAATGGTTTTTATAAATCCTACAACATAAAAATGTGAACTAAGTATAAAAAATACAGTTGCAGTTGTTTTTATTTTCAGGACCAGGGTTAAAGTTAAGGTAACAAAACGTCAAAAACATGCATCAAAACAAAGATGACACATCTAAATAGAGTTGCTTTAGTCAATCATTTGATTAACGGTAGTCATCTGACATAAAATTAAGTCTAATAATCAAAAGGTAGTGAAAGGTGATGTCAATTCCAGTTAAAGGGCCCTCTTCCAATGGTTCCTATAAATTCTAAATAAAACTGTGAACTAAATATAAAAAATACAGTTCAAGTTGTTTTTTTGGGGGGGGGGTTGAAAGCTAACGAAACGTCAAAAACAAACAAAAACATGCACTGAAACAAAGACAACACATCTGAGCAGAGCTGCTTTAGTCAAATATTTGAGTAACGTCAGACATCTGACAGAAAATTAGGTCTGATAATCAACTGATCTTTTAAGTAAATTATTTCTAAAGCATAAACAGTAACTATCTCTAGTTTCACTTCTCCAAAAGTGGGTATTTTGTGGTTGTCTTAGCATTCCTATCAGGCTAAACAGGTCTTTGAATGCATCACGATGGACTCTGAAAACTAGCAACGAGCAATGTGTGCTGGAATTAGCTAGACAAAGCAATTATTCGAGGAAATAATAGATTAATCGATAAGGTAAAACAATTGTCTAGTCGCAGGCCTACATGTAAAGTGTATGGGCGCTTCAGAATCTGGTAGCAGCAAAATATCTGAGTATGTTTAAATAAGGTGCACATATAACCGAGAACAAGCATATGTTGTACATGTAGACACACTTATACATATGCTGTATGTGCTAAATCACAATGGAAATTAAAATTAGGAATACACGTTTAAATTCCTATGCATGTAAACCCAAACAGTGAAACCCTGTCAGCTCTGCCTTTAAACTCTGCCTGTATTGAGTGATGCTAGCTAACTGAAAATATGTGACCTGGCCACTAATGCTATGGTGATATAAGGTGACAGAACATGTAGGCGTTCATATGTAACAGCTATGATATTTTTTTTTACACTAAACTAGCTGCGAGAGATCAACGTGTGTGCTACACAGTTAACCAGAAAGCGTCAGTTTATTGTCATGTAACGTTACGTAGCTAAACGTGAAGTCCGCTTCAGATGGCCATAACGACAGCTCTTCATCTCTACTTATACCGTCAGCGTCTTAAAACCGACAGCTGACTAATTACCCAGACGAGGTCTGGAGAAATACCTTTGTTGTTCATTGTTCTGGGCTGATCCGGAGGCTGAGGAATATCAGATTAAACGGAGCTCTGCGTATCTTGTCACGGCCTTATAACAGGTTACGGCTTCACAATCATTCACTTCCTTGTTTTTCAGCTTCTTGTTGTTGTGGAAGTGGTGACGTCAGCCGTTGTCAGTCGTGTGCTGCGACGCACTCCGTGCTGGTTTACGCCAGTTAATGTATAACCGCATGTTTTACCAACATACACTACATTAGAACATGAGTTACTCAAAAACTGAATAGAGATTTTAAAAAATGTATCTATAGACATATAAGACATCTTTTTTTTTTTTTTTTTTTTTTTAATAAAATGAAAATCTCACCAAGAGGGAGATCATTTTTGGAGCTCACATATGTGACATTGAATGGCAGAGGGCTTTGCTCCTTCAAATTCTGTATTTCTAACAAGATTAGATTTTAAACATGTGCACCCTTTTAACGTATTGGTGTCGAGATGTGCTGATGAACAATGTACATTTTGCAACAGTGAACCTGAGACATTGGCTGATTTGTTTTATAGTTGTTCACATTCTTTTCAGTTGTGCACAGGTTTGGGAACATATGATTATATACATACTGGTCTCTCTGTAAAGTTCGATGTTTTTTATTTGGAAGCAATGGTAATTAATTGAATTCTATGATAAACCTCATGATCCTGCAAGGTAAAGTTCATATACACATATTTAAATGCGCAAAAATCACCACCATATTTAAAAAAAAAAATTAATGAAGTCGTTTAAACATGTAAATAACAAGAAACTACATCGACTACACATCATTATAACCTTTTATTTTGTAATTTGTCTACTATTTGATTTTAAATGCTGTCTCTCTGTTCGTTTGTTTGTTTTTTTCTTTTGTTATTGGTGAATTTCATTCTGTCACTTTGCCTCTGTCAATTTCTGTAATGTCTGACTTTGTATAAATCACTGTTGTCAATAAAGTTTGGGGTAAACAAAAACTCGTACTCGGTGTTTAACCTGCGCGCGCCCCCTACAGTTAGAAATGGAGAGGAGTTCAAGAGTGACTGAAGGTGAACTTTTGACTTAACAGACAAAATATTTTGTATTTTTTTTCTATGGAATAAGAAATAAAAGCTAAATATACAGCGGATGAGATGAAGATGTGTTTACTGTCAGAATATGAGCTGAAATAAAATACAAATAATAATAAAACAAACCAAAACGAAACAAAATGACATGAAATAAGATTAAATGAAATGAAATGAAATTAATTTGGCCACAACAAAATGGAAACACACCAGGACAAAGCTGAACAAAAGATTGCCTTTTTATTTAATCAAGTTGAATCAAATCGAACCAAATTAAAGATGAACTTAATATTTACATCGTTGAGTGTGAAAGTTATCAGTGTCAGTAGGTGTGTGCGTGTGTGAGTTTCACCAGTGGAAAATGTGTGTGGGTGTTTTTAAGGTGCATAAAGGCAAAACAAATAGCTAAAGAAACATGGCCAAACCACAGAGGGACAGGGAGATGCAGCAGCAAAGTGGAGGTTCAGCCAGGGACGGAGCTCCCAGCTGCCCACAGGCTTAAATAACCTGGAACGCTCTCAGGTGTTCCCAGTTGCCCTAACTATCGTCTGAAAACAGAGCACACAGACGGGTAAATCAACAGCACAGACATGACACCCTAGGGTCATCACAATAGCAGTAGCCAGCTGTAATTGCAGCATTACAGCAGCCAGACGACACATGAATGATAACACAAACATACATGAAGGGACACAGAAAGAGGTAAATAAGAAAACTGAATAATAAAAGTACAATAATAAACTGATTAGCAACTGAACTTGACATACAAACTATCACCACACCCAGTATTCTGTACATGGTTAGTTCTAGTCTACGCTATTCTACATTGTTTTGTATTGTATTGATTATTCTGTACTGTATTGTACTGATATTAATATTTCACAACAGGCCTTTGACACAGCAGACATTTTGACTTGCCATGGAAGAGCACAGGTGTTACTAATAACATAAATGATGAGTCTATTATATCCAGCTTTCCCAGTAAGCCATGTCAGCGTGACAGCGAGCCAGCATGCACAATAGCAGGACCCTGAAACTGAAGCAACGGAATGTAACCCAGATATCATTCATTTTTATTTTATATGTGAGCTTTTAGTACTGTGAACAATTAATTGTATTTGCAGAGGGCTTGGTAAAAAAAACCCCTAAAGTTTAGCTTGAAACACTTTCAGAGGGATTTAAGATATAATAGACCCTTTTCTTGAAGATATTTTGAAATGTCACAGAAGGAAAAGCACAGGTGTAAATGATGAAATTAACGAGGGCTGATATTGTGCATGCTGTAAATGGAGCCATCGATGTTGCGATTGTAACAGCTGTGCTTTTCCTGCTCTAAGTGAAAATGTCTGCTGTTAAAAAAGGCCTGTTTAAAGTCTGACACACTTCTTCCATTTGCAGTTCCACTTCCATCTTATGTATAACAATTATGCTTAAATGCCATCCTCCATGCTCACACTCAGAGTGGAGACCATCTGACCTTTCCTCACATTTTATGCACAATTTTGAAATTAACAGCATGTTAATGGCTCTTTTGTTATTTTTCTCCCTCCATACTGTTTTTAGTTATTGCTGATATAAAAAAAACATTGTTGAAAAGAAAGTTCAGAGCATGATGGTTTATGCTAGGTATTGTCATTGGTGTGTTAATTTATAGTTTGCACCATTAGTGAGTTGGCTGTCCCACTTCATGATGCCCGCTGTTTGATGTTAATTTATTACATATTAATAAAAATCTCTAGTGTTCAGGCTTTCAACTTATTCTTTGTGAGGTAGAAGTATTCACAATATTG
Organism: Cephalopholis sonnerati; assembly: GCA_019142605.1. Classification (NCBI taxonomy): domain Eukaryota; kingdom Metazoa; phylum Chordata; class Actinopteri; order Perciformes; family Serranidae; genus Cephalopholis; species Cephalopholis sonnerati. The sequence goes on along the minus strand of JAGQAX010000011.1, from coordinate 8,133,469 downwards.
TTCTTAAAAGGTTGACTGACTTTTGCTTGCTGTCATGCACACTTACATGTGCCCAACCCTCATGGATTTGCAGGACACCATTATAATAGTGCTGAAGTAACAATCTAAAGTACATGTAATTTAACTACTCAGTCCAGAAACAAAATACTCTGCCTTCTCTCCCAGGCCTGGCAAAGAATTGCAGCCACAAAAAAGGTTCACCTTCTGAAACAAAACTAAAAATTTTCATGATCATTCAAGAAATCAACATAGATAGACGCCATTTTACTGAAAAGTACATTCCTTATGTCTGCATATACAGGACAGTAAACAGGAAGTGAACCTCATTCTCAACTTCACTCAAATTAAACAATAAACAAATTCCTCCTCCGGGGTGGCGTTAAACCTTCAGTCTCTAAGGCCAATGATAACGTTCCTGAGCACAACTGTGCACACAGGGATCTTTGTCTTTTGTTTAGAATATACTTCACATAAGGTTCCACAGTGTAGCTGTTCTTTATGAGGCAGTAAGTTCATAGTTGTTATTTATACCATATGTCAACAGACCATTTTTCTCTAAACACATAAAACATTTCACTCCTATTCTCCTGAATATCACAATGTAACCTGTTCTGAAAAAGACATGATAAGTTGTTCAAATAAAATAATGATTTTAACTCATTAGCCCGCACATGACAGTGGGAGATGTCCCAATTAAAAATCTTTTTAGTGAGTCTTTGATCCGCCATCTTCACAAGTCTACTCCAAAGCTGAAGCATTTGAGATTCATGCCTGATGTTTGGAGAAGACTGTATCAAGAATACAATATTTATTCTGTTGCTTTGCATCTTTTTGCTGTTTTATCTATATGGTTGCAATCTGGCCACAATGATGAGCAGTTTTCTTAAGATTCTTAATCCTGTCAGAAATTGAGCACTACTGTGACACTACTACACAGGCATAGTAAAATTGTTACTTAGGCAGATGGAGGCTATTGGATAGGGCTATGTCATTCAGCTTTCAATAAACAAAGCAAATAATAGCAGGTCATATAGGTGCAAATGATGTCCTCTCAATAGTGCAAACAAATAACAGTTCTGCAGACACAATAAGAGCAGTTTTTCATAGAAGTATGTAAGTGTTTGTCATTCAAAGACACTATAAGTTCAACAAAGGGCAGTTTTAGCAAACTGTTCATGCACCAGCACAGTGTTTTATCTATTACTCCTCTGTGTCAATGCTTTATCCTCCTTAGCTCTTATTGCGGTGCGGCCCCTTTAAGAGCACCATGGCACCTCGCAAGTCGAGGCAGACATTTTTCAATGCAAGATTTTTCCTTGCATAAATTATGTTCATGACGTAGTGCAAAAAGGCCAATTTTGTGGCAATTTTGTCCGACTTTACAGCTCAAATAGGATCTTGTGAGACACCTCAAGGATTTTTGATTATCTGAACTGTTGCAGAAAGGGCATCGTCATTAAATATTAAGAGAGAGGAGATCCTAACATTGCAACCCTCCTTATCAATGCAAATACCTCTTTTGTGTGCAGTCACAGCGCCTGTCTGGGAGCTGAGATGAATTTTTAATTATGTGTGACTGAAACAAACTGTGACACGGACCTTTATAAAAGCGGGGGATTACAGAAAATAAGCTGCATTTACGCGGTAAGTTGAATATAATAACCGGAGTCTATTCGAGCCTGCTGCTCGCGCATAGCAGCGAAATGGCGAAAGGAAATGAGTTTTGGTTAATATGCAATGTTCGTAATTAGCATAATTTATATATTTATGATAAAGAGAGGGAAATACATAATATTCGGTCTCTAGGCACGGGTCGAGATGATTTCTGTCGCCTGTACTTGGTGGTTAGTGCTTGTCTTCAAAAGTGGCCGACGCGGCGAGACTTTTATTGGGCAGGATGGGGGTGGGGAGCTCATCAACACCCGCTGAAGTTTTGACAGATCCTCATTTCTAACTGGGCATTGCAGCAGGAAATGCACCATCTTTAATCTTTGTATGATCTGGGATTAAGATGTAACTACTTCATGTCCACGATCAGCGTGTTTCATTACGTTTTCTGCAGCTGAAGTGCAACACAGCATGGCCTGTTTATAGGCCCCTCCAAATAGTCTGGTCCTGCAATGACAGAAATAGCCATGAATAAAAAACAGTCCTCTGCATGTGGGTCTGCTTAAACCAGCCCTAAAGTGCGGATACTATGGGCTAACAGGGGTCCCCATCATGAAACTAAATACTTCTAATATGCCTACAAAACATTAGAAGGAGTAGATGAAGTAATCAGGCATTAAATCAAGAGGATACATCTTTTTAATGAATGTTTGTTTATCCAGAATGTCAGGAAAGCAGTGACTGTGGTGGTGCAGCCAGCCATGAACTCCCAGGATCTCCCTGCCAAAGATGCCCCACTTACTGTCAATGAGCAGGTAACACTCACCTGTCTGTTACAGCCCCATGAACAGCCTTCTCTTCCCACTAAAACCACTCTGAGCTGAGCCTGATAACTTATGTTGTGTTCAGGTTCTTTGCTGCTGTTTGCTCCCTCCATGTGCCAACATACCATGTCATAAGGGAATGATTAACTTCCACAGAAGTTCATTTAAATCAGAACCCACTTTTATGTTTTATCACCAAATAATACTTGCTGCTTTATGCTTGTGAGGGCCTTTAAACTGCCATGCTTAATAATTACTTGTGTTTTCTCTATCTAGTAACATTCTGTGTAGTCTGCAAACAAAAGCAATGCTCTTCACGGATGCACAGAGGGGAGCTTGAAGAAAGCATTGCTTGAGCTGCTTGTTGGCTGATGCCCTTATCATTGTTTTTGTGTACTCATGCTCTTTTTGTTTGTGTCTCTTTTTTGTGTGTGTGTGTGTGTGTGTTGTTTCGTTTTGGGTCATTGAGTCCTAACATGTGCTCGGCTTCTCTGTTCTCCTTAGCCATTCACTGTCTGACTGCAGAAGTCTTTTTTCAGCCATTTAAATCCTGCACTTTGAAATTCCCTGCCAAAGACAACCAGGTATGCATCCTCCTCTCTCTTCCTGCATTGTCTCTGCACCTTGTCCACCAGCCCAGGTTGTCTCTCTGCCTCTTCTCTAGGTCTTTCATTATTGCATACCATGTATCATCTGCGAAGGCAAAATCAGATTTATTACATGCAGTTAAAGGAACAGTGTGTAAGATTTAGCAGCATCTAGTGGTGAGGATTGCAGATTGCAACCAGCTGAAACGTCTCCTGTGTGCCAAGCAGCGTTGGGCTCGTTACTTTAAATATTTAATGTATTACTCATGACTCTTTTTAAAAGTAAAAACATTACTTATTACTCACTACTCCTCATATTACTTTTCTGTTACACCCTATAAAATTAGTAATTGCGTATTTCCCCAAAATTCAGTTAGATAGATAGATCCTTTATTGTCATTGTATGTTATACAACAAAACCTTGTTGGAGCAATCCATTTAGCAGCATTTAAATGTTACAAATGCACCAAAACACACTCGCTCATAGCACCATTCTGATGGTCACATACACATACACATCTATAGATGTGTACCTGTGTGTGAATGTCCGGGTAATGGCCGATAAGTGTAGCTAAGGCTAGATATTTCTTCAGTTGCTTGTGACCCGTATTTTCCCAAGGCTCTGCCTGAAAGACGGTGAGTTACTTGTGGAGCAACATTTCATCCACACCATATCTAACCACAAGCTTCATTAGTTCTTTGTAGCTTAAGCTGTCTACAATTAAAATCCAGTTTTGGTTGTTTAGCCATTGTAGAACTACAGCTGATGTCTGCGGCCGCGAAAGGGCCCGCCTTTGGTAGGGTGTATTTCCTGGAGCTTCAGGTTGTTGTGCTGTCAGTCATAGTAGCTGAGGTGTTTCAGACTTGAGGTTTGAGAACATGATTTTCACTGTGGAAAGACTTTTAGTTCTCCTACCTCAGCAACAGTGTTCTTGTCATCTTTGCTCCCGACACAATCAAAGTAATGGAAATATTTCCAGCTGCTAAGGTGTTTCCAACTAGCTTGCTGCTTTGTGACATGCCTGTGCAGTTCAACGATTACAAAAATGAGTCTGCTGATGTGATGTTGTATTTCAAGTCTGTGGTGATGTGATAACAAAAGTAACGTTGTAATGAGTTGTTTGGTTTGGAGTAACTATAATGTAATTACAGAAATTTTATTAGTGATTAGTTACACTACACGTTACTGGAAAAAGTAATAAGTAGTATTATTATAACACGTTACTAGGAAAGCATTACTGCCCAACAGAGGTGCCAAGCATGCAGGAAGTCTTGGTTAGGATTCCTACGGGAGCCAAATTGTCTCTTCCACTGCAAAACAAAGGAACCTGATTATTTCAACCAGTTAAAATACTGAGTAAAGCTTTTCACGATGAAAGAATCTGTGTTTCTCAGATGCTGTTTGACTTGTTGCAGATGGACTGTTAGCCCAGGACCTGCTGAAGTGTCCTCACATTTTTTTGCTGATACCTTAAGATCCAGATATTCAGGAGAATTTTACCGGGAACTGAATTATCCACAGAGTTCTCCTCCTCTCTGAATAAAGAAGTTTGTTGAGAAGGAGCTGCTAACTACAGTGGCTGATGCGAGAACATGAATGGCCCTGTCTAGAGCCAGTGTTTGGTTTGTTCATTCTGGACTACTGTAAAAACATATGCAACATAGCGGACTCCACAGACGTGGACCAAAACATCCCCCTAAATCCTACACACTGGACCTTTAATGGCTAAATTGATAAAGTACAGGAATACTAAATTTAGTTTTTGGTTATTTTTGTGACCCTTGAGTTTCTAGATCAAGTTAGACTTTTTCTGTATTGAAATGTTTTATTTACCTCAGTTGTTCCACAAACTAACAACACAATTATAACCAATTTATCTACTATAAAATTCTAATGGAACCCTGAACAAAAGGAGTGAAACAGAGCAGGCAGCTTCTTGTGCATATGAATTATTTCAGCTTTTACTCCTAACTTTTGTGCAGGTCATTGTGATGTCTGGCCATGAAACTATTCGTGTGCTAGAGGTAGAGGTTGACGCGTCTCTGCCATCATCAGTACCTGATGGGAAGAGTGAAGTCAAAGCTGAGGAGGGAGCGGCTCGACCTGCAGAGCAACCTGAGGCTGGCAACACACAGGATGGCCCCGGTGTGCCCCAGAGCACAGGCGGAGGAGGTAAATCACGGTTACATTAGATTGTGATTGATAGTAGATGACTCATTATTCATACGTACATGACACAAGTTGTACTGAAATGTTAATAACAGCTGTGAAAACCGCTTCAAATGTCAGTGAGAGTCAACCCTGTCTGTGCTCCTGCAGTGCTGGGTGAGCAGCAGGTGGTATCTGTCGAGGCTCCTGCCCCTGCTGTCCAAACACTGACTCCTGCTGCTCCTGTCAGTTTGTCCCTGTCGCAGCCCCAGGCCACCATGCCCATCACTGTACAAGGCTGTCCACAGGTAGGACCACGAATTAACACACTGAGTACATTTTCAATACTAATCCTAAAGAAGTATTTCACTGCTGGAAAGATGATCTTTTATAAAACTAGGCTGACACAGATACTTCAGAAGTGGGTGCTACATGACCAGAGAAACAGAAGAAAAGGGCATTGGCATTTGCTTTTACTCAGGAGGTAGAAAACCTACAACTACCACTACAACTCCCTCAATCTGCTTCCATACTTATTGTGTCCGCAGGTGGCCATGGATATATAAAGAGACCTGGATACAGCATAGAAGGCACGACCCTGTTCATTCCATAGATGTACAATAGCAACTAGATATCGGACCCCAAGATGGCTCCCATTCATTCCAGTAGAGTTGCTCAACAAGTGTATATGTCACAATAAGTTTTCAGATTCTGGGTTTACTCCCACAGTATGTGGCCCACTGAATATGCACTTTCGTGTTTCTCCTGCTGGCCCCGTCTGCAAATTCCACAGATTTTTCAACCGCTTTTCTTGGCTTGAGGAAAGTTTTACAAATGTTAAACCTGCATGGATCAAAAAATCATAACAGAAAAAGTAATAATTGACCTTGTTAACAGTTTGAGGTGTCTTCGAGTTGCTCAAAAGTAGCTCAGTGGTGCATGATGCCAAAATGGCGCAACTGTGACGTATACATTTTTCTGATGATCTGGGGATTGTTGGTCATTGGTTCCACACTGTGCAGTCCACAGAACAGGCGCCCCAGAGAAATTCTGCCAGCTGAGCAGCCGCGCACTCCATTAACTTGAATGGGGATGATATGATTCATGTGTGGGGCTCTTCTAGACTTCTCAAATGTTATCAGACCGAATGGATTAAAGTCTGATAGTGTAACGAGTCATTTTTAGGGGGTTGTGATGCTCAAAAAAATGTATCCACTGATTTATACATGCTGAAAAGTCTTTTTGGGCCAGAGTGAATCCATCACGTAATGCCTTGTAGTCCCCCCAAAACTTTTCCCCATTGACTTAAATTGTGAAAGAGACATCTGTGTCACAACACACGAGGAATGAAAGGTTTGACTATTGAGATTTGATCCATTCATTGTGATAATATTAAGAAACAATGGAAGAGCCACACTTTACTCCCATTCAAGTTAGTAGAGGGCTAAACTGGAAGTTAGCTTTTCAGCCGGTCGAAGTCTTGAGTGCACTTGCTCTATGGGTCCAAGAATTCGGAAGATCCAGGTCATTTTAGATCCAGGAAGTCGAAGTTTTTGGCTTCATACACCACTGACAACTTTTATAGGAATGAATAGGGCCTCGCCTCCAACATGGTATCCATTTCTCTTTATACCTCCATGGCAACAGCCGTAGAGCCAGCAAAAATCTGCCACGTGACGTTTTTAGCATCTTCCTGCCTGGAAGGATGTTTTAGCACAGTTTACCACAGTTCATTTACACATACTACCCACATTGTTATGACACAAAGCAAGTTGAAAAACTGGAAACTATCTATTTAAGTCACCAGAGAAAGAATGTTGTAGTCAATAGTTTGGTTGTCTCATTAGTATTTCTTCACCTAAAACCAAAGACAGAAATGAGCAAGAGCTCGGGGTACATCGGCCTTGTAAGTGCAGGAAATGTCTGTGCAGTTTTAAATGAAGGAGGCAAAAAAGATCATGAACTTTAGCAGGAGGATATTAACACTTCACTCTGGCTTTTTCACACATTATTTCTTGTCCAATATTCATGGCTCAGAGGGAATAATGTCACTATTGTCACCCACAGTAGGTGATCTACTTAAGTCACTGGCTGAGGCAATTTGTCTGCACTGCATTGTAAATGTGAAAAAATGGAACAAATTAGATCCCAAACAGCTGAATACATACAGCCTCAGGCTAAAGATACATTTCCAGCAATTGGAGAAAATTCAGACTATACCGCTGCAACAATAAAAATCTAATAGCCATACCCAAAATGTAAAAAACCGCAACAGTGCATTGGAGAAAGAATTAAGTTTATGAGTTCAAATGCAATGTAACATATATTACTGTTTAGTTCAGTAAAACTGCCTCTGTAAATACAACAGATGCCTTAAAAAGAGATACAGAAAGTAAAAATATAATCTGAAAAAACATGACTCTGTTCTTCACAGTCACAAATATTGATGGAGATCAAATATTTTATTATGCCCCATTAGGTGCTGACCCAGGAGAGTTTGGCCACTCTGATGACTGGTATGATGGCCCAGACAGGATCCCTGGGGCAGCCGCTGCTCATCCCACTCAGTATGGCGGGCTCCATTGGTGGTCAGGGTGGTCTGGCCGTTCTCACCTTGCCTACCACCAACGTAGCTACTCTCCCTGGGCTTACAGCAGCGAACACGGCTGGAAACCTCCTCAAACTGCCCTTTGCTGGCCTCCAAGGTAAAACACAAACTGTCTGTGTGTGTGCCACCCGTTTTGCCTCTCATAGTTGATTTTGTCCAGGTTTATTTAGATATTAGTTGACTTCTGACTTTAAAATAGTCATAAAAACACAACGTCTGTAACACTGACAATAACCAAGATTTTTTAAGGGTTAGGGCTAACCCTAACCCCTAAGTTTAAAACTTTGCTGGTCCTACCCCTTCTTATTTTTCTATATATTAATCATAGAAAACTTTTATTTTAAAGCCATCAGTGTCCATGATATTTATCTCAGTTGGCTTAAATAAAACAACCCCTTTGGACAAGAACAAAACAATCGAAACAGATGTACCAAAACCATCAAACAGAAAATCACAAGTCCAGCTCGTAACTCCTAAAAACAAACAAACAAACAAACAAAAATCCTGCTAAACATCAACATGTTAGTGATGTCATTGTGAGGATGTCATCATGCTTTTGTTAGCATTTAGCTCAAAGCACAGCTCTGCCCAAGTATAACCTTTAGAGAGTGGCTAGTGTAGCTGGAGACTCTGAGTTTTGTTGTAATGTTTATAGTCTCATAATGAATCACTTCATTACAGAACAATAACAGGTTGCAAACTCTTTCATGTCTACTCAGCTGCGACAGTCCTGAACTCTGTACAGCCCCAGCTGCAAACAAATGCACAGACGGTGTTCCAGCCTCAAGCAGCCTCCATCCAGCCGGTGCAGGTGACGTCTCAGCCAACACAGGTGACCAATGCACAGGTTACCGCCGCTCAGGTAGCAGCAGCCCAGGCGACCTCGGCTGCAACCACCGTCTCTCAGTCCAACATATCTTTAGCAGCGCTCCAGACTGCAGGACTCTCCATCAATCCTGCTATTGTAAGAACACTTTTTAATTCAAGGGTTCATACTTTCTGCACTATGAGTCATGCAGTTTAATTTCCTGTGCTGCTTACACATGTTTTTCTGCTCAGATCAATGCTGCGTCCTTGGGAGCTCAGCCCCAGTTCCTCAGTTCCCTCACCTCCACTCCCATCATCACCAGTGCCATGTCCAACATGGCTGGCATCACCAGCCAGATCATCACAAATGCCCAGGGACAGGTATGTTATCTGTCTTGTGCACCTCCCTGCAACTGCCCACTCTACTCTCTGTGCTTTGTATTCCAGCTAAAGGAAAGATGCCTCAAATATGAAGATCACATAGACAGAAAATGACATCATCTCTGCCTTTGTAGTCTATCATTAGCCTAAAAAGACTGCTTGAATTTGATTGACTAGAACACATAACAGACATCATAAGAAAATGAGAAAGGTACAAGAACAAGTAAATTACAGACAGTGTGCTCTCCTTACAGTGTGCCATTTACATTTTTCACACGTGTTCATATTTATGCACATTGATTGGTAATCACACCCTCTTCAAAGACAATCAAAATGCTTTTTTGTTGTGTTTCTGTTGTCTGGAACACAAACCCCGGCCTCCAGTTAACATCAATCAGCACTGCTATTTCCAATCAGTGGAGCGTAAGACAATTTCTGTGAAAGCAGATTTGTCCTCTCAAACAGTTCCATTACTCAATCTCACCATTATAGCAGCTCATTGGAGTTAGTGGTGCAGTGTAAAATCTTGAAAGACATGTTTTGAATTGCTAACAGTGTAGGATGCTCTTGACACGTTGTTGAATGCTCTGAAAGTCAGATTGGTAAACGGAAACTATCCCAGAGATTTACATTCATTATTTCTATGTATTTCACTTAAACTCAAAAAATATTTACAGGTCATAGGAACCCTCCCGCTGTTGCTGAACCCAGCCTCTCTGGCTGGAGGAGCTGCAACACCCACCCTCCCCCTCCAGGGTCTCCAGGGCCTTCAAGGTCTTCAGGGTCTCCAGGTCCAGACAGTTACCCCACAGCTGCTTCTCAACACCCAGGGCCAGATCATCGCCACAGTAGGAAATGGATCTGCAGTCGCAACTTCTGCTGCAGTTCTGCCCAAAGCTGCTGCTCCTCCAACACTTACCAAACCCATCACACAGGTAAACAACAAAAATCTGTCTCAATTTTGAGGTTTAAAAAAGCAAAAAACACTAAAATTAGTGTGTGTATTGCAAGTTTTTTTAAACACTGGAAACCTGCTAAAATAGGCAAAAGACTCATCTCCCATACCAGTGAAGGAGTATGTCTTTCTGTTTGTATACCTTTCTATTTGTTTATTGGTGTGTCATCTGCAATGTCACAAATGCGACGTAAAACAGGGTTATTGCACTCAGACACTAATATGAAAACAACCCTATGAAAACCCTTGTATTATTAACTATTAAAATAGTTCATAAAATGTGTTTCTGGTTATATTGGAGGCGAGAAATAAGCCATTTTTGCCTTTGCTGAACTGCCTTCATTTTAGACTGACAACAGTTAGTTTACATGTTTGTCGGGAGTTTCCAGAGGCAGCAAACTGCACTAGACACTCCTGATTTGCATAACATAGCCTAGACTCAACTTAATGCAAATGAGGAACAGACATCTCTTATCTCACAATGCATCACAAAGCTGCTTATATGGAAAATGAATGGAAAGCGTGGAAAAAATACATTCCTTGGACACATACCTTTAGCTTATCCACCCAGGTGTCATGTTTCCATCGCTGCTGATCGGAGCCGATTGGAGCTGAAGTCGTTTAATATCCATGACTACTGCAGAGTCATTTGTCCTGGGAATGAATGATTGTGACCTTTCCCAGTAATGACATTACTACATAATCTTTGAATAGGCTCAGGCTAGCTCAGTCCATAGAGACTTGGGTTGGGAACTGGAGGGTCGCCAGTTCAAGTCCCTGTACGGACCAAGCATGGAGCATGGACTGGTAGCTGGAGAGGTGCAAGCTCACCTCCTGGGCATTGCTGAGGTGCTCCCGAGCAAACCTCTAACTGCCTGTCCAAGGCAGCTCCCTCGCCCTGACATCTCTCCATTTAATGCATGTATAGGTCCTGTTTGTGCATCAGTGTGTATTACGGGCCTGTGTGTGTATGACAACAGAGTGACAAAAATTGAATTTCCCCTCAGGGGTTAATAAAGTATATCTTCTTTTTCTTCTTCTTCTATTTGCATCATTGCAGGTTACATCTAAGAATATAATTTATTGGGCAGAGTGCATACCGTTAGGGCTGAGTCCTTACCACAGCGGCCCAGGCCCTTTGCTGCACGCAGTCCCCCCTCTCCCTCGTCTCTCTCTCTCTCACTCTCAAAATAAAGCAGAAATGCCAAAATCACAATAACAAAAAATATATAATTTATTTGTTCCTCTCCAGGCTTCGGTAACAACTGTCAGTCAGTCACCAATTGTCATCGCACCGCAGCCGTCTGTACTGAAGACTGCCACCACTCTCTCCTCCACTGTGCCCATCACCTGCGGAGACATAGCAAAAGTGGGCCAGCTTGTCAGCAGTACGTACACCTGCTTCTCATATCCAAACATAGATCCATTTTAAGTAGGTGGTTATTTTTAACCAGATTCTTTACAACTGTAGAACCCCAGCAGGTAGTCAGCAGCGAGGAAGGCATTAATCTGGAAGAGATTCGAGAGTTTGCCAAGAATTTCAAGATCCGTCGGCTGTCCTTGGGGCTTACTCAGACACAAGTAGGCCAGGCTCTGACTGCGACTGAGGGTCCGGCCTACAGCCAGTCTGCCATTTGCAGGTACGTTACTCCCCTGTTCATGCTTCCTTGCATATGGAAGCTTTCCTCAGTAATGCATTGAAGAATGTATATTATTTTCTCTATATAAAGCATGTATAAAGTGCTTTTGATATGTGTGTACACTGACCTAATTTGCAGGCACACAAATTACAGTTGTAATACTATTAGAACATGACTGTATTCAAGGCACCCATGCATCTACTCTAATTATGTTAGTGCAGTCACACTCAGCAATGTGACTGTATCACAGTGACATATGACAGACTGTAGTATTAAATACTTAAATTAATGTGTAGATTTGAAAGTGTTCAGGTAACTTAATGGTAACATTCAAAAACATTTTCATTGCTTCGGCTACATTCTACATTAAGAATGTGTAGAGTATGGAGTATAAATTCAGTGCAGACTTCCCTCTGTTTCTATTGATCCATCCATTCTAACCGCTTATCCTCTTGAGGGTTGTGGGGGGGCTGGAGCCTATCCCAGCTGACATTGGGCAAGAGGCAGGGTACACCCTGGACAGGTCGCCAGACTATCGCAGGGCTGACACATAAGCCCTTTTTAAACAGGAATTGTGCAAATTTCCGGAAAGCCCAATTAGACTTCGTTCAGCATTGGCAGTATAAAAACAAAATCGGGGAGTGCAGCGAAATGCCGCCTGCCTACTTTTGTTCATACAGAATGTGCCTTTTTCGGGGCAATGCGGGCGTGAGCAAGTAACAAAACGTGTAGCTCAGCGTGTGACATAAACAGTGACGTCCTTCACTGTTCCCGTCATTTGACAGTTAATGGCCTCTTCGTTTTCGAGGGCAGTTGCTCATCTTTCCAGTTTCTCTCAGGTTGGTGTCGACATTGTTTGCTTTTTCCTCTTGCTATTAGCTGCTTCTGCTATCAACTGTTTCCTGTTTTTAAGTCCAAAGCCAGTGGGTCGCACATACGGCGTCATCAACAGCTCCTCCCACAAGTCATCAACAGAATGGTGCCTTGTTCTTTTTTAAACCAAAAAGGTTCCGCCAATATGTTTACCCCTACGTGGCGGCAAATTGGGCACCTTGGATCAACTCGCCAATCTCACTCTGTGTGTCTAAACACTTGCAGCTTGTCTACAAAACGGCCCAACATTCACCGAAAATCTGACAGTGTAAAAGGCGCTATAGAGACAGACAACCATTCACACTCACATTCACACCTACGGCCAATTTAGAGTCACCAATTAACCTGCATGTCTTTGGGCTGTGGGAGGAAGCTGGAGTACCCAGAGAAAACCCACGCTGACATGGGGAGAACATGCAAACTCCACACAGAAGGGCTCCCGCACCCGGGATCGAACCAGGAACCCTCTTGCTGTGAGGCGACACCACCGTGCCACCCCCAGTGGTGTGGTGGTTATCAGATAGATATGCTAAACGGCTCTCAGTCAGAGCTACATATTTACTATACAGGTACAAGAGCCATTTACTCATTAAAGATAAACTACATAGGATTTTACTAAAAAACACTGTATAGACATTTCACACACCAGGGCAATTCAAAGTGCTTTACAGAGCAATAACAGAATAAAGAGGGAAAACAGAGAATGCAAAAATAAATATACAAGAATAAAGTTGCAGTGCAGTTAAAATCCAATAAATGTACGTGAATAATAAACATTACAGTGCAGTGCAGCTGCCCTCTGCCTTTATTTTCTTATTTTCTGTATTTGGAGCTTTTATGGGTGTGTACTCCCGTGGCACTCCGGCGAAGTCGAGGTTTTACTCAAAGGTTTCAAACAGGTGACAGACTTTAAGCAGTAGGCATCCAAGAGACAGGGCCCTGAAAGAACGCAAAAATAGTGGGGTGAAATACCAAAGGAGCGTCATTTTCATTGCACAGGCTACATTCCATACAGAAATAATACAGACATCTGTTTACTTTGGTTTAGTTGATGTGATTTATAAGAGGACAGTGTGCAATGACATTAATCACTTATAAGAAATGAAAGCATGGCTACACCAGATTTAGCACGATCTGTAGTCCTACACATTACAAGTAGACGCAGTAAATAAAAATAAAATTCAAGGTGCAGTGCAGACTACAGTAAATCCATGTGCCTAACATAATTGAAGCAATAAATACACACTGCACGGTACAGAATTCATTATGAAATGCACAATAACTACCTTATAAAGTGGCCAGGTTACCAGTGCTGATGTCTTGAAATACAATATGAAGTACAAATTACTATATTTTTCAGTGACCAAGTTAGCAATTTCCCAGCCTTACACAATAAACATGGCAGGCACAGGCTGCACAATACAATTTACATTGAGAAATATACAATAAATACATTACATGTAAAGCAAAGTTAGCAGCACATGTACCCTCGAGGGTAACATATAACATCTATGTACCTGCTAGGGTAACCTCTGTGACAATACAGTTAAAGAATTGTTCAAATAGGTTGATGATCTTAAAGTGGATTTTTCATCATCATATAACGGTAAGTAAGTAAATTAAGTCAAATACTGAAACAATGGTTTGGTTAAAGCTTGATGGGTTCAGTTACTTTCCGGCATAGTGGGTCTTTGTGAGTTCACAGGGATAAAACTGATATACAGTTAATAGAATGTGTGTCCTCATGAAATAGTTTATCCTGAACTTTCTTTTGTACCGCAGGTTTGAAAAGCTGGACATTACGCCCAAGAGCGCTCAGAAGCTGAAGCCGGTGTTAGAGAAGTGGCTGGCTGAAGCCGAGCACTGGAACCAGAAAGGCCAGCAGAATCTGATGGAGTTTGTTGGCGGCGAACCGTCCAAAAAACGCAAGCGACGTACTAGTTTCACACCGCAGGCAATAGAAGTTCTCAACTCCTACTTTGAGAAGAACGCGTTGCCAACAGGCCAAGAGATTACAGAAATTGCCAGAGAGCTGAACTATGACCGAGAGGTTGTGCGAGTGTGGTTCTGCAACCGGCGACAGACGCTGAAAAACACGAGCAAGATCAATGTCTTCCAGGTTCAGTAGCGACCTCATTCTGAGAGGGTCCGCCACTGAGCTTCTGTCGTTTTTGGAAGTTGAACATTTAATACAGCAGCACAGCTGTGGATTGTGTTGTACATACAAGCCAGACTCCATTCCAGAAAATGAGGGAAATTACACTTAATTCAAGCGTTGATGCTGATGACAGAGAACTAAAAATGAATTGTATTTGTATTTTAAGGCTGTATATGTGTAAACAACTCCTGTGTGGTGGTATCAAATCTAACTGCATGGTCCTTTTATCATATACAGTGATGATAATACAGTGATAATAACATGCCATATTTAAAAACATTTGAACTTTTATACAAGTGGTTTTATAGGCTATCCCTCTGAAGTATATTAAGTGGCAGTGCATTGAGTCACATTGATTTTAGTCACATAATTGTCACTTTGGCACATTGGCTGATATAAAACTGATATTTGAATAATGTGCTTTTGCCACCATGGACGTTTAAAAAAAATTGCAGCTAATCATTTATTTTATATTCATCTAATATTTGTGCTGCACAAACAGCCTGCAAACATAACAGACATAAGAGTCTGTAGCATAGACTGTATATAAAAATGGACGACGTGTCTCTACGTTCTCCCTCTGTACAAAAATGAAGCCAAAATATCCTGAATACGGCTGCTGCCATCTTGCACTGGTGATGTCATTTGGAGCCAGAGTCTGCACATTAGTGATCTTGGCATTATCAATACACCCGTCAGACGAATCACAAGCAGCACCATTGATTGCGAGTGCACCAACTGGCACACACAGCTGATGTCATGCCCCCCCTTTTTTTATAGCATTAAGTAATTAAAACCAAACATAACAGAAACACGAACACTTGAACATACATCAGCGTTATAAGAACGACCTAAAAGGACATAAATAATGAAGATTTATAAGGCGTGTACTTCATTGTTTTATTTTGGCCCATGTCCATTCGCCAACATGGAGGGGGTGGGGTTTATGATATGTACTGCAGCCAGCCACCAGGAGGCGATAGCAATGTTTTGGCTTCACTTTTCCAGAGCTGTCATGTTGTCCATCTTTATCAGGGCGTGGTTACACATGAGTGACCACAGGCGGCTGACCATCCCCTGCTGAGCCGATATTCGTGCTGAATTTTGGCAGTGCCTGATGGGACAAACACAAAAAGCTAGCTTGCTAGCGAATGTTGGTGAAGATTCTCAGTCATCCAGGTCATGGTAATGTTAAGAGTTGTATGGTGGGCAACTGGAGTTTCTTGAGTTCCTTGAAGACGTTTAACCAATGGGCTTCTTCAGTTCTAATGGACTGTTGCGTAATCTCAGGCTCCGGGTTAACACCCATTCACACCTGGACCCATTTAAACCTAAACACCCACACACGGTTAAAGCCTGCGACTCCACATCAGTCTGTTAGAACTGAAGAAGCCTCTTGAATGAGAGGTGAAGCAACTTCAAGAAGAAAGTCCGGCTTGCTAGCCATTGCGAGCTAGTTCACTAAAAAATATGGCGCAATATAACGTTATTGGTACATTTACTGTTTTCTTATGTTTCATGTCTGTTACTGGACTTACTGCTGGCGATGCACCGTCTCTCATGTGGAGCAGTTTGTATGTTTTGTGGCCAATATCACAATATTGACAACAATCAGTGTCTCCTCCACACAGACTCCTAAGGCTGTGACTTTGCAGTTCAAAGTTCACAAAAGTTGAACTCCATGCGATGCCAAGATGCGTTGCCACCAGAAGTGAGTGTTTTATTTGCCACTCTGCTTGCATTGAATTCAAGTGAGTGGAGGTGAATATTCACTGGTTTGTATTTTGCTCATGTGTAACCGTGCCCTTACACAGTCTATAGTCTGTAGACTAAAAGCCTGTAACCTTATTTTCATCAGATTTAGTCGTCTAAGGCAGTGGTTTCTAACTGGTGCAGCCACGGGGTCCAGATTTCTCCTCAGTCAGTAGTTCAAGGTCCACACAGTTAAATATATTTATATATTCAGTATCAAACTTGCGTTTGGCCATGTCGTCAAACTAGTTTGCTGTCTTTATTTTGAAAAGCAGTGAATTTCTGGCATATAGCTTTTATTTCAAAATGCCATTTCCTTCTGTGGAGTGAATGACTAATAGACAGCTACCTAACAAAGTATGTTTTTTACAAACTTGACACGTTCTCAAGTCACTTGGGGTCCATTCAGAATGGACCCGCAACCCACCAGTTGGGAACCACTGGTCTAAGGAACATCAAAAATTACTATCTCTGGACTCCTGACTCTGCAACAATTTTTTCAGACAATCATTTGATATAACTGATAATCAAGATGAAAATATCTGTATTAATTTCCTCTTGTTTGGCTTTAAAACATTTATTCTGCAGCATAAAATGTGTCACGCAGTTGGGTGTCCATAGAGAGTGTCATTTTGGTTGTTCCATGGACAACAGGTCCTCATCAGAATAATATTGTAGCTTCAACTATTGCATATGATGCCACAACTGTAAACTGATTTTGTTATTATTATTATTTTTTTTTATAAAGTTTGTTTCATTTGTGAGTTGCTGATCGTGCAAATACACATAGTGTATGTGCGGCTGACATGCAGTATGTGTGTGAATTCACCACAGTCTGTTCTGTTCTACACTTTCTGTTTAATGTGCTTCTAATACTCTGAGAGTATTTTGTGTTTCTTCTTTACCAACTGTTGTGACTGTTCCTTTCGTGGCTTGACAGTGCTTCTGCTACATTTTTTTATCTCAAGTTAGACCAATTATATTTTCAAAATAGGAGCTTAATTGGCCTATTCTGAAGCCAACTTAAAATAGTCTCATGTTGCCTAGAAACATTAGCGCCAGACTTTAGATACTCTTGCTAAGCCTTATATCAGTCAAAGTACTGAATTAAAAAATGGAATTAACTGCTCAGCCAAGGAAGGAGGGTTTTGTGGTTTAATGTGTTATGACTTTCAATCCGAATGAGTTCAAAGAGTGTTTGCATGTGCAGTATGAAGTTATTTTCTGTAGGAACAATACTGTGGTGTTTTTTTCTTTCTCTTTGCCAATTCTTCAAGAATTCTTTGCACTTTAGTGACAGCAGGGAAAGTGAAAGGGTTACGAATGGTTTATGTACAGTGCAAGGTTTCAGTTATGTATGTGGGACAATTAAATTTTTTTTTGCATTCTTGAACAGCTTTGCGAAATGTAGCAGTGCTCGCAAACTTTGCAATCATCGAGTTGACAAACAACATCTATCACTAGGATTAATGGACTTTTTATGCAGATAAAATGTAAAATACTGCAGATTAAATATAAAAAGCTAATATGCATTAATCTTTGAGTTTGTGAATTATATTGTGCATTTTATGTTCCACCTCATATTTTCATTTTGAATGATTTTGAATAAGTAGGCCTGTATTGCAGTATACCTGACCATAAAAATAATTCATATTTCAAAGGTCTTGCTTTAATATATGTTCAGTACAGGAAGACAATATATAATATTGCTTAATATACTAAGTTATCAATAGAGAAAAGAAATGCTAAATTCTAATAATAATAATAAAGAGATAACAGCTATTAGTCATCTGATTCTGCAAAGCACATACAAAGTCCAGAGAAAAGGGAAAAACAGAAGTTGGATGCTTTTTGTCATTTTCTGCCAGATT
Source organism: Cephalopholis sonnerati (assembly GCA_019142605.1). Classification (NCBI taxonomy): domain Eukaryota; kingdom Metazoa; phylum Chordata; class Actinopteri; order Perciformes; family Serranidae; genus Cephalopholis; species Cephalopholis sonnerati. The sequence continues at coordinate 8,115,256 of JAGQAX010000011.1, read as the reverse complement.
AATCAAATAAACCCTGTTTTTATTAATCACTGCTTATTGTTGTACATTAGTATATTTTCAACCTTTGAAATGGCTGTAGTTGATAGTGACCCACTGGTAGGAGGTCGCCGGGCAGACCCAGAATGTACTGGAGGGATTATATATCTCATCTGGCCTGGGAACGCCTTGGGGCTAGAAAGTGTTGCTGGGGAGAGGACGTCTGGGGTGCTTTGCTTGGCCTGCTGCCCCTGCAGCCCCGGATAAACGGATGAAAATGGATGGATGGATGGATGGATGGATGGATGGATGGATGGATGATGGTGACCACTGACCTCCATAAAAACAGAAATTGAAAAAGATGGCTTTTTTTTTTTTTTTTTTTTTTTTACAACCCTTTAATATTCTGTTCAACTGTTTGGTGGATCACATTTTTATTTAAAATATCTTCATGAAAAATTTGTGAAACTACACCTGATTGAGCTATCTCTGCCATTCGATTTAGGTATGTTATGCCAAAAAAACCCAAAACAAACAAACAAACAAAAAATAACACAAAATCTAATTAATGTCACCATGTCTTTAAGCAGCATACCTTTTAAGTTTGAAGTTAGTATAGAAAAACTCACACCAGAGACAAGGGCTCTGTGTGGTGGAATTTTCAAAGGTAGGCATGCTTTCAGGAATATAGTAGTTTCAGAGGTTTTACTGAACAGATTTATGTAACTTTATACAAAAAAAGTCTTTGAAAATAGTTGAATTGTCCTATTATGGTGAAGATAATGAAGCTGAGCTAAAGTAATTAAATTTTACTATTCCCTACACAATAGAAACACTTCTGATCATTTTCTGTAGTTAAATAATACATTCAATGTTATCCATTACATATATGCTGAAAAAAAAAATGGAAGTATGATTTTTTACTGTCTCAAGACATGCTCAACCAAACAACAGTGATGCTAAGATAATTATTTACAATCTTCATCAAATTTAAAAAGGATTAATGTTAACTGTTGATAATAACACATATTTAAAGTTATTGCATTACATATTCAATAAAAAAATATCCTTATGATTTTTCACCATTTCTGAGATGTTTTCAAAGTACTGTAATGATAAATATCTAGAATAAATGCATGGAAATTACACTAGTGCTGGTAATACTACTAACTAACATACTGACATGTTATACTAACAAATAGCTTGCATTATAACAGTATATTGCTTTGTAGTTTTTATTATCCTTTCTGTTTACTGATGCAAGGTCTCAAATGTTTGGTACTGGCCAATACACCCGTGGTAGAGGACTATATTTTAAAACCATTAGACAAGGCAAGGCAGCTTTTATTGTATAGCACATTTCATACACCAAGGAAATTCAAAGTGCTTTACAGAACAATAAAACATAAAACACAATGAACGACACAGATTTACAATAACATGATAAAGAGAAAAAAGATATAAAAGGCTAAATTAATCACCATTAAAAATAGCAAAAGTGCAGACAAGAAGTGCAGAGAAAAAAAAGATGCTAAAATGTTTTAAAATAGAATTTGATAAAGTTGCAGTGCAGTTAAAATCAATTAAGTATTTGAATAATTAAAATTACAGTACAGTGCAAGAAATGAAATAATATTTGATCAAATAAAAGGCAGGTCTTCAACCTTGATTTAAAGAAGAGAGAGATGTTTTCGGTGAGTTTGTTAGAGTCTGTTAGAATAAAAAAACATTCCTGTTATTATTGCCCCAAGGAAACAACACAAGTAATTTTTTTCAATTGCTTTTTTATTAGTGTGGACATTACAGGGATACGTAAAATATCACTTCTGATTGCAGTAGACCAGATAACTATATAAACATATGTTTACGGAAGACCCCTCTCCCAACTTCATGTTATACTGGCCGTAAGCGTTGGGTTGCGATAATGAGCGTAACACTCTTTGCTAGTGCTGGATAATTATGCCACGAAGAAGAAGCGTAAACCGGAATTTCCGGAAGCTCCTTTTCCTGACGAGGCTAGATAAACAAACAAAAGCAAGGCATTATATCACATATATTTGTCTTTATTTATTAGTCTGAGTATTCTTTTATTTGTTGCTATTTATAGATATGTCTACCGGGGACAGATTGTTCCCGTGAATCCCTTATAAACGAGGCAAAGAAGAGTTAGCATTATCCCTGCTAAGTTAGCTGGCAGGCTATGTAGCTTGTAGCTGTTAGCTCGTCATGTTTGTTTTAGTGCTGGAGCGAAGGAGCGCGACATGATGGCATGAAACTGTCGCAGTGTTAGCAAGTAGCTACACTCTAACCTAAAGGTATGCTGTGTTTCTTTGATTGTAATACTTTAACTCACTGAATAAAAATGTGTAAAGTATAAAAATAATATGGCTTTGCGCAAATTATTTTTGTATTGACAGTGTATCAGTGTACGTTCGCGTAAAACGTGTGTATAGTCTACCGTTAACGTTCCCGTTAACCTCGGGACCTCTGCATTGTTCAGCCTGCCGATTTGTTACTGTTACTGCCAATTCCGCAAAACACACAATTTTATCTCTTTGTCTTGTTTTTGCCGATTTATCCTTCGATTAAACATCTACATGTTGCCTTATATTCTCGGTTTAAATATATGAGCTTGTTCGATGAAAACAAACTTATTATGTCACTTTCTCTACTAAAGATTGGAAGGTTTTGGGAAACTTGGCGCAAGTTTAAACCGGAACTGAACTCCCCAAAATCACCTCACTGTCACCATGGCGTGGGCTCTGAAGTTGCCCCTCACAGATGAAGTGATTGAGTCCGGACTGGTCCAGGACTTCGATGCCAGCCTCTCGGGCATTGGGCAGGAGCTCGGTGCTGGGGCGTACAGCATGAGGTACAGTATGAGCTTTTGGACGGGTGAGCCTTGTGCTTGAAGTGTTTGAATGAGTGCTGCTCGTGCTACACTTAAATATACTTTATACAGGCCAAACGTGTATAAGATTGATAAAAGATATATTTTAGTTTTATTTGGGAGCGTAATTGTTGGAGTAAACGGTGACAGTAATGTTGCCCTCAAAGTGATGCCTATCTCAGTTGTCACTTTCTAAAGTTAGTGAAACCTTATCACCTGCTTAATATTTAAATGTCTGGAGTGTGAGTTTTCACTTGACCTAGACCTTTACCAGAGTGATTTTATGACAGTTGAACTTGCTATGTAGTTTGTTTTTCATGTTTTTTATGAAGTTGTTTTCAAAATCCCATAATTTTCAAAACATATTTGAGCACTTTTGTGAGGAATAGATCGAAGATTCTATATAAAGGTATTTAATATCTTTTTAAGATGAGCAAGCAAACCTTTCTGTCCAATCAAATGTGTTTTTATTAGTGTGTAGTGTTTCACACTTCTCTTAGATAGACTTTTGTCCACATCAGTGTGCAATTAGAGCAGAGACATGTCCTCACACTTTAAATTCATACAGTGCAATCAAAAAGTATTCAGACTTCTTCAGTTTTTCCACATTTGCAGCCGTATGCTAAAATTGTTTAAATTCATTATCCCTTCACATCAATACCACTTAATGACAAAGCCAAAACAGGATGAAAATTGATCTGAATAGTTATTAAAAAGAAAAAACTGAAATATCACATTGATATACGTATGCAGACCCTTTGCTATGACACTTGGAAATTTAGTTTAGGTGCCTGTCATTTATCTTGATCATCTTTGAGATGTTTCAGCACCTTGATTGGCCTCCACCTGTGGTTAATTCAAGCCCTGTTTACACGTACATGGTTAATTTTAGAGACATATCCCTTTGTTTGTGCCCTTTGTTTACACGCAAACGGAGAATTTGCCTCTGAAAACGATTCATTCTAAAAACTCCAGCCAGAGTGGAGATCTTGGAAAACTCCGGTTGCACGTTTGCATGTAAACTGAGCAAGACGGAGAAAACTCAGGCAGCAGACGTCACATTATGCGACAGAACCCGCGTCAAAGGTTCAACCTATGTTTACATGTTGCTATGGTGATCAGGGATGCCTTCAGAGTAGCAGAAACAAGAAAGAGGAAGTGATTCGTTGCTGTTGTTGCTATTTTTGGGATTCTGATTGGCTAACGTGTATGGAGTTAGATTAGTCTCAATATTAGTAAATGCACACAGAAGGATTCACAAATACATGTTAAGATTTATATATAAATGACTCTCTCCACACAAATATTTTCAATACACACACATATATTTGGCATTTTATATAAATGTAAAAAAAATCCACAAATAACCAAAAAAGTTTCACAAATGTATTTCTGATGCACACACAAATATTTATTGTTTTAAATATATGCAATTTTCATCAAAACATATGTGGATGTTGATACATTCATATACAAATGCTTTTATTTTGTGAACCTCTGCGCATTTGTGTGTGAATCTTTTTGAGACTCCCCTGACGTCACCCGATCCACAAATGCATTTTTTCTACCAAGGGGATATAGGTAGCCAATCAGATGTCTCCTTCCACTTCAGCCAATCACATGAGCGTCCCGCTACCACCCCCACGTGGGGTATGTTTTAACGCTGTAGTGTCAGAGGGTGGCAGTAATGCACAACTACATTGTTTGCCGACCGCCACATTAATAAGGACGAGAAGAAGAAGAAGCAGAAAGCGGTCAAAGCAGAGCCCCGGGTCAATGGTCAAGAGGTCTAGTTTGCAGCATGGCGGCCTGACGATCGTGCACCTGTAAGTGTATCCACTTGTTGTAAATCATGACTCTTTATTGAATTATTAGTGATTTGTTTTACTAAAGTGTGTGGTAGCCCAGTTAGTTAGCAAATTAGGCCTATCTGAAACTTGCTTAGTTGGTATAATTGATGAGGGAAAGGTGCTAAAAATACTGTGCAGTCCCGCTCTGGACACCCTGGTCGAAACCAGCAGCTATTACAGACATGAGACCATACAAACCTTAGCTAATTGCTCGAAAAAATATATTGATGTGCGAATAAATTGCATGGGGAGAGGGGGTCCCGCTGTGCTTTAACGTAATGTTACGCTTTAACATGTATCTTAAGGCTAACTCTTACGTTAGCGTCAGTTACACGGTGCAATTAAATTTTTTAAAGCGTCAGAAAGTGTACTGTACTTTATTCCTAAACATGCAGACAGAAAAAAATGTTTAGAAATGCGTGGCATTAAGTTGTTATAAAAATGCTTACACAAACATATGAATCATAGGCATAAATGAATGAATTCTTTAGCCAAATAGCACACATACCTTTTGCAAATGAGATGGGAAGTTAAAGACAGATGGTTTGACTCCATGTCTAAGCCGGACAATCTGCCCTGTCCTGTCAAAATCATCTGCCTTAAAGTGCTCACTGCAGAGCAAGGACCTCCCAGTAGCCACAAAACTTTTCCGTTTCACTGCCAGTTCCCATTCTCTCTTAAGACTACTGTCTTTGGGAAACCTTAAAAATGTGAGAAAAGTAGCCAGAGATGTAAAAAATTGTCTACAACAAAAAAGAATTGTCATCCTCCACGTTAAGTACACAATACATATACATATTAAATACATCCAATATCTATCATTAATCTTCTAACTGGTCAATCACTGCAGTCTAAGGTCTGTTTTTTTACAGACCAGCGGCAGTTTATAGATGAAATAACATTGCATTATAACCTAAATAAGGTCTCAAATGAGTTATTTCACTAGTAAGCAGCTGTGTAATACGTGGGATAACGTAAAGTGAGCTGGATCGGAGAGATTCAATACATCTTACCTGTGAAAAGTGATTCCACGGGATCTGGTTTGTATGTTCCGCTCATTTGAACAACCATAAGCGGCACAAAAGTCCGGCATCTTTTCCAGTTAAGCTAGGTCTGAAAACATTAAGTTGAATTTGTATTTGGGTAGTAAAACCGTCATTTTTAAAACATCCAAGCATCCTGTGTCATAGCTACATGTGTGACGTTTTTAACAAATCAAACCGTTTGGAAATTGGTCGAAAATTCAGTGAATAATTCTACTTTAAGATTGTGGAGTACCTCTTACCTCCATAGATGTACATGTTTTTCCGCCTCTGTTAGCCCTGTACCAAGATGGCGGCGCTTTAGGCACGTCCCTCCACAGTCAATGCGGCGTCTATTTGACCCGGGGCTCTGCTTTGACCGCTTTCTGCTGCTTCTTCTTCTTCTCGTCCTTATTAATTTGGCGGTCGGCAAACAATGTAGTTGTGCATTACTGCCACCCTCTGACACTACGACGTTAAAACATACCCCATGTGGGGGTGGTAGCGGGACGCTCATGTGATTGGCTGAAGAGGAAGGAGACATCTGATTGGCTACCTATATCCCCTTGGTAGAAAAAATGCATTTGTGGATCGGGTGACGTCAGGGGAGTCTCAAAAATATTCACACACAAATGCGCAGAGGTTTACAAAATGAAAGCATTTGTATATGAATGTATCAACATCCACATATGTTTTGATGAAAATTGCAAATACGTTTTAAATACAATATATAAATAAATAAATAATATAAAAATACATATATTTGTGGATTTTTATTGCATATATTTAAAACAATAAATATTTGTGTGTGCATCAGAAATACATTTGTGAAACTTTTTTGGTTGTTTGTGGATTTTTTTTTTACATTTATATAAAATGCCAAATATATGTGTGTGCATTGAAAATATTTGTGTGGAGAGAGTCATTTATATATAAATCTTAACATGTATTTGTGAATCCTTCTGTGTGCATTTATTAATATTGAGACTAATCTAACTCCATAAACGTGGGCTTCAGCTTCTCGTTACACTGCCACCTACAGTTTTGGAATGTCCTGACGGCATACATACACGGGTTGGTGTAAACGCAAAGTTTTCTGTAAACGGACACGTGTGCACGAAATTATTTTTGAAAATGGAGAGGGTGAAATGTCCGTTTATGAAAATAGCTGGCTACATGTAAATGTAACATCAGTCGATCGGGCATGATTTGAAAGGCACACACCTGGGCTGTGCTCGGCCACGACAAAACGTAGCAAAACGTTTATTTAAACAGAAACTGTGGTGCATTGAATACGTTGCGTTACGCAGGTGCACTGCCTTTTAGAATGGGGTGGTTTAATTCAGTTCAAAGGGGTTTCATTGGCACGGAAAACATACATTGACATTGTCAAAGCAAGTGTGAACCAGGAACCCTCTTGCTGTGAGGCGGCAGTGCTATCCACCACACCACCGTGCCGCCCAGAAAATGTATCTCAAAACCCACTGAGATGGGTTTCTCAAGACCCATTTCACACCATTTTGACAAAACATATCCTTAAGTCCGGACACTGTAGCAAAACGGCACACACCATTTTGAGACTGAATGTGCCCCTGTCTATTTAGGCTCCAGCAACTCACAGTGTAGAGCAAAAACCAAGACATGAGGTCAAAGGAACCACCTGCAGAGCTCATAAACAGGAGTATGTTAAAAGTCTAATGTATTGTGTCGAAGACCACAGTGGCCTTCAGAATCCATAAATGGAAAAAGTTTTGAACAACAAGGACTCTTCCCAGAGCTGGCCGTCTGGCCAAACAGAGCAATCGGAAAAGAAGGGCCTTCATAAGTCTGGCTGAGATCTAGAGATCCTGTATGTGAAGATGAGAGAAAATTCTAGAAGGATGACCATCACCACAACATTCCCCTGATCTGAGCTTTATGGCAGAGTAGCCTGACAGAAGCTTGTCCTCACTGAAAGCCTGCTCGGAGTCTGTAATAAAGGGTCTGAATACCTTCATCAGTGTGGTGCACAGAGTGTCTGCTGGTCTCTTAAAAAGTCTTAAAATATCTTAAATGTGATTTAATGAAAGTCATTAGTCATTAGTCTTAAATTTGAATTTGTGGGGTCTTGATTATCACAAACATTTAAACTAAATTAATTTACCCACTTTTACTTTGTTTTTGTCAAAATGAGTCAAGGGTGTCTGCATGAAAGTTCACATAATGATGTTACAAACATTTTAACCTACCACTGTAAACTAACACTGTCTTTTTACTTAAAACTTGTACCTACCTGTTGGCAAGATGTACATTATAGATGTTGCTTCATACAACCTATTTCTGCACAGGACCACATATATACTACTTACCTGTAATGCATGAATAAGAAAAACATGTTTTGTCCAAAAATCAGTTTTAGATTTGGTTAAAATATCTTTTTAAGTATTAAAAAGCATTAAATTTAAGTATCTGAAACCTGTAGACACTCCAGTATGTTAGTCCTTCTTTTAATAAATTTGCAAAAAAATGTTTTTTACATATTGGTCTTGCTTTGTCATTATGTGGCATTGACTGTAGATTGATGAGGGGAAAAATTAATTTAAATTATTAAGCAGAGGGTTGCAACATAACACAGTGTGAAAAAAATGAAGGGGTGTGAATAGCTTCTGATTGCACTGTAGGTGAAGTCCTGTACTGAGTGAAAGCAGAAGGGCAAATTAATCAACACATGCAGATGAACTGCAGAACAGTACACAGCTCTGTGACTGTCTGATGTAGAATACTCTATAATAAATTTGATTGGGGCATTCAAGTTATTCTATTATTATGCAGAAAATCTCTGATACATTAGTATAAATGTATCTGCCATAGTCCTGTGTTTTTGTGTGGTCTGTTTCAAGAGTTTTGTGTCCAAATAGATTTTTTAGGTTTCTTAGGCTCAGTTTTTTCATGATGGAAATTATGTGATATCCATTCAAGTTGTGCTGAGTCAAGCACTTTGCGTGGCTTGAGAAAGATCCCTGTCTTTTGTGCCCTTTTCTGTCTGGTTAAGTGCTTTGTTAAATGATACTGCACAAGCTGCAAAGTGCATACTTGCTCCTGAAATTCTTTTGTTGAGAGGAGCAAAGAGATACTGACTGGATACTTTGGTATTTAGTAGTGTTGCCTCCATTTTAATTCATGAACAAAGAATCTGACAAACACAATAACCAACCATTTAGCCACAAGTGTTGCGTAAGACTCTCCATTTGACTTAACACTACAATGAGGTTGAAAATAATCAGTTCTAACAATTTAATATCAAGATAAGTTTTCTGTAGACCTGTTTTATAAAAGGAAATAATAAATGTAAGGTGATTGGGCTTTGGCAGCTCACTAACAGAGCTGTTCTTTTGTCTCTGTTCTCCAGCGATGTGCTCGCCCTGCCCATCTTCAAGCAGGAGGAATCCAACCTGCCTCCAGACAGCGACAATAAGATCCTTCCCTTTCAGTATGTTCTGTGTGCAGCTACCTCGCCAGCCGTTAAACTGCATGATGAAACACTCACCTACCTCAACCAAGGTCAGCATCAGGATCCCAGCCACACTGTACTTTTCAGCTTTGTGTAAATTTATTGACGTCAGGAGCCACTAAAAGCAGATTCAGTTGCCTCTGACCTAGCAACTTTAGATATTTTATTACCCCTAATGATAGTGAAAATTAGCGGTGGGGGTTAAAAAGGAAATGTATTGCAGTGTTAGGGCTGCCTTCTGAAAGTCGAAGATCTGAATATCAGTTGGGGCTTTTGTTTGATATCTAGTGTCAGAAAAAAATGTTGCATAAAATCGATCCATCGCTAGCGTATTAGGGTGGCATTAGCTCTGAGGGTAAATGCCACTGTCACTGAACATCCTGCCAAACCCCTTTTAAACTCAAAATGTATGTGGAAGAAAAGGAACGAATAATTGAATATTTGTATTGAACCGGCAAATCTGATTTGAGTGATGTAATTCAGGTACAGCCTTATACAATATGACTGGGCTGGTATGTTTTTCATATACTGGCACCAATACAGCGATACCATATTTCAGATAAGTGTCAGTTTGTGTCTGTTTTACAATGAAAATGTGAAAATTTAGGTGTCTTTTTATTTTGTGTAACAAAGATATTATGCAGGGGTTGGATATAAGCTGTCATATTTTTATTCACGGATATATGGACTTGTCATTGCAGGGCAGTCCTATGAAATTAGAATGCTTGACAATCGGAAGATTGGGGAACTTCCGGAAATCACTGGTAAAATGGTGAAGGTAAGATCAAATATACCAGTTCGCATGTGCATAACGATATATTTGCACAGGTTTTCAGGGACAGTATAAACATGTTAGGTTCAACAGTATTAATATCACTTCTTTGTAAAAAATGACTTTCTCACAATTTCAGAGCATCATCCGTGTGGTGTTTCATGACCGACGACTTCAATACACAGAGCACCAGCAGCTGGAGGGCTGGCGCTGGAACAGGCCTGGGGATCGCATCCTCGACCTGGGTGAGCACTGAAAGAAAAATACCTGGTCAACTTAGATGTCTTCAGAAGGTTGTGGCAATTATGTATTGTACTGGATTTGTGTGTGGAAAGAATGTTACAGTGGTTGTATGTTTATTAACCATGCAGTAGTTTTTGAAAAAAAAGGTTAGCTTATTGACTGTTGGCATTAAGAGCTCTCTTGATAACAGCCTGTTTTACATTGATCCATTGCAGATGTCCCCATGTCCGTCGGCATAATTGACCCCAGGGCTAACCCTACTCAGCTTAACACTGTGGAGTTCCTTTGGGACCCATCGAAAAGAACCTCAGTTTTTATCCAGGTAGCATGACAGACAACATTTTTGTTCTTCTTCAATAATCTGAGGCAGTTTTGATCACTTTGGCATCACAGAGCTAAGCTTGTTAACATTTAGTCTACTCATCTGTTCTGTTTGAGAAAGCGTAGAGTGAACTCACTGCCATTCTGCAGGCAGAAATCACTAATACAACGGTTTTGCCAAGATCTGTTTATTGATTTTTCTGACCTATGTTTTATCTTAGGTCATCATTCCCGTATAGATTTGAACTTTATATTCTTTACATTTTAGGTACACTGCATCAGCACAGAATTCACCATGCGCAAACATGGAGGAGAAAAGGGTGTGCCTTTCCGGATTCAGATCGACACGTTTAAAGAGAATGAAAATGAAGAGTACACAGAACACCTCCACTCTGCCTCCTGCCAGGTTAAAGTCTTCAAGGTGAGGGGAATGGGAAGAAAACATGAGAAAAATAAATAAAGAAAAAATGTTTATGCACCGCAGTGAAAACATTTGTTATTTACAACCACCATCTAAATGACTCCCACATGACCTGTTTCAGCCTAAAGGTGCAGACAGAAAACAGAAGACTGACAGGGAGAAGATGGAGAAGCGGGCGCCACAGGAAAAGGAAAAGTACCAGCCCTCCTATGAAACCACAATCCTGACAGAGGTTAGCATATTACTAGTCTGTTAAGGGGATGAATGATTATATAAAGAAAAGGTCATCACAATGAAACACAACCCTGTTTAGCCAAAAAGGTCAATGTAGTGAAAAATATTCCCTTATTTCCAAAAATGCAAAAAGACAAACCAAAAAAAATTGTGCAGTGTACTGCAGGTCAGCCTCTAAACGTTTACATCCATTCCAACTAGAGCTGCAACCAGTGTTTGGCTCGTCACTCAAAAAAAATAAAGTTTATTACTCATTACTTGTTACCCTGTAGTATTTTTACTCATTACTCTCTGCTAATAGTGATTTTTCCATTGCGCCACATAAAATGAGTAATTTCTCCTCAAAATTCAGACTTCTCATGAGCACCTCTGCATGAATGTCAGGGTAATCTCCAGTAAGCAGAGCTAAGGCTAGATAGCTTGCAAATGATTTTTTACCTGAGAGTCTTCTGTTGCCTGTGACGGGTATTTTCTCAAGGATTTGTCTGAATCAGTCATGGAGATTGGCTGTTGTAGTCGGTGTTTCAGGATGTTTTAGGTCTTGTTTTTTGTAATGGAAAGAGTCTTAGTACCACTACATGCAACAACAAAGTTCTTGTCAAAATCAAAGTAATGGGAATACTTCCAGCTGCTTAATTTAAGCGTTTTAATCTTTCAAGCTAGATTGCTTTGTGGTGTGCATGCATGACGATTACGAAAATGAACCCAGGGTTGTGGTTAATTGTTGGATTTCAAATCAGTAAGAAGGTGACAACAAAAGTAAGATTGTAACAAGTTATTTGTTTTGGGGGTAACTGGAATATTATTACTGAAATTTTATTAGTAATTCGCTATGATAGTCATTACTTGGAAAAGTAGTAATATAACTAACGCATCACTAGTAGCATCACCAACACTGGCTGCAGCTAACGATTATTTTTGATTTATTGTCAATTAAGCTATCAGTTATTTTCTTAAGGTACCGTGTAGCCTGTGAATTGTCAAAAAATAGTAGATGAAAATGCTCATCAAATTTTTCTAGAGCTCAAGTTGACTGATGTCCAAAACCAAAGATATTCATTCAACAATGGTTTAATACAGAGAAAGCCAACAAATTTTCTTATTCTGTAGCCAAAGACTGATAGATTATCAATATAGTTGATTACAAATTGAAAAGAAATGAATTCTGTCCATATAATCAAATAATGAACTCATTGTTTCAGCTCAGTTTACAGCAGATTATTTAAAACTAGGAAACTGTTGATGACACACAAACAGAAATTAAATGTATGGGAAAGCTGCAGCTTATGACTGGTGGCAGCAGTGTATTTGTGAGTTTATTTAGCTGTCAAAATGACAAAAGTGTTGTTCTTCTGCAGTGCTGTCCCTGGCCTGAGGTCACATATGTCAACAACTCCCCATCTCCTGGGTTCAACAGCACACACAACAGCTTCCCGGTTGCAGAAGGGTATGGGTGTTTGATGATTTTTGCCAGTGTTTCATGATTAATGCTGATGGCATTGTTTAGTAGCTGTGTGGTTTTAGTTAGTGATTAATATGCACATGTATGATGTTCAGATTCTTGGAATGGATGGATTTTTTTATTCCTCCTGTTTTGTACTTTGGTAAATTTTTCATTCTTTTTCAGAAATGGATCCCCAAACCACCAGCCCGAGCCTGTCGTTCAGGCAGCAGATGTAAGTACAACTGCGTTGTTGCTTTCTGGAGGCATTGCATGACTTCTTGCTGCCTTCCCGAACAACGGCATATTAATACTGACAAATGCAAAGCTGACATCTGGGTGTTAAACCTCTGCCTCCCAGTAGATTCTCCTTGAAAATATGAAATAAACAAAAATAAGCTGAACCTGCCTCAAGGTGTGAAGAAAAGCTTTTGATAAAACAGAATACAACTCACATTGAAGACATCTGAACTCTTTTCTATGCATTACATGAAACCGGCCAATGATTCAATGCTTCTGTTATCAAACCTTGAAACATGACTTGTCGGAATATTTCATGCTGCACACACACTGTATATTTGGTTAGATGTGACGCTTATGTATGTTAGGCATTAGTTACTTAAACCTATTGAGAGATGAAGGAAGGGTGATGTCACCCAAGTAGGATTAGAAGAGATTTATAAAATTTGAGCACAGATCAAATTGTTTTATTATATTTGCTCACATGCTAAATTAAGTCCCTGTTAAATAGGTTGAAAAAGTTAAATAGATTCTGGCTCAGTGATATTTAGAGCAGCTACTTACCACCAAGGCTGGTCATGCCAGCTAATAATTTTATCCTGATAAATCTATTATGCTGATTTCATATTTAAAATAGACTTTTAAAACTGTTTTTGTCTATTTGCAATAAGATGACCCGAAAAATTCTTAAATGTAGAGGGCACAGAACAGAGCTTTACAGCCATTTCTCACCAGTGCAATGTGAAAATGTGGTGCGGAAATACAAAGATCTGCATGTAGTTTTTTTGGTGTGACACCTATATACAGCGGGTCCGGTCCAAATGATCTGAGTTGCCTTGTTCCACTGTTGTCAAAATTTCCTTTTCCTAAAGTATTATCTGAATAGTTCTGGTGTTCACATAACAAAAATCTTTCCAGACAGAGAATGTTGTCCGGCCCATTGCTCTGAAGTCCAGTTTCTCCGAAAAAAACACAGTCCCCACAGTTACAAAGATTAATGGCCTGCAATCAGTCGGCCCTGCCTCCTAATGTTTCACACCCTCTTTCCTCTGGTTGAATGGGAGCATTTGTATATTATATATTAAATATGGCTGGTGTCAGCTAACTTACTGAGTGCATTTACACGGACATGAATAACCTTTTTATGAGACTTATCCGGTTTATGATCGTATTCGGGATATGGCGTTAACATGAGCAGAGAGAAATCAGGTTATTTATATTCCCCATATTCATCGTGGTTTCTTTTGAGTACTCCAGCTGGCATATTTAGGTTTCTCATAAACAAGATAGGGGGTTTACATGCTCAAACACATAAACGGGATACTCTACAAACCCGATCATAAACAGGTTATTCATGTCCATGTAAACGACCTATCTTACAGTCACCAGTCCATGAAGAAACATGGGTAGCTTGTTCTTTTTAGGGGATTACGCCCTCACCACTGTCACTTTGCTGCATGTACTATTACATAATGCCCACCATGTTTGATAAAGTTCTGACAGACTTCCACCCTGTGGTGCCATGCCATAGGTCTGCATAATAATTTGGCAAGTGCTATGTTCGTCATGTTCTGTGACCAACATAATGCTAGCAAGTGAATATCAGCCATATTCGAGTCTCTATTGTGTCAACTGAAGCAGAACCCAAACTGATAATGACGTTACCCGTTTTGGCAGTAAGCTAGCTATGACCTGGAGGGAAATTTTTGTTTCCTAGGATAGTGAAGGCATGATCCACCATGCTCTGTATCACTCTTCCTCTGACAGTTTTACCCTAACACTAGCTAGTCTCACTCCTTTTGCCTTTACCTATCCAATTAAATCAACAACGACAACAACTAGCCAATCAAAGGGAGAGTAGGGCAGCTCATGCCTTTGCTATCCTAGCAAAACACAAACATGCAACCTGGGGGTATGACATCAGTTGGAACAAAGGATTTATCGGTTACACATACATGCCTGCAGGCCGCAATTCACTGAAATAGAGGACGGTTTGAATATTTTTTCCCTGCACGAATGGTGTAGGACATACAGTATTCTGTAAGGCATGAGATAGCTATAGAAAATAACAGTTAATTCACTTGTGACTTCCACAAGCTAACTCTAAGATTACTTTAAAAAATAAGTATTAAATTCTGGGCTTTGTCCTGTTTTTTTCTTCTCAGAATTTGTTACCCACAGCAACACCGCAGGATGCACAACAATGGCTTTTAAGGAACCGCTTCTCACCCTTCTGTCGGCTCTTCACCAACTTCTCAGGTAAAATGGCTCTTACAGATACAGAATTCTTACAAATTAAACACCAATTCATGTTAGTGTCACTGTGGCTGCACAGAACAGCTCGTTTTTCATAAAGGTGATGGTAATCGTACGTGTGGCATGTGGGTCGCATGTCTGAATAAACGCATAAGCAACAACAGCAGTTAGACCAAGTAATATTTCTGTACCTCTTTCAACATAGCACGAGACTGAAATCAGTGCAGTCTGATTAGTGTAAAGGCCACAGCAGCGTGAGGTAAAACATGCACAAATGAAATGAAATGCTCTTTGTGTTTGCTTTTACAAAGCACTGCAAAAATGATCACTTAATTAGCATCTTCGAGCACTCAGAAAAAAAATCTATTTAACAAACCACAAAAAGCTGTGAATTAGCCAGTGTTAAGTTGCAAGTGATGTTCTTTTCATGTCAGATCAGTTAATAAAAATGTTTTGTCTTTTCATAGTACGGACGAAAAAAGGAAAACATTTGTACAATTACATTAATTATCAGACTCTCACTTCTGCTCTTTATTTTAGATTTTCACTCCAACTGCATGGATGAATAAATAAATATCCAGCATATATGCTTTACAATTACCACATCATTGAAGCCAACAATGCTACTTATTTCATGTATAAAAAGCGCTTGTAGACAATAAATCTGGTAATAGAGTGAGCAGGGTAACAAAGAGAGGAAAAAGAAGACAGGAGGCTATTATACTCATGGAGAACTCAACACTGCATGACACAAAGCATCCACTCTGCTTAAAGGAAGTGGGGTTGTATGAGGTACTTATCTTTATAGTCATATGTTACCTACAGTACATGGCAGTCCACATGCAGACAGGAGTACTGGCACCAAAGCTAAGTAATGCACTGCTGAGGACGGGGGCAGAAACAAAACGCTGTATTAAGAGTACTTTCACCGGATTATCTTGCTGTCAGACAGCCCTTTCGGACGGGGAACTGAAGAAGTTGTCTATGCTCTCCTTCAAAGGCACCAGACTCCTTTCACAAAACCAGTACTTTTACCTTGCAAAACTGAGGAGCAGCTGGTCTACCACCGCCTTGATCAGTGTGTGTGATTGTGTGATTTAGGTGAATTCAGACTAATCCTTAAAAGTACCAAAATCAACCAATAACACAACTCCTGTGTTTTGAGGTAAAAGTAATGTTTTGTCAAAGGGGCCTAGTGGTTTTGAAGGAACAATACAACCGCTTCAGTTCTCTGTCAGAAGTCGCTGTCTGTGGCAAGGTAAAGGAAAGTATTTTAAAAATAGTGTACACTTGAACTGATATTGATTTTTTTAGATGGCTAAATCACATTTTGCTGCTGCCCCTGTCTACAGCACTTAATCACTTAACTTCTGTGGTGGTACTCCTGCCTGCTTGTTCAAACTGAGGGTGTGCTGACCGCCATCTTATGTAGTTAATACACTGACAATAGATAAGTACCTCACACAACCCCACTTCAGAAAAATCTAAACTGTCCCTTAAAAGTGTCCCTCAGCAAGACACTGAATCCCTAGCAGCCCTAGGACTGTAGTCTGTAGCTGGCCCTGTATGATGTACATGTAAACAGCTGGACCTGCAAGAACAAACTAGTTTAATGTAATTTAGGTTCACATGTAGAGGGAAGATTTAACGCTGTTAAACAAGCGCTTGTTTTTGTGTTCCAGGGGCAGATCTGTTGAAGCTCACCAGGGAGGATGTCATTCAGATCTGTGGGCCAGCTGATGGAATAAGACTCTTCAATGCACTGAAGGGACGGTGGGTCTTCTTTAATTGAATCCTATCTTACAATTTGTCTTTCACCCAATATGTATTAAGAATGGTTTTACACACGTATGGACATTTTTCCATTTTCTCTCTGTGAATGTTGTTTACAGGGTGGTACGCCCGAGGTTGACCATCTACGTTTGTCAGGAATCTCAGCAGGCAAGGGAGCAGCAACCGAAACATGAAAACGGTGATGCTGCTGCCAACACTTTCTTCGGTCAGTGCATGTTGATGGCTTATACATATTTGTTATAGCAGAATGTAATATTTAGACTTTGAATTAAGGACAGGATGCCTGAAAACTGAGAAGCTAGAAGGCAGTGTTATGTCATGTTCAGACGAAATGATGTCTGTCCACTCCGACAGTCACTTTGTTAGATTATTAAGTGATAATGGAGTAATAAAATCTTGCAGTGACATAGGTGACAGACAAGGCACACTATATGTTGAACCATGACTAATCATCGCTGGTTATCTTTTATGACGTACATGTAACGTATAATGATCGCAAGAGCTACATTTGATGCATCGTGTGAAAACCGTGCAAGTCACTGAATTCTCCACAATACGTTCCTGCAAATCTTTAATGGTAAAAGCAGTTTTAAAAAATGAAGGGATTCTCTCTACTGAAACAACATGGGGCTTTTAATTTCAGATACAGCTGGTACCCTCTGCAGTTGTGGTAAATAAAGGCCCAGTCACTATTTGTGAATTTTATTTTATGGTATATGTACCTGATCTTTCGATGTTATAAAGAAGTTACATTCTTTGTCAGCCTGATGCTAATGGCAGTACTCACCAGGTCGCCACCATTTTTATTTTTCCACTCTGTTGTGGTAACATCCTTAGAGGAATTATTGAAAAGGCCGGGGTGTTGTTACCATACAGTTGTCCATGGCAGCAGACTGCTCTGTGCTCCTGTTGGTCAAAGTGACGGCTGTCGTGGAAGACGAAAAGAAATCAAACATGCTAGTCTTTTTGTCAGGATGTCGTGAGGTGTCCCAGACCAGGTGTCGGTTGTTCTCCACTATGTCACACTACACAGAATAAAATGACTGAATATCACGCACAAAAGTCATTGTCATTCATATTTTGAGCCGACGCTGTGGGGTGGCCAAGTCGGGCTATATCTGGGCTGATATGGTGTAGTCAGAACGAGGCATTCGGCACATCACAAGATCCTGGTATCACTGCATCATAAACAGTCAAGATGGTCGCAATACAAAAATATATATAAGTGATATATGTGGAAATCCTGCACTTCCCAGTCATCAGTTGACAAAGGAACAGTGTTGCCAATACTGTAATGTATTTACTCATCTCTAAAAACAGATACCTGCATATATGAATGCAGAATCTGCAGGCAGTAGTACAGGTCCTTTGTATCTGAAGTGTCCTAGTTTCTGATTGTTGTCTGAGTAGTATTGACTGATCACATTAGAGTGACAGGTAAACAATCCATGGAAAGAGGCGGATGGCATTAGCCAAAATGCGATCTTGGAACCCATCAGCTATTGATTTAGATTTTAATCTGCATTCATATGCAATTATCAGTTTGTAGAGATTAGCTGAAATGATCATCTCATGGAAGCATAGGTCCCAGAATGTCAAACAATTCATTTAAATGTATCCTATTATATTCCTATACTATTCTTTTTGTTCTGCTGTGGTAGCTGCTTATACATACTAGCCTGTTCTTCTGTTTATCTTCTCAAGTAAAATGCATCTCTTGCTGTGCACAAGAGGACTCTGACTTGTGTTGTGTTTTTGTGCAAAGTACATTTTAATTCACAAAATACAAACATACAGTATTTACAATAGTTGAACCCCCCCCCCCAAACAATTTAGAATCATAACACAAACACATTATATACAGTTTTCACTGTCTAGAAATAAGTTGAACATTTTTTATTTCTTTTTTTTGCAGTGTATCACGCCATTTACCTGGAGGAGCTCACAGCCGCTGAGCTGACAGAGAAGATCGCTCAGCTCTTCAACATCTCACCCAGACAGATAAATCAGATTTTCAAACAGGGTCCCACTGGCATCCACGTGCTGGTCAGCGATGAAGTAAGTTATCCCCCGGCTGTCTGCCTTTACCAAGGCTGAAAAAAAATCAGATGTTGTGATACTGATAGAGACTAGTTGTCCTTACACATGCTGTTGAACAGCCTTCCCTCCAGCATTTAACATTTATTCTCTTTTTAACAGATGATTCAGAACTTTCAGGATGAAGTATGTTTCGTTTTGGACACAATGAAAGGTATCTGAGCTTGATGTTGATTTATCTGTGTCTATATTTAACGTAGAGCCTTGATGAACTTTATTATTCCAAGTTTATTTATAACACCATCCCCCCTGCTATGTTTTCTTTTCCCTTTTTCTCCAGATGACACGAATGATGGCTACCACATCATCTTGAAGTGAATAACTGGGCAGGAGAATAGCGTTGCTTTCTTCTTTAGACCCGATCCAGTCAGCCCCTCTAGAGCTTCATGTTCCTCGCTGTTCCTGGAAAATGTGGGGATGCCCGAGAAACGTCTCGAGGCTGCTAGGAGGAACATGCGACTGAAGCACCCAGCCCTCTCCTCACTATACCTTATTGTCTTACTTTTGAGGTAGTGACTGTAACCACAGTGAAGTGAACAAACTCCTTCTGCCCCCGCCATTGCCCCCCCCCGTAAATGGTTGCATCTTTCTCTGTCGCTTATGTCTCATGAAAGAGGTTAGTGGCACTGCAGCTGCTATCACTGTTTATTTGTTAGCTGAGCATCTGGTGTGCCAAAGCTCTGTGCTTCAGAAACAGTTTGTCGTCTCTTTGAAAACAACAACCAAAATGAAAAAATCAAAGTGACAAAAAAAGAAAGATAGTTTCTTTGTCAGGACTTGACTTTCAGCCTGCAGTGCAGCATGATTTCTTCTTTTCATGCTAGGTTGCCTTACCAGGATCCACTTAAGCCGGTCTGCAAGAAACACAGCAGTGCAAACACAATCACAGAGTCGCATCAAAGAATCACAGGTGGCATCAAATCAGCGATCATGACATTAAGGGAAACCAGCTGTCCTCAACAATGTCTACCTAACAATGTCAGTCTTTCACTGGTGTGAACTGTTAATTTTGAGAAAACAAATAATCACTTTCCAGACTCCCAAACACTGTTAGATCCCTGTAGTTAGTGTAGAGCTCATACTGGCACTTGTGCTTGTTACTTATGAACCTTGAAAGATGATGAAACACTGTCTGTGTTAGTGATCACAGTGGCCACACCAGCAAACTGTCTCTAGTCCATGTGCTTCCTCTCCCTATCTGCTTATTTAGCTCCTCACCTCTTCATTCTTTTTGGCCATTCTCCAGCATTATTTGTAAATAGATCATTATTTTTAAGATGTTTTCATAAGGAATCATGTGCTTATTTGGCAGTTTAAGAGAAAATAGTCTCTTAAAAAAAAAAAAAAAAAAACACACTTACATTTCTTCAATGTTTTTTGGATGTTACCACTTCCAATTACTAATACATGTAATGGAGCTGTTGGGCATGCGAAAAGATATGGTTAGTTTATGTTCTGTCCATTGTGCTGCTTACATGAATGACATTGATAGCTTGACATTTTAGATATTCAGCTCTACCCCAATCTCATCAACATTATTAAAATGCTTACCCATGTACTGCCCGCCATCTGTTGTCTGTCTCTTTATAATGTTTGCAAAAATAAAAATGGGATTTTTAACAATATTCTAAATGTTCTTAAGCTCATCAGGGAAAAATAATAATTCATATTAAAGATTCAGTGTGTGAGAATTAGGGGGATTTAGTGGCACCTAATGGAGACGATTGCAGATTGCAGCCAGCTGAAACTTCTCACAGTTGGAATTCCTTCAGTGTTCATTGCTCAGGAGGTTTTTACCGGGAGCTGAATTATCCACAGAGGTCTCCTCCAGGTGATTACAAAAGGTAAAAAATACTGAATAAAGCTGTTTCACATTAAAAATCAGTGTTTCTCCGACATTTTGTGTGTCGCAAATGGGCTGTTATCCTAGTGCCTGCTAATGTGCACTCCTTTTTCCTCTGATAAACTAAGATCCAGACGTTCAGGGGTTTTTTACTGGAAGCAGACGAATTCTCAGAAGTCTCTCTACTCTCCAAAACAAACAGACCTTGGGTCTCATTTATAAAACAATGCATAGGATCCATACTAAAAATGTATGTACTGGACAAAACCCAAAAATAGCGTGGCTTCCACCTCCCCATCTGTGTTATCAATTTCCCATCTCCAAAATGTTTGTAAGCATGGGTTTAAGTTTCTCCCATCAAGACTGTTTTTATACATTACATTTCCAGGAAAAATGGTGTACGCAATGTTTATAAATGAGACCCCAGGTGATTAAAACCAGTTACAAATCAGTGTTTTTCCTGCACTGTTTGAGGGGCTTCTAGCCCAGTATCTGCTAATGTGTGCTCACCTTTTTGTGATCCAGATGTTTAGGGGGTTTTCACCAGGAGCTGAATTATCTGCAGAGGTCTTTTCAACCCTAAAACAAATGGACCAGGTGATTTAAATGAGTCAAAACACTGAAGAAAGCAGTTTCACTTTAAAAGAAAGATGTTTTTCTGATGCTGGTCGCCGTAAAGAGGCTTGTGAAAATGCAAATCTAGAGCCAGTGTTTAGTTTGTCCGTTCTGGGCTACTGTAAGAACATGGTGGTGCAACATGGCGATCTCAGTTGACTAGGACCCACTTGCAAATTTGTGTTTCCCTGAATAGCGAAGGCATGAGCCAACCGACTCTCCCTCTGATTGTCTGGTACTCTTTGCCTACATGGGTTGTGCAGTGTCTGTTTCAGCATACCACAGGTCCTAGGCCACTTAGTTTGCGAGGTGTCTCAGTTTTTACTTGTGTTTGTGTTCCTTTTTTGGAGATCCACAGGACTCACATGAGGCAGGGAAAAAGCTGAAAGGGATTCACTGAGAATCAAAAAAAGAAAGAAAGACGGGCCAAGTCCTTCAAAAATGACATCTTTTGTACGGTCCTCTACCGACTCAATGTCCTATTTCTATATATTCTCATGTATTACCTGTTATAATACTTCCACGCTGCATAACATGGTCAAAAACGTATTGCAATGCAAATCAACATGTACTTCATCTTTTACGCACACCATCGTCCACAATCTCCTACTGTCATGCGCACTAAACTGACGAAATAACTTGTGCCTGCATTCTAACACATAAATAAAGTAAATATAAACATAACCTCAGTATAGTCCACTACCACACACTATTCAAAATATACAGAGACTGTTGTGTAAACTTAAGTATTATCAGAATCTATATGATACATAATATAAACACAGAAATTCTTACCAAATATTAATACGTGTTTAGTGGCTCTGACAGGATGGATGGGTTCAGTTTAGGCAAAAGGAGTGAAACTGAAGAAGTATAGACTTTATTGTCATTACACAAGAAATACAACAAAATTTGCTGTGCCATGCCTGGATATATAGAAATAGAAAATAGACAGTATAAAAATGCAACACAAACGCAAACACAATCATTCCAAATAAAGAAATAGGCCTATAAAACATAACATTAAAAGCAGTATTACAAGTTGACCCATTATTGCACGTTTGGGTTAAGCTGGTTAGTGTTAAGATAAGAATATCAGGGTAAGTCAGTCAGAGAGTAGGGAGGGACATGCCTTCGCTATCCCCACTAAAACTGTGATAGAGAAATAGTGTAGTTTTCTTGCACTATCCTTGGAAACACAAAGTAGCGACCTGCTTCCTCTGTAGCTATGAAGGCGTGATTCTGAGGTAACGAAATCACAACAGTTCTTATTGTTAGGTGATTATACACTAAAAACCCCACAGTTAGTATACTAGATCCCATAATACATCCCATTAAACCATACACACTGGACCTTTAAATACAAAGCTTTCCCTTTGCTGGACAGATGTGGAGGCCTACTACAGACATGCACAGTCATTTTGTTGCCATGGAAACTGCAGCTTTAACAAGACACAGTAATGATTATTTTATATACTGTGAATCAGACTGAGTCAAGTTTATGTTAAACACCATCTTTGTCAAAATGCTGTCACATTTTGCACGTCCATTTCTTCACAATATGAACAAAGAAGCAAAGCAAAGCCAGCTCACTTCATTTCCCAGCATGCTCCGGCGCAGAGCATGCCTGTGATGTCACAATAAGTATATATACGGCTACAGGGAAGAATTTCTTCCTCCATTGTTACATTGTAACAAACGGGGCCGGGGCGAAACGGGGAGAAAGGCGTCTTCTCGCCACAACATTTGCAACGTTTTGACACCAACCGTTTTTTAAAAAAGGGCCAAAAATCCGCGTTAAAGCGAGAAGACAGCGAAGTAAGCACCGCCGACTGAACCCGCCCCGGTGAGAAAAAAAGGATAAACGAACACAGATGTCAGCGGATTTCTCCATCGCGAGCCTCACACCAAGAAGATAAGACATTTCGGCTCATTTACATGATTCCCGTTGCAACATGTTGTGGAATAAATCGCAGCTAATCATATGACGTTCCCTCTTTCTGCCGTCTGTCTGTCCTTTAAATAGATAGGCATGCAACATTTAAATAAAACCCGCAGGTCTAACAGGCAGCTCCTGCTTTCTTCGTGATCCTTCAGTGTGCAGAACAATGAACATGGAGCCTAAGTAGCCTCATATAGGCAGATTTAAGTGTTGTAAATTGTCAGTAAGGCGAGGATTACTTCAGGTTACATTTGCTCTTAGGGTTGCAGTCTGGATACTCGGTTCAGGGATATCGGTTTTGGCACAAAAAGGCAGCTCATAGGGCGTTGAAAGATTGATGTGCAGCTCACATTGGGAAGGGAAACGACCTACGAGCTGGTTGGAATAAGGGTCCCTGTTTCTGCCCCAGGTAAGAGGGTTTAGTATTTCATTATCCGGGCGGTTTGCCATTGTGTGTGTGTGTGTGTGTGTGTCAGTGTGTCTGTGTGAAAAATGGGTAGAGCTGGTATAGGACGGCGGTTGAGCCTTTGCCTGTCAGACTGATAATATCCAACCTCCCCCAACACAGTCAGTTGCTGCATGTCCACAGTTTAACAAATACCTCCCCACCGCAGCTGCACGTCCCTGAAGGTAAATACACCATGATTGTCTGTAAGCATACTGTCCAACTAAGTCCTTAAAGGAACATGAGCTCTGATGCTCACAAGGGAAATGAGCCGACTATCAGAAGTCAGCCTCTGCTCTATTTGCCCTATTTATATTGGAGTCCCCAGGTGGAAAATGGCTCACATTGATGCTATAACCACACTGGCATCTTTACTGAACATGCACAGCCTTTTGAGGTGTGTTAAATTAGGTTAAAACCTCATTTCAAACAGATAGAAAATCATCAGTAAAACATAATTTGTGTGCTGTTTCAATGATTTTGTACAGTAATGACACTATTTTTTGTTTGAGACATTACATCCAGTTCTACTACTTTTTATTTTCAATGGAAAGTGTCACATCGTAGTAAAATCACCGTGGCTGCAGCAGTTGTTACATTATTCACTGTCCTCAGAGCAGCTCCAGGATTTGTCTCAACATGACATCATCTCTTTATTTAGCATAAGGACAAACTACACTCTACAATATTACACAAATGTCACATATCAGTCCTGTTTAAAGGAACAGCGTGTAAGATTTAGGGGGATTTAATGGAATCTAGCAGTGAGGATTGCAGATTGCAACCAGCTAAAACTTTGCCCTACAATAGTTCCTTTAGTGTTCATGGTTCAGGAGGTTTTAACCGGGAGCAGAATTATCTGCAGAGGTCTCTTCCTCTCCAAAACGAAGGAACACAGTGACTTAAACTGCTAAAAACACTGAATAAAGCAGTGTCATGTTACAAATCAGTTTTTCTCCAATGCTGTTTGGCATGTCAGAGATGGGCCGGAGATGGGTGACTTAAACAGCTAAAAACACTGAATAAAGCAGCTTCATGTAAAAAATAATCAGTGTTTTTTCAATGCTCTTGACGCAGATAAGCGGCAACCTTAAGGACTGAAAACTGAAGCCAATGCAGAAGTGCCAAAGACTGCAGTTCTTTGAACGGCCACTTGAGGCTGGCTGCAGGAAATGAGTCAATCCCTATAAACCCCCATGTTAAAATGACTAACTTTACAGCAGAAACAAACAGGTTTTCAGCCTGGTACAAAATGGTTTTGGTCTCTCTAGCTAAATTGCCCCATTCATGACAAATATGCGAGGGATGAATTTACTTACTAACCCTAACCTCGCATTTTTTGAAGCCTAAAATTAAGCATAATTAAGAGCAGGCCATGAATGACAGGCTGTCTGTAGATAGTGTCCTCGGCTTATCAGTCAGATCCACCCCACACTCCCCCACGCAAATTTGCATTTCCTGGGACAGGTGAAGGCATGACCCGCTCAACTCTGCCGTACGCTGCCTGTGATTGGCTTACCCTGACATTCTTACCCTAACTGTAACCATTTTCACTCATTTGCCTAAATCTAACCAATCCAACCAATGAAGAAAACAGGTACTAGCCAATCAGAGAGAGGGTAAGGGCGAGTCATGCCTTTGCTGTCCTTGGAAACACAAATTCACCTCCCCCAAATATGGTCCCTTTCGCCTCCAAGAAACCAAGATGGCGAGGAAACTCAAGGTTTCAAAATGGGGGTCAACAAACCAATGGGTGACGTCACGGTACCTATGTCCATTATTTTTACAGTCTTGTGGAGAGGCTGCTAACTATGGTGGCTGATCCAAAAATGCGAATGGCTCTCACAGAGCCAGTGAATGTGTCTGTTTTGGGCTGCTGTAGAAATATGGCGGTGCAACACAGCAATCTTGGTAATGGAGGGCCTGCTCCCTTTGTAGATATTCTGTAGATGTAGATCAATCTGAGATAACAAAAACATAATGATTCTTATTTTCAGGTGATTATACACTAAAAAAAGGTGTGTGTTATTTTCCATTTCTGCCAATATATGCCTCTAAATCCTACACACTGGACCTTTAAGGCTAGAATTTTCCTCTGAGAACCTAAATACACAATGGCTCATTTGGAGCAGTCCCCTGTAGGAATGAAGATACAGTATGTTACTGTCAGTAGCATGTGACATGTTAACACAGACCCAGTTCACATGTGCCTCATAAAGATGAAGGATGGGATAGTAAACTGTTAATCACCCCTGAAAGTAGTTTATTCACAGGCAATACTAACAGAACGGACACAGTGTTTTATTTAATATCATCATGAAAATTTGTTTATTAAGATTGAAAAGAAAAGAAAAACTTTGTGAGATACAGTTTGACCACAGACCCAATGGGCCAAACACAATATAACATGCTACTTTCATTCACCTTGTTTGACCTTAACCTGCTGCTGTGATTGATCAGCTTTAGCTTTCAGATTCAGTTGTATCGATCCCCTCTGCGCTGTTTTATAGCAGAACTAAGAGGAAAAAAAACAGAGTGAGAAGCCATAGAGATCATTTGCTTCAAGGCTGTTCGCTTTAAACCATGCTTGCCTAGTTGCCATGGTGACGTTTCTAGACTTGATGATTTCAAAGTAGGATTTCATGTGAGATGGGGGGGCAGAGGAGGAAATGATGGAGCTGGAATACAGATGAAAGGAGACCAAACAGCTGATGTCACCTTTTGTTTCTGTGTTGAGAACCAAGCGGACACAGGGACAGTTTGATACATGGAGATTTGGATTTAAAGGGGCAGTTCATCCCGAAATCCAAAATGAATATGTTCCCTCTTACCTGTATTGCAGTTTATCAGTCTAGATGGTTTTGGTGTGAGTTGCAGAGTGTTGGAGATATCAGCTGTAGAGATGTCTGCCTTCACTCCAATATAATGAAACTAGATGACACCCGCTTGTGGTGCTCAGAGCGCCAAAAAATACATTTGAAAAAGTCAACAGCAATGTCGCTCCCCAGAAATTGTGATTTGGTTACTCAACATAATCCACAAACCTTGTTGAGAGCAGTTTTATGTAGGAACTATTTTCTGTCTGTGGAACTACATCCACCAACCATAGGTGTCATATTGTTGTTGCTCCACTAGTCCAAAAAGTGTCCCATTGGACCAAAAGCCCATTTCTGCGACAGCTGTTATCCCAAAAACAAACACCCATTGCTCTGAAGTCCCGTTTCTCCGAAAATACAAAGTCCCAGCAGTTAGTTTCAGTTTCCAAGTGCCTTCTGAGCCACTGAAGCTGGGTGTTTTTTACCGACCCATCTCTGCTTTTCCAGCGCCTTTGTGCCATCAAACGTGGGTGTTTTAACATAATCTTTTTCGAACCATAACCAAGTGGTTTTTGTGCCTGATCCTAACCACACCTTCACCACCATGCTGATGAGAAATGTAAAGTTTGAACAAATTTGCACAAGATAATGTACAAATGTAACAATCCTCAGTTTACAGAAATTTACCATGTGAACATTTTTTCTTGTGACTGGGTTGTTTAACTGCAGGGAGTGTGTATTTTCAGAGAAATAGGACTTGGGTGTAGGGTTGCAACAGTATGAGATTTTCAAGGTACAATAACCGTCTCAGAAAATACTGCAGTGTCACAGTATCATATTGCCACACACTTATTATTATCTGTCAGAATGACCCTTGAATGAATGAAAACAGAAGGGTTATGTTTGGTTGAACAATCATTTTATTACTGTCAGTTAAACTTAAAACCATTATTTATGTGCAAAAGGTCACTGTGGATGAAATTCTCCATCGACCTGCATTTTTTTCCCAACATCATAGAAATGTGAATGTACCCTTTAGGATAACCATCAATTTTGATGTCACAGTATACCTTGAAACCGGTATATGGCAGCAATCGTATTTGGGAGAAGTATGTTTTTGTTTTTTAATGGGCTGTCAAAGACATGGGCTTTCGGTTATGTGGGATATGTTTTCGGACTAACGGGACTTTGGAATTTTTGGGCCACTGGAACAAAGGGCAGTCCCCCCATCCGTATCAGGGTGCAGAAGGAAGTGTGCATCCAGTCATGGATGAGAGGCTCCTGCTTGTGACAGCGTGAGATGTAAACACGGCTTCCTCCTCTCTGCTGTGCTGTAACATTAGCTAGCTCGGTGGTGCCAGGTGAGCTAGCCGTAGATACACGCTTCCTTCTGTGTGGTGACTCGGTTGGCAAGTGTAGTTCGGTTGAAAGAAAAAAGTTCCTACATTAAACTGCTCACAACAATGTCTGTGGATTATCTTCAGTAACCAGAGTGTCATCTAGTTCCATGATAAAGGAGAGAAGGCAGACATCTCTATGGCAACTCACACCAAAACAATCTGGA
The DNA here is from genome assembly GCA_019142605.1 of Cephalopholis sonnerati. NCBI lineage: Eukaryota > Metazoa > Chordata > Actinopteri > Perciformes > Serranidae > Cephalopholis > Cephalopholis sonnerati. Next base: position 8,086,984 of record JAGQAX010000011.1, on the reverse strand, counting down.
CTGATAAATAACACTACAGGTTAGAGGAAAAATATGTATTTTTGATTTTGGGGTGAACTGTCCCTTAAAAATGTTCAGTTAGTGCCACAATAAAATGGTGTTGCAAATTTCCAACAAGCATCTACTGTTTCCACATCATTTGGTTCACATTTACTGGTGCCTGAGTGTGTTGTCTTTGCTTGACGTGCGCTCTGTGCCCTCAGACACCGAGTTTCCATGGAGGCAGGTTCGTCCCTCAGCCTCAAACGAAGATATGAAGAGGTGGACAACAGCTCTCCATTCTCTACACCTAAGGACTCTGACGATGACATCTCCAGCAGTGACAGCGCTGACAGCTGCGACAGCCTCAACCCTCCTTCCAGCACTACATTTACCCGTAAGGAACAACAGGAGACACATGTTAAAGGCAAAACACTCTAAAACACACTTAAACAGCTCATTATCAAGAATTCAACTACTCATGTATGACATTGCATCCCAAATGTCTCTCCCCTTTTTTTCCCCCACACCTCAGCCACGTCCATCCTTAGACAGCACAAGCCGTCACCGGGGGGGAAGCGAGTACGTTTCGATGTGGTGACGGTGTATTACTTCCCCCGGCGGCAGGGATTCACCAGTGTGCCCAGCCAAGGAGGCAGCTCCCTGGGAATGGCCCGTCACCACTCCTCCATCAGACACTACACACTGGGCGAGTTTGCCCGAGAACAGGAAACGAGCCACCGGCACACTTTGCGCCAGCACCTGCGCCAAGAGAAGCTCAATGCCCGCAAGATGAAGGTAAGCTTCATATTTTATCAGAGTGTGTGGGAGTGATCAGTGGAAGAAAGGGACGAGTTAAAGTAAATCACGCTCACCAAGGTGTCTTGTTTTGAGTCAGATATACATGTTTTTATAAATGATGTCTTACAAAATATTATGTACCCTTGATTGTATCCTGTTTCCCTCAACATGCAGAAAATCTTAAAAAGATAGGGTGCATTACTTATTTTCCTATCACTTGAAAAGCAGATATTTCCTCTATGTGCAGTCATTAAAAGTAACATTTACATTTACATACAGTCACATTTACTCAAAGGTTTATATTTTATTCCTACTATCTTAAGTACTAGTTTTAAAATTGTAGTACAATGCACATTTTATATTTCTATTTTATTGAAATTATTACTTTATATTTACATTCCTCTATTTCATACTCTTTTTCTTACTTCTTATAATTCTCTGTTCTTTATGTCAGAGCAACTTATGACCCACTAGAGGTGTGTGGCAGTGTAGTTTTTTGCAGCGACTCTGCCCTCTGCCTGTAATTTTTTATTTTCTTCTTATTTTCCGTGTTCAGGACCTTTATGGGCGTGTACCCCCACAGTGTCAGGTGATGTCAGGGCTTTATAAAAAAAGGTAGTGACCAGGTGCCAGACTGTAAGTAGCAGGCATCTGAGTAAATGGTAAATGTTAAATGGACTGCACTTGCATAGTTCCTTTCTAGTCTTCTGACCACTCAAAGCACTTATTACACTACGAGTCACATTCACCCATTCACACACACATTAATACACTGGTGTCTGAGGCCACCATACAAGATGCCACCTGCTACTCAGTTTCTAACACACTCACACAGTGATGGAACAGCCGTCGGGAGCAATGTGGGGTTCAGTGTCTTGCTCAAGGATATTTCGAGATGGTCTGGAGGAGCTAGGGGTTGCTGGTCCTCCAATTAGTGGACAACTCGCTCTATCTCTGAGCCACAGCCACTCCCAAGAGACACAGCATAGAAAAAAACGCAACTATAGTCAGGCGAAACGCCAAACAAGAGTGAATCTGGGGCTGGTTTTTATTTTCACTTTCACTGGAGAGCGTGTTTAAAAACAGTAACTGACAATCCTGCGTAGTCTAGCTTTAGGTACAATTTTGAGGTATTTGAGTATTTTCAATTTATGCTATTTTTTTTTTACATTTATTCCGCTATATTTTAAAATGGAAATATTGTAATTTTTACTTGACTACATTCATCAAAGAGCTGAAGTTACTGGTTCCTTTTCAGATACATGCTGTGTCTATAACCGCCTGGAAAACCCTAGGTCAGACACTGGGTGCTGCTCTTGTCTGAACAAGCACCACATCATAGCCTATTTACCTCAAGTCCTGAGTGCAGAGCTGATCATCTTCCAGACGCTGTTTGTGTGTAGGCCTATTGTCAGTGGGGCAGATATAAAGCTCTGACTGCCCTGCATAAAAATGGTCAACTCTTCCTCCATATTTATCACAGACTGATATTTACAGAAGAAGGAAAAGATATCTGCCAGTTGTGATTGGTTGGTCCTCGTCACATCACGTGGTGCACCTGATGCATTCCCAAAGTTGAACTCAGGTTATCTGAGGGTGCAGCCGTCGTGTGCACCATGACAGCATCGCTTTGGCATTTGAGTGTGCCTGCCATGTCTACTTAAAAACAATGAATTTGAGGGCGCAAAGAACATGGTATGTGTACAGCCCCTAACATAATCCATTTTGATTTGTGACCCTTTCCAAAAACAAAACAAAAAACTTTATGTAGGTTGGGCTCCTTGCCTCTTGATGCCTTTGAGTCGTTAGCAGGTCCACCAAAGAGAAATTTCCCCTTTAACTTATGAGGTTAAGGGGATGTAAAACTCTCCAATATTTTATCAGAAGAAACAGTCAGGAACTTTAATGTTGATTTGTGAAGCAGAACTGTGTGTTCCCCTTCCCACCCCATTAATCATCTCACGACTTCCCAAATTTATCTTGTGTGGACCAAGCTACCAAAAGTATATAAAGCTGGTAACAAAACTCCATTTCAAACCAGCTACAATGATAAAATGCATCTTATGAATCTGCTACATGGGGCAGTGTGCTGCTTTTTGGTGATAATAATTTTTACTTATGTAGGATTTTGATTGCAGGACTTCCTGTTAATGGAGTATTTTTGTATTGTTGTATTATTACTTTAAAGGATCTGAGTACTTTTTCCACCATTGTCCATATTAAAGTGAAATGATGAAGCCACCGATGAAGCTGTTATTGAAGTGTCAGTCTTTAGGATGATTATGATGCACTTGAGCTTTAAATAGAAAATCAGTCTCTTATGGTCTCAGCTCACAGTTCTACACTATCTAACTCTCATCCACAGCTGACAAGGAATGGCACGGTGGAGTGTGCCCAGGCAGACCTGCTGACTCTGGAGGATGTATCAGATGAGGACCTCGATGTGGACGGGGTGGAGGTGGACGACTGTTTCTTCCTCCAGCCGCTGCCCACAAAGCGCCGCCGAGCCCTCCTGCGAGCCTCTGGCATTGCCCGCATAGATGCGAGGGAGAAAGCTGAGCTCAGAACCATCCGCCTCTCTCGGGAGGAATGCGGCTGCGACTGTCGCTTGTACTGCGACCCTCGCCACTGCGGCTGCAGCCAGGCTGGTATTAAGTGCCAGGTAAGGGTTGTTGGCTGGGTGAATGTGCATAAAGAAGAAAGCTACTGTGCAGTTTGCTGAGACTCGAATGAGTCATTTACTGCTCAATAAAATGTGTGTCCTGTTTAGCATACATAGAATCATTTTTAATTTGAGTCGTGTGCAAATTATTTCCCTTTTTTTCAGGGAAGCTCTTCGGAAACATCACAGTAGAAAAACCAGAGCTGTGAATAATAAAATTGACTTTTAGGGTTCTTGTATTGCTGTGCATCCAGGCTCACTCTTCCTCTGTCATGACTTACTGGAATACTTGAACAGAACAGAGTTGGTGTTAATGTTAATAATAACACCTCTGCTTTTTCCACAGTGACAAGTCACAGTGTTTGCTGTGATCGAAACCAGAACTGTATATCCATGAAATAAACATGTTCAGTCATTCCTGTGAGATATAGATTAAGAATATGAAAACATATAACTCTGTTAGCATAAAAAAATAATGGCATAGATACATTATGTTGTTGCAGCACCTCTGCTGTTTTATTCTGCTTGTTGGGACATGAAATGGCCGCTCTCTCTGTTGGTCTTCCTTTTTTATAAAATTCAGTTTCTGTATTTAAATATTTTCCAGTATGGCCATCAACTTGTGCTGTGTGCAGCAGCTATAACAGATTTTACTCTTTCAATTTGTTGAAATAATTCAGAAATCTTTAGTTCTAATTCTTGTTAGGAATTGTGAATATTATATTCAAAGCATTCCCATATGATACAGGTTGGTAGCCAAATTGATTAATTGAGATTGCAAAGCAATTTATCTTTGACTGACTGATGTAGTGAAATCAGCAGAATTTATATATCAGCGCATCTATGCAGCCATTTAATCACTCATTACACCATCATGTATTTGTACAACTCATTTCACAACATACATTCTGGATATCAAGATGCTTTTATCAAATGTTTATGTGCATGTCTTTGTGCTTTCAGTCAGTCCGAAAAGTGTCCCATTCGACCAAAAGCCCATATCTCTGACATCCCATTATCCCAAAAACAAACACCCATTGCTCTCAAGTCTCCGAAAATAGAAACTCCCTGCGGTTAGTTTCGGTTTTCCAGCCCGTTCTGAGCAACTCATGCTGGATGTTTGATATCAACCTGTCCCTACTTTTCCAGCGCCTTTGTGCCACCAAACAATGGTGTTTTAACCTGAGCATATCCTAACCATAACCAAGTGGTTTTTGTGCCTGAACCTAACCACACCTTCACCACAGTGCTGCTGAGAAACGCAAAGTTTCAACAAATTTACTACAAAATAATGTACAAATGTAACAATCTTCAGTTTACAGAAATTTACAGTGTGAACATTTTATCTTGTGACGGGGTTGTCTAACTGCAGGGAGTGTGTATTTTCAGAGAAATAGGACTTGGGTGTAGGGTTGCAACAGTATGAGATTTTCAAAGTATGATAACCGTCTCAGAAAATACTGTGGTTTCACAGTATCACGGTGTTACATAATTATTATTATAATCAGTGAGAGTGACCCTCAAAGGAATGGAAATGAAAGGGTTATTTTTTTGTTTTTACTACTATAATTGTAACTTAAAACCATTTTTTAATGGAAGTTTGTATAAAAGGTCTCCTTATTGAAAATAAATTAAATAAAGGGGAGATTCTTAGTCTAGTGGGATCCAACCCAGGGCCTTTTCCTACATGTCATCCCCTCTTTCATCTCCCTTTCTTCACCCAGTAAAGACAACAGGCAAAAAAAAATCTTTAAAATATATTTTAATGTTATAATAAACAAGGAATTAACATAAATATTTAATGTTTGTTTTAAAAGAAAGCATATAACATTGAGGGCTATATCTCTCTGTGTGTATTGTTTAGAGCTTCAATAATCGGAAGATAAATCAAAATGAAAACAACAATTAATTATGGCCCTACTATTGTTAATGTTGTTTATATTTGATTTGATTTATTTTGAACATTTAAAAACATAAAATAGAATGTATTGTAGAAAAAACCCTACAAAACAGAGACAAACAATAAATCAATCAAATGAGAAAAATGAATTAACATTTCATGTCCGTAAAGGAGTAAGAAGAAGCAACATGCTTGTCTAGCCCTACCCCCAATCACAAACTATACTAATCCATCACTAATCAAACTATTGCATCAATACACTCTCCTCACCATTGATCAACCACACATTTACACCACTGCACTTCTTAATACCTGATAACCAATATTACCCCGTGTGTTAAACAAATGCAGAAATACAAATTGAGAATACATCGCACTGAGTGTGCTTTAAATTCCCTCTAATTATTATTTTTTTCACTTTATGAATGATTTTTCTCTTCTGTGGTTTATATTTGCACTCCTTAGCAGAAAGTACAACTACATCTTGACCTGACTCGACACAGTAGAGCTGCAACATTAGTTGATTAATCGATTAGTCGATTGAAAGAAAATTAATCGGCAACTATTTTTATAATGTATTAATCATTTCAGTCATTTTTCAAGTAAAAATCTCAAACATTTGTTGAGGTTTTAATTGTGAGAATTTGCTGCTTTTCTGTCTTCATTTATGACAGTAAATGATGAAGGATGAAGTACATGAATGATAGTCTTTGGGTTTGAGACCGTTGGTTGGACAAATTAATCAATCTGATAACATCACCTTGAGCTCTGGGAAATTGTGATTAGTGTTTTTTGCATATCTTGACATTTTATAGATTAAATGGTTAATCAGTTAATTATGAAAATAATCATTAGTTGCAGTGCAATAACACAGTAAGCTGATATTCTCTCTCTTATCTCGGCATGTACTGTGTCATCTCTCTGTCCTCTGCACAACAGTAAACACTTATATAACTCACGTAACAATTATGTAAATGACTCAGTCAATTCCAAGTGTTTACCTTCAACTGTTGAAAGAAAATAAAATTGGAGTTTAAATTACTTCTGCTTTCATCCCCAGGTGGATCGAATGTCCTTTCCATGTGGCTGCTCTAGGGACGGCTGCGGCAACGTAGCGGGACGTATCGAGTTCAACCCTCTACGCGTCAGAACTCACTACCTGCACACCATCATGAAGCTGGACATAGAGAAGAGGAGGATGCTGATACAAGGAACTGGGGACCAGTATGCTGAATCCGACCAGATGTCCTCCCCCTCCTCCACTTGCCCCACCTCCCCGGACCTATCCTCAGTTGCCGGCCTGGACTCTGAGCTGGAGGAGAGTGAGGTGCAGACAGTGGTGGAGGTTCAGGATCTCCTGGCAGAGCAGGACATTCTGGAGCGTGAGAATGAGACAGCGGTGTTGCACCTGCAGAGCGCGGAGGAGCAGGAGAGGAGGGAGAGGGAAGAGGCAGAGGGGGAGGCAGTGCAGCAGGAGCTGGGTGCCAGAGGTCTCACGGAGCAGCCTCTCTGCCTCCTGCCTGCTGCTTTGGGAGGGGAGCTGCCTGAGCAGGCAGAGGTGCCAGGTGTGGAGCAGGTCCTCCTGCAGGGGCCGTTCCCCACGGGGGCCACAGTGCTCTGCATCACTGACAACCAGGAGGAGAGCCCCTCCGACCTCCTCAAAGACTCCACCTCTCTGCTCTACTATCAGCTCAGTCCCATAGAGCCAGGAGCCTTTGAGACCCTGCCTAGAGCAGAGGAAGCTGAACAAGAGGTGCGAGAACAAGATTCAGGAGAAGACGACAGGAAACCAGAAGGAGGAGAGGAGTCGAAGGATGACATGCCTGAAGAGATCACCTGCAGGCAGAGTTTGGGCAAGTCTTTGACCAATGTGATTCTGTGCTCAGAGGAATGTGTGGCAGTCGTGGAGGAGAGGCCCTCGAGTCCCCAGCAGAGCCTTCCTGAGGTGCAGTGCCAACGGGAGTCATGCTTGGAGGGAGAAGTACATCCACTGCCTCCTGAAGTTTAGTTCTAGCTTCTCTGCAGATATTTTGCACAATAGCTTCATCTAAGATGAAAAAAAAATACACATTTATTACTGCTATCATCAAGAATAATTACAGGTTGCAATCCTTTGTAGTGACTGAGCTATGTGAGTTATGTGAGCGTGAGTATTACAATACATGAGGGAGGAGAGATGCTGAAAGCACATACAGATCACTCCCTGGAAGTTATATGGATGCAGTTACAAGGAAACATTGTATGTAATTCTGTTGGGGGTGATGAATGCGGCCTTAATGGAAAAACATAAAAACACTTGTGTGTAGGAGTCATTCGTCGATGAGAAAATACAGCAAGTAGCGCTTTGTTAATTTCCAACGTAGCGAACAGAAAACAGTGTGTGAATGCTGACATAAGCCTTTAGTTTGGTGATGTATAAAGCTATCAACACTAAACACAAATTGTTTTTCAGTGTGCAAGAAGCTGGTGACTTCAGATACTCACCGGCTCACTTTCCATTACGGCAGACCAGTGCTGTAGTCAAGCCAAATGAAGGCGTCTAATAGTATCCTCCGCTGAAAATAGACCTAATAATCCTGGAAATACTTGTTTTTGTGTACTGTATATGCATTTGCAACATGCAAGACAGCGCCGAGGTTGCTGCTTTTGTTTTTTTTAACGCACATTGTGAACTGAGGGCAGCGGGTGTTGTGGCTCTGCTGTAATGAAGGTAAACCAACACAGAGCAGCAGACTGACACTGGCCTTAGCTGTTGCTCTCGCTCACCTCGGGCTGCTTGTGCAAATGCAGTCGATCTGTCAACAGAAACCTAGTTTACCTGTAGTTACAATGCCTATGATATAATTTCTTTGAGTAACGTGTCTTTTGTGGATTAGATACTGTTGGTTTAAGGTCCTCGCAGTCTTGTTTTTTGAGTGAAAGGAAAAGTTTCTTTCATACTGCTACACTGTAATGCCATGTAGTCAGTCACGTCATGTTAGGATGAAATGCCAGGATTGATCTTCCCCGTCGTCTGCTCTTTTAAAGGGTTAGTTTGGATATTTTCAAGTGGGGTTGTGTGGGGTTCTTATCCACAGTCAGTGTATTACATACAGTAGATGTCTGTCGGCACACCCCCGGTTTGGAGAAGCAGCAGGAGTACCAACAGTGAACTAAGCGATGTACTGCTGTGGATGGGAGTCAGCAGCAAAATGTATTTCAGCACCCTTAAAAAAAATCATAACAGTTTAATTGTACACTATATTGAGAGTATTTGTACTAGGGTCAAGCAGCATACTTTGATGAAACAAATAATGGGTACAGATAATGTACTTATATGAGTACGAGTATCACCAGAGTGAAATTTGACAGTGACTGAAAATCCCTTTTGGGTAGCTGTGTTCAATCTCTTAATCTTATGATAAAAAATATCAAATCTGAGATTGTTTTGTAAGTGGTTTTCGAATAATAACACAAAGACATTAATCCAAAAGAGTTTAAATGTAGAAATTTAAAATATCTCTTTAACACTCCATAACTTACTTGAACTGTTTAAATTTTTTTTTTTAGATTTGCTCAATGTTATGAGCAGGCTTTGTGATAGATCCATCAGTCAGTCCTCTGGCGTTGCACCACATGTAACGTGGCACAATGATGCCATTACAAGTGTGCAATGTGATGACGTGGAAGAGAGAAGCCTTAGCTTTCTGCTGTGAAAAGAATTAATGCTCTGTTATTGTGGTTCTAATTTTAGATCTATTTAAACAGGATCATTCAAACAACAATCTTGATGTCTGTGTTAATTTTTAAAGTGTTAAAATACTGTAATATACTACAGTAAATACTATACCAGACTATATAAAAACTTCTGGTTTGGTCCCATCCATTTCCTCTTTAAGTCCCACTGGCATCCAGTCTAAACCCCACCCATTCCGAGTACAGGTATGGATACTGATAATTTAGTTAGTTAAACAGATATAGATACAGATACAGATAATAGTGTACTACTCATCCCTAATCTAATTTTTGTTACTTTACCATTCCGTCAGACAGCCTGTTCCGACGGGGAAGCTGGCTTCAGTTCCCTGGCTTTGGTTGGGGGGCAGCGGAAGATCCGCTGTTCAATCCCTGGCTCCTCCAGTCCACAAGCCAAAGTATCTTAGGGCAAGATACTAGATACTGAACCCTACTATTCCAGCGGTGTGAGAGTGTGTGAATGGTTACTGAGTAGCAGGTGGTATGATGTGTGGTAGCCTTGACTATCAGTGTGTGAATGGGTGGAAGACTAGAAAGGCGCAATACAAGTGCAGTCCATTTACTGCCAGACTTCATTGAGAAAAACAGTAATTTTAGCTGGCTGAACACAGGAGCTGCTGGTCTACTGCTGCCATGATCAGTAAGTTAATTTGCATTATCGTGTGACTTTGGTAAATCTTAACTTCCGCTTTTAAACACCGAAGTCACGCTACAACCCAAACAAAAAAACTGATTGAGGCAGCAGTGGACCTTTAGCTCCTGTGTTCATCCAGCTAAAATGAATGTTTTTCTCAATGGAGTTTGGCTTTGAAGAGAGCACTTGTGGTGATAATATTCTAAATATAGTGCACACACAAATTGATACTGTATTGACTATTTTTGGTGCTTAAATACGTTTTGTTAGTGACCACTCCACAGCGGTACATGGTTTAGCTTCTGTGTCAGACCCCAGCCTGCTTCTCCAAACTGGGGGCGTGCCAACAACCTTTGACTCCAACTCACTGACTAAGGGAAATCACCTCATACAACCCAACTTCAAAACATCTGAACTATCCTCTTAATGAGTCATACTGTAAGGAAGAGATGAATTAAGTCAAATGTCATATGAAGAAAATAGCATTTAAAGAGTCAAAGAAAGTAGTTATACAAAATGATGTGATGTTACTAATTTATGAAACAGATTGACCTGAATTTGTATATTTTATGTTCAATCTGTACAGTGTGAGTGTGTGTGTGTATGTGTGTGTGTGCCTACTTTACATTAGTGCGTCTATGTGGGAGAGGAAGTTATGTATGCGTCTGTGTGTGCATGTACACGTGTATGTACTGTATTATGAAAGGGGGAGGGGGGAGTATATTAGTGAGGATACATATTTTATTCCTGAAAAGGTGCTGATGTTACAGATTTACAATTCACTGATTTTTCTCCCCACCATCATGAGAAATATGAGTTTACGGAGATGTTTCTCGATGACTGATGTTAAGAAGTGTCGGAGAGCCTCTTTTAGGAAACGCAATAGCTACTGCACTGCAAATCATTAATGTGGCGGTTCTGGATTGAGGAGTTTTGTCATGTAAATGCAATCGTATAACATTTTCCTGTCTTTAAATGTCTTTTTTAAGCCGTGTCTGATTAATACTGATCTGCGTAAGTGTGCCGACTCTCCTTACACAAAACCAGTCCTTTGTTTTGTTGCCTAAAATTACAGCTGTTGCTTTCAGTTACAGCTTGCCAAACACAGGACATGCTGCCGTGTATGAGATGTCTGATGTATTTCTTTGCCTTTTTTTTTATTTTTAACTGTCTTAATATAAATCTGCTTAAGAGTTGCACCAAAGCAGTGGTTTCAAACCTAATTAGATGATGCTTTCAACCATCAGATTTTAACAAAGCGGTCTCCTGTACTTATTGTGAGGCTTTTAGATTTATTGTGGCCCTTTGTGTTTGCGTGACTCGCCTTGACATCTTCAAAGTGACGATGATTTAAAGCTGCCTATTGTTGAGCTTTCTGTCCTTGGCTTTCTACTAATAGACTTTAGGTTTGGGACCACTGCATCAAATTAACTCCAGTACACTATGTGATTGTGTGTTTCTCTGTATGAAAGGGGCGTGTGACTGTGGAAAAGACTGATAAGTTTAGACTTCATCTAAAAGCTGTGAGAACTACTCTCCTGCTAACTGTTGCCTAAAGTGGACAAAAAGTTTTTTTATACAAAAATAAAAACAATAAAACACTCATTTTAAAAAGGATGAACGTTTTATGTGTGTTGTGTTGATTTTAGGTGATAGATCATTATTTTAAAGGATTAAACAATACAGGTCATGCTGCCATTGATGGCCTTTTTTCATGACCTTGATTTGGTTAGAAATGGATGTCACATTATCATTTATTCATAAAAGTGTGATTCCTATAATGATGAGGATCCTTTTTTGTTATTTTACTGTTCCTAATACTATAACAGAGGAAACTTTGGGTCAAGTGTATTTTTCTTGATAACAGTCTTAGGACAGTCAGCTCCCAGTGCAGTTATGCTTCAATTTTTATGCCTCCATCCAGTTGTCCGTCCCATTCTCATGAACACGATATCTCAAAAACTCTTTGAAGAAAGTTCCTCAAATTTGGCACAAATGTCTGCTTGGACTCGACAATGAACTAATTAGGTTTTGATGGTGAAAGGTCAAAGTCAGTCTGACCTTGAATCCGTCCCATTTTCGTCAATGCTGTTATCTCTAGAGCGCCTTAGGGAAATTTCCTATGATACAGCACAAGCATCTGCTTGGACTCACCAATGAACTGATAAGGTTTTGGTGGTCAAAGGACAAGGGTCACTGTGACCTTGCGTCTGTCCATTCTCATGGACGAAATATCTCACGAAGGCCTTGAGAGAATTCAAATTTGTGACAAACGTCCACCTGGACGGAGATTTTTGTGGTCAAATGTCAAGGTCACTATGACCTTGTGTCTGTCTCTTTATTGTCTTTATGTTATCTGAAGAAGGCCCAGAGAGACTTTCTTTTAATATGGCACAAACATCTGCTTGGACTCACTCAATAAACTGATAAGATGTTGAAGGTCAAAGGACCTTAAGAACCTTCAAATGTCCATCTCATTCACTTGGACACAATATCTCAAGTAGGCCATGAGGGAATTTCTCCAAATTCGGCACAAATGTCCACTTGGACTCAATCTGAGCCTATCTGGAGCCTAGCCAGCTGACATTGGGTGAGAGGCAGGGTACACCCTGGACAGGTTGTCAGACTATCACATGTAGAGACAGACAACCATTCACACTCACATTTACACCTATGCAATTTAGAGTCACCAATTAACCTATGGGAGGAAGCTGGAGTTCCCAGAGAAAACCCACGCTGACACGGGGAGAACATGCACACTCTGCACAGCACCTGGGATCGAACCAGGAACCCTCCTACTGTGAGGCACAGGGCTAACCACCGTACCACCATGCCACCCTGACATTATTATGTTCTGCAAAAATACCTCTGGCCATTATTCACAACTTGAGAACAGAAGGGGCAACATTTTGTCAGACACTGGCTTGACTCTAATCTTTGTAAAGATCTTATGTGCTGCTGGGCTGACGAAGTGTGTGAAGGATCCATGTTTTAGAATTTGTAGAGTCTTTGCAGCAACACCTGTATTTGAAGCCTTGTCAGCTGTCATGGCTACATATGAGTCTAGACAGACATGGATGTAAGCTGTAACTGCAACTTGACTGGTTAACAGAGGCATAGAACTACAACGCAGTAATTCTAGTTTATTTCTGATTTTAAAAATAATGATTCACCAATTATTTTCCTCCGTGTTTATCAGTCTGTTTTGTCATTAAAATCACTGCAACTACTGATTTGATTGACCTGTGTGAAATCTGTAGATGGTGTGTCATCGCTCTAAAGGGGAAAAAACAAAAAGTAAAAAATGTGAAGCATTTGTCCTCAGTCAGACACTGGAGGTCATTTCAGTGTCTATCAGCTGGATACAGTACAGTCACTGACCACTAGATGGTAGCATAAATTCATTCCCCTGAAATTCAGCCTGCTCTCAATATGCACATATGTGTGTCACACACAGGGTTCATTCACTACAGCTGTTACTCTGAAACATGAGGCTCTATGTTGCATCCATGCCACAGAATGAAAGTAGCATTAGAGATAGTAACATGGCCAATTAAATCTCATCTTTAGAGTGGTCTATTACACTGAACAAAATTTTTAATGCAACCCGCTCCACAGGTAAAAGATTTAAGACTTTTTTATGCACATAAAAAGACTCAAACTGTGATTGCAAATTTGTTAAAAACCCATGTTGGTGAGCACTTTTCCTTTTCCAAGACCTGACAGGTGGGAATATCGAGGTGCTGATTAATCAGCATCATTACTACACAGGTGTGCCTTGGGATGGTCACAACAAACCACTCTAAAATGCATAGTTTTATGTTAAAAAATGTATTAGTTTCTCATGACTACCACTATAAAATTGCATGTTTTGCTCAAGACAGTGTAAACCAAGATTCACCTGTGAAGAGGATCTTTCTGCAAAGTGCCAGACACCATCAAAGGTGAGCAGCTGCCCACTCAAGTTGGCCATGACAGTACATTCCTGCAGGTGAAGATGCTAGATATGGAGCTCCCGAGCTGCTGCAGCTACACATGGTCTGCGGTTTTGTGAAATAAACATTCAGTTCACGGGCAACAGCTCTGGTAGACATTCCTGCACTCGCTCAAAACCTGAAACATCTGTGACATTGTATTGTGCACCACAACTGCACATTGTGACCATCATAGGGCACACTTATGTAGCAATGATGCTGTTTAGTCAGCTTCTTTATATGCCTCGACCTGTCAGGTGGATGGATGTCCTTGGGAAAGGAGAATACAGATTTTAACAAATTTGCAACCAAAATTTGAAGGAAATAAATCTCTTCATTCATATTCATAAAAAAAATCTTAGATCTTGAACTTAAAACTGTGAAAAATGGGAGCAAAAACAAAAGGTTTGCATTTACCTATCTGATGCCTCTTACAACCTAGCTTTCTACTCTTACTGACCTGGCTTTGAATCTTCAGAATAATCTGTGTCAGCGAGTAGCATCTTTTTTAGAATTGCCTGTGGCCTCACGTGCTTCACTGTGTTCAACAACTGATTGTAGAGGCCAAAAATATTTTCTCTCTTTCCTCTTCAATAGCAGGAAGTTGCTCACTGAGTTTAAGTGACACACTGTCTCCCCTCTATTCCCCGGCCTGAGCTAGAAGTGGCTTCTCATGAGCGGACTTTTGCCAGTGTGACCCATGCGGCTCTGAGGTCTCTCCTCTGGGATGCAGGAAGCAGACTCACTGCTCTGACAGTTACTTCCCTTTAACTAGCTTTGGAAACCAAATACTGAAATACCAGTCACATCAGTGATTGTAAGAATTTCTGTTAGATTACGATTATCTTAAAGAGGGCAATTGTATCGTTATATTAAAGGGCACTCCACTGATTTTAAACATAAAGCTCAGTTTACTTGCTCTGAGGAGAATTACTCAGTTTATGAATAATGAGTATAAAGTTTTGAAGACATGAGCATTGATCAGGTGGGGAGGTGCTGTTTACTTGCTTTATGTGAAGTGTAGGATCCAGTGTTTTTGCCACTTGTCTCATACTAAGGCTACATCTACACTAATAAGTGGGTACGTATCGTGTTTTCAGCTCAGTAGTAGGTCTCAAAAATCAGACCTGTGCAGGACTCTGATCTACATTTCTTTTATGATTTTATTCTTCTTGTATGGGTACTTCTTTCCTATTTCCATGGCATCTATGGTAGATTGATAATGTTCCCAACAATTGTTATCTCCGTAGTATTTTCTGTAACTAAGCAACCAGCTGTAGAATAGCCAATCTGCTTCCTGTTAGCATCGTGCCAAGTGTACATGAATGGTCATGTAACATGCTTTTCAGGCGTGTTAGTATGGACGGATTTTATTTCTGAAACAGTGCTAAAATGCTCATGTGATAGTTTTCTGCATCACGTCCATTCTGCAAAGCTTTCCAACTTTATGAAAGTGCAGTATTACATTGCTGGTGTACCCCTTTAAGTGTGCCTGTTCGCTTGAGGTTACCTGATTAAAATTCCCCTTCTCTTCTGTGCCAGTTGTCGTGTACCATTGTTCAGTTGGCCAACAGCCTGAGAGTCAACACACACACACACACACATACACAAACAAACACCACAAACATGCAGAAACAAATTACCTCTGGAACCTCTGGAACAATTGTGGCAGCAGTCCACGGCTCTGAGAACTATGCATCATCTATTTAACCTTTCCGGCCTCTGGCTTTCTATTGTTTCACCTCTAAAATAGCCGGAAGAAGTCAGCCGGGCCTGATAGCTCCAGGGCTGATGATGGAACCCATCATGAGCCTGTGGAAATATTTCAAGAAGACATTAAAAAAACATTATAATCAGAGGAGAGAATGGCTCCCACAGCCATCTCAGAGCGTGCTGACAGATGTGCAAAATCACGGGCTTTATCTGGGCTTTAATTTTACTGTTGTGACTGGACAGAGCAACGGAGAGCAACTGGGCATTAGGAGTGACGTATGTGAGATGGAAAGTCGCCACACCACCTCGCTCCAGTCTACCAGTCTGCAAGTGCTGCTCCAGCGCCTGGAAAGAATGCTTTCTCTTTCCCTCGCTCCCTGTGACGCCAGCGCTATGGCATCATTAGACCTTCACCGAAACCAATCCCTTTTTAAATGGCACTATTCATAAAACTGGCTCATGGTATTTTCACTAGTCTGCCGAGCTCTTCACATGCTGGCTGAACTGAGGAGGGAAATCCAGACTCTCCGACACAAAGTTCACTCTGTGTGCTCAGGAGAGAGGATCCAAACGTCCCCCTGAAAGCAGGAAGAAGGAAACAATGAGGGCAGCAAAGTTTCAACACAAAACTGAAAGCTGCTCAAACTTTCTCTCTCAGTCTGTCAGTGAAATGGCAACATGTCTCTTAGCTTGTCCACACATTTAGTGCCTATACAAAAAAATATTGCTCTCTAATATATAAGATATTGTATATTTTATTCAGAGATCCATTTTGATGATAATGACATGGATATATGTATGCTTATTGTAAGGATGCCTTAAAGCAGTGGTTCCCAATGTTTTTGACTTGTGAGAACTAAAATGAGGCAACATCGATGTTTAAAACCTCGTCACAGGTTATGGCATCAGACATTTGGATATAATTGTTCATATAGGTGTGTTCACACTGAATGCTATGCAAGAGATTACATACAAATTCAAAGCAAAGACACGAATAAATGTGAATTCATGACAGGCAACACGAATGAAGTGAAGACGTAAATTTGCCCTATTTAGATTCAAGAAAAATTTTCAACTTGCGTAAAAGACTCAAGTGACACTGTGTCATGAACGCTTAGCAGCATTAAGATCTGGTAAGATCTGGGGATCTGATTTTCTTGATGTTACAGAAAATCAGTAATGGAGGACAAACTTGACCAGTGTATTACCGTTACTGTTTTTTTCCCTCAATGTCAGTACTCTATAGAGACAGAGCAAACAAGGAGAGGGCTGAGAGATGCCACAGGACTACATGGTAAGTACTAAAAACATGTATCTGTGACTTGTTTAAGTTATCTTTTTAAGTTGCTTCTTTGTAAATTGCTCAGAGTAACATAAGTTGGTCTTTTTCTGTGGAAAGTAAACAACAGAAGGAGTAAGGCAGAAATGTGCTGCCATGAAAGTTTGTAAAATAATTAAGTGCGTTGCCGTCTTAGTTCATGCTGGTTCAGAGCATGAAGCCTCTGAGTTTACTGTGTTCACATCACTTAATGTCAGATATCATTGCATTTTACTTCAAACCACATTAACTGTTGCTGTCTTCCCCCGTTAGTTACCACAATCATTAGGACAGCTGTCAAGGGTGAATATTCGTCAGTTGCAAAATACTCCCCAGAACACTCAAGCGTCTGTATACGTGCAAGTAACACAATGTGCATCTTGTTCAGTGTGAATACACTATAAGAGTGATATTCCTTTCTAAGATTGCTTCATTTGAGCAGCTTTAAGTGCATCTTAGCTCTGTGGAGTGTGAGATGGACAGGTGGTTTGGTGCAGCTTCAGCAGTGATGTGGGTGTTGCACCAGACTGTCATGGTAAAGAGGGAGTTGAGCCAGAGGGCAAAGCTCTCAATTTACTCGTCCTCCAACATCCCAACCCTCTCATATTATCATGAGTTTTGAGTAGTGACTGAAAGAATGAGATTGCAGATACAAGTTTCCTCCGAAGGGTGGCTAGGCTCAGCCTCAGAGATAGGGTGAGCAGCTCAGACATCCGCAGGGAGCTTAGAGTAGGACCGCTGCTTCTTGAGGTCAAAAGGGGTCAGTTGAGGTGGTTCAGGCATCTAATTCGGATCCTCCTGGGCACCTGCCGTTACATGTCCAACTGGTAGGAGGCTCCAGGGCAGGCCCAGAACTGCTGGAGGGATTACATATCTCATCTGGCCTGGGAACACTTCAGGATCCTCCAGGTGGAGCTGGAACGTGTTGCTGTGTGGAGAGATGTCTGGATTACCTTGCCCCAGCAACCTGGCCCTGAATTAGCGGATGAAATGAATGGATGGACGGCTGGCCATGAGTCTGTGCTTTCCCTCTTGTTTCCTTCTTTTTCCCTCCCCTGTGTGTGCCTGTCTGTCTCTGTGTGTCCTTGTCTGTGGGTGTGCTGTCTCCTGATTACCGTTGATCATCCACACCTGCCTCTCATCAAGCTGCACTACATCCGCCCTGGTCTTTCATCCATCTTTCATCACCAGATTGTTCAGTCAGTTTCAGTGGAAGTTACATGTTCAGGCTGCTCCTTTTTTACACATATACTCCTCGAATGTTTTTGCCCTGCCTAACCTTATTCACTTGCTCCAGAATTATTCTCTCTCTAGTCTGCCTCTTTAACTCACTCTGCAATTCCCTCTGCCACTCAACTACCACGCCATTCCCTCAATGCCTGGCCTGCTATTACCCCATGCTCTCTGCCCTCTGCCTCAGCCTGCCATCTTTGAGTCCATCTCCACCTCCATTCCCCTTTTACATTATAATAAATCCCCTTTTTTCTGTTTCTTACTCTGCGTCTCAGTATATCTGTGACAAATTACAACAGAAATAATCCAGTCATTACCATGTATACAGCAAGAAAATTAGATAACCATTATTCAGTTTCATGGAGCAAAAACATTTCTTCTTTTTTTTTTCCTCTTCTTCATTTGCCGACAGCTCAGATTTATGTTAAGGTCCCTGAAGGGGCAACCCCCCCTCTCAATCATCTCATCTGTTTGCTAGAAAGCAAATAAACGAATTTCCAAAATGTCAAGCTAATGCGTGCAATCTTAAGTAAACTGGAAGGGCAATTTCCTTCCTTACTTATCATAATCTTCACAGTAAAAGATGGCTGTTGTCATAGAGAGGGGGATGGGTTGTCAACAGGAAGTAGTAGCAAAGATCAGTAGGTTTTCAAGTTATCTGTGGTTATAGGAGGCCGTGCTGTGGAAGAGACAGTTTTGTTCTGTAAAAGACTTGTATGTGTGTGAAGAGTCTAATTGCCTCTTGATGTCCTGTAGTAAAACTCTGGCAAAGAACAATGTCAGGCATTCCACTTCCCAGCTGGCACTGGACACCAGTGTGATGTCAGAAAGACGTTAGAAATTTTGGTTTAAGTGAAAATCAGGTTGATGATATTTTAAATGTCTAACAATGTTAGAAATGTCAATTACATTGATGTTAACATTATGTTTTGCAGACACTGGTTTTTGTTCTCCATACCTTCCATCTGAATGCTGTTGTTTCACATCAAGATGATGTTGGCATGAGACGTTTGGAAGACATTGGATTTTGGTTACTTAACAACACAACTTGAAATCTACAAAATATTAATATAATCTTTTTCCAGTATTGATGTTGGCATTAGATGTCTTGACTTTGAATTTTGGTCACCTGCTGTCACCACCTTAATTCAACCAAATATCAACGTCTATTAATACTGGTGGCCTGCTGGGTTTAAACTGTTTATAACATGCAGTTATAAGAAACCGCTTTATAGACCCTTTAGGGCCAATGTCACAATGGCATCAGTTTGTTAGCTGGAGGCAAAACACGACTCTCCACCACAGGGCTGTAGGCAACATAGGAGTCTTAAAATGGCGTCTTGTTGTGTTATTGGGAGCCAGAATAGAAGGAGTCATGTCAGACAACTGTAATTAAATGCGATAAGACGAAACGACAGGGCGGAGGCGATCATCAAAAATGCTCACATGTGCAGCGCACACTTCATATCAGGTTGGGGAAAAAGTATTTCCTGTTGTAGGGATGAATAACGTTATGTGTATTAAGGGTTATCATGTCCACCTCATCAGAAATTGGGGGGGTATTAAGAGGAATACTGGATTTTTCTGTAATGCGAACTTTTTAGCACATTAGCTAACGTTAGCTTTGATAGCAAAACAAACTGAAGGAAACCATTCTTGGCATGATGCTAACCGTTGGTCAGTGTTTACTTATGCAGGTAGCACTCGCGGTCCCGCAGCATAAGTGACCTGACATGGTGCATTCGTAAATTCAGTCTAATGTTCTACACTAAAATGAGAGCTCTGTCGGTCGAAGAAGCATAGCTTTATATTTCTACAAGAACTAAATCTCACATTTAATCAGCTTGGCGCTCTGCTGCTTTGTCTCCCCCAAGAGTGCAGAGAGTGCGGTGCTCTGGATAACCACATCGTAAACTCTGACTATTTACCAACGGTAACGTTTGTGCCAGAATGTGCTCCGGCACTCGGAATGAGTATTTCTAAGTACACCACTTGTATCATCTTCCTACATTGTCTAAAACAAGCCAAAAGTACTCGCTAGCTAATGCTGACTAATGTCTGTGGAGAAGTTTTGCCTCCAGCTAAGACCTGCCAACCAAAAAAAATGTCACATTGTTTTCTAACAGTTAAGGGTCTGTATCAATTGCTTTAACATATTTCACATGTATATGAACATACATCCAGTTTCCAGTTTATTAAATGCAGCTATGGGTAGAAGTAATCCAGTCTAAAGTCTTAGTGTCATTGGAAAAAAAGGTGCAATTGCATTACACTGAGAGGTGTTTATACTATTCAGTCTACTCTCATTCATGGAAATTGGTTGGTTATATCCGATTCTGAGGCAAAACACATGACTCATTTGGTACAGTTTACTTTGTAGCATCGAATGCAGTCCAGGTTTGAAATGTGCAAGAACACACTGAAGCCAGATCCAGAGGATTTGTATTATGTCATCAAGCTCTGGGTATAAGATGGCACTGCCAGAACAAGCAGAAAAGGAAACTGAACAGAAGCAAAGCATGGCAGCACAGACGAGTGACTCCCAGCAGAACCAGAAAAACAGCTGTGTGTCCACAGCTGTGTAAAATATGGTGTGTCTTGCTCTGCCTGCTGGTCCCCAAGGACATGTCCATCATGGCTCCATCCCAGTTCCCTAACAACAGCTCTGAAACACCATATACTGGGGAAGTTACTGACAAAAAAAGCATGTAGTTTCTGTTCCTTGCATGTTTTTACTGTTACAAGTTCTTGCTTCCTTTCAGTCCTGTAATAAAAACCATCCCATTAGCTAAGCAACTGGCTGTGTGCCCAGCTTTCCTTGAGGTGGAAGTTTAAATATCTATATGCTTACACAGTCTGTTAACAACAACCAGCGGGTAACCTCATGTGAATGTTTTCTATCTTACCCGACGAAAGAAAGGAGGTGACTTCATAACAGAGGTATCTGGACAAAGGGGAATCGGCACCTCTTGTCTGACCCTTAATTGTTTGAGGATACTTTTAATTTCTGGAAACAAAGAGTCAGTGTGTATAATTGGCTGCTGTTAATTTGATGACAGTGGTGAGTAATGTTGGTTGTTGATTGTCTTTACTTTATTTTCTTCATTATTACTTCTTTTTAAAGGGTCTCAACTAGCAACTGAATAGTTCACAGATGATGTTAATGGTACAAAAGTAGTAAAGTTCAAGAACTGATGAATGAATGATCCCCCTGATGTGGTAATAGTAAGCCATTAAAAAAATATTGTTGCAATATTATGTGACATTGCAGCTCATGCTCTCATTCCCCAAACCACATTTTAGCCACACTAACAACAAGGCTCTAGGGATGGCAGTGTCGGTCAGCTGGTCCACTGTTTTGGCCCAGAATGCTGGCATTTAGCACAGGTCAAAGTTTTCACTTTTCTAGAAAAATAAATCCACATCGACTGTATGGATTGCAATGAAATTTGATACAGACGTGTCTGTTCCACTCAGGATGAATTGTAATAACTTTGGAGATC
This sequence comes from Cephalopholis sonnerati, assembly GCA_019142605.1. Taxonomy (NCBI): domain Eukaryota; kingdom Metazoa; phylum Chordata; class Actinopteri; order Perciformes; family Serranidae; genus Cephalopholis; species Cephalopholis sonnerati. Next base: position 8,065,532 of record JAGQAX010000011.1, on the reverse strand, counting down.
CCCTAATGTCTCATCTGGGTCAAAGTTTACTTATATACTTGGTTCAAATACCAAAAAGCTTAAAAACTTCCATTCGCATCAGCCTTAACAGTACTTTGTCTTATGCTGCATTTACATTCTCCTCTGATGGTCCCATTGTCCGAGTCTGGAGGTTGTACTTTTGACCTTGGTGTGTTTCATGAGTTAAAACTTACAACCAAATACCATATTACAAATTACATGTGAGCGAAAATTGACATGTAATATATAATATACATGTATATGTAATATATATATGAAATATATGTAATATATGTAAGCCTCACAGAGCTGCTAGGGTGAGTGTAGACTTGTTTCTGCATCCTTTAAAACAGTTTCAAAGTCTTAGAATGAAAAAGAAAGAGAGACGCAAAAATTTAAGTTTTAAATTGTGTTTAAGCAGATGTGTCTTTATCTACATGCACTTTCTAACAATGATGTTACAACTCTGATCTGCTCTTGATCCTGATGCTACTGTCGCCTTGTGCTCACATGATCAATAACGTGTTTTTGGGGGTCAGACTTTGTGTTGTAGACGTGGTGGGAATAAGAGAGATATATCTTTTTGCAAATCTGGGAAAGGATGTAGAATCACTTCCTGTCCATGTGCCCTGCTCCCTAATGGACAATTAAGTGAATCATGTAAAATTCCCAGCTTGTGGCAAACGTCTAACCCCCATCAGGCAAGTCACCCCTCAACCTTAATTATTACCATATTCCTACTGTACAGTTTGTGTTTCTTTCTCGCTTGCACAAAACTGGCAGTGATAGTCACTCCCAGCAGGGGCCAGGCGGTGCTGACGTTTATAGTAGTTGGGTTTTCAGTAGCGGCCTTGTATTTTGATTGTTTTATCCAAATGACCTCATTTCCTGTGACAAAGGGCTTCACTGCTCTACCTGTAAAAACAATGCTTAGCTCTGTCGTCTCTTTGGGTAAGAGTTTCCATACTGTGTGTGTGCTGGACTTTTTTCCCCCTCTCGTCGCCCTTGGTGTCATGGAAACATGTATGCAGAAGCAGAAGTGTGTGTGTGTATGTGATTAGGGAAGGGATGTTGGAGGGTGGAGGGCCCTTTCCATTTGTGGAATAATCTCAAAGGGTGGAGTTTACTCAGGAAACGTACTGCTAAAGGTTACAGGTGCAGTTTAGACTAAACCCCTGTATTTTGGCAAACTGATTCCGCTTGGATTAAAGTGATTAAATAACATGTAAACTTGTATCACTGGGGTTTTTTTTTTTTTTTTGTTAACCATGTTGTGATCCCTGAACCAATGCTTGTGTCTTGATCAGTCTGAGTGTGGGATGGGATGGTAATCTGGGCTTCCTGGGCTCCCAGATCATAGATGTGGGGTCATTCTCTCTCTATATGACAGACACCCTCCCCAAGTGATGTATCAGCCTTAGATTTATACTTTTGCATCGAATCAACGCCTTACCCTATGCCGCAGCTTGACATGCACCTCCCCAGAAATGTAACTACACATTGCAGCGATGCAGACCTCCTGTCTATTGTTTGTAGCTAACCCATTTCCCTCAGTGGAAACAAAGGTTTTATTTATTTTAATTTCACAGATAAGAAATAATAAATAAGTGGCTAGGCTAATTTATACAATGTAAAATGCCATGGGCTGGTGCTAATAATGTTAGCAAGTTGTATTTGTTGAGAAAACCTGGTTAGTATAAGACAGTTGTTTTGTCGCTGAACCTTTGTGGTGTTACCTTTGTTAAATGTTGCTGCTGTCTCTGGCTTCATATGAGAAGAGGAAAAGTTCGCTAGTTGCTAGGCTAATTTAGACAATGTAAAATATTATAGACTAGTGCTAAAAACATTAGCATGTTGTATCTGTGGGGAAAAAAAGAGGCCAGAAAAAAACAAGTGCTTTGTCTGTGAATGCTGTGAGTTATAATAAAGCAGATTTGTGCACTTTTGACTGAAATTGTCTCTATGAAGCCATGTTTAATGCGTGTTTACTGTGTGTTTTGAATCAATTAAACTTTACAGCACTTCACAGAAACTCCGCTGCTGACAAGTGTTTTAGAGGTGTAAATGCAGGGTGACACAGACACAATACCACACAAGTATAAATGCTCACAACAGCGTAGGCCATGTGTGTAGGCTCTGCAAAGGGCAAAAACCTGACAGCGTTGTGTTCTTTTCCATTATCTTTACAAACTCAGTTACTTTTGTTAAAGAAAATATTTGCTTAATCCTTTAAAATGGTGTGTCTCCCATATTTGTCAAAACCAATGTTATGAAAACCTTATTCGTTGCCTGAATTATGGGTCTTCCACATTGAGTGATGTAGATCTCTTACTTCTGTTTTAGAGCAGAAATGTGATTTCTTTATGAATGCCTTTCATTACTGACTTTGCTGACCTACACACTTCATTGGTTAAGTCAGTCTTAGTTTAATGAATTCTGGTTGTTTTAACTAAATCTTTGGTGTGGACTCCCTGGTTGTCACATTCATTGAGCCACTTTGTGACAGTCTAAATAAGGCCCATCTGGAATTTGTGCTGATGTTTTTGGAGCTACAGGCTGTGTGAGACCAGTTAGTTAGCATACTGTTGCAAAAACACCTGTTGACAGTGTTTTTACAATTACTCCCACTGTCTGCAAATATGTTATTGTTGATTGTTAATACAGATAATGATGATGGTGCTTCATGAAAAGTTGTTTTTTTGTAGGCCGACACAGAAGTTTGCGTCACCTTGGTTCCCTCGTCAAAAAGCTCATGGGATTTTTACATTGGATTTTGGATTATAAGTTCTGTGGCAAACAAAAGTTTATGATACTCACGTTTTGTTTCGCAAGAACACCACAGGAACACCATTTTTCTGATTTTCTGAAGCCTAAAGGCAATCACCTGAAGAAAAATAGCTAGCATTAGGCTAAATGAACTACACCACGGTCACATGACTTCAATGTTGCCACTGCAACGAGTCTGTAAAGCTGGGTTGGGTGTGATGACAACCTGTAGTCTCATTTAGCCACTTGTAAGCAACCGCCTTGTTTTAGACACGCAAAAGTTTTAAAGTTAATAAGCTGGGTAGACTTATTTACTGATGTATTTTATGTTGTAGAACAAAACGTGAAAGTAACTTAGGCTCATGTGAACCACAAAACTAAGTTCAGACATTCAACCAAAAACCCACTGACTTTGAGATGAGGGGACCAGGAGTGCTAAAATGCTAACTCATTTCTGGGTTTTAGGATTAATTCCTGGAGCACTTCGTTGTCCCACACAGAAATCCGTTCCTTGTTTACAAAAAAGCGCTAAACTGGAAGTATAAAAACAACTGAGCTAGAATCTGAAGATAAAAACTGTGAGTGTGTGAGGGGATGAATAGGATCACAGTTCTTCATCTTTGGTACATACTAGCTCTGTTATAGTTTGTTGCTGCTTGATTACTGTTTTTAAAAGATCAGGTTTTAGAGAAATAAATTGCATCTGTAAAGTACACAGAAAATAATCTGATATGAGATCCTAACCGGAATTAATTATCTTTCTCGTCCTAAATGCTATTTTTTACCCGCTGTTTCATTGGTGCCAGTGTGTGCTGGGAATCAGGGTCTGGTCTTGGGTTACAGCTGGGAAAACAGGCGTAGCACGACTCCAACAGGTGATGGGCTTGATTGAGTGGCTTGTCATAACACTGCCGCACTTCATCACTGGGGAACTACTGCTGAAAATTAATTACGCATCAGGGATGACTTCAGAACATTATTTATAGCCTCTCTTGAGGGTTTCAGTGGAAAGAGGATCCCCTCAGAGAGAATGAAAGTATCAGAGGCCTTTTTCTAAGAATAAGCTGCTCATCTGGACAATGAGCAACATCCCGTCGGCTTGTGGACTAAGCAAAGTTAAGTGAGGTCATTTGTAGTTTGGATTTTTAAGGCTCTGCTCTGCATCTACAAGCTGATGTTTTAAAAGTTAGCAATCAGTAACAGATAACACACTAGTTCAGCCAAATGAACGTGAGGTTAAGCTCTCTAATGCTCTGGAATGCTGAATTGGTTTCTGTTTACTCTGTTCTTCCTTCCCTCTGAGTCGTTTTTTAAGTTTATGTTTCAGATAAATCACTGAAAGGCAAACCAGGTGCAAAATAAAGACAACAGAGCAGATGGAAACATTTCTCCATTAAATTTTATATTTATCTTTAAAAAAAAAACCTCCAAAAGAAGATGCTGTTTTTCATTGTGTTTGCAGGATTAGGAAGATATGAGTACTGGCCTGCAGAGTCACGTGAGCTGGTTAAACTGGTAAAAGAAGGAGATTATGCAGCAGCAAGAGGGCAGAGTTAGAAGGTCATAACACTGCTAAATGTCAATTTGATCTCCTTCTTCTTCCTTTAATGACCAGCTGCTCCCACAGAAAATGTTATGCTTCAGCACTTCCGTGAGACGCCATGGCTTTCCCACTGACCCCCTCCAGGGAATCACAAAGAAATCTGGTTACCAGGGATCTTCATTTATCTGTGTTTTTAAGAGTTAACTGAGACTGACGAGGCGTTCCTGAAAAACATCAGAGGACTCTGCTGTGATCTCGGTACAGATTTACTCGACTCCCGTGTCAGACGGCATCCTGGGAGCTGATAAAATATTTCAATAGAAACCCTAAACGCCCTCCCAGAGATTAAGCTCCAGCAGAGAGTGAGCCAGAGAGGGACGAGGAGTTCAAACTGCCATAAATTCTTGGTGAAGTAACGTGAACTGGAGAGCAGCTAGATGGTTAATGATTAGAATATGCACTGATCTGCCTCATTTCACCCTCTGGTGCTGTTTCCCACAGGCCAACACTTTTTCCCCGAGGTTGTAGCACTAAAAGTCATTGTTTAGAATGAGCAGAAAGTCTTAAATTAGATGCAATTAGCCTTCTCTTCCCGGCCTGATGAAACATTGAGATTAAATCTTTGGCTGTATATATGTGGTGTTTGAGGATTTGGGAAATGTATCTGTAAAGGAATATTTCACCCATATAATGTCCATTTGTATATCAATTACTCATCCCGTGCTATCTTTATTTTGTTAAAAAAACCAAACCACCATGCCTCAGTGGTGAACGAAGAATCCAAAAATTACAAACATTTTGATGAATTCAAAAGTATATCAAAACATCCGCTGACAAACTCACACAACTCATGCAGTATAATTCCAGTCTCATTTATCCAGTCATGTGTTCAGTACTTCTCAAACACATGCATTTTTGCTAAAACCTTATTATCTAAATCACTTGGGCATAAACAGTCTCATGCAAGAATGAGTAGTCTGACTCTGCAACTCAGTGAAACGCACAAGCAAAGTTCAGACGCTTGCTCATGCATGCTACTCGTGTGCAAAAGTGTTTAAAATAGTAAAATTTTAGGGAAAATGCATGTGTTTGGGAAGCACTGAGCATATGACTGGATAAAAGAGACTGATAATACAGCACGACTTATCTAACAGTTTGTAAACATGTTGTTTTTTTAACTTTTTATTTCAATTCCAGCAACTTATACAATCATTTTCAGAATTTCCATGCTTTTTTAAAAAAAAATGTGTGCCTATGTGGCTTACAGGCAAACAACAATAAATTAAAATAAACAAAACACATCCCAGCTTAAAGTATTAATTTAGAAATGAAACAAAATATATAAGTTAGGGGAAAATGACTGTTGGAAAAAAGTAAAAGAAAAAAGGCAAAGGCTAAGGAGGGGGAGGTTGTGTGTGTCTGTACACAGTGACATGCATCAAGAGGTGAATCAGGAAGGGGAGATAAAGATACATATATACAGCAAAATATGAAGGTGGCTTTCGATCACTTCACTAAGTTACTATGGCGATAGCAGGGCCCCATCTTTTTAAAAAATATTTCTTTCTGGAGTCTCAAGGAGTACGTTACCTGTTCCATCTGGTAAATTTACCATGCCTTCAATGTTAAACCCAATATTGCTATTCTTGTATCTTTTGTGAGATTTTGGTAAAATATCACTCTTTTCCCAAAATGTACTTAACTTGGTGCATGTCCAAAATATGTGGGTATGGTTGCCAATCTGTGTACCACAATTTCTCCAACATTTATTTGGGTATGTTGAGCCCATTTTAGCCACTATTTCTGGTGTCCAAAAAAACATCACAGTAACAATTCTCATCTAAATTCCATCCAAGTATTTGAATTGGTTACTAAGTGTGCACCAGTACATACTTCCTCCCATTTGTGCTGTTGTATGTCTGTACCCATTTCAATTTCAAATCTCCTTTTTATCTGTAATATATTATTAAGAGTTATGCTTGAAAATATCTGATAAAAATGACCCACAACTTTCTTATCCTCATCTCCTATTTGTTCTTCTTTTAAAAGACGGATATTTTGACAAAGTTTTGCTGTCATTTAATGCAGTCTTGTTTACTTCGACTCATCAAGGCATTTCTCTTTTTTTTTTTGGATTCTTCATTCACTGTGTAGGCATGTGAGAAAAACAAAGTTATCTTCACAATTCAATGTAACACCGGATGAGTAATTGATATATAAATGGTCATTTTGTGGGTGAAGTATTCCTGTAAGAAGTGGGCACATAGTTCTCAGGGACATTTTGGATATGTGAGTGGATACACTTATTTTATGCTAACTCTTTTCTGTGCAGATGCCATGGCTTTCATCCCAGTAAGTCATGGGTAATCCCCATATTTCATACCCTTAGCTGAAAGGTTTCTTTCACAACCGTTCTATTACTAAAGTGCTTTTGCTGCTTAAAGGAAATGATTCAGCCAAAGTGTCCTCTACACCACTTCCAGTGCTATACCCATGTGGACAGTTTGACTGAGCAGACTCCTACTGTCGTTGGAGATCATGTGATGTGATCAAAAGCTGGACATCGAGGTAAGGTTGTTTTGCCAACAGACAGTTTTTGTTTCAGTCGCCCAGGTTTCTCAGAAACCTCCACCTTAATACAAAAGAGATGACTAGAAAATCAATTATTGTTCATCCATCCATCCATTTTCTGTAATAGTTGATCCTCTTAAAGGTCGTAGGGGCGCTGGAGCCGATCTAAGCATTCAGAACAGACAACCATTCACACTCACTGTTAATTTAGAGTCACGAGTAAACCTAATTCAACCGTCGTGTCTTTGAAATGTGGGAGAAAGCTGGCGAACCTGGATGAAACCCTCACTGACACGGGGAGAGCCAAACTCCATTTAGAAGGGCTGGGTTTGAACCCAGAACCCTCTTGCTGCGAGGCGATGTTGTATGGCATTGTCATAGCCCTGGAAAAATCAAAAGTACCATTTCTCGCCAGAAACAGTTTCATTCTTACCATTAAAACTATAGTACTGTCCACCAAAGAAATATTACCCATTAAAACTGCTAAAGAAAAAGTTCAACACTTTGGGAAATATACTAATATACTTTGATGATTCTTATTCACTCTAGCTTTATTTTTCTTGTATTTTAGTAAACTGAACTTAAAACAGTATGATTTTATCTTACTGCTGCAGTTGGTGTTGACCTCTGGTCACTGGAGTGGCTGGTGCAGTGGGAGTTCACCTGTGGAGTTGTGGTGATATCATTTACGGTTTGATGTAGCACTGGTAGTAGTTCGGGTATTTTTCTATTGGAAAAAGAGGTTTATTTTGTGTGTAGTTTTGGTTATCCACATATGGTACACTTCCAGTGCACCGGCCAATATATTGGTGCACCACACCCCTGCAGCAAGACACTTTAACTTTTAATTGCTTTTATAATATTGCCCATAGACACCCTGAACTTAATAAAAGCCTGTTATGGCATTTTGACCCGCACTGACTGTTGGCTTCATTATTGAAGTTCACCTGTAGCTATATGAAAGTTAAGTTGTGTGTTACATTTATAACATACACCAAAAAAATCCAATTCCCTGTATTCTTTTATCAAAACCAAATCATGTTTTCCTTCTGTAAAGCAAAATATTACGTCCTTACGTAAGATGGTACCAACCAATTTCAAACAATTATATGATGATGTCCCCCTAGTAATCAATCTGCAACTTTTAGCCACACAAAGCTAAGATTTATTAGTTAGCCAGCAACAGTATTGTATGGTACCAACCTGTTTTGGGTGTTTTCCACCTCAAACCTTGTTCTGTTTTCCAAAAATACAGTAGCTACAGGCTGTCTCTCTCTCCCTGATGGATACTGCTATCACATTGGTGTTGTCTGAATTACTGTAATTTATCATGTTTGTTATGACGCGCTCACTTTCAATGATAAAACCCAATTCCTTCCAATGTTACATGGAATTATATGTTCTGCTTGCCTGTTTTGTTTCACTTGGAAATAGGTCACAATTCTGAAGCTCTCAAAATGCCATTCCAACTTTATAAATGGAATACTTTTCACCTCTCTTGTATTGGGCTGAAAGACAGAAGTCCGAGACAGTAAACGTGGACAAATTACACCTAAGCTACATGGATAGATGTTGAAGACCCTTTGAAGAGCACTACAGCAAAATCATACATTTATACACACACACACACCCACACACACACACACACACACACACACACACATATCTGTACGGTTCTGTGTTGGATGTCGGTAGATTAGTGGGTTCTGTAGTTTCTCACCGACATCAGACTCTGACCCTGCAGGTCCTTCTTTGCATTCAGGCCCCGCCATTAAGCTCCCGCAGAGTGTGTCCACTCACCCAGGGAGGGGAGGTCATCTCCCAGCCTCTTACTAATCACAGCCTCCCCTCCTGAGCAGCCAGACCCCCTCACCAGCAGCTGGCAGGTGAATCAACGCGCTCTTTGTCAAATCACCTGAGGGTCTGTTTTCTCCCCCTGAATCGTTGTTTTGTTACTGATTACGGGGTAAAAGCCAGTGAGTCAGAGGAGTGCTGTTGTCGGGTTTGAACTAACAGCTGCTCCTCATTCATTACCTTAACGTTTCCTTTCTTTCTTTGTCATCACGGAGGACTCTTGTAAAGCACGGTCTTATATTTATGTGGTGATGTAAACTTGTGTGTTCGTGTTTAGAATCAGACAAAGCAATCCTCCAATTTCTCTCTGTCTGTGTTATCCTGAATTTATGCCACGCAAATTGTGTATGGAACTAAAGTTAGGGAAGATGGGAAAATAATGACTCAGGTCACATTTAAGAGAGGGATAAAAGAGGAACAGTTGAGGAAGGAGAAACAGGAGTGCAGGATAGTGACAGGTGATATATGAATGTGGAAGGTTTAGAAACCCCAACTCAAGGTTTAGAGACTCTTGCCGTCAACGCTTGGCTTTAAATCACTGTCGCTGCAGGGTGTGTCCCTATTAGAGAATGGGGGAACTTAGAGCTCCATGCTGTGCTAATGAGGGAGCCCGATGCCTTAACACAGTATGGGTGCTCCTACATGTGGAGAAGGTTGCGGGAAAATTAAGCTGCTGACAGAGGAAGTCGTCACGATCTGGGTAGAGATACCAGCGACAATGAGTTAAATGTTCCACAGTTATAGAAAGTTAGCACGAGGAAACTTTGAATTGGATTTAGGGGAAGTCATGAGATATGTGAGTCTTTTATCTGGATGGTTGATTCATCGTGTCCATGTGCATTATAAATGTAATATTTTCAGGGAATAACATACGGGGAAACACACTTATTCTCAGCCATGAAGCCACGAGCAGCCAGTTAGCTTAGAAAGAATAAAAAGAGGAGACAACAGAAAGACTTGCTTTCTCCAAAGGTAACAAAATGCACCCGACAGCAGCTCTAAAACTAACTAACACATTTAAATCTGGTTTGTTTCATCCCTACAGCAACTGAAGTGTAAGAGCTTTAGAGATGCTGGTAGGTCGACTTTGTTAATGAACATAAAGCCAGCTGTTTGTCCTTGTTTCCAGTCTTAATACCAGAGGTTTGGACTCAATCCACATGACTTTGACTTGAGTCTGACTCAAGTTACGAATTTGATGACTTTAGACTCGACTTGACAAAATCAAAAAAGAGCTGCAACTTGACTTGGACTTTAACAACATGATCAACATGTTTTAACTTCACTTTTGGGGAGCTGTCATGTCGTCAATCTTTTTATATAGTCAGCAGTTTGAATCAGTCTGACAGTATCTAAAACAATGACTTCACTGCTGCTTAATGCTAAGATAAACTAACTAGCTTCTGTTTACTTCATACTTAGCGAGCAAGCATGAGCTATGATATGGGGAAGAGAGCAAATAACTAAAATGTTGAGCTACTTCTTTCAGTGAATCTCCGTGTCATTTTGGTATCCTGTGACCTTTCATTTCTTTAGCTACTGTATATTTATATATAACCTGCAGAATGCATTAGTCTGTAGTTTTACAATAGTACTCTTATGATAAGCTTTATTGCTTTTTTCATCTCAGTTTACACTGACTTTAGTATCGTGCATTAAATCTGTCTGAGCCTCTTTTATCCTTCAAAAGGAAAATAAAGACTCACCTTACCCTCAGTGTTTTGAGTAACTATGGCGGGATAATAAAATACCTCCCTGCTTTAATAAAGCTGTTTTGAACAAAAACTATTCATTCATATTGTGTGTATTAATGGATATAAAGTGGATTTCATATGTTTTAATGCTAAACGTGTGGTTGCAGTCACCGGACACCAAACAGCTTCTGTATTAACCTCGACATGTTGCCCAGATATTACTCACCGGGGATAAACAAGTTGTGAAAAAGATATAACCTCAAAGTGACTTCTTGTCACAGATGTGTTATTGAAACACAGGAAGAATCACACCCTGGTTTTTTTTAGCTTAGCTTTGCAGTTCATAACCACAGTCTGGGTGTTTCAACACTTTGCTCTGTAGCAACTGATCAGGGATTTGTAAGCACACAAGGCAGGGTGGTCAAATGAGTAAACTTGTGGGAAATACACATATTCACTTTCTTGCTTTGATATGATGAGAGGTAAATTCTCTCATATATGTCTTTAAGTATGAAACTATAGCCAGGAGGTGGTTAGCTCAGCTCAAGACTGGAAGCAGGGGGAACAAACTAGCCTTGCTCTGTCTAAACACTCTGCCCAACAGCCCCTGTAAAGCGTAATAACTACGGACCTTGACAAAGTGAACTGGAGGTTGATTGTTAGTCAATGTCAGGCTGTCGCTCTGCTGGTGCTAGTTGGCCCTTGTCGACTGTTTTTCAGCCAAGTCAGCATGTTATGTGGGTGTCTGAGATGGCAGAAGCCCGACAGTGAAGTCCTTTTCCCACTGCCCAAAAAACCTGCTTACACCCGCTAACATCTGGCTTTTTAATACAATGGGAAAGATTTTAATCGGCATTCACATTTGGGACAAATAACTCTACAGTAGTCAGTGTTTATTGCCTCCAGCTCTGGCATCGATGGGAATACAACACCTGAGTGAATGCACCAGTCTTTGCTCCATTACTGGCAAGATAATGACATGCCACCACAAAATACTGTCCATCTCCACCAAGCAGCGCTCAAACATTGACTGAAATTAGTCGAGTTTGAAAGAGAGACTGAATAAGTAAGCAATAGCCTAAAAGAAGTTACCACCATAAAGTTTTAATAGGTCTTCATGCTACTCTTTACTTTTTCCCTGTTCTCCGGCCTGTCTTTGACATCGAACGTGACACACCAAAAAAGAACCCACACTCTAAGGCTGTGTCCACAGCTCTGGTCTTCTGGCAATGGGAAAGGAGACTATAGCCTCTTTTTAGCAGCTTTACCTATGTAAACCTGCGTACACATGCTAATTTTGGTGGAAAAGCAGTTTGAGTGAAATCCCTCTGACTGGCAGTTCAGCTAACTGAAGTCAAGAGGGCGTGAGATCGAAACAAACTTGTTATATTGAATATCTTATGGAAGTATTTCTTTTAGCTATTGAGCTCTTTGGCAGAAATAGTTCTTAATTATTTGTGTTATTGTTTGCTAGTACACAGTCAGTACCATTTGTGCTTTCAACATTGGGTTATGTTGTTAAAGTGCTAACCATGGTGCTAACTATCATCTTAAATCTGTCCTGTAGTTCTGCTGGTTTCCCTTTATCAATGACTAACCACTTGCAGGTGGAGACTTATTGCCTCTCATGCATGTGAAAAACATACGTGCTAGTGGGCTGTTGGCTGCAGCCTTCATTGGCACAAGTTCTTTGATTACGATTTGGTGTGTCTAGGCCTTTAAACACTACATTTAGATTATTTACAGGATCTAGTAGAGGATGGAAGAAGGAGAAGAAGAAGAAGCAAATATACCTTATTAATTCTCTAGGGGAAATCCAATTTTTCATTCTGTTGTCATATACACACAGGCCCGAAATACACACACATGCACAAACAGGACCTACACATCCATTAAATGGAGAGATGCCAGAGCGAGGGGGCTGCCTATAAAGGGCTGCCCCAAGCAGTTGGGGGTTTGGTGCCTTGCTCAAGGGAACCTTGGCGGTGCCCAGGAAGCAAACTGGCGCCTCTCCAGCTACCGGTCCTCGCTTCATGTTTGGGCTGGAAAGAGACTTGAGCTGGCAACTATCCATTTCCCAACCCAAGTCCCAACCCTATGGACTGAGCTACTGCTGTCCCAAGTAGTGGGTGGATTTTGTAACCTTTGGAAAGAAACAAGCTGTTTCCCTGTTTCTAGTTGTTGTGCTGAGCTAAACGAACCAGCTGCTGATGTTTAGATTCTTATTTACTGTACAGTCATGAGGCACGAGAGTGGTATCAATCTTCTCATCAAATTTAGGAGAGAAAGCAAATACGCATATTTACCAAATTGTGGAACTATTCCTCTTAAATAGCCTACATGCAATTCTGGTGATGAGATGTTCGCTGTTTTCTCGCTGTTACATATTTTCTGAGAGAACATTTTTCTCACATATAAGTACTTCAGCGGCTTTGAAGCAGACATGAAGTTTTCTCTGACATATTTCTCTGAACACGCAAATATTTTGCTCTGTTATTCATTCTGTCAAGTATGTTCGAAAGGCAACCACAGCAAGAGTCAGCAACCTCACACTGACGGTCAAGAAACAGTTACAGCACGTAACTCCCTTTAAAACCACCAACTTGTTTGTATTGCATCACTGATGTGTGCGAGTCATTCGAGACTCCCAAGTGAACAGGCGTCTGTTGAACTCGACTCACAGACAGTGGAAGTGAGTAGGAGTGCAGTCACAAACTGAGGACACAGAGAAGCTCTGCAACTTTACATTTCCTCATCTGTGAGGCTTATGAGCAAACTCCATTTAACAATACACTCAACTGTGTTATTAACAGATGATCTGAGTGTAAAACTTTAATGTGGTGAACACTGGCAGAGACTGTGAAGGCCACCCTCAGATCAGTGGTAATGTGGTGAATTAAGATCCAGATCCCAGGAGAGGGAAACAATCGGCTGTTGTTCTCATGAAGTTACTGTTCCAGCTCCAGTTTCTCTGTGATGTGGGGTGAGAAAAAGGTTGTATTAGTTAATGGTCCTGTGTGTAACTTTCAGGAAATCATTGTCATCAGTGACGCCTCTCTCTGAGTCTGATAAGAGACCTGTGGTCAGCACCTGTTGCTTGCGTTTCAGGTGGTCAAACTTGATCGCTGTGAGCGAGCACCTGGGCACTGGCCAAAATAGTGACAAGCACACTGACCATCATCATGTTCATAGCGGAAAATAAATTTCAATCATACATAGAATAATGTTACCATCTGTATCTGCATCTGTACCGTTTGCACATTACATTATCAGCTCATGTTACAAGCAACCACGTAGAATAGCTAAGTTAAAGATGTACATTTACATCTTTTATTGTTAGCTAAATCAACATTGATTGTCATAATATATAGGTTAGTATAATGAATCACATTTGCTGGCTAAGTAATTTGGCAAGCTAGTGATAACCTTAGGGAGCAAACAAGCTTGCTAGCTGGGTAGCCAGCTAGTCCTAGACCTGACTATGATCTGGCATTGTTTGCTCCATAACGTTAGCTGATGCAGTAATTTTCAATTCAGTTTATCCAGAATCTGCCCCCAAACCCATGAATTGCTACAAGGCACTAAGTGAAGGTCTGTCTCCACAACACATTCACACTCCAACTTTGTCACATATCGACTTGGACTTTCCATGTCCAGGTAGGACATGCAAGATACCCTGGATGTGTTGGTTGTTGATGTTCTGGGACGCCGTAACAGAGTAATGCTCTACAATCTTACAGGAAGCGAACACCAGCCTCCCGGGTGAAGGTCGGTGGTTGTTGGACCCGTCCACCACTCCTCCCCTCACCCTACATGGACATTTTATTCTTGTCCCGCCGTGTTTCCCCTTGATGCCGCAGGGCACCTTTAAACTATAACGGCGACCAGCCGCGTATCATGCCGATGTGAAAGGGTAGTTTTTCTCGTCTCCATCTGATGCTGGAAGTCACTGCCCAAGCACAGTATTTCGACAACCTCAGAATGAGACCAGGTTTGTCTCCACCAGGCTGCTGCTGCAAAATGTATATGTTGGAAACACCGTGTGTGGACTCTGTGTTGTGGTGGGTGCCAGTTGTTTTTTGACATTAGCGGACTCCATTTCTTAGCTAACATTAGCTACTGTTGCACACTGTCAGCGCTGTAAAGGAGCTGAAGAAAGGCAAGTTACTCAGAAACACACATGATGTCACATCCTTTTGGTTTTCTGGGAAAGATTCGGCCTGAATCTTTTACATAGAAGTCAGTCCAGTCAACTGAAAAGGCGGAGAAAGTCTTAGAAAAGTTAAGCTGCGTTACAACCCGCTCATCCATTGGCAACAAAAAATTACTAATGCTGGAAAAAGCTACATGTACAACCAATCTGCAGCTACAACCTTAATTTATTTCAGTTTGCTCCTCATGAGAGATGCACATGTTTATCCTGGTGTTACCTTCAGTCTGTTCTATCAAAAGGTATCTTCAGAAAGATGGGAACACCTGGCAGATCGAGGTCAGAGGAACCAGATGGCACCTGTGGAATTCAGCCTCCTCACCTGCTGCCGGGTGTGGGGCACCTGGATATAGTCGTGTCACTGAGTTCATTCTGTTTGGCTGAAAATGTCTGGCTTTGACTGTCTGGCTGAGGGTTTATCAGGCTGACACGTGTTTATAAGTGAAAAAAAAAAATCATCTTCAGAAGCTTCTGGGGAGCCACGGATCAAAAAGTTCTCTTTAAGTGGAAACATGATATTTCATAAATTCCTTTCAATGTGTTTCAAATCAAAAATATCTCTACTTCACATCTGAGGGCCTTTCACAATTCAAGAAGAGGTTTACATGCACTCAATTTACCTCATTCATTCCTTTTTACTAAGAACGTGGTGACTTTAATTGTAGGAGGTTGCGGTTTGAGACGTACTGTAAGGACGCCCGACATGACTGCTGTGGAAATAGCACGTTATGAGCAAAGGAAAGCCTTACTCATACAGTGCACACAGAGAGGTCTCCATAGCTGCGTCATCACCGTGCAAGACTCTCAGCTGAGAGAATGGGCCCTCCACAGCCAGTAAATGACCCCACCCAGCTGGTCTCTGCTGTCCTCATCCAAAACCTTCCCTTCTCCACCTCTCACTAACATCATCAGCATGGCCCGCACCACAACTGAGAGACATGGAAGCAATTATAGCAGCAGGCACGGGAACACACAGTGTAGGCAGGGTGAAGTCAAATCTGAGTAAGAAAATCAAAGCTCTGCCTCTGTGTTAGCGTGCCAGGGTGCTGATTATTGATTCAGGGGGCCGTCTGGAGGAGTTCTGTTATGAGAAGGAAAACTCTTGCTTTTTATGAATGTATTGTATCATGACATGAGAGGATCGTTGTTTAAAGGGGCTCATGAAGATCAATTTACCTGTTATTTGTGGAGTACTACTCAGCCTGTGAAAACAGATTTAAAATGTCCTCTGTGGTTTTGGAGAAGCTTTATAGAACCTGATAAAAATAACCCTGATGTTGTCATAAGGGTTATCTCAACTTGGGCCAAGAGCCATCACAGTTTCGAAGAAAGCCTGCCTAACAAACTGGGGACGTAGAGTTCGAAAGACGTGGGTGTTTACCAGGCAGGGAGGGTCTGACGAGAGATGCATTCAAGTTGAATTTTGGGAGGTGCAGAATCCAGATTTTTGGAGCTTGACTCAGTTTATAGGCTAAATGTAAAGATATTTCAGCTGCATTGAATCTGACAAGAAGTCTGCTTCTTGTAGATCTCCCAACATTATGGAAGTGCAACACTAATTTTAAGTGCCCCTTTAGCAAGCAGTATACATGGTGTTTTGCATGTTTTGGAAAGGTTCACAATTTTTCAAGTCTGTATTAAAGGAATACCTCACCCCCAAATGACCATTTGTATATTATTTACTCACTCTGTGTTAGGTTGAATTTGTCAAGAAATCACAGTGTTTCGTGCATGCCTCAACATTGAATAAAAAATCCAAAAACAGCTAAAATTCTTGATGAATTGAAGTAATGGGGGTCCATGTTTAACAGCAACAAAACTACATTAAAACATCTGTTAACAAACTGATACACAACTCATCTATCTATAAAGCAATAAATCTCTGTGTGTCTGTGGCTTGCATATCTCTCTGAGTGTTTGTCAGATCAACCTAAGCTTTCGGATATGGCTTTTGCATGGCACAATGGTGTGCATCCTTCGTTTTGAAGTTTTTTGGATTCATATTCGCAACATTATCATTAAAAGTTAAAATCCCATAGACCTCCGTGTATCGCGCTCTTGCTCGCAGCTGTAGCCACGCCTCACGGAATAAAAGATCAAAGTATCCTACTGCTATACCGCTCTGGGTCACCCAAAACTTTGCACAGGCTTACCCCGGATGTCCACTGGATCCGTCACGTGCGTGATTCAGCCACAGCGCGGGTGCCGGAGCTAATCGCGGCCATTCAAGTCAATCTAAACTGCTCCACCAGAAGCGGCTCGGTGCTCCGCTCCGCTAAAAATACGCACCAGGTCTATTTTTTGACGGATGCTGTGCGACGCCGCGTCAATTTCCACACACCAAATGAGTCAAACAGGAAGTCAGGCGCAGAAAAGACGACAGTATCCGGTCAATTTTCAAAATAAAAACACCCATGAAAACTCCGGAGCGTATTTCACATCGCTACAACAACATGACGTCAAAGTTTGTGGCCCTCGGCAGGTAGACAAATCTTTTCTTTGTTTGTTGATGTCTTTTTACCTCCAGTGTTTCCACAAATTATCGCGTGACATCATGATCTCGCGATCCGTCAATTCCAGCCACTCGCGCGCGCTGCTATAGATTCGCTTCCAGTGGACATTGACGCCCGGCACAAGACGGAGGAGTCCGTGCCACTGCCGGACCACGCATGCGATGGATCCAGTGTACACCCGGGGTTATGGCATTCCCTTTCGTCCCTCCCCCATATAGGAATAGAGGTGGTGCAGTTTGCATTAACATGACATGTTTCAGTAATCTCATGGTAAGTAGTATTTCTTAAGTTTCACCACGCTGTTCTCATCTGCTCATGGTGTTTGCTGACATGGCTACAACATGGTTAGATTGACTAAAACATTGCCTAAACTTCCCATACCAAAGTATGGCTAGGTCAGAAACGTTTGTTTTTCCTTTCAGGCGTGCAGGGTTACGTGCTTGCTAGCTACCATTTCAAGATTGTTCGCCTACAGAAAGCTAGGAAACCTAATGATGTTGCGTGTCTCTCCATATCTCAATGTACGTTCATGTCTTACCCAATGTACAGTTTCTCTATTAACACTATGTAAGAGTATGTACACCTCTTTGTACATCCAACCATCGAACACAGCCTCATTTGGCCATACATAAGCATAAGTAGATTTTTCTACTTATGCTTCCACTTTTCTACACGAATACATACTTCCTACGGGCACTGCACTAGTGCTGTATAATTCAAGTTTCATATATCAGTACTTCCCAAACAGACAGCCCTTTTAGACGGGGAACTGAACTGAAAGTAAAACTTAGCTATGATTTCTCCAAAGCCAGACTCCACTGACAAAAACAGTAATTTTACCTCCCTGAACACAGGAGCTGCTGGACCATTGCCTCAATCAGTGATTTGCTTTTGTGACAGTACGACTTCGTGAATCCAATCTAACTCTTTAAAACACCGAAGTCACACAATAACACACAAAAAAAACTGTCAATTCATTGAGAATTGTTTTCAGTTTTGGATTCTTTGTTCACCAGAGACATTTGAGAAAAACAAAGTTTTCTTTACAAATTTAAGATAACACAGTGAGTTATGGATATACGTACTGAAACTGTTTTTGCCTCCTGATGTGCTTCCAGTGTAAAGTGATAGAGGACAAAATCCACATTCATCAGTCAGAGCAAAGGTTATCTGCTGTTAATATGAGACTTCAGCGGTCTAGGTTAGACAACTCAAATGAGTATCCTTTACATTCGCAGTTTTTTAATTATCCCACCACTATAGCTCAACAAGGAACCACAGTCTGGGGAAAACATAGAGGGAATACTGTTCTTAAAACACTGAAAATACAGCAAGACACTCATTTGATTTTTATAACTCAGTATGTTGAAGCATATTAACTTACAATAAACTTTGGAATCAGAAGCGTAAGGTAGTTACAATGGGCCCCAGTGCGTGCTATTATGATGGGCTCTAAGGCACGCTAATTACTTGTTATACGCCCTAACTAACTACCATAAAATTTTATTGTCACATGATCAAATAAAGACTTGACATTGGTTATCAACATGCATATTACCCACAAATCATCATCGCATATATATATATATATATATATATATATGTGTGTGTGTGTGTGTGTGTGTGTGTGTGTGTGTGTATGTATATATATATATATATATATAACAAAAATACCAACAGAAACAAGGGTTACAGTTTATTTTAAAACATATTTTGTCTTAGTTTGTTACTGGCATCTTACAAAAAATAAATGAATAAAGACATGAAGGAGATGGGTTTACCTTTTTTAAAGGCATATGTAGCAAATGGCAAATGGAGTTTTTGTTTGAACACATGCATATTCATAAGGTAGCAATCTAAATTAACTAACATATAGTTGGAGGTCCCACTCTCTATGGGCCCCCTCACCCCATGGGCTCCAGTGCAACTGCCCTGCTTGCACTGTCTACATTTACACATTACATTGGGATACATTTTTGCACAGAATGAGGACTTAGGATTTTGGCCCCCATCTCTTCCACTTGAAGCTCTTTAAGAAGGATTATTTTGATGGCCAGTACAGACAGGAGGAATTATTAAGGCAGTCATAAACAATGTTGATGTAAATACGGGCATGTGCGCAGCCTTGTGTTTTGAGACAAACTTGAAAAGATGTGAACCTATCCTTCCAAACTTTACATTATCCTCAGTGCTTTTCCAAAGCATGTAATAAATTGTTAGATTGACAACAATTCGTTCTAGTACCAACAGAGGCAAAACTTTAAAAAACAAACAAACAATATGTTCGTGAATTAAAGGATATTTCCGATTTACCGAAAAAGCAACCTTATATTGCAATAAAATCAAATTAACATGATCTTTTTCAGGTTTCTGTTCACTGACTCTGGTGCATAATTTCCCAGTAATGCATAGAATATAGTTTTGCAGCAGCTGATTCTCAAATTTGGGTGTGAAAGAAGCCAACAATGTCATTTCAAAGCAGTAAACATTTACAGTACCATGCAACAATATCATTATTTGACAATAAATTAGTGCAACCAACTGTGTGTAAGTCTCATTCTGTAATAGCTGTAATAGCTTGATCTGAAGCTGCCAATATGAAAAGCATATCAATCCAAGAACTTATGGTATGCTTTGAAAATGGTCAGCAGTCATGGAAAAGAGATGGAATTTGTATTTAATGGGTTAAAAAAATGCAGGACCAATGTTACGGTCCTTGAAATCACTTTCTGTCTCTGGATCCACACCAGCGGCTTTGATTCTCACAAGATCCATGTAATTATTTCCAAATCCAGATGATAATTTTTCTCACCACGTACTTCTCACAGTCTCCTCTGACATTTTCTCTGATCCTCCCATCCTACCAGCACTTTTTTTTATTCCTCTGGCCTTCCACCCAGACAGAGGTCATTATCGTTCATATTACATGGGGTAATACAAGACAACAAGGTATTTCTTCCAAGAGTGGCCCAGCTCCTCAGTGGCTGAAGTCCGGCCAGATCCTGATGAGCTAAGGTGGGTCTGTCCCAAAAAGTGGACGCGCCCATGACAGCAGCTCCTCAGGGAGTCCTCCCCTCCTTGTTACCATTGGAAACCAGTGTGTTAACACACACACAAGTTTACTGGGAGACTCAAATGTTCCGGGTTGTCCGTGTCCCCTGGTTGCAGGGGTGTGACAGTGAGGGGGGTTGAAGTTTTAGCTGTGAATTTATACCTTATATATGATGTATGTGTGTATGTGTGAGTGAGGTAGACGGGCTGAGGGAAGGGGGCTGTATTGCAAAAGGGAAATTTCTGTCTTAACAGCTCCCGTACCTAGGCAGAATGCACGCAGAGGCCCGTGCCAAATCACTAATAGAAACCAGACACATGGCGAATAAGGAGTGAGGCTTTCACTGCACAGCTCCAGAGGGAACCACTGGAGGAGTGACGGGGGAGAGGAGGTGGGGAGGATAAGTCAAGTAGGTAAAGAAAGAAAGTAACAAAGAAATTAAAAAGGAAAGAAAGACAGAGAGAGAGAACTGGGTAGATAACAAACTTTTTAATCGTTATTTGCACTCAGAGGCTGCCCAGGATGGGAGCGTCAACTCCCTATTTGTATCTGAGATTTCTCCATCCACTCGAAAGATAAGTGCAGCTGACTGATAAGAGGGAAGCCAGCATAGCACTTAACTGAGATAATTCCTTAAAACTGAGCCCACTGTATATGTGAGAAAATACTCCTTTTCTTGACGTTTAATTGATTTGGCTTTATGGATGAAGCAACCTAACTACAACCACATGCACACACACAGATAACCACCAAGCTTCAACTCTGAACTCACTAGACAGAACAGTGAAGAGAAGAAGATAAACATGGACAGAGAAAATGAGAAAAACTAAGTATGGTGTAATAGTGTTTTTTCTGTAAAAGTATGTCTGAAATGGGTAAAGGGGGGAAGAACTGGAGGTCTTGTGTAATTAGGGACATTGGGACTTCAGATCAGATGATTCATGATCATAATTTTGTGAATCAGATGTTCTTCCTGAGACCAGCAGACCTTTTAACCTCTTTATAGCCGCCTCTCGCCTCCTCTCATCTTTTCTCATATTTTCTACTATTTTCCCTCTCTTTGCCCGGAGAAGCTCCACGCCGGTCATGTGTGAGACATTCTGACGAGTCAGAACAGAGGCTCCACTTCAGTCTTTTTCTGCCTGCTTGAACTGCACGTCAGGTCATAAGCAGGCACAGTGAGTGCTAGTGAGTTGGGAACGCACTGATAAACGCTGCTGAGAACTACACTGCCTTATTTAGAATCACAGTTGGAAGACTGTTTGAGTCACAAGGCATCGGCAGCACAGTCTCTCCCGAGGGAATTCATTAGGGAGAATGAATCAGCATTTAAGCACAAACATTAGGTGTTGGTGTTTATGCTCAGGAGGCTTTGTGTAAAGCAGGTATTACCATGAATGGTCAGTTCCTCCTCGGAGTGAGACATTTAGTCTCCAGGTGGTGGAGATGAATCAGCAGCCAGAGCTGTGCTGTCACTTCCTGAATGAGTCTTAGAAAGTGGAAACAAAGTGGTAATATTTTATTTTAGTTTCAGTTTTAACAGCTTGCAATGTAGTGATGTTTTGAATAATTAAAACATGGAGGGGATGGATAGAGACCCAGATCTGACTGAGCTGATCATTGTGAAGTTTCAGCCTGGCCCTTACAGGAAAATGTTGGCATTGTACATTTCTGCAAAGCATGAATATGTTACATTTGCACGTTCATATGTATCATATCAACTTTTCTAAAGTGACATAGTATATGACCTGACTTTGTAATCAGGAGGTGGAGGGGGTGGGGGATGGTACGTCAGTCAAGTGAGACGCCTGCCAAGCTGCAGACCTCAAACCAACTAAAAACAAAACTGGTTGTTTTTTAGCAAGACATTGATGGGTTTCTAGCCACTTTTTAACCACTGAACCAACACATTCTCACTCAGATTTCGTCACATATCAATGTTTGGTCGTGGACCTTCCACGTCCAGATACAACGTAAAAAGGTACCCTTGGTGCTGGTTGTTGACGTTCTTGGCCTGTTACAAGCATTGTCTCCTTTTAAAATGCACTTCCATTTCCACAGGAAATTTACCATTTACATACTGTCACTTTCAAAATAAATGTGCTACGCGAATTAATGTTTTTTTTTCCTCCAACAACACACGCATGTGGTTAGGTTCAGGCAACAAAAGCACGTGGTTAGGTTTAGGAAAAAAGAACAGGGTTTGGCTCTAGAATCTTACAAGACACGAGCACCACTCTCCCGAGTGAAGGTCGGTGCTTCCACCACTGCTCTCACTTGACCTCTTCGGACTTTCGCCATCTCAACTTTCGTTCTTGTCCTGCCGCGTTTCCCCGTGACGCTGCTGAGTGCTGTTAAGCTATTATGGCAACCGGCCGCATATCTTGCATATGTTAAAGGACGACTTTTTTCATCAGTGTCTGATGCCTCAAATCACTGCGCTGGATTTTGATGACTTTGCAGTAAGACTGAGTTGACCAAACATAAATGTTTTTTAGCGACTCACTGTTTTTCCACTGGGGATGGTTCCATGAAAAGCTATTGTTGTTTATGGAGACATCACTGTATTTTCAGTGGGTACTGTGTCCTCAAACTGGGAATTTTATCCCAAAACATGATACACAGCCAAGCGGTTTTTGTGCCTAAACCTAACTACACATTAATTACTGCATTACTGCTACATAATAATTTGCAAATGTAACCTATGAGTTGGAAGTTTATTGTCATTTAAATTGTCAAGAACTTTCTTTTCTCCAGTTTTCAAAAGTGGCATGAATATGCTACAGGATCTCAAAGTAATTTCTATAACTTGCAAGAATAAATAAATAGATAAGTGTAAGAAGCCAAACATTTTTAACATTTAAAATCAGATACAGATAACAAATATACATGTGGAAAACATTGCTTTTCTCCTTTTTATAGGCCCTGTTTTCAAACACTTGTTTTTTTGTCTGCTTAATGATCAGTTACAGTCCAATGTTTACAGTCCAATTTATTTGATAAATTATACTTTTTTTTAAATTCATACAATTCTAACAATAGCTCTGTTGTTTACTTTGTATGATTTATTGTTGTTTCAAAGGGCTTCAACCTGCAGACCTTTTTAACTGTAAACATTTTGTCTTGTCACAGTAGGGAAACCACAGGTGAAACTTGTTCCATTAACGATGGCTCAGGTCCATGAAGTGTCCCAGTGAGAGTGACAGTGAGGACACATGCTCAGTTCCAGCAACTTGGAACAAGCTCACCTAAATGGAATGCAGTCATTTTTAAATGTCAGTAATTACACTTCTGCTTTTCCTACAACGACAAGCCAAAATGTCTGCTGTGAAAAAAGGTCTGTTTGTGTGTGTGTGTGTGTGTGATGTTTTTCTGTTGCTGTTCTGCCTTGGATGTTGGGGTGGATCAGCTGCTCAATCTGGAAGAGTGAAACCAGGTTTGAATAATTATGGGCAGTGAGGAGCTGGGCACTGATAGTTCTGCAGCAAATGACATTAATAATTATGAAAGCACACACACAGCTTAGAGGAATTTTTTTCAATTCAGTTTCAATTTTATTTATAAAGCCCAATATCACAAATCACAGTTTGCCTCAGAGGGCTTTACAACATACAACAGCCCTCTGTCCTTTGGACCCTCACAGCAAATAAGGAAAAACTCCCCACTTTTATGGTGAGTTCCAGCTTATCGTTTAGTCGTTGGGCCCACAACTGGAATGTTTTGGTTCATATTTTCAGCAGCAGCAGCCAGCTGGTTTAGGCATAAAAGCTCAAAAATCCCATTATACACCTGTTCAACAGCAAACAACAAACACAGTCAGCAACTAGCTGGAGAACACAGTTGAGTATTCAGCAACTTAAGAGATAGACAGTTACCTCTGGAGAGACCATATCTCTATAAACAGCTATCTGCGTATGTTTGCAGAATCTGTAGGCAACAGGACAAGATTTCGGTGCCCAAAGTGTTCTGATTAGTAGTTGCGTTGACTGATCTGTTTGAAAAAAATAAGGGCCTGTCTCAATTAGAAGCCTGGTCTGTGTGCCAAGGAGTGAACTTTTTTCTTTTTATTGAAGTTCTTCAGATGTATAAAATCACGTTGTTGGCTACCTCAAATTATATGGCCATTCCTTGATGACCCTGTAAGTTATTCACATTCCTTTAGTCCATAAGAGTCCTCAGATCAAAAGAATCAGTTCAAGTTGTGATGATTGTTTTAACAGGATATAGTGTTGTTGTGTCGGTATGCATAATAATAATAATAATAATAATGATAATAATAATAATAATAACAACAACAACAACAACAACAACAATAATAATAATAATAATAATGAATTTTATGAAAAGGCGCCGCTCAGGACACTCAAGGACACCTTACAAGACACAGTAAAAAAAACAAAAACAAACAGCAATGTATCCATAGATCAGAAAATCAAACAGGTCAGCAATATACACTAAAAGTTAATAAAATGACTGGACAAAAATCCTAATTATAAATATTAGGTATAAAATTGTCATAATAAAATCATCATCATCAATATGCGTGTCACCATTAAATCAGACTGAGTATACCAAATTGAAAAGGTATGTTTTCAGACGGGATCTGACAGTAGAAAGGCAGTCAATATTGCAAATGTTGTAGGGGAAAGAGTTCCAGAGGCGGAGGGCAGAACGGCTGAAGACTTTAGATCTCATGGTAGTCAAACAGGCAGATGTTGATGTGAGTTGGATTGCAGAAGAGGATCTAAGAGTGCGGGAGGGTGGGCCACACTGGATCAGCCCTAAATATTGGCCTTGCCCCCAGAGGCTTATCACTGTCAGACCATAGGCTGATGGGTTCTGACATTGGTGGAGAACACAATCAGAATTAAAAGAGAGTGAATACTGGACTTACATTCATAAGATGGACACAAACACAACTCCAAATGGATGATAAATTTTCTCCTTGACTGCTGGACATGTAAATAAGCAACTTCCCTCAGGAAAAATGTTGTGGTAAAATTTAATTAGGGACCTTTTTTTGGCTCAACACAGCCTTTGCTGTTTGGTTGTTTATGATACAAAACTTACATCTCCTGTTCTAGTTTTATGGGAAGTTAGCTTCTGGCAAGGTAATGTTTTCCTGTTGTTTTCCACCTGGGTGTTCCACTATTGAAAATTTGTTTTCAGTGAGAGTTAAAGCTGTGCTATTAAAAAAAGTATATTTTGTCATGTTCCCCACAGGGGAGACACCACTCTGTGCTGCGGTGTGTAGGTGGTCCTTCACTAAACCCTTAGCTGTCTTATATTACATTACCAGTTCCTCCTGTCGTGTGGTCAGGAAAATTCATTTTGTCAATGCTATAACCATAATGCATATAATGCATATAATGATATAATTACAGCAGCATTACGCAAATGCCAGATTAAAGCAAAGTGGTTGTGATTGTCATGTTTTTCCAATGACAGAAATAATGCAGCATTCATTATGCCCTCAGAGAGAGCGATCACATGTGGAGACGTCAACACATTTTGCCCAAAAAAACATGTGACGTTAAATAAGCTGCAAAACGAGCCTGTTTTCCTTTGAAGACCAGGCGATTCATCAGCAGCACCAAACACAACATTCCTCAACACAAACGCAGGAAGACTGGGATTGTTTGTGCTCAATACTTGGCTGTGGCAGCATGGCACTCTCCTAATAATGAAGCATGTGTTCCCAGATAAAACATGCCAAGAGCGCCTGGTCAATGTGATATCATAGGTCGCAGCTCAGTGCTTGGGATGTAGGTTTGGGCAAATGTACCTTTACTGAACAAAATAAAAGGCAAGACGAGAGGCTATTTTTAGTTCAGCGCAGGCTGTTTGAACTATACAGCCAGGAGAGTAGTTGTACAAGCTGTAACAGATTCAGAATTAACGACTGTCCCAAGAGTAAAAAGACCTACTAAAAAGATTTTCCATGGAGACGTCCCAGAGCTTGATGCAGCAGCAATAAAAATACCTGACTGGATTTTCCTACTTGCTATTGTTGGAATTACACTGATGATTTGAAACTAAATGTTCACGCCATCTGCTGCTTTCAACATCAGCTTATATATTTAACCTCCTAAGCTTTTGCTTTGTATGCATTCTTAATTTCTCTTTGCTATCTGAGATTACTACAACCTGATCAGTATAAAAAAACTGAGCATTATCTTTGAACAATGAGTAGTTTTGGAAAGAGATGATTTCCCCACATGGGGATGATGGGTTTATGTTTATTAGTGCCAAGTGTGTAATAAAGTATGAAACAATTTATTTCAATGCCTGAACACTATTGTGCAAAATCAGAATAGCGAACAATGCAAAAGTTGTTTAATGTTTTCGAACTTTGTGGGTTAGGGGTTCACTATTCAAGTCTAAAATGCTTCAGTTATACATTGTCCACTTTTGTGTTTGGCTGTAAACTTACTTGGCAGAAATATTTATACATTTTGATTATACATGGACTAATGTATTGTGCTTTTGCTACCACTATATTGTACAAAAAAAGCGTCCACAGCCGAGGACAACAGGTATAAGTTCAGCAAAATGACATATAGGGTACAGCAAACCCAAAAAGTTGTTTGGTTGCAGGAGGTTAAAGGCTCATGTCATATTATTGAATAAATAAACTGGAGAACAGGTGGAGATTTGGTGGAGATCCTTTAACATGTGAACCTGTGATGTGTCAGATTTCAAGTGGAGGAAGCAAACCTGCAGTTAAGCCATAATAATACTTCTAACCTCACTCCCTTTTATTAGAGAAGACACTCCCCCTCTGCACTGTTTGCTTGTGTGCACGCTTTCGGTTTGTTTAGGATGTAACCCTATCCAGGCAGAGGACATGCTACGTGCAAGTCCTCTCACTAATCTCGACCCCCCACCAAAAAACTGATATTACTATGCCAATCATTTCCCAGGACTCCTCATGCTCTGCCTCATCTCGCTGGGACCCTCACTCATGTAAGGGAAGGGAGCTACCACAGGATGTGACCTCGCTATGACTTGTACATTAGCGAGATGACAGTCTATCCTCCGCATGTTGGTTCACACCAGCTGATACTACTAATGCACTGATCATAAACCTCTGATGGCTTCTATATAAGGCTGTGCAAGTGTGCGTGACACCTCGGTGGTCTGGACAGCATTAACATCAACATTGACTTATAAGGAGGAGCAGGACAGATTAACTGGAGTCAGGGGGGTAGGTGTAACATTTTAACGGGCATTGTGAGTCACAATTCCAAACATTGTTTTTTCATGTTTACAGAAGGTGACACAGCTAAAGTATGGTGCATTCTTTTGAGACCTCCTAGTTCAAAAACCACTGTTTTGATCATCAGCCTCAGCCAAACATGGTCTGGACAGGACATAACACACAATACATCAGGAAGTAGTCAGATGAGAGATAAAGTGGGAATAATACTGTATTAAAAGGGTGAGTCACCAGAACACATGTTCAATTTATTTTTATATTTATATTTTTAGCCATGCTAGTTTGACTCTAGGGATAATGGTACTGGAATAATGGTCAGTCCACCATGTATGTAAGCTGCTGTTTGTGGTTTTGAGTTAAATATCCAGACAACTGGATGGATGAGAAGCCTTGAATTTGGCATTTTGGCTGTCACCATCTTGGATTTTGGGAGATTTACAGAGTGACCATATTTGGCAAGAGGGAGGAGCTGTGGTGGAGCAAGGAGTAGATCTGACCCTGGGATGCTGTCTACATACAGCCACTCAAAGCGGCCACACCCTTATTTATGTATAACTTTAAGACTTAATAAAATGTAAATGGGTTAGTTATATAAAAATTCACCCTCCATAAGGCCTTTGCACACTGATCTGTTACCCAAAAAATCATTACGCACAGAAACCTTACACACTGAGTCCAATGCGTTTTATTGTTCTATTCGTTGTGAAAATTCACAATACATGACAAAAAGAAAAGACACATGTCCTCCTTTGCCTCTCTCCACTGGAGTTACCTATCTGCCTGTCATCACTTCCTTCCTGTCTTTCATTTGGCACCACTGCTGCATGAAGGGGTGGAGCTGCCCTCCACATTCTGTGTGTGGTCCACATCGTCATCTTTGTAATCATCATCCACCTGAATTACTATCTGACCTGTTGAAACTAGCTATCTAAGTCATGAAATGATTTTGTGCCCCCCCCTTCCTCTGTCTTGTTGCAGCCCAGGCCACATTTTCTTCACTGATTCTTGATCGAACCTCTCTAAAGGCTCTGTAGGATACAGAAAATGCAGAAAATCAAATCGGTTCCAATAATTTCAATGACGGACAAAAGATGGACTCACTGTGCAAACATGATTGACACAACGTGAAGTGAAGTCGGTTTTTTTTTTTGAGCCAGTCTCAAGTGGCCATCAGAGGAACTGCAGTTTTTGATACTTTTGCATTGGTTTAATTTTTTTTTTTTAACCCTGGAGGGTTTTGCCCGATGGATGATCTTATAATTTAGATTGAAATCTGGGGATTCTCCCCTTGGAAATGTTGAGTGTCAATGACTTAATGTGCTAGCCTGGTAAGACCATCCAGAGGACATGAGATCGGCGACCTGTTTCGCTCTCTGTATCAGTCTGGACTTGGTACCGCCACAAACACTTTTAGTGGGCAGGAGTACTCACCTTGACAAACAAACTCCTTCGACCAATTAGTGTAGAAAAACACCGGGGAACATCTTCTTCATCTCAAACAGAGCCAGTTGATAAATCAAGCTTTTGCGAAAGTTCAGTCGGAAGAACAGCGAGAAAGGTCTTTTCCTCCAAGAAACATTATGAGTGCATACTCTTGTTCTTGTTTTAAATGTTTGTGGTTTTTTTTAAAAATCATTTTTATAGCTTTTTTGCCTTATCAGATAGGACAGCGTGAGTGTGACTGGGGAAGAGAGAGGGGATGACATGCAGCAGGGAGCCACGGGTTGGAGTCGAGCCCAGAGCTGCTGCAGCAAGAACATGGCCTTTGTGCATGGAGTGCCTGCACTACCAGGTGAGCTACTGGGCCCCCCCAGTTCTTGTTTAATTGTTGTTATTGACTCTATTTCTGCAATAACTTTACTCATTGCTGTGTTTACTCCAATAATATTTAAGTTAGTGCTTGCTAATTCGGGAGCCGACATTTGTGTTCTGCAAGCTGCAGCGGCAATTTACGTCATCCACTACAGCACAGTCCTTGAGTGGCTGTTTATGTTACAAACTGCAGTGCGGATCCCTTATTAACATCACTTGGATTTTAATTGCTGGCTATGAGGCAGAGAGTCCAGACTGATACAACAAAATATTTAGCTCATGTCTGGGATGGTCTTACCAGGCTACTTATTTCCTGCATCCTGGTGATTTTTTGGTGCACTAATTTGTTTC
This sequence comes from Cephalopholis sonnerati, assembly GCA_019142605.1. Lineage (NCBI taxonomy): Eukaryota > Metazoa > Chordata > Actinopteri > Perciformes > Serranidae > Cephalopholis > Cephalopholis sonnerati. The sequence goes on along the minus strand of JAGQAX010000011.1, from coordinate 8,035,947 downwards.
TTTTCTGAACCAGTTTATGGTGGAGATATCTTTATTTCACCCAAATAAAAGTCCTCTGCTACTTTAATGTTTTACTGGGAGTGACTAATTTCCATGTTCAAAATAGAGGGGGACATGTCCACCACCAGAAATCTACGCCCATGGATGTACGGGAAAATTATTAGAAATTTGATTTGATGCTAACATACTAAGCTAATATGCTGAACATGGTAAACATTATACCCGCTAAACATCAGCATGTTAACATTGTTACTGTGAACATCTTAGCATGTTGATGTTAACATTTGGCTCAAAGCACTGCTGTGCCTGAGTGCAGCCTCACAGAGCACCTAGTGGCCGCAGAATCTCAGTCTTGTTACTATATTAATCAGAGAGAAAACAAGGTTTATAAGTGTTTGCCATGCTGTGTCGAAGCATCCCGCACTGCCTAAGTGTGAAAAATAAACCACAGTGATAAATGTGAAACTCGACGTCAGGAAGGAACTTGAACATATTAACCAGAAACATTCAGGAAACTATATGCTACACCCACTGGTGTAGATGATACATGCTGATACTGGTGTTGCTCCATTGTTCACCTGTCTTACTGCAAACTTGTAGAGGAGACATTATGGGAAGCCTTTGTTTCTACCATCAGCCGTCATCCTCATCAATCTCATCTAGAAACCTCTCCGGCGGTGGAGGAAGCGCATGTCGCCATTCAGCTGATGAAGTGTTGAAAGTCACTGCGATGGTGCTGTGTCTACTGGTGCCATCAACCATTCATTATCATGAGATTTGTCAAGTCACAACACAAGAGGAGCAGCCAAAGTCCTTTTTAAGGGTGCTGTGCCCTCTTCAATTATACATCTAATATGAATTTGTCGATGCTTAAAACAGCAGTGGTTGGCCATTTCTGTAACAATAACACCAGGATGTAAAAAGAAAAAGAAAATGTTAATGTTTGTGTCTACGTATATAAGAGGGAACAGCATCTATATTTATCTATTTTCACTTTAAGCACAGCTTGTTTTTGTCATGGGAAGCAGGGTGCGACTGTTTCCATATGCATTGTGTCAAACATGTTTGGCCAAGGGAGTGGGTGTGGGAAAGCAACAGCAGCAAATTGGAGGGAATGTGTGAATGGCTATATGTGTGTGTTGTGTGTGTGTATGTTTATTTGCGTGTGAAACAATACCCCAAGGCTCTCCAGTGATCACATTGATTCACTGCCCTCTCCTGCTGTACCCCCAGATACACACATTTTACAGCCGCATTCCTTCACTCCGAGGCCTGACGGCAGCGGCCCCGCAGCACGCCCGCCCCAATAGCAAAACACAGGAGGGGGTCGGGGAGGGCACGCCATTACTCTGAGAGACAAATAGGCCATCCAAATAAAACATGACACCCTGAACACGAGACCTGAATGCCAAAACTGGACGACTGGCTGCGCACACATGTCTTCAATGTCATCTTTCAACTCAAACATTTCTGTTCACAAGTTTTCACAAGGACAGAGTTCTGACCTGGTTTTGGAGTAATACCCTCTGTGGTTTATTTGTTGTTCTTTCTTTATGATAACCTGCAAATATTGCCTGCTGTGATCCAGCTCAGTGTTACCAGTTTTAAGTTTCAATGTTGATTGTAGTATGTAAGAGGATTTTCCTATAAGCCCACCTCACAGCGTTGTTTTGTCACCGAGTGCTTACATCTTGTCTTGGTTTGTCAGCCTGGCCACTCTGCCTCAGTGACCTCCCATTAAAGGATGTCAAGCATTTTATGCCGCCTCTTAAGGAGATGTGTTTTTAAGCAAACAAGTTCAGTGAGCTAGGACGGAGACTAAACACTGCATGAAGCAGGGCGCTGGCTGTTAATGCAGGCAGGTCAGGGCATGGAGGAATTACTGAACGGACGTACCGGGCACAGGCCCAGGGATCCAAAGTGTCAGGGGCCCCCTGGCCTTCACCTGCAAAATGTCACTCATATTAACATGTATTGACCAGGATGAGACTCAAAATAACCACAAAGACATGTAAAGGAAGTACAAAGACACGGAACAAATAGACTCAAAATGACCAAAGAGACACAAATATAACTCTAAAGGACACAAATTAACCTTTAAAGAGACAAAAAGACCACAAAGACATGCAAAGGAACTACAAAACGACAATAACAACCCAAAAAGACACCAATAGATGCACAAACTGACTACAAAGAGACACAAAATGACCACAAAGAGATGCAAAGGAACTACAATGAGACACAAAATGGACAGAAAGAAATGCAAAGTTAATACAGTGAGACACAAATTGAATTAAAAGAGACACAAGATGGACACAAAGAGATGCAAAGGAACTACAAAGGGACAAAAAATGGACACAAAGAAATGCAATGGAACTACAAAGACAAAAAAACACAAATATATCCATAAGAGACACATGACAAAGAAATTTATGACAAGGCACACAGATATACCACAGAGACACACAACCACAAAAAGAAACTGATGAAAAAACAACAACAACAAAATGAGGCAAAACCAGCATGAAGCCTGGGGATCTGTCTCCTACACAGATGAGGTGGTGGAGCCTTTTGCATGTCTGTGCCCAGGGGCCCATTGTCTCATAATCCGCCCGTGGGTTAGGGGACACTTGAGTGTGTTATGGAGTGTAAAATGAGGCTGCTGGAGCTGGTAGCGGGGTCGTTTCCCTCCAGCAGCTTGCAGGCTTGCTGCTTTACTGCTCTGACTGATTAGCACATGTACATAAAAAACACAACTGCTCATTTTCAGACATTTTGTGGCTGTTTTAACGAGGCAGCTAAACAACGGACACTGTCTGGATCATCTTGCTCCCCACACACGTTGTCTCAATTTGTCTGGATTGACAGTTAAAGCTCACAAGAGGAAACCATAATGCAGAAGGGCGGGCGAACTTTGCCTTGTAAGGAGCCTCTGGGATGATTTCTCCGTCTAAAACAATCATATGATTCACCCAGCTACTACGTTGCTAAGAGCTTGTGTTGAAAACAATGGACAGTCCATGCTGCAACACTCAGGGCCAGCTCAGGACTTCCACCCCTTCATGACAAATCTGTCGTCCAGTCTGCAATGCCTCAGACGGGCTGGAGCAATCAGCAACACCTCACCACCCTTTCCTCCTTGTACATGGGGAATGTTACAGAGCTGAGGGGAAAGCAAAGCAGATAGGCATTAAGTGTGTGTTTGTGTGTGAGCGTAACGGACACAAAGAGTAGGAACTTGCTGAAACAGGAAGTCTACTTAGGCTTTTACATTGAAGGAATTTCCTGCCTGTAAGATGTGTATCACTGTGTTTCTACAGTTAAGGGGAGACGGAGGAAGAAAAGGGAGGAAGGAGAGTTAACTGTATGTGTTTGAAAGGCACTTTAAGACAGGTTTACTGTTTGGATCAAGAGAAAGAATGAATCTAAACCACAGTAACTCGTCCTTCTCAAAGACTTACATGAGAATGGTATAGCACTCCGTTCAGAAACCACATTTTACATCATTGCCTTTAATTTTCCTGCTCAACATGACTCATCCTCAATGAATCATAAATCTAATACATCCGAAAGAAACTGCTAAAAGGAACAAACAGAAGGGCAAATCTCCCTGATTGCTGTGACTCTTGTCTTGTTTGTGTACAAACTATCAAGTTGCCTGTTGTGGCCCTTACTTGCTGTCTGTTCCCGAGTGGTAAAAAAGTGTTTATTCTAAGACTTAAAACACTAACAGTTGCCTAATGGCAGCCATCAGGGTGTCTCCCCACCCCGCCCCCACTGAGCCCATCAGTGTCAGCTCACTGTTTGTGCTGCAATGAATTTGGAGTGGAGGCTGGTGCCTCAGGGAATAAAGATTGCTTGGAAGTAGCAGATAGGTGTTGTGATTGTTTGTTGAATCATGCCACATTTCCACTGCATGGTACGGCATGGCTCAACTTGACTCCCCTGGAACTCGTCTAGCAAAAGTTGTGGATACTACCTGGTAGTGTTGTCAAAAATATTGATTTATCAACACGTATCGATGCTGGTATTTTAAATGGCTTCAATACTTTGCATTTTCTCAATCTTTCCCAGTGGTATCAGAAATGACATCAAATATCAATATTTAACAAGGTGTTGCATCAAAGTTAGAAATTCCAGTATTGTGACAGCACCAGTACCTGGTAATTTTTTTGGTATCATATCGGTTGAGGATCCAAGCCATAACTAAGCTGATACCAGAAAGTGAATTTAAAATACTACAAACCATGTGGTTCACGGTGGCCAGGAAATACAGCTTGGAGAGGGAAATCAAAATCTTAACTTGGTTGGCTTATGACCCTAAATTCAAACATGCAACATTTGACAGTAGTTTTGAGTATTGGATAGACAAGGGCATAACAGCATTGTGTACATTGATTGACAGGGGTAAAATCAAAAACTTTCAGAACCTCAAAAGAGAATATGGCTTGGAGGACTATGATCAGTTTAGGTATTTTCAAGTTAAAGATTTTTTTTGAAAAAGAAATCAGACCAGAACTTCCCCAAGACCTGAATAAAGTAACTGTAACATTGTGTAAGGCATATAAAAACAGCACTCAGAAAGTTATTTCACTACTATATCAGGGTTTGGTAAAGAATAGAGGAACCTCTACACTGTATATCCGGGATAGATGGATAAAAGAGAGCAAAATACAACTAACAGAAGAGGACTGGTATAATATATGCGATGTACAACGAACCACTACAAACTCCAGGATGTGGAAAGAATTCTGTTGGAAAAATATAGTCAGGTACTCCTGAAATAAAAAACAAATACTTATCCACACATCAAGCATGCTGGAGACAGTGTGGGGAGTACAAGGCAGGTCATACACATATATTTTGGGAATGTACCAAAATTAAAACTTACTGGAAGAATGTAGGGGTTGAACTGGGGAAAATATTGGGGTACAAAATGCCATTATCATTTGAAGTGCTTTATCTCTGTAACTTGACAAGTGAAAGTGTTCAATGTGAAGACAAGTATCTAGTCAAAATACTCTTGGCTGCGACCAAGAAGGCAATTACTAGGAAATGGTGCAGTGAGGACTCTCCCACTCTGAGGAACTGGACTGACACCGTTGAGGAGATTTACAGTATGGAAAGACTCACGCACATATTGAGACTCCAACAAACAGAATTCAATGCGAAATGGACTAAATGGACAGAGTACAAATCTCACTGCAGAGATGCCACTGCAGACAAGACATGAAGACAAAATAGTGTATAACTAAACAAGGACATGTATCCCGCAGTCACTACTGTTTTCTTTATTTTATTTTCTTATTATTTTTTCTTCTTCTTACTCTTTATGTTTACTGTTGCCTGTCTATAAAACGAAATAAAACTTGAGTGAAAAAAAAAAAAAAATACTACAAACCAGTGATTAGTCAAGGAGAATCGTCACTAGGACCATGGATTAATCTAGACAAACCCACCATATTTAAATAGTCAAGCTACTGTCAATGGTGACTGCAGATTTTTTATTCACTCGACCCAGATTTTAAAAAAAATAGCTGCCTGCTAAAGCACTGTGTGGTCACTTGATGGACGTTGCTTTGTTTGGTTGCCAATGCATGGATCCAGCAAGAGAATACACTCTGCTAATGTGTGTATGTTGCATTGAAGATGACGTCATGTGATGGCATCAGGCTGCATAGCTACATTGATCAGCTAAGAACCCAACCTGCAATGAGAGGGTACCATGTCCAGTGGAAAACGAAATGGAGAAAAGCACCTGGAACCAAAAGCAAGTCGAGTGGGGTCGAGTCAAGTCGAGTGGAGGTGAGCCATGCTAAGCTGAGCTGAGCCATACCATGCAGTGGAAATAAAGAAATAGCTTGACATTTGAGAAGCATTTTTAAGGTTTGTCTACACAGGAGATGTTTCATCCCAGCTGTGGGCGGATAAGGAGACAATTGGCCCGTGGGCACAGACATGCAGAAGGCACCACCACCTCTGCTACCTAGGAGCATGTAGTGTAGTTGTTTAGCATCTTTTTGTTGTTGTTTTGCATCTCTTTGTAGTCGTTACACATCCATCTGTGGTTTTGTGTCTCTCTGTAGTTGTTTTGAATTTCTTTGTAATGGTTTTGTGTCCCTCTGTGGTCATTTTAAGTCTCTTCAAGGTCAGTACATGTCTCTGTGAGTGAAATTTTGAAGGTTAAGGTCAGGAGGACCCCTAAGACTTTGGGCCCCTGGGCCTGCGCCCGGTAGGCCTGTTTAGGGATTCATCCACAGTTTCAGCCATTTTTTCAGTTTTATGTCTCATGCTGAACTAACAGCACAGACACAAAGATGCAATTCACTTGTGTTTTGCATGTATAACTGCAAATCGAAAGCTCTACTTAAGGCTTCAGTTATATTGTCTTCGGTTTTATGCACCTAACAAAAAGGATTGTGCTTTGGGCTCTGAGCACTGCCAACACACAGGTGACCTACAATATGAAGCTACTGCAAGAGGCCACTTGGGTTAGACAGGAAATAGGGAAACAGCTGGCCTTGCTCTGTCCAAACATCACCAACTAAGGAACTATTCTGTCATTTTTATGTTCCAATTTTTGGACAGTTTATTAAGAATTTTTCCCAAAAATTTAACCTTTACTAAAAAAATTTAAAGGAGTAGTTAAACATTTAGGAAAATGTTTGCTGCTTGCAGAGAGTAAGATAAGAAGATCAATACCACTCTGATATCTGTCTGTTAAACAATAAGCTGGAGCCAGGCAGTGGTTAGCTTAGCTTAGCATAAAGCCTGAAAACAAGGTGAAATTCTGTTGATAGGTAACAAAATTTACTAGCATCTTTAAAGCTCACTAATTCAGAAATAGTCTGACACACAACCCCTGTAAAACCACAACTTGTTTTCAAGATGTTAAACTATACTAAAACTTATATAGTATTGGAGATGGCAGACAGGTGACAGTGATGTTTGCTTTCATGTGTAGCCAAATCTGTTTAACTGCCTCATAAAGAATCGTTGAGTATAAAGCAAATGAGAAGCAGTTGCATGAGAACACTGACCTCACACCTTAATATCTTGATATAACTGTGAAGATAATGGCACTAAGCGGTACTCCTGGTAATGCTATTAATAATTCAACCCGGTAAATCGGAAAACATATGCTCAGTTACCAGGACGGAAGTGAGTCAAAATACATATGAGTGCATGTGCTCATATATGTATGTGGCTGGCCTTGCAGAAGTGCCAATGTGTCAGGTCTATATTTAAAATAGTTGGCCAGCTGTGTAGAGTCCTGTGAAATGCTCTTTAAGTGTTTTGCTGCACTTCAGATCTGTTGCCATAGTGGCCAAATGATGATGTCAAAGCAGAGGCATTGGAACAAAACCACACCCCCTTTTTTCAACAGAAATCACAGTTGGAGGGAGATGGAAAATACTGTTCAGTTAGCCAGACCCAATTACGCGTCACCAAAAAGCAGAACAGGCTCTGGCTTCACACACAAAATATGCTCAACGGAACACTTGTATACACTGGCTTCTAGGTTAAGTTGCTACTGGATGACACAGATGAGAGTGAAGAGAAAGAGAGGGCAAACACTTTAAAGGAATATTTCTCCTATTTCCTTGTAAATCCTGATCCTATACGATGTCAAATAGATAATTGTGGGCAGATAGAGTACATTAGAGCTTTGCCATTCAATCAGGCAGACACTAAAGGAACTGAGAGCTGATAACAGTGTTATCTATTTCCAAGGTATTTGCTCTGACTAACCTCATACGTGAGGTCGTAGGACTCTGTGTCACTGACTATGACCAACTCCAATGGCTTCAGACTTTCTGAATATCCAGAGACACTAATCAAAATGATATACCATGTTAAAGGTCCTGTAAGTAACAGAAAATCCTTGTTATTAGTGAGACCTCTCCCTGAGGCCATAAAATGAGCTGCAGTCAGCATCCTGTTGCTCGCGCTCTGGTGCTCACAAGCCGTAGCCATGAGCAAGCACCTGGGCATTGGCCAGAACAGTGACAATCACAACACTGATTTACTACTGACAGCTGGAAAAAAATTTTTTTTTCATAACATTGTTAGAATAACATTACTATCTGCAATGTTCTTGTAGTTCATTTGGACCATTGTCTCCATAATACTAAGTAGCTTGCCGTTTCCAAATTACATTAGCAAGCTAACACAGCCAGCTAGCTGTTACTAAGCTACACAGCACTGACCTGGCATTGGTTGCTTTGTAACTTTAGCTGATAAAGTAGTTATCAGGATTCTGGATGAATTAAATGACACAAACCACTCAAGACAGTATTTATCTAGCAAGCAATAGCAATAGCAATAGCACTAGGACTCTACTCCTCCGGTAGGAGAGACAGCAGCTCAGACCTTAGCCGCTGTAGCAACTTTAATTCAGCCAGTGCAAATGTCAGCCCCAGGGCTCACAACAGGCTCGTGGCCAGCAGCAGAATGGAGTGTAATCTGTGAAATGCCAGCAACAGACAGAGTCCTGATCTGGCAGAGGACTCAGGACGGTCGAGCGGGCACCCAGACCCAGACCAGAATCCCTGTGCTCAGGCGCATGGTCTTGATCTGCCTGACTTCGAGTTTCTACAGGGCGCTAAGTGAAGATCCGCCACTACAAAATGTATATGACAAAAACACTGCATATGTGGACTTTGTGTTGTTGTACAGGTTGTTTGCTGATGTTAGCTAACTCTGTTTTTTAGCTCGTGTTAGCTACTGTTCACACTGTTAGAGCTGTAGTGGAACTGAGGAGAGGCCCTTGCATAAAGTCACATCCTTTAGATTTTCCCAGAAAATATGGCCTGAGTCCTGAGAGGCAACCCAAAAATTTGGGAAAAGCAAAGTTATGTAACAACCTGTTAGCCCATCGATACTGGTAAAAAGTTTTGGGACCTTTAAATCATCAGTGTGTTTGTAGTTGATTGCACAAACATCTCATTTCAGAGTTTGCATTTGATGGGGTTTGTGAAAACCAAACCATGACTTCAGAGGGAAAGTTTGGACTCCAAATAATTTTGATTACTACATATTCTGTCTCTCTGTCAACCACGCCTTGAATTCTGCCTCATCTACAACTCATCCTGAGGACTCTAAAAACAGAGTGAGAGAACAAGACCCCTCCAGGATTAGGGCTTTGAACCATCATGTGCCCCTGACAGCTGTGAACTGGCCCCCCACCAGACTCTCTGGATTACTCTCATCGGTCTACGGTCAGACTTCGCTCCCTGTGTCGGCTTCAGCTTCAGACCGGTGTTATAAATACGAGCAGCACTTGACAGAGAGTTCATGTTGCTGCTGCCACACAGCCAAATTTGGCCCCTGTGTTCAATCTCCGAGGCTTCCAGTGAATCAGCTAAACCAACAGTCACTAATTCCAGCCGGCCAGGATAGGTTTATTAAAGGTCTCATTTCAGCAAGTAGTTGCTTTTCGCAGCCTAACCACTTTCCTCGGTCTCGTGTGACTCAGAGGCAGGAATACAAAATCTTCCCACACACCCCCCTCAGAGTGCTCCAAAGGACATCATATGCCCGAATCAGATCAACGCTGTAATTAGATAGAAATACATGTGGATCACACATTGAGTTGCAAGGGTGTGCGACAAAAGGTGTAATTAGTGTGGAGTTGTGTAAATAAAAGTCCTTGCTTTATTATGAGAAATGTATATTTGGGAGGTTTATTTGACCAGTGGAGCAGCGGCAGTTTGTATTCCTGCTGGCAAAACATCAAAGTGATGAAAAGAGAACTTCAGTATTATTACTGAAAAAATTTGGGTTAATGCTTTTAATGCTCATAAGGGTGAAAAATCAGTGCTCTATAACAGTTTGAATTCCTGACTTATCAGTGAAAACCTCAAGAGATAAAGATTTACTTGCAGATGCAGACTGGCCATCATGAAGTTCTGTAATTTCCTGGTCTTTTTTTCACCAATTGCAGCATTATATACCCTTTGTAGCGTCTGCTGATTTGACCACAGAGATGCAAGTGACGGTTGGTTTAACCGCAGTCATTTATAAAATGTGCCCTGCAGACAACCAGGCTAACCTTTATAATAATATGACATAACATGAGCAAGCCCAGCAATAAAAATGATTTGTTGAATACTTATTCTTTGTACATACAGTGTGCCTTGAGTGAATATGTAGTATGGATGTGTGCTCCTGTGGATAGAGTTTGCTGGTTATAATTTAGTTCTGTGGTTATACACTATGGGCTGTTTTGCAATATATTTTAAAAATTCTGAAAATCAGGTTATTTAAGGAGCAGTATGAAGGATTCAGTGGCATCTAGCAGTGAGGACAGCAGCTTGCAACAAACTGAAACTTCTCATGTGTACCAAGTATGAACTCCTGTTATGAATTTCTTCAGTGTTTATTGTTTAGGAGGTTTTTTACAGAGAGCTGAATTACCTGCAGAGGTCTCTTCCTCTCCAAAATAAATGGACCAGGTGATTTGATGAGTACAAACACTGAGTAAAGCAGTTTTGCGAGTTTTTTTTCTTTTTCGCCTTTTATGCAGTTTGGCTCATCAGAGATGGGCCACTAGCCTACCACCTGCTAATGTGTGTTCACTTTTTTCCTTTGATAATTTGAGATCCAGACATTCAGGAGGTTTTTACCAGGAGCCGAATCATCCACAGAGGTCTCTCCCTCTCCAAAACAAATGCACCCAGTGAGTTAAACCTGTAAAATCTCTGAATAATGCAGTTTCACTTTTAGAAATCTATGTTTTACCGCTGTTGTTTGGCTTGTTGTGGAGGGCTGCTAACTATGGTGGCTAACATGAAAAAGTGAATGGCCCTATCTTGAGCTAGTGTTGGGTTTGTCCATTCTGGGCTACTGTAGAAACATGGCAGTCCAATATGGCGATCTTCATTGAAGAGGACCCACTCTCTATGTAGATAGAAATGGCCCAATTTAGGGCAAAATAAACTTGCCAATTATTATTTACAGGTGATTATCAGTAAAGCAAACAAGCTTATTTTATTATAATCCATTTCTGCCAATATACCCCTTAAATCCTTCACACTGGACCTTTAAGTCTAATTAAGTGAGGTTGATCACTACCATAGTTGAACTTTGAATTTTTGCTCTCTCTGCACACAGGTGGGGAGGAAAACCTTGGAAAATTAGTTTTGTTTGATATATTAGCCCAACACAAACAATATCAATGCACATTTTGTGTGTTTTTAAAATTGATTATTTGTTGATCAGCAAACATGTTGTATCAGTTTGATTTTGGGGTGTCAAATTAGGGCCACTTGGCAGTTTTGTGTTGCCAGTCCACCCCTGTCGTTAGATTGAATGGACAGCAGAGGCATGATAAGCCACATTGGTTGGCCAGGAGAAGTGTCACTGACCTTCCCGTCTCCTATCATGCTGTCTTCTCTAATAGCTTCAATCACAAAAGCTCAAGATAACCGTGAGATAAAACTGAAAGGAGGATTTTTGTAACTATTGTTCTTTTGGTTAAAATGTCAACGATAACAAAGTCACTGAACTCAACAGTGACCACATTTCCACCACATTGGTAAACATATATTCCGAGATAGGTTAGTGAATGAGAAGTGCCTTCCTCTTTTTAGGGAATCACAGGCTCCTCCTCCTCCAAACTTTTAGTCACGGCTGTGGGAACTCCCTGCTGCATGTATCATGAGTAGGTGAGCAGAGAAGGCGTGGGCCTGGAGAGAGGCAGGCAGACAGAGGAGCGAGGACGCAGAGAGGAGCTGACGGAGCATTAATGAGATACTGGCCGGTTAGAGTTACAGGGATGCAGTTTTAGCCGTATTCCACCACTGTTTTCAGGCTTCATCTGCGGACTCGAAAGCGCCACAAAACTGGGACAATCTCGCAGGTTAAAACAAACTTGGGTGGATTAATTTATTCTCAAATATGGGCTTGGAACGATTTCGCGTAAAGACGCCGGGGAGAGCAGCCCTCCTTACTCGCTCACTCCTTTGTATCAGCGGGCTATTACTCACTTTTCTTCAGCCTGTCTGCGAGGCGTTCAACTTGGACGTGGAGAACCCAGCTGTTTACAGCGGACCTAACGGGAGCTACTTCGGATATGCTGTTGACTTTTATTTGGCTGATTCTGCCAGGTGAGTTTCATTAACACAGAATGAATGCAATTTTCCGTTTTCTGTCTAATAACAATAAAGAAAGAAGGGGCTTGTCAGCAGCAAACTCCAGCACACTCTAAAACATTTGTTTATAATTGTATCTCGGCGCTTCACAGAACCGATACCCGCAGTTGTACACAAATATGTTGCGCGCAGCGTGTAAACTTTCCATGGGGCTGTATGTTTTTGCCAAACTTCAGAACATTTACAGCCCCCCCTGTTAAAGTTATAGAGGAAGTTTCCAAAGGGAGATCCATTTGTGGGATGTTGTTGTGGCTCTGGCATTAAATCAAGATTTTGTGTATACACTAGGATCACTGGATACATGCTTTACGCACAGCGCGCACGCCCTCACTGTGTACACAGCTCACTTTAATTGAATATATTCAGGAAATTGCATTTATGAGCGAAATGATTCCAACATCAAAGCCTAAATAATGTTAAATTAAAAGAGTGAATGAACCCAGACAAAGACCAAGCCCTTTTTGACTGGCTGTCAAATCATGTTGCAGACAAAATGACATTTAACTCTGACCTTTTAACCTGCTCTGCCCTGAAAAGCCTGTTAGCTCCAACATTTAGCAATCTCATCTTATTGCTCTGCTGCAGCTGATTGTGATGCTTCCTGGCTCAGCTCAGCATGGATGTGATCCCTGTGACACCCAGCATACTGTGATTGTCTCTGCATTCTTCCTTAAGAGACTTCTGGCATCAGGGACTTAAACTCATGCATACATGCCTGTGGTCAGCTCTAATACCCCGTTAGTATGAGGAGAAAATAATAGTGTGGGACATTCTGACTGTCTTGGGAGCATGTAGTGTTTATATCAACAGGGATGCAGCAAAAAACAAGGCATGGGTTAATTCAGCTGCTGACAGATCTGCTTTTGTGCTGCTAGCCATGCAGTGCATTTTGGTGAGCCTTGGACCCAACCCTGTAATCGTAATAATCATTAACAAAAGGTTATGCAGCCGCAGTCAAGGTTTCACTCAGACATAATCAGACTTCCTGGCTGAGTCGGTGTCTCAGCCCACCGTTCAACCAGCCAGCATGCTGGGTTTTGAGAGAGGGCTTTGTGCCGAGTGGGCCGCCAGCAGCAGCTCTAGTTTCCCTGTTTCTCCTCCCCACTTCCCTGGACGGCAGACACTCAGACATGGGGAGATTTCCCCCCCTCTTCCCCTTGGCCCTCGCTGTCTTTTTAAAACCCTGCCTGCTATTGGTCTGCATCTCTGCCTGGGAAGCTTCAGTAGAGAGGTATGATTTAGGACGTGAAGCCTGAATGCATGAACCCCTCTTCTCTCTCCAGCATCCCCCTCCTCACTTCCTCCTATGCTGATGTCATTCTGCAGGGCTTTTTAATTCATCCATCCCCCCACTGTCTAGCCTCTCTCCCCCATCATCTCTCCTCGACTCATTAAGTGTGAGATGGCATAGACGTCATCTCACTGATGACTTAATCTGAACTTTTTTACAGTTGAGACGCCATGGTCGTGGAGGAGGAGGATATCATGAGACAATGGTCTTTATGTGAAGAACAGGAATAATGTTTAAGTGTAGACTTGTACGATCTAGCGCCCTGTAATTTTCCTGTGGATGATATGTATTCAGAAGTCAAATGTCAAACAAAACAGAGTACACGAGGGCAGATTTAAGATCATGACTCACTGCTTTATCTGCCAACCACATCCATGTGCCACTTTTCCTTCACAGTTTCTTAGAAGTTGAGGTATATCAGTAGAGTGATGAAATGAGCTTCTGTTATCTCTTGTTTTTGCCGTCACATCATCATCGCCCACACTTCGGAGACACTGCGAGTGGGGGAGTGAGGTCAGTTGAAGGTTGAACAGGGAGTTTCTTGTCAGGATGAGCTGCTGTTCATCTGGCTCCAACTTAAACTTATGTTCATTGCTGGTTGGACCACAGAGGGTACATCAGTGAAACGAGACTGATGGCAGATGTAGATGCCCTGCAAACACAAAGACTTACTTTCTCCCAGTTTGACGCTTACCCTTGACAACAAGTTTATATATGCGGGTCTGTCATGCCCTTCGGCCTGCCATAATAAAATTATGTTTGGACACTGGCAGACGGCCCACCATGGAAGAACGCCTGAGGATAGTGTCTGTGAACTGTGTGTCACGGCTCTGGTCAGATACACACAGGAAGGGCAGGAGGATATATGGCCCCCTGTTGTGTGTGTGTGTTATTTCATGTTGAGTGAAGATCGACTCCTCACATGTAGGCCATTCCCCACATACACCCTCCTCTCCATCATGGGAGGAACTTCAGAGGACTCTTCTCGAACACTTCATAATCACACAACAGGTACTGATACTCCTCTTTTTGCGGTGCCAGGCAGGGATGAGGGAGTGGATCATACTGGAGATAGAAGGAGCCAAAGGTCAGGGGCTGTAAATAATAACAGACCCAGCCTGGAGTGTATAAAAGGATGAGACAGCTTCTGGTGCCTGTTGAATGTTGCATTTTTCCAACAACATGCATTTTAAAGGAACAGTGTGTAAGATTTGGCATGCCAGAGATAGGCCGCTCTCCCAGCACCTGCTAATGTGCTGTAATTTAAGATCCAGTCATTCAGGAGGTATTTACCAGGAACCGAATTATGTGCATTAGTCTCTCCCTCTCCAAAATATGCGGACCAGATTATTTTTTTCGTTAATACATTTTATTGATTTTCAGTGTCTTTGTCCCACAACAAAGATACAAAACATGTATATTTGACATCAATTCAACCATTCCTCCCCTGACTATAAAGAAACACTGTTCATCATATATAGTGACAACTTTAAATCAGAACCCTGATTTCATACCTACCACCCTGCCCACCCATCCATAGGATTACAGGTTACAAGAGACATTCAGGTAAAGGAGGGAAGCTACCAGAACCTCACCAAATAATTGTATTAATTACTCAAACAAATGTAGAAAGAGAGGAGAAAAGGAAAGAAAAGAGGGGGGATTGCTCTCTGCTGCTTATTCTTTATTGAGGGGTTCCTGTGGCTAATCAAAAAGGGACTCCATATCTTAATAAAGGTTTGAGAGGACCCTTTGAGTGTGTATTTGAGTTTTTCTAACTTAAAGAAATACTAATTTCTGACCCAGTGAGAAGAGGTGAGGGAGTGTGTTGCTATCAGTTTAAAAGGATCAAATGCCTTACCAAGACAGTAGTGAAGCTATAACTGCGTCGGCTTATTTGGTAAGATAGCACAGGATTCCTTCAAAGTTTGACCAAAAAGTCTGCTGACTGGGTTTGGTTCTGGACCAGATGATTTAAATAGGTAAAAAAAAAAAAAATGCTGTTTTTCTGACACTACTTGTCACGGAAGGGGCTGCCAACTACAGATGGTCCTATCTGTGGCCAGTGTTTGGTTTGTCCTGTTCTGGGCTACTGTAGAAACAAGGTGATGCAACGAGGCGATCTCCATGGACAAGGACCTGCTCTTTATGTAGATATTAATAATTCGTTCTACGGTAATGAAAACACAATGATTTGTAGTTTCAGGTGATTATACACTAAAGAAAACATACTTATTATATCACATTCCTTTTCTGCCAATATATCCCACTAAATCCTACACACTGGCCCTTTAATAACTTGTTTTGGGGACTTGAACTGAGCAGAGTGAGATTATAGTGCCATTTAAAAAGCCATGTCCAATGATGGATGACCCTCTGATGGAGATAGTAATATGTTCCAGTCCCTGTGTGTGTTCCAGTGACGTGTCGGTGATGTGCATTAGCTCACGGATGGTTCTGCCATGACGAGAACATGCTGAGGTCAGCCAGTCCATGTAGGTCACTCTCCTGAAGTTTACCCTCTCAAACAGGGTTAGAGTTGAACTAATATTGACATTGGACTGAAATCCCTTTTGGCCACAAATGTTTTCTCTGTATCTCTCCATATATGATCAGCCTCATTTCTGTTATTGTTTTCACTGCTGTCCTTTTTTTTCTACGGACCTGTTTCTAAATCAAACCAGTGAGTGTTTGAGCTGCAGGAGCACCGTTCCTTGTATATTTGTGCTGCCAAGCTTTTCTTCATCCAGGTTCTCGTCATTGCGTGCAGACAATGGACCTCTTTGTCTGACGGCAGAAATTGTTTGCTGTTTTCCATTGGAGGAGTTTTAACTATGACTCTTTTTTTTTCTTAATTTACGGGCTTCCTGAAAAGCAGATTTAATTTTCTGTTGTCAAACTTTGTGCGCACCTTTGATAATCAGGCCAGTAAGGTTGGGAACATTAGTAAAGGTCAGTCTGGATAGCACGCCTACACTGCAGTCTGTCTTTAACATAAAGTGCCTGTCTAGCTTTTACCGGTCTGTTGGTAAAAGGGGGGCTTTAAATAATGAGCCTGTGTGCGTTTCACTGGAAAAAGATGTCAGTGTGGAGGGTGACGATGTGTTTAAAGGGCCCGTGGACCCTGCTGTCACGTCTGCTGCGCCGGGTTGGGAATGCCCGGAGGACGTCATGTCTACTTTGGAGTGGAGTTAGCTATTGGTCAGGGTCCTCCTGACTCATACTTTGCTAGATTTAATCTCTGACTGCCAGCAGGCCTGGTTTGTTTTAACCCCAGGTCACTAAATGACTGACATCCATGGTAACTTGATAAAGGCAATCCTTTTTATAGCAATAAGCAAATGACGCCATCGTGTGCATTATGAAGTTCTAATTCAAATTAGCATCAGATCTCATATTTGAGATGGAAACGAGACGTAACTTTTGGCCATTACTGTCTCTGGATGTGTGTTGTGTGCATGCATGTGTGCTGGGATTGTGGGGGTGCACAGACAAAGTGTTTCAACAGCTGCTTCTCCCCCCATCACCAGGTTTAATACAACAGCCTCTCTATCCTGAGGTGAGAAGACTGGACCCCCTGACGTGGGCATTGTGGAGAGGTGTGAACCGCCAGCAGTTAAACTCCCTGCAGGAGGATTTTTAGGGCGGTTGGACTGTGAAAGGGGTGGGAATGGTTGTATTTTGGGGGGGTGGGGTGGGGGTGGGAAAACAGTTTGGTATGAGAAAATGCATAGGCTCAACCGCAAGTCAATTTGATGTTTTTTAGAAGCAGCAGGATGTTTCAGATTTCTCACTTGTCACTTGTGAAATTCTTTTAGCATGGTTGGTGGTTCTGACAAAACAGCTGCTGATTTTCACACATTAACTGTAAAAGCACCCGTAAGGATGCTATAATACAGCCACAAGCCCTCTCTGCACAGGGATCCTGTGACGAAGACCATTCATTAAGCTGGTCACGCGTTAAATCAAACAACGCCAGCATAATGCCGCCCCTGTGTATAATTTTATTAAGCATGCCAGTGTGTCATTGACATGTTTCCCCCTACCTAAACCTGAGCCAAAACCTTAGCACTAACCCTTGAAGATGCTATACCTAAGCACCCACTCCAGCCACTGTTTTATCCCACCTTATTCAAAGGGTATTTATCATTTTATAATTAAGATCCCAGGGTGGCCTTAAAGATTCAATACCTTGTTTTAACCCCAGCCTAACCACCGAGGGGGGAGGTATGCATTTATAGAAAGGAAACGCTATTTGACAGGGGAACACATTTCGATACATCTGTATTTTGGAAGCAAAAGAGGTGTGATGGGCCTGATGTCAAACACAACACCATCGGCCTCTAGTGTGACATAATGTACGCATTGGGCAGTGCTTTCTAATTGAGACATGTATAGCCTACATGAAGTGGCACTGAAGCCTACATGATGGACCCCCACAGACCGCGCCCGCCATTAGTGCAAGACAAACCCACCAACATGATGGTTAAACCCTGCAACAGCGTGACACTGAAGTGAATAAATATGAGGCCAAATGTACAAATAATCTACTTTATTCATTTACTCTTATCTATTAAACATGAAGACGTGAGTCACCTTATAAGTAACAAGATGTAACCCTTGCCCTAACTGTATCCTTAACCTTCTATCTTCATAGCTAGCTAAGTGCCAACACTGATGGCGTAGGTAGCATCGGCGAGTCGTGTAGCTGGTGGGCAGGTCACGTAGCTGCTCCAACCACGCCTACACATACCCATTCTAAACTATAACAATAGCATGTTGGTTGATCTTGCTCTCTGGTCAGAGGGTAAACAGCTCCTGGATTGTTTCCTCAATTTTTAGACAGTTTTGGGTGCTGTTGTATTCTTTGAAGTAGCTGCTAACTGGTGGCACAGTGGTGGTTCGAACTCAGGGTGGGGGAGCCCCTCTGTGTGGAGTTTGCATGTTCTCTTAATTGGTGACTCTAAATTGACTGTAGGTGTGAATGGTTGTCTGTCTCTATGTGTCAGCCCTGTGATAGTCTGGCAAACTGTCTAGGGTGTACCCTGTTTCTTTCCCAATGTCAACTGGGATAGGCTCCAGCCCCCCCTCTGCTAGACAAGCAGTTATGGAAAAGAAATGAATGAATAGCTGATAACTGCTGCTTTTTAAGATCTCGAGATGGTGGATTGCACACACGTCACGTTGTTATAACAGCACACCTTTCCTGTCGTCTGTCCTTTATTACACAGACATCACCTTATCACTATTACTCACTCCACCTCCCACTCAGTGATGGTACATTTTAAACTAAATGGCAAGGCAGAACAATGGCATAACATACCCGTCATGGATATGCAGTGTAAAAGGGACTGCGGAGTGATTTCTGCCTGCTGAAAGGTCAGTAAAAACAGCAATTGTTAAATCAGCTTGGTGTGGACGTGCTGATTTTGTTACCAGGCTGTTGACTCTTACCCAGCTGCAGAGCAGCGTAAAATCATCAAGTCTAAACTATAATTTCAAATATTTCCTGTGTGACAATAAACAACATTGTTTGGCTACTTTGGCCAGCAGCACTTGTGATTTGCAGGCCACCTGTTGCCCAACACTATTATCCTTTTGAGGATACCAAGGAAGTGGTTTTGTGGTGAAAGTGGGAGCAGATCTTCAACAGACTGGACTGTTTATCTGATCAACACTGGTCTGTGCGCGTTCAGATCTCAATGGCTCCTGGCAGGTTGTCATAAAAGACGTGACTTGCTCCAGGCCTGTAAAGCAACATACAGCTCCTTTATCTGCTTCTTACTGTACCATCTGACCGTTAACAAAAAATGTGGCTTCAGCACAGCACAGTAGACTCTCTGTAGTCAGCAGCGGCGCACGCCATCCCAGCAGGCACTGCTACTCTCATCATCTTCAGGCTCCTGGACAGCAGCACTGAGAACATGTGTGTATGCGGTGTGTGTGTGTGTGTGTGTGTGTGTGTGTAGACGATCATCCATATGGCAGCAGTAAGGAGTCAAACAGCTTCTGTCTGGCCTTGGTTCTGAGAGGATGCGAGACTGTTCGTATGGCTCCATGTGGTCTAGAATAAGTCATCACATACTACTTGTGCTTCTGTCATTCAGCTGATCTCACTCTTAAGTGCCCACACGTGCTTTGAAAAAAGTCAATATTGCTGCAGAATGACATCATACAATTATTCATGAATTTGTTCCATCATGTCAACCAACACGTCTACTCCCATTGACCCAGGTGTCAATTAAAGGTCCAGTGTGGAGGATTTAGGGCGATATATTGGCAGCAATGTAATATGATTCATTTAGTATGTTTTCCTTTGTGTATTATCACCTGAAAATAAGAATTTAGCCGTTCATATCTACATAGGGACTGGGTCGTTGTGTATAGAGATCACCATGTTGCACCACCATGTTTCTAGTAATCAAGAACGGACAAACCAAACACTGGCTCTTGATAGGGCCACATAAGTTTATGCATTTTTGCCCCTACAAAAGCGTCAGAAAAACACAGATTTTTTTAAAGTGAAACTGCTTTATTCAGTGTTTTTAGTGGTTGAAATTACCAGGTCCTGTTGTTTTTTGAGAGAGGGAGATGTGGATAATATGGCTCCTAGTTAAAACCTTCTGTATGTCTGGATCTGAAGTCATTGGAGAAAAAAGCTGACGCACTCTTGCAGGTGCAAGGCCTACCAGCCCATCTCTGACATGCTGAACATCAAACTGCTTTATTCAGTGTTTATCACTTTTAATCACCTAGTCCGTTTGTTTTGGAGAGGAGGAGACCTCTGCGGACAATTTGGCTCCCGTTAAAAAACCTCCTGAATGTGTGGATCAGAAATAAGGTGAGCACACATTAAGTTATCAGTGAAACAAGGTGAGAACACATTTGCAGTCATCAGGCTAGCAGTTCATCTTCAGTGTGCTAAACCGTGTAGAAGAAACCCTGACTTTTAGCATAAAACTGCTTTATTAATCACCTACTCTGCTTGTTTTGGAGAGGGAAAGACCTCTGCAGACAGTTTGGCTCCTGTTAAATCAGAAACGGGGTGAGCACACATTAAGTTATCAAAGAAAATATGAGCACAGATTATAAGGTGCCAGGCTAGCTGCTCATCTACGTGCCAAACAATGTAGAAGAAACACAGATTTGTAATGTGAAACTGCTTACCACTTCTAATCACCTGGTCTATTTCATCTGGAGAGAAGAGACCTCCGTGTATAATTCGACTCCCTGTAAAAACCTCTTCAACACTGATGGAATTCTAACCTGGAGAAGTTTCAGCTAGTTGCAATCTGGAATCTCACCTCTAGATGCCACAAAATCCCCCTAAATCTTACACACTGGACTTTCAATTATGCTGGTGAAGTGATTCTTTTGAGATGTTTGTTGTATTTTGGCTCCACTTTTCCACTGTGGGAGAAGGAGCAGTGAAGGTCAAGAGCTGCCTCTGGCTCAAATCAGGTCACTGCATCTGAGTTTCTTTACTGATATGGAACCACTCCAGTGTTTAAGCATGTGTTGATAGCTCAGTGTTAACTGCGTGGGTCACTGTACATGTTTTACTCAGGTGTTTCTGAGGTTTGAAGGCTATTCTTTCCCACTGGCTCCCTTTGTGCCATAGCGTTTGTTGATCCATGTTTATGACTGCAGGTGGTGACTCCAGCCGGCACTGGCAGGCTTTACAAATGTGATTTAAATTTTTTCCCCCTCTTTCAAGCTTAAAGCGGTTATAATAGTGTTCAAGTGACATCAGCTTTTGCAGCTGGTTGGAAGACAATTAAATGTGGAATGGAGGGGGGAATGTTTGGACTAAAGGAGCAGGGGGTAACAGAGGAATTTGCCCTCTGACAACCTCCTTCTGTAACCTCATCATAAACCTTATTAGCCATAGCTACGCACGATAGTGTCACATCAGCAAGTTCCAGCACTCTGCATCACCCCTAATTTCTCAACCCCACATAAAATAGTGGTTACACTCTGGCAATTGTGGTGTGGTGAGAGATTTTTTTTTTGTAGAAAGTCCTCTGATTGAGCTTCAAATGAGACAAACCCAGTCCTCGGTTACAGTGATGCTGTTGTTTACGCATTCCTCACTTGCAGCCAAAATCACTTACAGTAGTTTAATTAATGCTTAATTGTCTGCTGGGGGGTTGGAGGTCGTTAGTGGCTGCTGTATGGCAGCTGGTGTGGTTGACTGTGCTAGACATGGTGAGGCCGCTAATGCTTTTCATCCTCCTTCTCTACCACTAGGTCATTGCTTAAGTCTCTCTTGTGAAATGGGTTTGCTATTTGTCCATAGCAACTCGAAACCAACAAATGAGCAACTGAAAATTGGTTTAATTCTCCAGTAGCCAAAACACGATTAAGATTGGTCATGGTTTTTCAGACGCATCCTGAGCTTTGCCTGCTGTGATCCCCATCAAACCTGTGATGGTGCTGCTTTTAATCCCTCTGTTGACAGTCTCACTTTAGCCAGAGTTGCCTGGACACAACCTGATGAGTCTGTCCTTCATCTGAACAGCTGAGGAACGTTGCCCCCCTACCAATTACATACATTTGCATACCCATCCCAAGAGACGGCCATACACTCCACCTCCCTTCACAAAGGAATTTGTAAAGAGCACTCAGCCGACTGCAGTCACAGCTTCATTAAATGCTAATGAAACTAAAGCTCTACCTTTTGAGCACACATCTAGCAGATAAGGTGAAGGGCGGGGAAATGCCAGCTCAGACTGATCCTCGCCAGATAAAGACCCATTAAATGCTAATTCTTCCTCATTTACGGTACTTTAAGATTACTATCAATCTGTGTTTGTGTGTGTGTGTGTGTGTGTGTGTGTGTGTGTGTACACATCTGCGTGTATCTGTACAAGGTAGTGAAAACCCGCTTAAGCTGCCAACTTGCTGATTAAAGCATGATCTGCTTGTTATGTTATTTCCTGTATTTTTCCCCTTTGAAAAGCTGCCACAGCCGAATACGGCTGGACCCCGGTCAAATCTGATTCAACAAAAAGATGCTGCGGCTTCCAATTTCCTTGGCCTTCTTAGTGTATACATGTTCCTGCATGTATTGCATACGTGTGATTATTTCTAAAGGGTTTTAACAGTTGATCGCTGTTCTCCTGTCTGCTCTGCAACTTTTACAGCTGTGTTTCAGCACAGGTAATCATTCTTTACCCTTTTCCCACTATAATTAGTGTATATATACAAGTCATTTTAAAAACTGGAAAACCAGACCAGAGCCGTAGGTAGACAAGTGTGCCTTTCTGTTCTTTTTTTCTTGTGTGTCACATTTGGTGTCATGTACATGAACAGTATAAAGCAGCACGAGTGCCAGTGAAAATGGTGGTGGTGGTTACTTCTTTTATAAATCTGTTACTTATTTAGTCTCTCTCTCAAACTCTGTGCAGACAAATTCTGGACGATGTTCAATCGCTGCTTGGACAAAGATGGACAGTATTTCATGGTGGTGTGTTATTATATTGTACTGGAAAAGGAGTTTACCTGGGTGTTGTATTTTCATCCCTGTCGATCAGAGCTGGAGATGATAAATACCTGTTACTACTGCAAAGTGATTTGTCTCGGGGGTAACTTTTCCTTCCTCTGCCACTGAACAGCTATCATAGGAATGAAAAAGGGCCCAGGCCCAAGGAAAGAGCTCAGCTTTATTTCCAATTTTTCCCAGTGGCCACTTGCGGTATCACAAAAAAAATCCCCTGCGGCCCAAAAGGCATTTTTCCAATACTGTTGACAGGACACCTCCGACCTCCCTCATCCATGGTAGTTTTATATTTGTAAAACTTTACTTGAGCCGAGAAAAATGATTAAAAAATCTGTGACATCACTGCAATGTAAAGTCTATAAGCCCAGTGGGAACTCATGGGCGGAGCCAGCGGGAGAAACACTACTGCACAAATTCACTGGGCCGCATATCGTGGAATTAAACCCAGAAACTAGAAGTTTTTTTGACGCATTTGCTAAGTGAGCAACTTGATAGGACTGAGTAGGCGCCATCCTGGGATCCAGTATCTAGGTAATATTATACATCTATGATTGGGCCCTGCCTACAATACTGTACCCAGCCCTCTTTATACATCTTTGGTGTTAGGGTTTTTTGCAGTGGTATAGGAGCTATTTTCTATTTATGTTTACAGATATTTATTGCTTGCAGGTGGCAGGAGTGCTGACTTGTAGATGTACTTTTCTGCTGCACTTAACAGAGTGTGGTCTGCAGGTGTTAAATATTTACTGACTGCTTGCATATCTGTGTGTACATTTTGAGACAGCGAGAGGGAGATCCTCAGCTGTCTCATCGTGAGAATCTCTGACCAGTAAGCCTCTCTGTGATTTAGATTATTGTACAGGTTGAGCTCTGCTGCTCTACAGGGATACTCCTGTGTCTGCATATGTGGTCAGAAACTGTTTCTTGCACTCCAAGTTGGACCGGTTTGTTTCTTTTTCTCTCTTTCCAACACAAACCGGGAGTCTCTGTTCCACATTTAGAACTGGCATTGCACTGTATCTCGTCTGAGGTATCAAGACCACAGTAATGGTGTGACACTAAACTCAAAACCTCTGCTCTGTGACCTTCCCTTTGTTCTCCCACTGTTGTGTGTTTCCAAAACCAGAGATGCTGAAATGATTTGAATGCTTTGTGCTGACCACCAACGCACTCTGGCCCACCTCAGTTCAATTTATTCCACTAGCCATTCCATAACTTTTGTCATCTGAGGTAATAGATAGGTTCAGTGGGATTAATTATCTTGGATTACATGGGATATTGCAAAGGTTTAACTGCTTTTTGACTCATGCTGGCTCTCATGTCTTCCTCTGGACCCTGCTGAGTAGTTACCCTTGGGGGCAGGAGGCTAAGTTTAACCAAAATGTAAACGTTCATGCACTAGTGGAAGATCTGGGACAGGAAAGGGTGTGCTCTTCCTGTTTTGGAGCCCCCTAGACACCGTCTGGTCTCAATGGTCCCATGCCTGCTTTACCCACATCAATGCCAGCAACTGTGTCTGTGATGCTTGTCGGGTCAAGTGGGTCCAGAATGAGGTAATGGCGAAGCCTTCCACTTAAGACACATTATCTACTAGGGGATCGTTTTTTCAACTTTACCAAGCTCAAATCTTTGTTTTCTCCATTAACGTGTCATCGCTCTCCTCTTCTCCTTCTCTTTCATCTCTGAAGGCTCACCTGTAACCTCACTGGCTCTCTCTGTGTCAGTTGAAGTGGTCGGCTGCCCTTCCTGTAGTTGTACAGTGTAGCTCCAAGGACATGGAAGTTTAGTGCCACAGCTGAAGAAACAAGAGTGTGACTCCACTTAGCCTGTCTGCTTTTTTGTTTTCTTATTGAATCTGCCCCACAGGGATGCGTGTGTGACCATGTGAGTGTTTCTCTTTGTGTGTCTCTGACTGCACAAGTGGAGCGAATGCATCTGTGAGCATCACATGTGCACATGTCATGGCAGCAGTTCCTCCTGGTTGTATGGGATTATGCAAAACGGTGCTGCAACCTGTTAAAATGTTTTGCTTGTGAGTCAGAATGCAGCTCGCTAAGCAGTAAAATGTGCGCACTGCATCATGTGTAAAGCTGTCAAGTGGGAGGTCTGGAATGTAATTTTTAATTGAGGCCAGGCTAAGAGCTACAAACCTTGGAAAAGGTTTGGTAAGGAAATGCAGGTTCATATGGATCCTGTGGTTTGGTAAACATGTAACATTTGATTTACAGCAAGTCGTCTCTCTTTTTGTCCCCTGTTTGCAGTGTGAGTGTGGTGGTAGGAGCTCCCAAGGCCAACACAAGGCAGGTTAACATTACAGAGGGAGGATCTGTCTTCTACTGTCCGTGGAGCCTCAGCCAATCAGATTGCCACACCATTGAATTCGATACTCAAGGTAAGCATAATGATAAAACTGTTTTGAAGGTCTGACAGCTGTACTGTCAACTCATGCTGGCATTAGTTGATTTTACTGTTGCAGACAAATTTCCTAAGTTGGAGTAAAATCAAGAGACTGCTCCTGTGATTTAGATCATTTGGTGTACTGTCTCAAGTTGTCTCAAGTCAGCCTTTTCCTAATGTCACAGTTAAGAGAAAAAGAAGAAGAAATACTTACAGGACCTATACATGCATTAAATGGGGAGATATCAGAGCGAGGCGCCTACCTTGAACAGGCGCCCTGAGCAGTTGGGGGTTGGAGCTTGCTCAAGGACACCTCGGCAGTGCCGAGGAGGTGAACTGGCACCTCTCCAGCTGCCAGCCCAAGCTCTATATTTAGTCTGTACAGGAACTTGAACTAGCGACCCTCCAGTTCTCAACCCATGTCCCTATGGACTGAGCTACTGCAGCCCTAGTAGCTTATGGAATCAAACATGTAATATTATTGGCTATATTTTCCATTTTTCTTGGCTCATGCAAATAGTGAAGTTCAATGACGCGAGCATTGTCAACAGCCAATAGATATGCTCTCTCCTAAACAAGAAGCAGTAAACTGTAGACAGAAAGCATTAAGGGAACTCCAGAGAGGTGCAAGAACACGGACAAATCTTGCCTCTATTGCAAAAGGAGGAGAAAGTGGTGGAGTTGAGGCCTGAACTTAAGTTAGTGTTTAATTTGGTGTGCATATTATCCACAAACCAGCACTTATTTTAGTGAGAAATCTTAATTTTGAAACTGTTTGCCTCCCATTCCCACATACTCCTACACTAAAATAGCACAGCTAACCAATGGAGACTGGCGCAAGTTGAAGCAACAAAATCCAACTACATAAAGTTTAAACACAAATACAGTTTATCTTTATGGATTATATTGATGCCGAATTGAAAAGAACACCGTTGACTTAACCTCCTGGGACCCGAACTTTTGTTTTTGGGATTAGTAGGACCCGATGAGTACAAAAAAGCGTAACATTGTCAACGATAATTAAGTCCAAATGTCCTCAGATGAGATGACAATAAAGTCTCAATGTCCTCACACAAGTACTTCCTCATTAACAGTGTCTTAGCTTGTGACTGTTGCTAAAGTTGGTCAAATTTGTTGCCATTTCAAATTACAAACACTAACCATAAAATGTGATCTGGTTGTGTCCACTTTTGTGTTGTGATCAGCTGCAGACTGACTTGGCAGAGATCTTGTTTTTAGATGGATTAGTGTATTGTGCTCTTACTATCACTAGATAGCACCAAAAAGTGTCCACAAACGAGGACAACAGGTCTAAGGTCTAAGGTCTAAGTTCTAAGGTCAAGTAAACCCAAAATCTGATATCCTCATATGAGGACACAGGGTCTCATGTCGCCTTTTGTGTGCGACTAAAAACACAGTCTTTAGATGTGAGAGGGAGTCAGACTTTAGTCCTTTAAAAGTATTTTCAAAGTCTTTTTTAAGTTTTCTAGCACTAACTAAGTACTAATTAACTTCATGATCTTTAATTATGCATTGATTTCATGTGATTCCCCGGGTATCAGAGAGTTTGAGAAAGTAGGGATGTTGTTTAAACTCTCTTAGCTCAGTGTTGATGCATGTTTGTGCACTTTTGAAGCCACCAGAGCATTTCCTCTCTGCCCTTGTTGTCAGCAGCAGGTTAGGATCGGCCGTCAGCGTTCTACTCCACTGAACTGTTGTTGGCTATGTCGGTTCCTGGATGCAGGATGATCTTTTTTTCCTGTTTGTGTCCTCTTTTTGGGGATGAAAAGGATAATTGGGTGTTGAAGAGGTTTTTGGAGGACGCTCCTTCCTTCCTCTCGGCCGTGTTTGTGTTGCCTTACCCCAGGAGCTTTGGGAGATAAGCGACCAGTAAACAAACAGGTCCAACAAAGAAATGTCCTGTTTTGTATGACAGGTGAAGCAGACACTGTGAGTCCTGACAAAAAGGCTCCAGTTGAGTCAGAGTTAGATAAGTGGTTTGGGAGAACACAAGGAAGTCCAGGAGGTTTTCTAGTGAATGGATTCATGTTTCAGTGTGTTGTCAGAGTAGCTATTAGCCTGTTTTGCACAAGAGAGGTGAGGAAAGGAACAATCACAGTAAAAACACTGCTAGCTTTTAGACTGAACATGCCCTGAAAACACATCTTCACACACAAACAGTATGAATCACACGTATAGAGGGACATTTACCGCGGTGCTTTTGGCTTCTTTCCTATGAAATCAAAGCCTAGCATAGTGGGCCAGCTTAAATTTACTGTCCATAGTACACAATAGGGAGAAATATTCCACTGAGTGTTTCACAAGCCTGGTTTAACAGCATTCTTTTATTGGACACCGCTGCTTGGTACCCTTTGCTCCACTATTTTTGCACTGTTTTTCTTGAAACATAAAATGTGTTGCGCATCCATGGCTGTTGGCTGGAGGCCACAGCGAGTGATGTCATGTGCGAGCAGCGAGGCCTCACGGTGAAGGTTAGTCCCCCGGGCTGTCAGAGAGTGTCCTTCATATTTTTTAAGGGCCTTTGAAGGAGCTGATCAGAGTGCCAGAGCTGGTTCAGACATCTGGATTGCGGCACAACTATCGTACAGTGGAGGAGCACTCAATACATGGACATCTGCATGCAAATGTGGCTTTGCCAAACAGCTGTTACGTGGTTGACATTTACTGCTGCAATTCATTTACTGTAGCTGTCGCTGTTTTCTCTGCAGATTCTAATAGTAAAGGCTAGAGCAATAAAAAAGTCACAAATTTTCTTTTTTTCTTTAAAACTTTTTCCAATATGAAAGCTTTGGTAAAGAGTGTTATCTCCCACTAGGGTGCTGGCACCAATATTCTTATAACAAAGTTGTGTCATAAGTCTCACTGTCTTTTGGGCTTCTTCCATGTTAATGTTTTCATTTTGAAACACATAACTTTTGCCACACTTACACCTCTGTCCACACTTTCGCATATTCAAACCCATAAAATGGAGACTTTTGAGAATGGTGCTGACCCCATTCTCCAGACTCCAGGGTTGTTTTTGTCTGGACTGGCAGAAACAGAGAATTTTGAAAACGACGATGCAGACATGCACATTCGTCTCACGATGGGGTCCTATCAGTCATAACATGACAAGTCAAAGGTCTACACTTCTTGTTTGGGTTCTTCTTTTCCATTGCCATGGCTTCCTGCAGCAATGAATAATGCTCTCCTCTAATAAATCCCCCTATTTGCGAAGCAAAGCAAATCTACATTTTCCGCTGCCTTGACCGCCTTAGTAACAGTTTCAACTCATTGTCAGTCAAATCAAAGAAATCTCTGGGTTTACTTTTTGCCATTGCTGTTCTACGTCTGTCATATTTTTCTTTAACTAAGCAACAAAAGAGCTATTGAGAGCTGTTTCGGTGAAGGAATTTCCCCTGCTGTGCTTAAGGGCGGCTCAACAGCGCGATATGCCTGTATTACCTCCATTTTTAGTGTTTTCATCATTTATTTTGATTGAAGTGCCTCTTAAATGAGCTTTATTGTTGGGCTGTAATTAGGTATATTGTTGCTTTTTCAATGATAAACAGTTTTAAAACAAACGAATTACCTGTTTGTTGTTAAATGCAAAACACAGACAGGCAATTAGGTGCAGTAAGGGGCACAGTGTTTTTTAGACGCCTTGGTTGCACCAGGTTGCTATGAAACAGAATATTCACGGAAGTAAAAATGTCAGCACAAGGTCGAGCATTTATTCAGGGGGAAGGAAAGGTTGAAGTACGTAGAAAGAGAGGACAGACCCACCAATCTGTGTGGGTTCAGTATCCATTTCTCCTCCATTTTTTTTGTTCTTCAGCAATACAGATGTTGGTCTTAGTGGTATTTGTCCTGTCTATCCTCCACAAGGATTGGACTGCTGGGTTTAGACTGGTAGTGATGAGTGGCTGCAGTGTGTTACCCAAAGTTGAATTGTTTTTAAACTCTGGGCGACCAAGGAAAAAGCGTCAAACATGCAACGTGCAGCGTGCAGCGCAAAATAGATGCTCAGCCCCTCGTCATGCAGCTAGCATTTGTAGCATAGAGTAAATACACAGCACTCCTGTGAAAAAAACATGAATGTAGGGTTTGTGGCTTGCTATCACCTGCGGTTGACTTTTCAGTGTGGCAGTATTGCAATGTTGTAGTTATCATGACAGCCCTACCACAGATTAAACAATCTGCTTCCTGTTTACACTGCCACGAACATGCCCAGTGCACTTTAATGTTCATGTGATAAATGTGTTAGCATGGACAGATATTAATCCTGAAAGAGTGCTAAAACACTCCCGTGTATGAAGATCCTTTTCAATGTATAATGCCATTTAGAGATTTGGTGTGGATGCAGCCTCACTGTTTCTTGGTGTGTTTGAGCTCTGACCTACAGGCCGTAGCCCCTCTTAATTAGCCTAACTAATTGGGTCAAAGTGGCCAGAGGCTCCCTCCCATCCACTTCCTCTTCCATTGAGATAAGAGCCTGTCTATAGGACGGAGGAGAGGGGAGCGAGGGCAGTAGGGAGGGTGTGAGAAGGGCACATACAGGAAGGGAGGAGGGGAGGGTGGGTATGAAGGCCAGAGGGGAAGGAGGAAAGAGAGAGAAACCAGAGCTCTGTTCCTCCGCTCTGTCCCCCTCTGTTCTCCTGCTGCCCGTACTCCCACAGGGGCAGCTGATGTGATGAGTGAATTTGGCCATTTGTCTTCGACCCCACTGACACACACAAAAATACACATACACACACACAATGAGAGGCTCTAACCCAACTAATGGCTGTCGACACACACACACAGTTCAAAGGCGAGAGTGAGTCTATGGAGGGGCTCCAGACCCCCACACTGCTCTCTTGGTCCCGGGAGAGACCGGGCCGGGCACTATGTCACATCAGCACACTGCTCTAACCGACCTCCCAGGGGGGCTTCTTCAGTCAGATGTTGTTGTGTCCCTTCTCTGGGTTTCCCTCTGTCGCCTATTTGAATCTCCTCTGTTTTCATGGAAAGCATTTCACGTGACTCCAGCTGGCTGCCTTCAGCTGCTCGCAGACAACAAACGCAACTTTTCATCACCCATTACAGTGACACAGAACTAATACTAGAACGAATGCTGCCATGTGAGAACTTGAGCTTCTTTAGGCGGGTACGCTGATGTGCTTCCTCTCTTTTACATGGCCAGATCACAGTTATGCAGCATGAATTACAAGAGGACTTTCTTCAGGTTGCCTTGGCAACATGACTCAAACACAGTCGCCCTGCAGCTCCCACCTCTCCCTGGTGGCTTTGCATCGGCCCTATCCAAACAAAGACCTCTGAGTTATGAAAATATTAAGAAGGTGTACCTTTTAAGAAAAAGCACCATGCAGTTATGGCAGATTAGTTAAAGTAACAAGGTTATAAGAAGCCGTTTGAAGAGCTGGTCATTGTATTAACTGTACGGCTGAAGCACTCTTTTCACACTGGCTTCTTAACACTCTGACTGCAGGGCCCGCTGCTGTAGGCCTGTGATGAATAATGTTAGCAGGAAACCCCAGTGTTGGAGATTAAGCAGAAATACAGTCGGGTTATTAAAAAACTATAATCTCTCTGCTTACTGTCTGGAATGAGGAGGAGCAGCACTCCCTGAAAGCAAGGAGAGAAAGGGCTGTATAGACGTGGAGACTAGGGCAAGATAGTGCAAGAAAAATGAATAGGAAGATGGAGATAATACTGAAAATGAAAACAGGGGAAGGGGGAGAGAAGTGTGTGCCTAAACAGAGATGACTGTGAGGTTGCTAAGAGGAAGCCGGGCCAGAGTGTGTATGTTTTCCTTGGACCCCAGCCCCTTCGCTGTTTCCACAAAGACATGGAGCAGCTCTGGGCTGCCTAGTTGGCTGGGAGGGAAGACCAGGGGCGGACAGGCATGGAGAGAGAGGCCTGATGCACAGCCTGCTTTCTTCACATCCACATAGGTCGTGATCTCTTGCAGTATCTACCAATGCTCAGTCCCTGACATCAGTTTCTGTTCTGCTGTTTTGGCAGTAAACAGAATCACAGTGATGTTGTGCTAACACTTCCGAATAGACAACTGGCAATTTTTTTTAAATACAGAGATATGTGCAATCGACAAACTTGTTTTTTTCTTTGTCATTGTCAGCTGCAACTGTAACTTTTAAAGATATGTAGTTAATGTAGTGGTTTGACCCATCTGAAGTTTCTGCTGTGGTTATTTCCCGCATGTAGCGTCATACAGAACTATACTTGCAGCCAGGGAATGACTGTGTGTGGGGTCACTTTCTTCTTTCTGTTAAAAATCACCAATATATTCTTCTGAACACACCTGGATATGTCCCAGCAGAATTATAATCCAAAATTGGGTAGTAATTAACAACACTGGCAACCAAGATTACATGTTTCCCTGACGTTAGCATTGAGCTACATGTAGCAGTGTAAGCTACATAACTGCTACTTTGAAGCCTTAACCACATTTAATATGAGTATCCGACATTGTAATATTATACACTGAGTAGCCAAAACATTAAAACCACTGACAGATGACATGAACAACACCGACAATCTTGTTACAATGCCATGCTCTGCTGGGAAACCTTTGGTCCTGGCATTTATGTGGATGCCACCTGAAGCACTTCACTCATCAGAACAATGCTTAGAAATTGCCTGAGGAACATGACAAAGAGTGCAAGGCATCAACCTAGCCTCCAATGCACTCTAACTGATCAGCAGCAGTAGACCAGCATATCCAGTGTTCTAAAATTACTGTTTGTCGATAGTGTGGTGGCTTTGAGATAATGGTTTCAGTTTCCCATCTGAAAGGACTGGATGATGACAAAAATATTGAGTGAAAATATTTTAAGTATAGCGCACGCTTAAACTGATAACATTTTTTTAGGTGGCTTAAAACTAATCCATTGAGGCAGTGTTTGCTCAGTGTCATTTCATTTAATGTGTGGGATGCAAAGGGGTTCTGCTCAGAAGTTACTGTAAAAAAAAAAAAGGCATTGTGATTCAGTGTATATGTCTGTGGTTTGACAGAGTCTACAGGAGAAATGAGTCTAAGGACTGCAAAGCGTTAAGTAGGAGTTCTTCAGTTGCTCTTGACCTCACATTCGCACTTCACTTATAGATGTCAGCTCATACTACAAGAGCCAGCCCTTGTGTATGAACTGATAGCGATGTGACTTCCTTGCCTAATCAATTTGTTAGGATTTCATTCTCCACTGCAGCACAGATGTAACATCTGTCTTCCAATAAAGTTGTGTTTAAACCTGACTCCCCAGACCATCTGTCATGTCACCTGCTGCTGTCAAAGTGTTAAAGTGGGAGATCAGTGTTAGTGACCAGGTGGTCAAACAGAGTGAAGGGTCAGCGAGGTTAAGCTAGGTCCAAACCCAGCCGGGCTAAGAGAGCTATTATCATGTGATCAGTGGCCGAGCAGCAAATACCATACTTTTCAAATTCTCACCCTGATTGTCTTTGCATGAAAAATAGTGTAACTGGAGTCCTAAAGGCTGCTTTCTGCCAATTGTCCAGATGTTTCCGAGGGCCTGGAAGGGAAAGGCAGAATTAAGATATTCGACTCAACTCAAGGAGACCAAATTGAAGGAATGCATGTTTTGTCATAGTGCTTTTTACTCAGTGTTTTCTTGTTTTTCTCAGGGGATCGCACCGTCTTGCTCAACAACACAGAACACCAGGTTGATTTCAAGTCCCACCAATGGTTCGGAGCCACTGTGCGTTCTCACGGTGACACAATTCTGGTAAGTTGACTCTCTGGTATGATTTTGGGGGTTGGGAAGAGATAGACTAGAGTTTCAGCTCTTTGCCACAATGCCAGTGCTCTTTGCTGTTGTGATTGGGGCTTTCAGTGAAGCCAGCTCTGGCCACTTGGCTGTGAGAAACTTTGAGTGATGTCTCTCTCTGATGTCAGTGGGGATGTGTATGTTCTTTGTTAGAAATTTGTCTCACAGATTACTGTCCATTAAGTTGTTGTCATTCAGGTCCAGTTTTCACCTCCAGTCTTGAGACACCATAAAGAAATGTTTTGTACCCTCCTCTGTGACATCAAAGTTGAGCCGCCTCTTGTTTGGTCTGATAGTACGGGTTGTGACCTGGGTTGAGTTACGTGGTTACCCTGCTCCAGATGTACTGCTGACCTTAGCCTGGGTCTCCCCTGGAGTTCACCAGTGTGATGTTGCAACTGGAAAAACATCTCCCACCTAAAAGCTCACCCCATTCATCATCACATCTCCTCCCTCCCCCTTTTCCTTCCGCCAATCCCCATCTCTCTCCATCTCCCCTCTACTCCAGGCCTGCGCCCCTCTCTACTCCTGGCGTACTGAAAAAGATGTTCCCCGCTCTGATGCAACTGGAACCTGCTACCTCTCAGTCCATAATTTCACCAAGTTTGTGGAGTATGCTCCCTGCCGAACAGGTAACTTCAGTAACGTTAACATTGGTTGTTTTTTCTCATAGACACAGCTTATCTTAAAGGGGACCTTTTATGCTCATTTTTAGGTTCATACTTGTACTTTGGGTTTATATTAGAACATATGTACATGCTTTATTGGTCAAAACCCACTTTATTTCCCTCATACAGTCTGTGCTTCAACGCCTGTATTCACCCTCATTCTGATATGCTCCATTTAAGTGCCTGTCTCTTCAAAAACCCCTCCCGAAGAAGCCCAGTGTGCGCTTATAAGACTGCTCTGTCACTTCATAGAATAAATGATAAGGAAAATGGTATCACTTTCTGTCACGAAAAATCACAACTAAAAGTTTCTAAACACAACCAGGCCTGTTCAACATGAATATGATCTGAAATCAGGTAGAAATAAACAATATCAGCAAACCAAGGCTACATGTTTCCCAGATGTTAGCATGCAACAGTGTACATTCAGCAGGGGAATGACTGTGTAAAGCAGCACTGTCTCCTGTTAAAATTGACAATAAAACCTTCTAAATACACCAGGACATGTTACAGCAGGAATATGATCTGAAATCTCAGAGAAATAAACAACTTCAGCAACCAAGATTTTAATGTTTCCCTGAGGTTAGCATGTAGCTTCATACAGAACTGTATTTGCAGCTGGGAATGTGTGTGGGGGTCACTTTCTCCTGTAAAAAATCACCAAGAAAATCTTCTCAACACAACCAGACACGTACCAGCAGGAATATGATCCTAAATTAGGTAGAAATTAAAAACACTGGCAACCAGGATTACATGTTTCCCTGACATTAGCACTGAGCTACATGTAGCAGTGTAGGCTACATAACTGTAGTCTACAACCATATAGGCCTATAGCTGTAACCACATAATGAAATCAAAAGCTTAAGTTAGCTTGGAACCAAAGTAGAAAACAACACTGGAATCAAGAGTGTTCAGAACTGTCTAAAGCCTGAGGTTTTTGCTTACAGGAGTTACTTTTACATATGTTTACCTCATTATTTGAAACCTTGGCCACGTTTAATATGAACATCCAACATAGCAACATTATATATGTAACAGAAAAGTATGATAGGTCACCTTTAATATGACAGCTGTCCTCCATCTGGGTGGTAAATAAGGAAACCTGTCTTTGTTGATGTAATAGAGCCTCTAAACCAGAAGCTCTGGAATACTATTACATCAAATAATTCATTATGCTCCACTCCTGTGTGTTTCAGAGATCAGTGATCCGGTGGGACAGGGCTACTGTCAGGGAGGATTCAGCGCTGACTTCACAACGGTAATAACTATGCTCCAGTTAGTCAACAACCAGGGGTTTCTGGGATAATCTTTTCCTTTTTCATTGTAGTAATTCACAGGTTTTATCTTTCAGGATGGCAAAGTGGTGTTGGGAGGGCCAGGCAGCTACTTTTGGCAAGGTATGTAGGACATACCAGTCAACCACGTGAAAATCAGAAAAAACAAGCCTCAAAGTTATTTTCCATTTCTCTTTGGTCATACTTTAGGTCAGGTGATCTCTGCAGCCAAGGAGGAAATTATCAAAGCGTTCTACCCGGGCTATTTTATGCAGTCTGTGGAGGGCCAGATCCAAACCAAACAGGTCCAGGCTAAACATGATGACAGCTACCAAGGTAAGACAGGCTACTATAATTCTGGTTGTTTTAACGATGGCTGCACGCTCACACATAACTTCATTATATTTCTTTGCCATGCCAGCTGAGGCTCATATCTGTCCTCTTGTCTGCAGGCTACTCTGTTGCTGTTGGGGAATTCAGTGGCGATCAAGTGGAAGGTAAGTCAATAAAATAGGGTATGCATGCACACGGCCAAGGTTAGGTGAGGCATACACGAGGTGAAACACATAAAGGCAAGGCAAATATTAAAGCTGAAGTGAACATAAACTGAAGTCAGCTACAATATTTTACATGATTATTGAGCTGGAAACGTCGTCAGTACTGGAATTCTCTTACCCTCCTGCTGGGCTTGACCTGTATATTTTCCCTTCTAAATCTTTGCTCATCTCTCTGTGCACCTCCAGATTTTGTGGCCGGTGTTCCAAAAGGACTCATGCTTTATGGTTCGGTAAGAAAGCTTAATCATCACTCTCATTTTGGCTCTCATTTTGGTGCTTTTAGAGTGAGAGGCCTGGGCCTTAGATTTGGGACCGATACAGGAAAGTAAAAGAAAGAAAGAAAACAGCCTCAGAGATGTTGTCACAGTGGGAATTATTTTTGCAGTGAATTCCATACCAGAGATAGTGCTTACATTATAAGAAGACATTCACCATATGTGGCTGCTGTGTTGCAGGTGTCTATTCTGAACGGTACAGATCTGAAGACCATAATCAACTACACTGGCGAGCAGGTGAGTCGGAGAGCTCCTATCTCCAGCCTCTATAGAAAGTTCCTTCACGCTCCACTTCCTCTCTGTTTTCATAGCTCGGCTCCTCGTGAGAGCTCTTAATTTGTTGAGTCAGTGTAAGCAAAAAATAATTTCCTTTACAATGTTCTCTTAACTAGATTTTGGTCTCTTTCGTGGTTTGCTGTAAAGCTCAGTTATTGAGGGGAAAGTGCAGTGGCAATTTGTGCAAATGGTTCTGGGAATAGAAAAGCACTGAGCTCGTTTAAACAGTGATGATTGACTCAGCTGAATAAATAAAATCACAAGTGAATTTGCTTACACTCTGGCAATTTAGTCTGCGCCTATGATGTCTGTGCTTTTTAGACTCAAGGGTCATGACAGACAATTCAGAAAATGAAACTGAGCTGGAACAGAATCCTCACCAAACTGAGCCTTAACTGTAAAACCCATCAAGCCCTCATGTTTCCGTCAAGCCTCCATTTTTCTGGCAATGTAGAAAGCAAGTAGTAGCATGACTATTTTGCATTATCTAGGAACAAATCAAATCTTGGTGAGATTAATTCCTTCTAATAATGACGTTTTCATTGGCCAAAGTAATGGAAACACTTTGCTTCACAGATGGGATCATATTTTGGCTATGCCGTGGCATCAACTGACATCAACAGTGATGGGTGAGTAGCCTTGTCCCTGTCTGTTTTTCCTTACCCTCCCTGTCTTCCTGTCTCTTTCTTGCCAGATAATTAGCTGGCAAAATCTATTGGATGCCACCAGCAACCCATTACAGGCGCCGATGTGTCTGAGCTTAAATGAGTTTGTCTAATTTTTCTTTCTTGTCTGCAGGATGGCTGACCTGCTGGTGGGAGCTCCCATGTTCATGGTCCGGGGCTCTGATGGTCGTCTGGAAGAGATGGGCCGGGTCTATGTTTACCTACAGCGTAGCCCTCTGAATCTGGAGCTCCGCCTACCTCAACTGACAGGCAACCAGGTGTATGGGAGATTTGGTAGCACCATTGCACCATTGGGAGATCTGAACCAGGATGGTTATAATGGTAAGAACGGGGATTGTGATGGGGGGACTGATGGAATTTTTAAAATAAAAGTCGTTAGCGTCATGATTTATTTTCTTACTACATCTAACCCACATGAAAGTGACATGTAATAGTTGTAACTGTATGTGACATTCAGGTCATTAATATTGCAACAAACCACTATTTGCTATGTAAAGATATAGTGGAGTAATGGCCTCCTGAGAAGGAAGCCATGTTAGCTTTTTGTGTGCTATAATCACAATCATAAGCTTCTCTGTTGTTTGTATGGTAAGCCCAGTGTGTATCCCTCTGGCTAGCTCATTGCTGCCACTTTTCACAGCACTCATGCGGCAGTTACCACTGATATTGGGACAGTGCCGTCACAGAAGCGTAGTACCTACTCTCTGATTCCCCTGTGGTTATGACTGTTAGCTCTGTCAGCAATGTTGCTGTTGTTTAAGCTTCATTTCCACATAGATCTGTGTACATATGCAAGTCAACCTAAAGTCCATTCGTTCCTATGAAAACCCTAGTGAACTTGAAAGTGTCTGTGAAACTGCTCTTTCCCTTTTTTTCCAGCCTGGGATTAGCCCTCAAAATAAGTTTTGAAAAAAAAATTGAACTTTTAGGCAGATTTCAAACAGACTGCACTGTGTCACAAGAAGTTAGCATCAACACAAATTAGATATATAGCATGTTAACAGTGTAACTTACATGCAGAGTGGAATAAAAATCTTTTTTACAAAAACTGTCTACACATGCATATTCCACAAGATTGGGAGGTGAAAAACATTCAAAATGAGCTTATCTGACATTTCTGCGGTAGTGTTTTGATTCATTTGTAATGAGAAGCTTTTCTTTGTGTTGAACATTAGAAGCGTACTCCATATACTGTAAGGAAATAGAGACTGTGAAATGTGGAAACGAGGCATGAGCACTGTTAGCTGCTAGCTGCTGGCTCAGCATGTTGAGAGCTGTGTCCAGACAATGCATATGCTCTGAATTTTGCTTAGTGCCCCTTTAAATGAGAGTTTTACTTTAAATACTGTAGGTAGAAATAGTCACGGTGCTTTTAAGTTTTTAAAAAGAAAATTAAGTAAGTGAATTAAATTCAGTAAGTCGTAAACAAAGGCACAGAAAACCTGGTAATAATCTAAACAGAAAAGGTAAATGATAAGTTATTTTTTTCTACTGCATTGTATTGGAAATCTATAATACTGCCTACTATGATTAAATTGAAGATTGGTTAGCCAACTGTCTAGACAAGCCTTATTTCAGCACACTAGTGATGGGGCTTGGAATAAAAATGTCGGTTGGATGTTTGGCCAGTTCAGCACTTTGGTCTAGACTATTGGCCTTAACAGTTTGTACATTTCATTTCATGGTCCCAAAAGGATGAAGACCAATGACTTTTCCTTTAGCTCACCCTTAATTTTCGAAAACTTCAGTTTACAAGCAGCAAAACTAATGACATGATTAGCCTCAGCTGTACTTTGTGTTTACTGCTAATTAGCAAACCTAGCATTTAGCTCTCAGCACACCTATGCTTAAGTGTAACCTTACAGAGCCGCTGGCTGTAGACCCTAAGTCTCAATACTAAAATGAATGTTTGACCTTACAATATTAGCTACTTTCTCTGTTAACCTCTGCACATCACCACTGTGGCTACACTCTAATATTTTTCCTCATGTTTGACTTTGGCAGATGTGGCTATCAGCTGTCCGTTTGGAGGAGAGGATCGGCAGGGACATGTCTACATCTATAATGGATACTCAGAAGGACTCAGGGAAAAGCCATCTCAGGTGATCACTGGCCAGTGGGCCGCTGGGAGTATTCCTGCCAGCTTTGGATTTGCCCTCAGGGGTGCTCAGGACCTAGACATGAATGGGTACCCAGGTGAGTGAGGCTGGAATTATAGAATGACCATCATTAGCTTTTCATATTTTTGGTATGTTGTCTAATTCTGTTATTTCATTTCCTCAGATCTCATTGTTGGTGCTTTTGGAGTTAGCAAGGCAGTGCTCTATAGGTACGTTGCTTTGAATAATTTACCGTGTGTAATGAACAGTTTGACATTGTGGAAAACATATTTATTTGATTTCTTTCTAAGAATATGAAAACTCATGTCTACGCTAAACAGACAGCTAGTTAGCTTAGCTTAGCATAAAGACTGAAAACAGAGGTGAACAGCTAGCCTGGCTCTTTCTAAAGGTAAAAAATATATTCACTTCATGTGTAAAAATGCATTTTTTTAAAATTTGCTGGTAGGCAGATTTTTTCCCCCTTTGGGGAGGGCTAGCTAGGTTTTTCCCCAGGTGGGACTGAGTCATAGCTTTGCAAGTCACAAGGAAATCTCAAATCTTT
The DNA here is from genome assembly GCA_019142605.1 of Cephalopholis sonnerati. Classification (NCBI taxonomy): domain Eukaryota; kingdom Metazoa; phylum Chordata; class Actinopteri; order Perciformes; family Serranidae; genus Cephalopholis; species Cephalopholis sonnerati. The sequence continues at coordinate 7,996,397 of JAGQAX010000011.1, read as the reverse complement.
GCACTCAAGTCCACAGTCATAAACGTTTAGTTTTGAGTTATAAATAAGTCATAATGCACTCGTCACCAAATTTGTTGCCATTTTAATACAAGAATAATGATACATTACATTTACAAAAATCATTGACACTTTTGAAATTTGTATTTATTTGTTTAAACAAATTTGATTAAAAGTTACCTAGCTGTTAAGCTAGTGGCAGCATTTGCTGCAGCTAATGGAGACCCTAATAAACTAAACTAAACGTAGTTTTTGTACACAAGCAAAATTATGGTTGGCATCATTTTTTCCCAACTGGCCCTCAGTAACTTAATTTTAGTTCTCAATGGTTCTGTCATGCAGTTTGATTGAATTCTGGCAGTTTGGTTCAAACAAAGTGGATTATCTGGCGAATCAATGCTGGGAATAAATTATGTTAACATTCATCGACTCAAGAAAAGACGGGAAATTACTTGGTTTTATAATAAGTAAACTTTGACTAAAGTCAAAAGGCTTAAGTCCAAGTGAAATCACAAATCATTGTTATTGAAGTCCAAGTCGAGAAGTCTATTCTGATTTTGTCAAGTTGAGTCTAAAATCATCAAATTTGTGTTCCAAGTCTGACTCAAGTCCAAGTCATGTGACTCCAGTCCACACCTCTGGCCATTTCCTTTTATTTCTAGTCTTTATCCGAAGCTTAGCTAACCTTCTCTTATACAAACAGACACAAGAGAGGTAACAATCTTCTTATTTCTTCCAAAATAAGCATATTTCCCTAAATGTCAAGCTGTTCTTTAATGGCAGTAAAAGTGAATATTTAATCTTTGCTGGCTGAGTCTTCAACCTACACTCTTTACCCACAGATCCCGCCCAATAGTGAACACCAGTGCCACTCTGACAGTTTACCCCACCATGATCAACCCTGAAGAGAAGAACTGTATCGTCACCAATGGAAACACCAGCATTCCTGTTTCCTGGTGAGTGCTCAGCATGTCCGGTATCAACCCTTAGCTTCCTGTGACTCTGCTTCAGTACTGCTCTGTTGGTATTTTGTTTGACCCATCTGCCAAAAGATGGGCTTCCTTGCTTCCTTCCTTCCGTCCATGCACTTCCTTGACATGCATAAACACTTCTATCCTGGCAGGAAGTTCTGATAAGCAATATCCTGTCCATCAGCAGTCACGGTTTTAAGTTGTATCAAGAGCTGCTCTTATCTGACCCATTTTCAAAATGTCTTCATATCACACTGTTCCTGTTGAGGAGCAGAGGAATAACATGCTGAATAGCTGCATTGTTAGCCCTTTTTGGCCTCCACCAAATGTACGCAGCCAGAAAAGGGGAGAGGAAACAGACGACGGTTGCTCGCTGCTGGACATGGTTGACACCGTGCTCATGTGTCTGCTTTCGCCCCCCTTTCCAGATCCTGATCCATAAAGGAAACTCTTGTATACACATGTGTCTTGATTACACTACGTTGCCTGGTGATGAGGAGTTTTTGGTGGGGGTGAAAGGAGAGCACAAGGGATAATGGGAAGGAGGGCGGGAGGGGAGGGGCTGGAAGGTTTTTTGCTTTGAATGAGATATTGTTTGGTGGTGGAACACAGCTGGGAAACATCAGGACACGTAGACTCCCGTGAGCGTGCGCACACAGTTGTGCAGAAACAGGCAGACACAGGAGCTTATACATGAAGTTATTATTGCTCCTCGAAAGAAGTCCTTGTACGCTGTCTTTCTGTCTCATTTTTCACCTCTCTTCCCTTTCCTTTATTTTTTTCCGACAATCTCTCCCTTTTTCCTTTCTCACTTCTTCCAGTGTTTGCTCTGTGCCTCTTGTGTGGGTTTACTAGTAAAAGGATTGGGGGTTTTGGGGTTGCAGACTTTTGGACAGCAGCAGCATGTTGTGCAGCTGATGTCATGGGAGAGAGCTACAGGCTTATATAGACAGCCATTGACTGGTCAGCACTGAAACCTGAGTCCTCGCCCAATTTCACCCTTCTTAACTCCGCTATTCCTTTTGTGTGGGGGGGCTGTGTGTGGAAACGGAGACACACCAATTTATCAACTTGGCTGGCGAAAGCGGTTGGATGCCAACATGTCTCCAAACATTTGGCATTTTTTTCATATTATGCATCGTATTCCCATTACGTCTCGTGCCTTGTAATGTGAACCATGTAAGGAGCTGACATGAGAAAAATGGGTCATGAGAGAAAGTGAGAGAACAAGCGGGGGCAAGTGAGGTGGCCTTGTGTGTACAGTGTATTTATACTGAATCTCTGCCATATATGAATATGCTTCCCTCATCATGCCCCTGTCCCTCCTGTCCCAAAACAGTGTCAACCTGAGTTTCTGCATATCTGCTGAAGGGAAGCACCTACCAGACATCTTAGGTGAGCCAATTTTCCACATCTGCACTTTATTACTAGTAAGGAAACTGTCAAATAGCCACTAGTGGTAATGTTTTAAATCCATAACACGTCTGTAGGTTAAAGTGTTTTGGCAGCTGATGGGGATTTTTGGATTTTGTTATGACAAAAAAGGGAGTGCAGTGTGCAAAAATATCTTCTGTGATCCACCTTTTAATGATCAAACCTCTTCTGTGCTCAGTCTCGTTCCATATCAACCCCTAGTTATTATCTCTAATTACTCCTTCCCTTATATACAAGTGTTCCCCGTGCCGTTACGTTACATTGACTACATTGTGTGTGCTTCGTAGTCTTTATGGAGGTCTTTTTTTAAACCTGTCATTACGTGACTCAAGAACATTCATCATGCCATGAATGCTCATTTGTCTGTGTGTTCCAGATTTCCAGGTGGAGGTGCAGCTTGATAGCAATAAACACAAGCAGAAAGGTGCAGTGAGGAGGGCTCTGTTCTTGGATTCCCAGCAGTCCTCGCTGCACAGGAGTGTGAGGGTGCGCCATGGCGAGCGTGTATGCAACAACACCAAGATCTACCTAAGAGTAAGCCCTCTTTCTCACTAGTAAAAAACATCTATAACAGATCCCTTTCAGAACTGTGTGCCTGAAAGGGACAGCTCATCCCCAAATCACAAATGCTGCTATTTATCGGTCTAGACTGTTTTGGTGTGAGTCTCGGAGATATTGGCTGTAGAGATGTCTGCCCTCTCTCAAACATGATGGAACTAGATGGCAATCGGCTTTTGGTGCTCAATGCACCAGAAAATACATTTAAAAAACTCAGCAGCAATGTCTCTTTACAGAAATCATGACCCAAGAGACATCGCAGTTGAGTTTTTGAAACGTATTTTTTGGCGCTTTGAGCACCACAAGCCACTGAGGGCCATCCAGTTCCATTATATGCAAGAGAAGGCAGATATTTCTACACACGATATCAGGTAAGAGTTAAAATATGAAGTTTTGATTTTGGGGTGAACTGTCCCCTAAGCCTATTAAATAATCATAATTGCTGACAAAAAATTTGAATAAAAGCAGGTTTTCTAACAAATATAAAGAAGTAGCTGTGGCTATTTTTTGCGATTATGATGCAAACTAAAATCCTGTGATATTCTTGCCCAACAGATTCTCACTGTCCATACAAACTGCATCTGACTAAAACCCTGGTATGTGTTTCTTTGACTGCAGGATGAGAAAGACTTCAGAGATAAACTCTCCCCCATTTATGTGGCCTTGAACTTCAGCTTGGATCCAAAAGCTGCTGCTGACTCCCACGGCCTGCGGCCCATCCTCAACTATCAGACCACCAGTGTAATTGAGCAAAAGGTATATTGACCTGCATTACACTTCCCCAGTCTCCTATCCTACGGGTCTTCTAGCATTAATATATGGTGTGGCAGCGTTCTTTGATAATGTACATATGGTTCTTAGATTTCTTAGACTCATTCTCTCTGAGCTGATGATAAGAATATCCGCCACTATGAGTAATCATACCCTGTATCACCAGCCAGCTACTCACTGGAGTTCTCCTGTCCCTGATGAAAGAGCCTGTTCTTTTTTAATGTAAATTCTAAACTGCTCCTCTGGGAAGAGGTCCAGAGTGTCTGGAAAGCTGTTTTTCAAAATGAAAATGTGATGCATATGTACAGTGGAGTGTTTCCCCGTCCCAGCAGGAATTGCTCTCAGCCTGCTTGGCTGCGTAACGGTACATAGGTGACTTGTTCCAGAGCTGCAGACACAGAAGGTTGGTTGATATTTCCGGGTGGGGCAAAGCCAGGCTGCTTGCCCATCTGGTTGAAATCTTGTGGCATTTTGCCAGTTTTCCTCTGGCAGTGAGTAAAGTTGGCTAAACATGTGGGTATCCTTTCAGCCGTGGCACGGCGTTCACCATATGTGAGTTTAGCAACCGGATTGGAGCATTTGGGGAATGGCAATCAGTGTAGTTTTATCTCGCCCTCTTTTTCTCTCTCTATCGTGGTTTGTTTCTATCTTGTTGGATCAGGACTTGAACCCTATCATTGATGTCCTTCCTAGATATCAAAGCTGTTGGGGCCTCCAACAGATGTGGTCTATCGCTGAACCAAGACCTTGAGACGAGCCTGAGCTAAATATTATCCTTAAACCTGGAAAAGCCCCTTTTCACCAAACACCCAAAGAGGGCAAACCTGATCTGTTTGTGTGTAAAAGGGAGAGTGGGAGTCGTGTCAGACTGCCAACACATTTCATTAATCTTACTTTAGACTGTGTTAATGTAACAGTGTATAAACGGTGAAGGGTGACTGTTATACTGCAGCCTTGGCCTTGATCAGACACATGATGCCCTATTGATTCCCACATACGCTCTGAGAATGCGTGGCAGCCCATGTAACATTTCACGGACTCTGCCAAGTTCTTACTCTCTTCAAGCTGGAGTGAGAATGAGAGATGGTTGATGTGCTTGCCACAGTCTCAGTCTCTCTCATCTTAACACAATCCACATGCTTCTATAAGCAGTTAAGACATTATGATGGATCTATTAATTGCAATTATTCTCAGATCTCGTACAAAAGCATTTGTTTTTGGAAAACCAGAAAGGATCCCAGTTGTTGTCACCTTTTTAGAACTTGGAAATGGCTGAAATGGTGCATCAATGCCCTCATTGTTCTTAAAGGGGAACTACGCCCATTTTGAAAATTAATACATGTTATTCCTGTGGTCTAAGACAGTCCAAAAATATTAGTAAGCATGAACAACTCTTGCCCAAATCCAACAGTGACAGTGCTCACTTGGTTGATGTCATAGGATATAAAGTCTAGAATTGCTCCACAGACAATGGATTGGGAAAGATGTAGTTGACACTGAGGGGAATGTTACGAGTATACGGGTCCATTTTTTGTTTTAGCAGTGATAGCATTACGATAGAGTAAGAGCTTATTTGGGTATAAAAAGGAAATAAACAAACAAACGTGTGGGTCCACAAAATCAGGCTCCCATTCACTGGTCCCTTTTACACTGTCACACTGTTTATTCCACCTTGCCATTTTTATAAAAGGTACAGTTGAGGAATGGGGGGACAGAGTTGTCTCACCTGTAAGCTGGCAACAGAGGAAGTAATAGCTCAGAATCTGATGACGTTTTGACAAAGTGTCATGTGTGTGACCCACTGGTGGGAGATTTAAGTGGGTAGTACCAGTCAGCAGCTAACTCGAAGAAGGACAGTGGCTGAAAATATCTGTGAAATGGGGAGACAATGAGGTGCTGGAGCTCTTTACCCTCCAGGCAAAGTATGAGATCAGCTGACATATGTCAGGGACAGTAACTGATAGTGAGTGCTATGCTATGCCGTTATTATTGTTTAGAAAGAGCTGCTGACATCTATGTTATATTTCACATTAGAGGTCGATACTGTTACATGCCACGCCTGTCACGTCTTTTTTGTAATGCCATCATGCAGTCTAAAAACACACACTGGAGCGACATGTTGCTGGCGGTGTTTGGCTCTGTGTTAAAATACCAAGACGTAAAGAAAGGACTTCATAGTGGCCCTGTAGCACAACCTCTGTGTAAAAGAAGAGCTGTTGTCTATGGAGCAGCTCCAGACTTCATACCCTATGACGTCACAAGTTTGAGACTTCCTTCTTTGGTGTCTGGCTTTGAGAGAGGGTAGCTCATGTGTGCTAATATTGATTGGACTTTCCCAGACCATGGAAATAACATTTTGGAATTCTTAATTTGGGTGGTGTTCCTCTTAAATATAATTAGACTTGACCAAATAAGTGGGAATTTGATCAGTGGATTCCACTCGTGTTGCCAAGTAAGCATTTTGATTTCAGTGCCCTCATTATGTCACATGCTGAGGTCAATGTTGTTGTTGTTTAACTACAGTGACAGGCCTACGAGCATCGTTTTCCTGCCCTATGCAGACATACAGAGTGCACATGTGGCCAAGTTAGCATGGTGGTTACCATGGTGTCCATAATTAGAGCCCCTGAATGGTGTAATGACAAGGGGGGCGCTTGGCTCTCTCTAATCTCCTCCTCTATTTCTATTTATTATCCTCATCATCATGAGCATCATCACACTGTCACAGGCGCAGCGGGATGCAATTTGACAATCCGCAGGGCTTTCTCTGCCACTGCCCTGCCACACGTTCAGCGGTCGTCCACTTATCCGGCAGTGTTTCTTTTTCTTTCTTGTGTTTCCCTCCACTGTAATCTCTGAGCCCCCACTTCTGCTTTTCAGGTCAACAGAGATATCCCATGTCTCAGTAAGTTTCTCTAGGCTCCTCCCTCCCCATATGATCATATACTGCTGTGGTTCGCTGGGTGGCGTAGCGTGTGGTAAAAGCGTGGTTTGCCACAAAGCGCTGTGATGTGGGACGCTGGTGAGAGCTGGGAGCTGGCAGCTTTGTGCTCGAGCTCCACAGGAGTATTTTCCTCCGGCACTGCCTCTCTGGGGCCGGACACTTCCTCTGTTCATCATTTCCTTCGCTTACGCCGCAAACAGAAAGCATGTGTGTGTGCAGGCCGGGGACAGCTGGTTCAGGTGGTGTGTGTCTGCGCCTGTCATGATCTCACTGAGTCAGACATTGTCCCTCTGAGCCACAATAGTGTTTGTAACTGTCTGATGATGCAGTGATGATGTCTTGTAGATAAGGGGGACTGCAGTGCAGGTGTGTGTCTGTGTGAGGCTGGGGAGGAATGTATTAGTCATACCACATGTCGCATCTTGCTACACTCATCCTATTGTCTCCCATAAACAGATATTTGATTTATCCTGTGTGCCTAATTCTCTTCATGTGTAAAATAAGCGAATCTATTGTATGATTACCACAGTCTACAGCCCCCATTAAACCTTTAAACCTCACCCCTGATGTTCATCTTATAGGCTCAGATTCTGTTGGACTGTGGAGAGGACAACATCTGTGTTCCTGACTTGAAGCTGGCAGTTCATGGGTGAGTCTGTTCATTTCCCTAAATATTTCTAAACATCCCAGAGTGTATGGATAATACATGGTAAAGTGTGAACAGGGTCACTGAACTCTTCACCTCCACTGTGCAAATGAGACCTTGGATTTGAGTGCTAAAGTGTAAATACAGCTGTTTTTGTTGTTCTGCTGCTTTGTTTAGTTTAACATACCAGAGAGGGACTGTTAATAGCCACAGTGGTGCAGTAAGTAGGGGAACACCGTCTTCTGAAAACAGGAAACAGCTCTGCTCTACAGGTGCAAGGACAAACAGTCAAAGGGAAAAGACAGGAGAGATGAAAGGGAAAATATAACCATGTTTTCACCTCACACTTTCAGCATAATAAACTTAGAGCTGTTACCTAACCCATACAGACATGTACCTAAACCCCAGATCTGCTTTGCATTTCTGACAAACACAGTACTCTTAAATGTTAAATCATGAAATCAGTCAATCATGTAAATAGCATGGCAATGCAGAGGAATGTCTGTACCTCGTTGGTCAATGTCAATTTTCAAAGCCAGTCAAGGACTTTGCCCTGCTGTTGTGGTCCAGCCCAAAAATTCATGTGAATTCATCTTAAGATGAAAGACAGTAAGCCTACACTTAGACACAGTCACACAACAGAAGGGAACTGCTTTCTCTGGATACCCACTCATCATATAACACAACCCTCCCCTCTTCAGCTCCGGTCAGTGATGCAAGTTTGTAAAATGTCCTATTGGTGCCGAGTAATTGGCCAACCGATTGACTGATCACCCTCTTGTTACGGGTTGTTACTGAGGTGGCGGCATCTCCGACATCTTATTTCCACTTATTTCTCTTCAGAACAGCGGCAGCATCCCTCATGAGGATGACAATTGAGGATATTTAGTAACCTTACATATACATTTTAGGCTTGTGTTTCATGGACACAGCTGTTCCTCAAACAAATTGATGAGGTAATCCTTTTTTCCATGTTCAAAACTATTTCGACCACGGCTGGCTAGTTAGCTAGCTAGCTTGCTTGCTAATTCCACCATGCTTTTATGCTAACGTCACAGTGGTTGCAGAAAATGAGCGGAATTAATTTTCAGTCATCTGACGATGTCAATGTGCTTTCCTATTCTGTGACAGGAACGGTGGCTGAAGAATTAAAAATTGGTAAATTTTACTCATGTAGCGGCTAGCTAGTTGTGACCAGTTAGTAAAACTGGTCACAAGATAAAGATGATAGAATATGGTAATAAAGGACTGTCAGTGCCCATGGCTCTGTCAGTGCCTATTCATTTTGAAAGAGCAACGGCCAATGAGAAAACACAAACAATTAAGGGGTTGCTCAGAAATACTTACTCCGAGTGCCGGAGCAAACTCTGGCACAAACAGAACCGTTTGTCCTTTCAGAGCACTGATTGATTGTATCGTTGGGTTATTCAGAGCACCGCACTCTCAGAGCAGCAGAACATTCTCTTGGCAGCAGAGCGCCAAGCAGTGTGAATGTGTGATTGACGTAACTGCTCATTGATTCATGTAGTAACCGAATACTCTCATTTCAGTGTAGAGCGTCATTCTAAATTTACGAACACACCCTAAGTCATCACTCTCTGGGGTGTAAATTTATCACTCACTTACTCATTTTTACATAGTATGCTTTGGTCCAGCCTTCAGGAAGAGGCTTGACTGTTTAGAGTTGCTGTCACGGTTCGATGGGATGTTTAAAAATGGCGGATGTGTGCATTTATGACCAGTCAACAGACTCCAGGGGCCGTATTCACAAACATTCTGAGAATACTCTCAGAGAGCTCCTAACTTAGCCTAAAAACTTTTAGTAAGGAGTCCTAGCTTAGGATTGATTTAGGAAAGTTCTCAAAGCAACTCTGAGCAAGGAAGGGACAGAAACTTTTACCTTAGTGAGGAGGTGTGGTTTACCCTGTTGCTAGGTGTGATGCTTGCTTTTAACAGATGTGATTGGTTGTCACAGGCTCAGGTCTGCAAAGTGTGGACACCCAGTGGAAATGACATGAACCGCTGACTGTGAAAGTGTTGTCATTAGTTTGATCACTGCTGATGGAGGGTTTAGGCAGACTTAAGTCATCACTGCTGCATGGTTGCATTTTTCCAGTTTTTCAAGTATCTTAGTGTTGTGATCATTTTATTTTTAGCATTATAATGATATTGTGTTAGGTGGGAAAGGCGTGCATATCCCTAATTAGATCGACCACAGATATTATCCCTGCACAGTCTAGTCTATGGCATTTCATTAACTCACTGTCATTCAGTGTTTGGAGAATATTTCTACTATTTCAACCTCTTTGTGTTTCCACCATTTTCTCCTCTGCCTAAGAAACTATTAGGCCTCTTAAAAGTCCTCCTCCCTGCTCCTAACAGTTTTTCAGCTTAGGAGCTCTTTTAAGGGCTAAGACACTTAGCGAATAACTTTTATCTTTACATGGACCTAGTCTTAACTTCTAAGAAAACATCACAATTCTAAGAATTTTCTTAGAGTTTCATCACTAGGAGCAACTCTTAGCACTAGGGGGCTTTGGGAATACGGCCCCAGGGATTCTAGCCAGGTACCTGCACTGAGGGGGCGTGAAAAAACAGGACAAAATGGAGTGATTCTCTTGTTACCATCCATAACTTTTGACAGTGGTAACGCATAAACAAACGTTCCACTGTGTAATGAACTGCCTGGTGGAAACAAGGCTTATGGGAGCTGTGCGCCAGAGTCCCAACCTTGCCTGCTTCTGAAGCCGTCAGGAACACCCTGCCTTCCACACTTTGATTTAAGAAATCTGTTAGCATTTTTCTCAAAAATAACAGCCTCCCCGATACTCCCTTCTCTGCTCTGTCATTTCAATTTCACATTCCTATATTTATCTACCATCTGCCTCCATTTTTTTTCAATCTATGGCTGATCCATCACACATGGAGCAACCTGCTGTGAGTGCATGTTGGTGCTGCGCTCCATCCAAGTGCAGCTCCAGACATTGAGCCGTAGAAAGTGTGATTGGTGCAATTTTAAATAATAGCTACATATTTTTGTCTGCAAATTAAGAACGCCTAATAGCAGTAAGAGGGGTGACGGGATGGTCGCGATTTAGTGGAATTTCAGGGGGGAAAAAAAGTATTCATCATTCCTGCAGTGTTGTTTCTTTTCGTCTTCTGCCAAAGCACATAACCTGTGAGACCAAGGGTCTCTGAGGAGAGCTTTAAGGTTTCATGGTGTTTTCTAATTTTGAGCCATTGTTTGATTTGAAAAGTGCAATGCCAGTTAGAATCAGACTACGGTTGAGTCGCAGGCTGGCAGAGAATCAGCTTCACAAATCGTCTCCTTCTTGCTCTCCTGCCCTGCTTCATGAGAGCGAGCTAATTAAAAGCGTCTGTGTGGCCCAACATGTGGAATTTCTCATTGTTCTTAGCTGTGCAGAGAGGTGGAGGGAGTGAGAGAAAGCAAGGGAGGGGGAGGTGTTTTACAGTCCTATGCTCTGTTATTAAGCATGTATGACTTTATTGCCACATCGGAAAAGTTTTCATTTAATGGAGAGGCTTTGTGAGATGAATCTAATCGATGTGTTTTTCACAGCTGGACAAAGCACGAACCCTGAAAATGTTATTAGTTTTATTAAAGCGACAGCAATTTATTGCCCCCTCTACTGCCAGCAAACACAAACAAAGAATGTCATTGTTTACGCACAACATTGCCTTCATTTAGCCAATATCACACGAGAGGGAGTGCTGTTGCCCGTGGCCTTGTGCCTACGACCGAATAACAGCTGTGCTGATGTTAAGTACAACCAGTGGTGGATAAAGTACCTGAAAGCCATACTTGAGTAAAAGTACAGATATTTTACCAGAAAATGACTTTGATAGAAGTGAGCCACTTATTAGAATATTAGTTAAGTAAAAGTTGTAGTATCTGATATTTACAGTACTTATATTCATTAATTCATTCATTTTCTGTTACTGCTTATCCTGCTGGGGGGTTGCAGAGGGGCTGGAGCTTATCACTGCTGCCATTTGGCAAGAGGCAGGGTACAACCTGGACAGGTTGCCAGACTATCACAGAGCTGACACATAGAGACAGACAACCATTCATGCTTACATTCATACCTATGGTCAATTTAGAGTCACCAATTAACCTGCATGTCTTTGGACTGTGGGAGGAAGCTGGAGTACCCACAGAAAACCCACACTGACACGAGGAGAACATGCAACTCCTATACTTGTATATTAAAAGTAATTTTACTAGTATTGAAAGAAAAAGTACAAGTAAATGCTGGTAATAAAAAAACAAGCAGTTATAATCATGAAGTTTATTTTTCCTTCTTAACACAAACACCACCTTAAAAATGGGGTATACATTACACTTCAAGAAAAATGATTTAAAGGCTTTAAAGAAAACCTTTGACAATACAGGGCTGACACACTTCAGTGGAGCAGCACATGTGCAGCTACCTGTCACAAATTCTTCTTGAATCATTCTTCCCCCTCTCTGCTGTGGGATGCCATTTTCTGCTTCCATCATGAAGTTGGTCTCGTTGTCTGGTGGAATGTAGTCGGTAGCATGTAACATCTAACCTGACATGCAGCCTGTGCTTGACTGGAAATTGAAACTTTGAGAGCACTTGTTTGCCCTTGCCTTTATGTGATTAACCTATGATCTAACTTGCAGGCTAAGACCACTGGTTTCGCAAAACTGTCCGATTTTATTGTGTAGTAACGAAGTAATGAAATGCTTAAGACATTGAAATACATAGATACTGGAGTAAAATGCTTTTACTGTAATACATAGAAATGTATTGGAGTAAAAGTGAAATTTGACAGAAATAGTATGAGTCCTTCATTACATTACACCACCATATTGCTTTTATCCAACATGCCAACAAGTGCCATTCATTAATTAACAATTTTAAGCAACGACAGGTTCTGATTTGTTTTGTTTTTTTAATGAAATCATTTATTTTGCTCAGCCAACAGTAATATACCCACGAGCTCACCTAGTAGAGCAGGCACCCCATGTACAATGGCTGTGTCCTGTGGTACAATCCCAACCCATAACCCTTTGCTGCGTGTCGTCCCCTTTCTTGTTGTAGCTGTCTTTAAAGGTGAAGTGAAGGCAAAAAGCCCCCGAAAATATCTTAAAAAAATGCCACTGGAATGTTGCCTAGCAACTCATTCCTCTACACTGGCTTGCTACTTTGTGTAGATCCACATGTTACCACAGGCCAGCTACCTTCTATCATCCTACATTTATTTGTATGTTTCCACTTATTTACAGCCAGTGTAATAAGAGTCTGCTGACAGACGCTTTGATATGTGTGATTCTGATGAGTCAACAGCTTGATCAGACAGTATGTTGCAACATCAGCTGATGTCACATGAGCGCACCTGGAGGCTGGCAGTGAAGCATCCAGGCCTCTTTCCTTCCCTTTATCCTCTTCTGATGACTATTCCTTATTTAACTTTAATGTTATTTGTGGAAATATGTTCATCTTTGTGGTGCAGAGTTTCCTACAATAACCATTAATCTAGGCTAATTAACTGTTAATTTTATTAATGGGTAGAACACAGGGGAGTGTTGGATCCACTACTAAAGGTCTCAGTGATGGGGCGGCCTCTAGCTCACCTGGTAGATTGTGTGCCTCATATTGGCTGAACTTAATTTCCAACCTGTGGATTTTTTGTGCGTGTCATCTCCTTCTCTCTTCCCCTTTCCTGTCGTTCTCCAGCTGTGCTTTAATGAAGCCAAAAAGCCTTAAAAATAATCATTAAGTCTTGTTGTACTCTACATCAGCACTCATGGAATGCCTCTTGTCCAGTCAAATTACTTGGTCTGAACACACTGTTCTATAATCATATTTATTTGTCTAAGGAGTGCTGACACCATTTAAGATGACCGTTGACCCTGTTACTAATCACCTTTTTGTTTTCTCAACTCCTCAGGAGCAGGAAGGAAGTCTACCTGGGTGATGACAACTCGCTGACCTTGACTTTCAATGCCAGGAATGAGGGTGAGGGAGGGGCGTATGAGGCAGAGCTGTACGTGGTGCTGCCCCCTGAAGCTGACTACAGCGGTATTGCCCGCAACAATGAGGTGAGTAGAAATGCCAAACACTGTGACAACCTACAACTTCCTGCAATTTATGTCCGTCTTACGACATGATTATGGCAGTTAATGATTGTCTGTTGCTGTGGTTTGACTCAGTCCTGTGTCCTCTTGTTTCTCAGAGCCTGGCCCAGCTGACCTGCAGCTATGATACAGAGAACCAGACCCGATACCTCAGCTGTGATTTGGGCAACCCGATGAAGTCTGGTACCAGTGTAAGCTCGTCTTTTGGCAGTATCTTTTCCCTTTACTCCATGTGTGATGAGTTTCATCCCCAGGTTGGGTGTGAACAGCACAGGAAAAGTCAGTGTGTGTTAGGAAATGTTGTGACAGGAAGCACAGACTCCATCTGTGCCCTCAGCTCCCTGCTGGGCAGAGTTCCCCTTTTTAATGATGCAGTCACAAGCTGGCACACTTTTAATAGGTCTGTAGAGGAAAACCATTGACTACAATTTAACTGGAAAAGATAGACAGACTTCTCCATTTTAAAAGCAGTTCCTAAAAGCTGCTCACTTGTTCTTTTGGAAGATTGTAGTACTGATCTGACAAAAAAGTAGATGCAGACAGACTTAATGTAAACAAATGGATCTGGAATTATCGATAAAGAAAGGGCAACGTAAGGCCTGATTTGTTGTAGAGTACACGACACTTTTGATTGTCGCTCTACAGAAGTTAAAGAGCCATGAGACATTGTCAATGTATGCTATGGCAAAAGGTTTCAGTCATTTCCATGGTAACCAGGCGCTATCCTCAAGCTGGCTTTTTTAGTTACATTATATCATCCTGATTGGTAAATATATCTTTCTGACAGCTGTTAGTTTTGTTTTAATTTAGTGATATTGATGCTATCAGTAATTTAATTGAAGGAGAAGAAGAAGAGTTGTTAAACTTAGACTGAGAAGACAACAGGAGCGCGATAAAAGGAAATGTTAAGTGCGTCCATCAAACCAAACAAGGGAGCTACAGAGTGAATATATCTTGGTCTAACAAATGTGCAACATGGAGGAGGAGACGCACTTCCAGTATTTTTGGATGTCTGTAACTATTCTGATGATCTGATAAACCGGATCCAGCCCTATGTGGCTCATGCCACGACACAAAACTCCAGTTCAGTCAGGAACACTTAAGTCAAATAAAATATTATTTTCATTTGCAGTATTATATTTAGTGGTATGGCTCTGTTCTGGGACCTCTCTGCCTTACCTAGGCCTATGCAGAATGTCTCTTCCATGCACCTAAATGGAAAGCTCGAGGTGGAGAGAAAGTACACCTCTCTGCCCTTCTGCGTGCCTACGTGGAAAGCCGAAATGACATTGATAAGTCAGACACAGCATGAAAAGGAGGAGCTGGGGTGGAGGCAGGTTGCAAAGCAGTTTGCAGAGGAAGCAGCAACAGTAGGCAGGTCAGAGCAGTTTAAATATGGTGCCCTGAATGAGATTTGTCAGTCGGTTGCATAGAAAAGAATCATGTGATCTATCAGCTGACTCCCTTCCATCAATCAGCTGCTCCATCAGTTGATTGGGCTGTTTGAGATCAGCTGATGTAGCTGCGATGTGAGCTGAGCTTGACACTGTGTCCTGCCTGAACTAATGCTATGCTCGTATGTCATAGTGGTTTACTGTGACTACTCAATCGCATTGTGTGACAGAAAAACAAAATTCTCCAGGTGGGCAACATGAAAGGAAAGTGCTGAGCAACACTTTCTGTCAAAAATTAGTCATTTCTGTCGAGCGTCCCACTATGTATCCGGCTTAAGAACTCTCAGCCACATGTTGGACCTGCCCGCGTGTAACGCAAGACTGACACACCCGAGAACATCACACATCTATCAGTGGATCAGATGGGTAGAGTAGAGATGGGAGAAATAGCTGCCTGAGAGTCCTGAACAGAGCTGTAAATAGAGGGTAGAAACTTCACATCTCTCCCCTCTCTGTTACTTGTTAGGTAGTAACAGAAAATATTATTATGATGATGATGATGATTAATGTGTTGGTTCTTCCTCTTTGCAGCTGTGGGCAGGTCTGCGCTTCACAGTGCCACGACTGAAGGACACACACAAAACTGTTCAGTTTGAGCTGCAGATTCGCAGGTATAACTTGACGTCAGCGTCCCAACAGATATGAGAAAAGTTCATAGAACATGTGTGGATTCTGGTTCACCCGTATTAATCTCCACAACTCTCAAATGATGTCAGCTAATCAGAATCTGTTTCTCCTCTCTGTTTCCACAGTAAAAATGAGAATAATTCCCACAGTGAGGTTGTGCCCTACAAGCTGGAGGTTGTTGTCCAGGCTGAAGTCATTCTACAGGGGTGAGTTGAGAGTTAGGATTCCCTCATTTGAACTTGTGGAATTTCATTAAGTCTCTGGTGCCTCCCTCACACATGTTCTCACACCCCCATTTCTCTTTTAAAGCGTGTCTCGACCAGATAAGGTCTTCTTCCCGCCGGCCAACTGGAAAGTGACCAAAAACTATGGGGTGGAGCAGGACGTTGGGCCTGCGGTGGAACACATCTATGAGGTAATCAGCCATGTTTCTTAGCTGTGTAGGCTCACCGGGGCAGAGCATATTGGGTTGGAAAGCAGATCCTACTGTTCGTAAAAGTAAGTCGACTTCCCATGGCAGCAATGAAGGAAAACCAAAGAGAATGTACTCCAGATTACCCAGTGTGATTTATTCTCAGGCTCTGCTGGTCCACTTTCACATGGGTGAGATTTCACAGCGCTCTACTTTAGGTGACCTATTTGTAGATTAAGAAAATATGTCAGATATGAAAGTTTCAGCATGGGAACAAATTCTTTTGCAACCTCCTAGCTATAACTAAAATATGAAATGATCAAGCTGCTTTTGAAGTTTTCTAGTACTTTACATACTGACGTTTCCAATTTCATTTCCTTTTTCCAGCTGGTGAACAACGGGCCCAGCAGGATCAGCCACACCCTACTGGAGCTGCGCTGTCCCCTCAGTGTCCAGGGTCAAAATCTCCTTTACCCTCTGAAGTTCTCCACAGAAGGCCCCATCAATTGTACAGCTGATAAATACATGAACCACAAACGCCTCAAAGTAAGGCCCAGTCCCATTTTTTAATTTTACCCCTACCCCTGTTTGTGAGGACCTCTTTGCCCCTCAGAACAGAGTTTCAAGGGACAGTGGTTGAAATCTTCCCCTATGAAATGGGACAACCCTTCAAGATCTTGACATGTCAACAGTATCTTCACTGATGGTGTTTACATGAGTGGACGCGACTATGGCAATAATGGTATTATCACAATAACATTTGCAATTTATCTGATGGAAATAGAAAAGCATGGATGATTGCCATTTCACAAGTTCACAAGTCATGTTTTGGGCTATCAATCAAACAAGTCATCAGATAAAAATGAGTACTGCTTCATTACCAGGCCACTAGCGGTGCTCTGTAGCTACCTGTACTCCTACCTCCTTGACAAATAGCCGTGATCAAGTCGGACAGTTTCCAGCAGCCTTCAGTCCGTACAGGAAGTCACAGAAACACTCACATCCTGTCCGATATGATGTTAATTTATTAAAATACTGTCAGACTTATATATAAGCTTGTTTTCAGTCTCCATCAGTCACACACCATGTATTCTGTTAAGATAATAAACCTTCGACAAATAAGATTTAAATATCTGGAACAACATCTAGACCAATCAGCTGTTAGATCAGGTGACAGCCAGGCGCTGCAGTCAGTGGAGAGCAACTGCAGCGCCTGGCTCTAAAAACTGCGGCCACCTCGCTCTCGCGATTTTATCGCCGTCCACTTTTGTAATACGTCAGAGCAAGTCGGGGTGAAGTCGGACACAAAACTAACCGGCATGCACTGTGCGGCGATCACCGGTGATCGAATCTGCGCAGGCCTGCCTCATCTCGAATGAGCCTAAGGATTCAATCAGTGGGATGTCAGCTAATTACAGCCGTAGCACATGAACTAGCGCGATGTTTAATTTATTGTCATTTTAAAATCTTCATTGACAAAGGAAGTGCCTATGTCGGTTTCTTATAACATCTGAAAGACCTCTATTTGGAGGGCCATGTAGCCCTAACACTTCACCCTACCCCTCTAACCCAACGTAATCGGGACATGCTACCCCTAGACCGTAACATGCAAAATGGAGGGGTAAGGGCTAAATGGTAGGGGCAAGGGTTGTATTGGAACCGAGCCAAACAAGTATCTCACATGCAGACGCACACCTCTCAGGGTCAAAGGAGGCCAAATCAGACGGTTTACATCTCCCACCGATTCCCACTCACATGTATGATTAACAGCTGGGCCTTTCCGCTGGCAGGCCCACACCCACCTCCTCCTCCCAGCTTCTCAGCCCCACCCAGGACACTTACCCCACCACCACTTTGAAGATCCAGCTCTTCCCTGTGCTCAGCACAGCTTGATGAACCACCTCACCCAACAGCTCACTCATTTTCAACATCCAGCGACACGCCCCCCCCTTACACCGAGCTGGAGCTTTGGGAGCATTTCATTGCAGTTGTTTGTGTTTACATTTTACTTGACAGATGTTCAGCAGGGTTGGGAGTGGTCATCTGTCTTAGCTGTGATCTAATGTTTTTTTTTCCCTGGTGAATTGCTAAGTACGGTGAATTTCCACGGGAATCCATGTGGAGTAGAGCTCACATGCTTCTGATTAATGACAAATGCTTCAGGGTCATGCTAACATTAGGTCTTATATTGACAGAGAGGGTGGTGTGCTCCTCTGCCTGATGAGGTCAGTGTATGTGTTGTCCTAATGGGTGGTGTGTGTGTGCTCTCCCCTCTTGTAGCTCCAGCCCATGTCCACAGAACCACCTATCCTTGCTCTAAAGGCACATGAGCACCGCATCGAGAGGAGGGACGTCCACAGGAATCCGCTTGCTCATTTGACTAACCTGGTAAGATGCCTAAAGGGGACCTGCTATGCTTATTTTCAGGTTCATACATGTAATTTGGATTTGTAATAGAACATGTTTACATGCTTTAATGTTCAAAAAAACACTTCAACACTTTTCCTCATACTGTCCATGCTAGAACACCTAAATTCACCCTTTGTCTGAAAGGCTTTGTTTAAGCACCCTGTCTCTTTAAGCCCCCCTCCTGAAAAAGCCCAGTCTGCTCTGATTGGTCAGTGTTTTTGGGTCTTTCAAATCTCAGTGTCTTGGCACCATGATTAAAGCCGGGGAATGACTGCAACAGCGTACAGTGGCATTCTCTAATGCAAAAAAATCACCAATAAAAGTTTCTAAATCAAAATCTTTACAAGCCAACATGTTTCAGTGGGAATAACATCTGAAAGCATTGAAAAGTTTTGACTTTTGTAAGAGTACACTTTCTTGCTGAGAGTTAAATAAAAATATTTAAAGACCGGAAATGAGTGATACCAGCTATCCTATCAAAGGCAACAAATCTAGTAATAAGATAAGCTAACCAGCTGCTGGTGTGGCTTCATATTCAGCATAGACATACAAACGTTTTAATAATTTTCTCATTCAACTCTTGGCAAGAAGAATGAGTGTATCTCCCCAAATGTTAATGTATTCCACTAGTTTTATCAGGGAGGACACACATGAGTCAGTTGTCAAACATCATCGGCAATGAAGATTACACGTTTCCCTGATGTAGCTACATGTAGCAGTGTACTGTAGCAGGCAGGGAACGACTGTAACAGAGTACAGTGGCACATTCTACCATAAAAAATAATCAGCAATGAAAGCTTCTAAACACATAATGACATGCTTGAGTAGGAATATGATTTGAAATCAGGGAGAAATTTACATCTTCAACCAAGATTACATGGCAATAGCATGTAGCTACATGTAGCAGTATTCTGGCAGCCATGGAACGACTCTGTATAGCTTTACTTTCTCCCATTGATAATCACCAATAAAAACTTAACACAACCAGATAGGTTTTAGCAGGAATATCATCTGAAATCGAGGAGAAACAAACAACACTGGCAACCAAGATTACTTGTTTCCCTGATGTTAGGAAGTAGCTACATGTAGCAGTGTTTTAGCTGCTGGGGAATGAATGTGTATAGCTTCACTTTCTCCCGTTATAAATCGCTTCTAATCACAACTGCACATGTTTAAACAGGAATATAATCTGAAATAGGGGAGAAATTAACAACACTGGCTACATTGTTAGCATGTAGCACTGTAGGCTATATGATGTAAATGCCTGCAGTAGCATGCCTGGAGCTGATGACCATATTAAAAAAAATGTCGCCAGCTGATGTCTTCTTGCCTCGAAAGTAAAAAAAAAACGGAAACATAGTATTAAGAACGATCTGGAGCCTGATGTTTTTGCTCACAGGGATTACTTTCACATACATGTACCACATTATTTGAAACTTAAGTCATGTTTAATACGAACATCCAACATCATAACATCATATATCTGACAGAAAATAAGAAAAAGCATTAGGCTATAGATCCCCTCTAAAGGGGCATTGTCATGTTCTATAAATATGGAGGGATGAACATCATCAGGCCACAGTCTAATGTAATAGGAGACTTAAAAGCGAGGGAATGAGGAGCGTGAGTTTACAGTTAAAGGTTAATGTGGTTATGGAGTTACATTCGTGTCACTAACAGCAGGTCAGTATTAAGTGTTGAGTACAAAAACAGAAGGTTTAAACAATATATTTTGTTGCCTGAAGTGTGCAGGTCTGGATCTATTTTGGTGGCACTGCTCTTACATGAGGCTCCTGGGATTGGGTAATTAGGTTATGATGTCGTTAAAAGGGAGGGGTCAGAGGGCACAGGCTTGTCCCGTTGTGGTGATTAACATTAAAGAGCCTTTAGTAGTGGTGGAGGGGTGGAGAGGCTGATGGGAATGGGAGGCTTTTTGTCAGTGATGCACTGGTTACTTCACAGACCGCTCTCTAATTTTGGGTGCTGTGAGGCCCCGAGCCCCCACACAGTGGCCCCATTGATCCACCCAGCTGCAGGTAGCTTCTCTCTCTGTCTCCATCTCTGGATACCTGCCTCCACCTAAAGAAGGCTTTGTCTGTGCCCCTGTTGCTCCTAACCACGCTCGTTTATCAAGCATGTCCAATGACACACCAGCATGAAGGACCCCATTCTCTTGTTTCGCCTGTGTCTGCACTTTTAGTTTTTAAGCTCGGGAGGACAGACATCTCTGTTCAGAGTGTCTCTTCATCAGAGTGTGTTAGTGTTAAGTGATGCCTGGATAAAGCTGTCAGCCTAGGTCATAGTGTGAGAGTTTAAAATGACTTGTGCTTAGTCTTTGAAGAGCTGAGCTGTGCATAAAGAACAAAGGACTGACTTTAGTGGCACTAATAACCAAAGCGCATTTTATAATGACTACAATACTTTAAAATTTCTCATTGTTTTGAGTCATAACTAATAGCTTTATTAATGGTAAATAAATAACTTACTAATGCTTTGTTGATCAATTATAAGCCATAAAAATATACTTCAGAGTTGCCAGGTTGTAATATATTTCTCTGTGACACAGATGTTCATCCTATAGCAGGACGCTTGTCGTTTTTAGCTTTTTAATCCACTGATAGAGTGCTTCTGGAAAAAACTTCAGAGAATCTGGACCAGATTCCATTAATAAACATCTTAACATCTGTAACTGTAGAATTTATTAGTAAGTGGGCAACCCACTATACTAACATTAATAACTGCAGTATTACCTCATACTAAAAATCTACACCAGCCAAAGGGATTTTTTTTCCATCACTCTGCGTAAACTGTAATAATTTATCAAAATAGGCAGTGCTGATCAAATATAAATCAAGATTCTGTAACTTCTGTATTCCTTGCTTCCAGTGTTTTCATAAACATAATTAAATTTAAATATTATAATGAAAAGTTTGTGACCTGACTGCAATGTTGAAACTGGCTCTCTGGTTGGAACAAACTCTCATTTTACAGTCAAACAGTCCACTGAAATGTGTCTCTGCAAACATTTGAGGCAAGAAATAGGCAACGCAGAAACTTGATTCATATTTAATCAGAGCTGCTTAGTTTCACTTGCAGTGATTGACATGATTAACAGCTGTGTTACAGACTTCTCAGCTCTGATTGGTTCGTGAGGTGGGGGGAGACTGGAGGGTGTACACAATGTTTCCACAGCAGCGGTGTTGGGTTGAAACCATTAAGGGCCAGTGTTAGTAGCTGTAATGGCCGAATGAGCGGCGCTGGAAGGTAGCAAGCTCCTGAGGTGGAGAGAGCTACAGGGACCTTAAAGGTTTCTGACGTAGTGCTGGTTCAGACTTGGTTTTAGTATTGCTTTTTATGTAAGTTTTCATTGTTGGTCTTCTACCGATTACTTGTCTTTGCAACGTAACCTGTTGTTGGCAAGGGAGGGATGGGCATTTTTTTAAATTGCTGGTGGATGTTTTTTAGTGATTGTGTTTGCAATGCTTTTCCTAAAGCTGTCACAAATTCTCACATTTAGGAAGCTGAAACTAGCAAAAGTTTGACATTTTTTCTTGAAAAATGACTTAAATAATTTAAAATAGTTGCCAATAAATTTTCTTTCGATCAGCTAATGGATTAATCAGTCATTTATTGCAGCTCTGCGACTGACTGATTAATCCGCTAATCATTGCAGCACTTTTTACAAAGTGTCAACCTGTGCAGGCTCTGTATCTACAACAGCTGTACAGTGAGGCCGGTTATTTCATGAGTCTGTGGGAACAGCCTCCACGCCCCCAAGCTCCAGATCTTGACCACATAATCCCACCAGGGAGGATATGTGGGACTCGGGTCTGAGGCATCTTTGGCATCAGTCCACGTTCATGTCATTTCCACAAACCTTCGTGATCCCAATGCCCTGGGGCATAGAGGAGGTCCACCAGGAGGAAGTGGACTGATTCGCCCCCTGTCTGTCTGAATACCCTCATTAAGTCTGTCTAACAGTGAGCCTAAGGGAACCAGGCGGGGGCTCTCCTATCCTCCTGTGTTTGCCCTACTTGGTGTAATAAGTAAACTAATTCGCTCTCCCGCAGGAAACCAGCCGAATCCTCTCGATCTGGGGGTGGTCCAGCTTCAGCACCACCTCTATTACACAGTGTGTGCATGTTCTTAAATGTGAAATGTGCCAAGCTGCATTATGGGGATCTAATTAAGAATATGTATTCTACAGTCTTGAGAAAAATGGGTCGGTTTTAGTGGTTGGGCAGTAATGTGGAGAGTGGTGCATGCTGCATTTTTACAGTCTCATGACATTCCTTCAATCTAATTTGAAGCAGGCGTGGAATACTGATCATAACATTGGGCTCTTTGTTATATTTATTCGACCTGCAGCATTAGCATGGCTGTTGTTTGTCCTTTCCATATCTGCCAGACCAGTTTTCACTTTTTCCTGTATGACTTTGACCTGCATTTACATCCTGCTGGCTTGACTTAAACTACACTTATTTAGCATTAAATTAACATCATCTTAACTGCTTTTCTCTCTGTTTCCAAAGTCTTGCTCTAATACAGAGTGCTGGGCACTCCAGTGCACCGTGGGTCTGCTGGAGAAGGGGACAACTGCTATCCTGAAAGTGCGCTCCCGCGTCTGGGCCGAGACCTTCACCGAGGTTTGAGACGATCCTTGTCTTGCAAACTCACCCGACATGTACTATACATGAGCATGTGTTACCACCAGATGACAAGGGCATGGCTGTGCACTTAACTGTAGATTAGTCTTTCCCCACCAGTGCCTGTGTACTTTCTCATGTCAGACTCTGGCAGGAAGTAAGAAGACATTTTTCATTAAACCATCAAGAAGACACTGAGAGTGAAAACCTAAAATGTGTAGCAGGCAAAAGGTACAAAGCTGCAGTAGTCAGTCTCACATATTTGTTTGTGTAGTTTCTGGATCAGTTCTTAAGGCTGCAGTCTCACATGTTTGCCTCAACAAATGGGATGACAGTTGCTGACTGAGACTCTAGATTACAGACTGCAGTTTCTATATGTTTACATTTTTTATTCTGTCTGCCTGCCATGTCTGAGCA
This sequence comes from Cephalopholis sonnerati, assembly GCA_019142605.1. NCBI lineage: Eukaryota > Metazoa > Chordata > Actinopteri > Perciformes > Serranidae > Cephalopholis > Cephalopholis sonnerati. Next base: position 7,972,984 of record JAGQAX010000011.1, on the reverse strand, counting down.
ACACACAGACTGTTTACCACCCCCTGCATGCAGTAACACAAGGCATATGTATGAATGTAAATTTCATTATCTGGTATCACAGCTGCTCATAGGATAGGAATGCTGAAGGGATTGTCTTTGTGAAAGCATGCGGTCTCTGGCGCCACCTAGTGTGTAATTTGTGGATTCCATCATTGTGTTAATTCCTTCAGAGAGCCTACAAGCAATATGTGCTGGAGTGCCTGGCCAGATACAGTGTGGAGAAAATGCCTTATGCCATCCTACCCAAACATTATCCCAGTGGACACAAAAAGGTATTTTAGATCTTTTTTCACTCATTCCAGAGGGCCTACTTCATACAGAGGTATCATCTTAACTTTCTTTGTTGAATTAAACTAACAAACTGTGCTTTTGTCCTTAGGTGGTGACCCCAGTGGTGTGGAACAAGCCAGATATCGAGAACTCCGTTCCTCTGTGGATCATCATCTTGGCCATTCTGGCTGGTTTACTGCTTCTGGCTCTGCTCATCTACGTCCTATACAAGGTCAGTGCTGCTGTCGAACAAGAATTTAAAGGTCTAGTGTGTAGGATTTTGGGGCATATATCGGCAGAAATTGAATATTACATAGTAAGTTTATTTTATTTAGTGAATCATTACCTGCAAATAGGAATTATTGTGTTTTTTTCCCCCTTATGGCTGAAATACATGGGGCACGGAAGAGCGAAGTAGGGTTTTTTACCTTGTTTTAAAGACTCTATCTTGAAGCTTGTGGCAGTGTGTGTGTATGGAATTTTGCCAAGTGATAATGCACTTAGTTATGCAAGGTTGGAAGCTCAAAGGCTATATTAAGTGGAACATAATTCATTAACTGGATCGTTTTAATAAGAGATGCATTGATATGATTAACCTATTTTAATTTGAAATGTAAAAAAAACACACATAAGGTTGCTCTGCTGCTTCAAATTACGATTTTACTCATTTTTTACATAGTTTAATGTGGTTTTTACCTGTTGGAGAGCTGCAGAGTCACGTGTAGAAAAAAAAATTGACTAACATAAATTACCATTGAGCAGCACTTTTGTGATCAGTGTTGCAGCTTTAGTTGATTATAATGTACACGCTCTGCTTCAGGCATGCTGTGGCAGACGTGTTGCGCCGCGCCCGTGTCCCTTGTATTTTTGCTTTTAGAATGAGCCATTTATGTCTACATAGGGAGTGGGTTCTTGTTTATGGAGATCACCTTATTGCATCGTCATGTTTTTAACATTAGCCTAAAAGGAACAAGCCAAACACTGGCTCTAGATAGGACCATTTGCATTTTTGCGTCAGCCGCTGTAGTTAGAAACCCATCTGCAATGAGATGCATTGGAAAAACACTGATTTGTAATGTTAAACTGCTTTATTCACTGTTTTCACTGGTTTAAATCAGCTGGTGTGTTTGTTTTGGAGAGGAGACCTCTGTAAATAATTTGGCTCCTGGTGTAACCTCCTGATCAATGAATACTGAGGGAATTCTAACCAGGAGATGTTTCAGCTGGTTGAAATCTGCAATCCTCACTGCTAGATGCCACTAAGTCCCCCTAAATATTACACACTGGACTTTTAAAGAATGAAATTAAATGAAACTTACAATGAAATTGTAATTAAACAGATTAGTTTTGTGCTCATTTATAATTTCTAATTTTCCAAAAATGTTTTCTTGTAGTTCGGCTTCTTCAAGCGCTCTCTACCGTACGGCACTGCCATGGAGAAAGCTCAACTCAAACCACAGGCCACCTCTGAGGCCTAAAAAGACAACCGGAGCCTCCAGAACCACAGTACCTGGCCATATGATTGCAATGGAGAAGGATGATGGAACATGTAGAATGGATCAGAAAGCAGTTTGAAGCAAAAGAGAGACCACTGGAACTCCACTGTGCTGCACTAGAGAAAGACAAAAACCCAAAGATCTCTAAGCCAAATGAATGTTATTTTTTTTCTTTTGTTAATTTATGTCTTGCTTTTTGGCAGGTTGGGATTGTTACCAGATAGAACTTTTTCTCAATGCGTCATGGCTACCGTTGGCCACTGTCAGCCTGCAGGTGCAGTGAGATGGATTTTTGCGATGGAGAGTTCTGTTTCACCCCGTTAACTGCCTTATTTTGGTGCTAATGATCTGACACGCTCACTGCCTCTGACAGGAAATGGCCGCATGTAGCTTACGGCAGCCAGGAGCTGTGAATTGCGCTGCCTGCAGAGGCCTGAAATTATTTTTCTTGTATCTTCTGAACACATGGTTTTATTGATAGAAGATCAGTCAACAGGTTTCAGGTGGAAAAATTTACCTGGTGATAGCAATGTCAACATTACCTGCCTGGAAGTTGAACCTTAATCTGTTTAATAGCTCTGCGTGTATAACAACATTTAATTTACATAATTTAAGCCCTGACCAGCCCGAGGTGTTCTCCTGATTTTTGCCTAATACATGCTGGGATATGCTCTGGCACCCCGCGACCCTGAACAGGATTAGCGGGTGTGGAAAACGCATGGATGGATGATTCGTAACTGTTCATGAAAAGTATCTCTCTGCCTCAGGTTGGTGGACAGCGCTGGGTTGAGTTGTTTTTGCACTCAAAGGAAATCTACTGATATAATTCCAGAGACACCTAAGACTGACTGACTGACCTTCCTTTGAGTTCTGATTTTGACTCCTACTGATCACTTTGTTTAAATCCTTGTTCATGTTCAGAGTTACCAATGCTGCCATCATCATTGCTGTGTAGTCGACTGGGATGGGACTGGAGCCACCGCAGATCTGTGAAACTTCACATTGTGGTGCTTCTGCCCCCCCAAAAAAAGTGGCGTTTTCCTACTTGGTTTGAGTCGGTCTCATTAAGCATTGAGACTACACGCATGCAAATGACGCTTAGAGGAAACCGCAGAGTCGATGCGCCATGGTGTGATGATGTCTTTAACCAGAGACGTGACAATCAGCAATGTTGTAGCTTTGACAGAGAGTTTTAGTCTGAGAGCAGGCGGGATCGTCACTCTTTGTGAGGATCCATTTTCAGCTCACAGTGTGTGTGTTACTGTGAGATACTGTATTTTTGATTGTCTTTTGAGTAACAGCTGCCCACGTTTAGAAAGAGAAGTGGCTGAAGTCATCCCACTACCAAAAGGCTACAGGGACTGAACATAAAAAATGCTTTGTGTTGGTTTGTTTTATTTGTCATGTACATAGATTTTATGTGCCTTAAATGTAAATAATGTTAGGGGTTAGGGTTGTGTATGCTTGCATGGATATATGTGTGACATCATGCATACGTGCATATGTGTGAATGGTATATTTATGAATGTTTGTTTTGTGTATGAATTGGTTATTACATTTCCCAGTGCTTACTTTATCCCTATCACCTCTGTAGTTTTAGATCATTGAGGTCAAGCCATTCAGCATCAAAAGATGTATTTCACTGCTGGAAAGATGGTCTTCCATAAATCTAGGTTGTCTGTGCAGTAGAGAGACGCAAAAAACTTTTGAAATAGGTGCTATATGACCAAAGAAAACAGAGAAAAAGGCTTTGGTGTTCACGTTTTGCTCAAGAGGTAGAAAACCTACAACTACCAGAATGCCTTGCGTCGCACCAGACCTATAAATACTGGCGCTGCCTTACCCTGCCTCTGATTGGCTCACCCTAATCAATCTCAGCCATTATGCCTAAAACTAACCAATCCAAACAATGAAGGCAATGAGTACAAACCAATCAGAGAGAGAGTAGGGTGGATCTTGACTTACCTAAGTAAGGAAAGGTAATTCACCTCATTGGTGGATGACGTTTGCCCATTATTCAAAAGAAACAAAATGGCGGCTGGCGGGTGACAACCTCTCTGGGTTTACAGAAAAAAGGTAAGCTAAAATATGTTTCTGTAAACATGTGAGGCGAGAAATAGGCAACATGGTAATAGAACCGATAACTGCGAATCTTAGCAGTGCTTAATTTCACCGTTTTATCCCGCTTTTTTTCGGCCTCCATTTTACACAATACAGGAAACAGTATGACGCCAACTTCTGGTTCACAAACTTTCACATTCCAACTAGGCAATGCAGTAACAGAGTCTTGGTTTATATTTGATCAGCACTGCTTAGTTTTACTGTTTTTTAAGAGTTTGGCCTGTATTTGAGAGCGAGAGGATAGGGCGTTTTGTTCTCTTGGTCCGTTTCCATACTCTTTGTGTCAGTGGTGCATACTAAACATAGGAAAATGCAGAAATACAATCTGTAGTTTGGGAGCAGCCCTAGAGCCAGCAGGGAGATCTTGGCCCCGCTAAAATGGAGGAATGTTGACCTCATTTTATTTACACATTATCCACATTTTCATGATACAAAGCTGGGGGAATATCGGCCAAGTGTCCTTCTTATATTAGTCATGATTTCATAAATACTGTCTGTTCAGGATGGCTTGTTTAACTGCATGGCAGCAGTTCAAACACCTTCATTGTGAATCCCAAAAAATGACTATAAGGCAGGCTGTCTTGTACCTTTAACAAAGGGATAACAGCTAGGCACTGGGAACTAAATGTTGTTTGGAAGTGCAATATTTATATTCACCCTTTTTTTTTAATATTACAGTGCTTTCTTTTGGTTTATGATTTATGTGTGACTGAGTTGTGATAAACCAGGACTTTTTGTGTCAGAGTATGTGATAAGCACACACACATAAAACCCATTGTGAGGTTCTGGCTTTTCACCTTCACTTGCTTTCTCACTAAACACACTTCAAGTGTGAAACTTTTTTTTGTTATACTCACCACTTCATTGCTGGACCACTCCTTTTCTTGACCGTGCAGATTTTTTATGCTACAGACTGACAAAGAAACACCAGAACATATCTGAGCTGAGCTCAGGTATGTTGACATAGTTTGATAATTTATGTGATCTGCTGTTGCACCTGTCCAAACACCAACATTGTACTAAACATATGTTTTACATTCGTTTGCGTCATCACAATCTTTTCATATGCTCCTTTTTATTGGCTAGTGATTTACAATTTGTCAAATGGTCCGCAAAATCCCCATATGGTATTTGATTTAAAACATTTAACATTGTCTCATTTCAGCCCATTATTTATAATGACAGGGGATCATTTTACTACTTCCTCCATGGTTACATCAGGAGAAGGCACTGGGTTTTCTTTTCTTTTTTCCCCGTCTTAGCCCATTTTTACTCTCCAGGACTTCCTACAAGAAGTTGTACATATTTATGACAAGGAGAGTATTTTTCAATTGAAAGGATAACTGATTTGTTGTGAATTTTTCTTCACCCCATATTGGGGAGAACATTTTTGTCAGGGGGGGTCTTTGGAGGTCAATTTTTACCTGTTATGGTTTGTACTTTTCAATAAAATATTTCCCTTTTTACAAATTCTTGTGCGTTCATTCAATACACATAACTGAGAAAATAATTTATTTATAAAACAACATTGTATGAAATTATATGAATGTCAGTTAGTGGCCACATTGCCAAAAAATGATCTGATACAATATATTAGTTTTAATGTGAAAATACAAGTGCACAAAAAAAAAACTGACCGCAAGTGACAAACTAAGGCAAAGATATTATATGTTCTCATGGCCCTTTTGTGGAACCAGCAGAGTGATTCTTCCACAGACAGCAGTATACAAAGTGTCACATAAATGAGTTTTTACACCAAAGTCAGTTTAACTACACGTGTTGTAACATTTCCTTTGTGAGGGGATCAGTTTCCACTGTGGCACATGCACGGCTGTAAGGCGCTTTGAATAAAAAAAAAGTCCCACAAGTCACAGAATTTGATTCTCTAAGTTCATCATTGGAGGTTATTACTGTGCACACAGCACATTTTCACTCTTGATGCTGTGCTGGGCTTATCCATCAGTGTCCAAGCTCCTTGAATTAGAGTGACTCCACAGCACTCAGTGCCTCCAGACATCCATCTTAATTAGGTGAGTGTGGAAGTTTTGTTCATCCAGCTGCAGTTCTTTCTGTGGTTCAGTTTTGTGCTACAGTTTTGCAGTCTTTGTACATTTGCATGTTGATGTCCTAGCACTCTATTGTCCTTGATAGCTGAGTTAGCTTGCGCTGGTTGTCAATCACTTTCAGGTTCTGAATGTAGTGTCGGATGTTGCTGGGGCTCCGCAGGGGGAGGGCGTAGTCTGAGTCTGGAGGAGAAGAAGGAATCAGTTTTGAGTCAGCCTGATGGCATGGACAGTTAGTCTCTCTCATACAGGCACAGAACGTACATGCTCACAGGCCATTGGCAGTAGTTTTAGCAGTGTGTTCAGCCCAATTTTTTGGCTTAGAAAAGGGCGACATGAGGCGACGCAACAGTTGTCCTTCTTTGCTGCTTGTTCCATCATGTCAGTTTGATGTGTCTGGGCCTTGAGAGGCTGTGGTGTGCTCATTTTTAAAGCTGGTGCAGAGGTATCTTTGTAAACTAGACAACCTAAGGTATTCATTGGCACCAACCATGTTGGCATGGCTTGTTTGTCAGCATAGCTTGACAAAGGGGTCCAGTAAACTCTCACCTCAAGATATCTGAATTAAATTGAATTCTATGGGGTGCCCAGTAGCTCAGTTAGTACAGCAGTGTTCTTGCCACAGTGGCCACAGGCTCAATTCCAATCTGCAGCTCTTTGCTGCACATCATCCCCAATTTAAGTACCAACACGTCTCCCCTAAAATCGAGAAGACTTGTTCCCAGTAAATGACTTATTCCCTACAGTCAATTTACTCCTTCAAATTCAAGCTGTGTATTTCTTCCTAAGGAACAGGACAACCAGTCTATGTGAAGAGCATAAATCGCCTAATATGGAAAGATACATCACACAAAAACAGGACTGCTGTGGAGCTCAACTGTTAACTGTACTTGCATTAGTCTATGCACATCAGATAACTAGTAACATTAACTTTAAAATAAGAAACCAAAGTCTATCAGTCTGTGATTCCTTATTGCTCACATCAAAATAGTTTTAAACTAACCTATGTTCCTCAACAGCATAACAGAGCTACTAAAACTCAGTTATGGCTTTTGGTTTTGGTGTGCCACCACTAGATTTTCAGTGGCCCCATCTGGCTGACACTGTGAAAAATTTCTGGGGGCACCACTGAAAACACCAGCAGTAATCAGACTGTGGAGCCACGCCAAACTAAAACAGTAATTATCATTAAAAAAACTTTAATTTCCAGGAAGTACAACTGGACACAGCAGTAAATGGCAGATGTAGCTTACATGTAGATATGCGAGTAGCAGGCCCCTCCAGAAACATCCGATCTGCCAGGCCCCTCTGTGGAGACGACGCCACTGCAGAAGGAAAATAAAAATTTACCTGATATATCCCACATGTGTCATTCACAGACAAATCATCCATTTACTTCAATATCCATGTGTAACTGTTTGACCTTTCCTGAATGCATACACAGTGAGTCTGCTAGCTGTATGACAAGCTCAACTGGATCACTCACCGTACGGCTGGCTTCTGCATCCTCGTACAATCTTCACTGTCTTGGCAATCATGCGCTGTGAGAACAGGAGGAAAAGGAAACATTTTAAGGCGAATGCCATGCCAAGATTTTTGATGAGAACAATTGAGCCAAGCAGTGTTGCAAAAACATTTTTCCTTCTTACCACTTTCTCAAAATTGACCAATTTGTCTACGTAGTTTGGATTTCCCTCATTGATGAAGGTCATGTCTGGGCACAGGCAGGAACAGAAAACACATCAGTGATTAATGAGTTACTTTACATAAAATTCTCATGCTATATACGAGACACTGCTGATATGTGTCACCTTTGAGCAGCAGAGGCATGAAGGGGATGTAAGGAGGGCTGAGTTTGGCCACAGCCAGTCTGTAGGCCCTGTGGTTGCGTGAGGGATCCTAACAGGAACACAGAGTAAACAGAGGATGATTATATTATATCAGTGCATTAAATGAATGTACTTAATGTTGAGAGCAGTGAAACATTCATAAAAAGTACTGACATGAAAGCACAAAGTGTAACTCACCATCAACCTCTCATAAGCACAGTAAATTCTTTTTGTCTTGCTGGGTATTCTCTGGAATAGATAAAAACATGTTGTTTAGTAAACAGAGACACAGTATATTATCATCATCACTGCTGCATTCAGGAGTTTCTCACCTCCCAGGTCTTGTAAAGCCTGTGTACTGCACTGTTGCTCAAACCGAACATCACGGCAAAGAATGAATTCAGATTCTTCTGCTCCTTTAATCTGTGAACGAGAGGACACATGGTTACAAACAGTAAGGTCTCAGTGTGACAGCATGCTGCTCTTGATATTTGCAGATTTTAAAAAAGACCAGTAGTCTACAACCATGATAGCGGCTTTGTGAGGGGTGGTGGTTTGAGCTAAATGCTAATGTGGTCCCAGTGCCAAACCTACCATGCTGATTAAACAGGTATTAAGTTTGGTGTGTTGGCATCAGGGTTGGAAATTAATTTTTTTCTGTGGACTCTAGCAGCCACTTGCATATTGTACCAGTATTTGGCTGGTGGCTGGTGCTAATTTCCAACTATGGTTAGCATGCTAACATAGCAACACAGTCCCTGAGTAATATGCAAAATGGACAGGACCTCATACCAGTGTAGTACGTGGTGATGGGCTTGAAATGTTAAAATAACATGCTGGCAAAAGGAGGATTAGGATCAGGTTTAGGGAAAGAAAAACACTAAACTTAACAAACGTTAAGTTTAGGAAAAGATCGTAGTTTTGGTAAAAATAACTTATTATGGGTTTTTGTACAAAATTTCATCACAATCCATCCAATAAATGTTGAGATATTTCACTGTGGACCAAAGTGATGGTACGACTGACCCTATACTGCCATTAAAACATGGCTAAGGTTTTATGTGATTCTCTTACACTGCAGCAATCTTTATGAACTTCTTGAGCAGAATGGCTCGTTTCACCAGGTCCTCACAGAGGCACAGCTCAGTCACCACCCAGTACTGCACCTCGTTGAAGCGACGCACGAACCGCTCCAGGTTAGCTGTGATGGCAGCTGGGAACTTATGACGGCCGAATACGTAGTAGACAATCTCCACCTGCAGAGACAGGAATGATGAGTTACACACACGTGGAAAAGAAATCTGGAAATCAAAGAAAGGAAAGAAGAGTTTTTATAGGTGACTTAATGAGTGTGATTTGCTTCAGAAACATGTGAAGCATGCAGGAAGTGTTGTACTGCAGTACCAGATGATCTGATGGCCAGGGAGTGTGACTCAGATACATTCATCAAAGAGATAGCCAGTCCTTTGTGGAGATGAGGAAATATCTGAATGTCGGTTTCAGCTTTGGCTTCACTTTCATGACAGACTACTAGAGCTTAGCCTTGATGAGGCATTTGAAGTGTAAATAAGTGTTTCCTTTGTACTGTATCAATTAGTTTGTGTGCTGCTGTCAGATGTAAAATTTGTCATATCTGCTGAGTTACCTCATGCATGGCAGTGAACAGTTCCCAGTCATAGTTGGTGAGTTCATTGGCAATGTCTTTAGAGCCCATCTGTTCCAGGATGTCAATTGTTCCTTGCTCTGGACCCTGCTGCTCCTTCAGGGGCATCTAGGGAGAAACAGAGATGCAGAAAATGAACAGGTAGAAAATGGTAGTCTCTTCAATGGCTTTCAGGGCAGATAAACTGCTTTGAACCATATGCACCAACATAAAAAATGAGCATAATGACAATATGTCTTAAGTGACGACATTTCATCTTCTATTTTACAAAAAATGGTATGGAGTGCACATATTCCTCACCAGCTGTTCCACTTGGCTGCTTGTGCAGATGAACAGTCTCTCGTTGAGTCCCAGGGCCGTGTACACTGCTGTCGCATCCAGCTTCAACTGAGCTCTTTCTGTGTGTGTTTAATACATCAAAAACTCATTTTCAGCATAATGAACTGCCAAAGAACTGCAGAAAATCACATTAACATATAGCTCTGAATGCTTTATTCTTTCAGTTTTACAGGAAATGCAATTTAAATGAAAAATATCTATGCACAAGATATCATCAATATCTTAGTCCCACCTCCTACGGAGTTCATTTTGACCAGGATATGATCTCCGCCAGGTTTGACTATCGCTGACATCACATCCTGTACAGATGTGTTCACTGGGAGCATCAGAGTGAGAGGTTTGTTGTCTGGTCTGTAGATCTCATACAGCACTGCACCGAGAAGGGACAGATGCCAAAATGTCAAGATATACTGATAACTGATGAGTAATGATGTGTTTCTCATGAACAACACCCACAGACACATGAGCTAATGTGAGATAAGTCATCTTTGGTGCCACATAGCGTTTTGTAGTACATTCACCAGAAGAAAATGTTGGAATTATAGGTCTCTGCATGGGGATGGTGGATGACATGTGTTCCCAAATACGGTTCGGAGCCGGTACGGTATCACAGAAAGGAAACATGTTACCTGGGCAAGACGCCTGCCATGCTGTAGACCACTGTTCAAGACATACAACCAGAAAACTGGCTATGATTTAGCGAGTCATTTAGCGAGTGTTTCCAGTGGCCTTTTAGGCACCAAATGTGGACATTTTGTAGCAACCTGTATCTGTGTTTCCAGCGGGCATAGTGCCACAAAAAGCGGTTGTTTTTTTTTTACAGAGACATCGCTGCATTTCCTGCCAGGTAGTGGCATGAATAGCTGGGGATTTTGCTCCCCAAACCAGGTATTTTAAACCAAAAGATGACCTTTTCCTAACCACGATCAAGTGGGTTTTGGGCGTAAACCTAACCACACATTAACTACAGCACTGTTGAGACATAAAGCTTTAAGTGATCTACTATATCAGTGGTTCCCAAATGGTCCAGCCACGGGATCCAGATTTCTCCTTAGTCAGTAGTTCAAGGTCCACACGGTTTAATATATACAACATCATACTTGTGTCTGACCAAGTCGTCGAGCTAGTTTGTTGACTCCAAGAAGTTGCTGTCACTCTACAGCAGGAAACTGCGTTTTCAAAACAAAAGTTTTGTGCTGAAAATGTACTTTACCTCAAAATACATTGTGTTTTTTACAAACTTGACAGGTTCTCGAGTCACTTGTGGTCCATTCAGAATGGATCCTCGACCCACTTTTTGACTGAGACCCACCAGCTGGGAACAAATGCACTATATAATAACTTGCAAATGTAACGTATCCTGAGATTGCAAAAATGTACAATGCTTAGGATTTTTTTCTGGCATTGCGTGGTAAGATAGATGAAAACAAGTTCATTGATATATATTCACATTATGCAGTATCATTTATTTGACTGATTTGTTTCAGAGTCTCACTCACCTTTATCTTGTGCTCTGATTGGTTGTAACCTTCCCACTGGCTCCTCACAGTTTGAAAACCAATCAAATTGCTGGTTCTGTCAAAAACATCAGAGTGACTCAGCAAGTCAGTGACAGTAAAGTGACAAATGACAACAGCATGACACTCTGTTTTCTCGCTAAAATGTATCTGTGACGTTAGTATTCTGCTCTCAGCTGTCATGTGCAAAAAGATAAGACCCTTACCCTGCTGAGTGACTGAAATCCATTCTCCATTCTGTAAAGATATCAGAAGATGAAAAACAGTTTCAGATAGCATGCTACAGTATTTACAGCTTGAGAAATGTGGTAGAAAAAGTAGGTGCTATAAGATAAAAAAAAAAGACAACTTACACTTTTGTTCTCCTCCTTTCCCTGAATTGGTCTTTCAGCATGCTGGACAGACGAATATCACCTGCCACCTCCGTCTTCAACTTCTGTTTGAGCCCAGATATGGACATTTTAAGAAAGCAGAAACATAGTTTTTAATCCTCCTCATAAATAAAATCTCTCTTCTTAAAATGCAATGTAAATAGTCCAATACAAAGAAATTCAGTTGAGCATGGAGTCTCACCTCCAGAGCCTCCACAGCAATGGGGTCCTCTTTCAGCAGAAGGCCATACAGCGCCACCCATTGGCCAATCAGCTTCACTACCTTCTGCTTGGTGGTGAGAATGTAGGAAGCCTTCTCCTGATCTGAACCCTCAGAGAGCTCTGCCTGATAGGTGCAGGAACAGGTTAAGGGACTTTACAACAAAGAATCTGAGACAATTATGAGATGTCGCATTTCAGCAGAAGATAATTTATTTATGGCAACTAAATGCTGTATTTGTTAAAAGTCCTCTCTTCAACGGTTGTCTTGAGGACTTTGTTTTCCGTTTGTTGTGTTTTTCCTTGTTTCATGTTATTCATTCATGTTTATTTTGCTTCCTGTTTTATTTTGTAGGTTCACTCTTTGTGTCATGTCTGCTTCAACTTCCTGCCTTTGTGTGTTTTTGTGTGATTGTCAGCCCCGCCCTCATTTGTTTCACCTGTACCTTGACATCTTCCTGCTCCTCTTGGGTATTTAGTCTTTGTGCTCCCCTTGTCAGTTGTGCTCTGCTCCTTGCTGGATTCCCTCCCTGCATTCCTTGATCACTGGTTTGTTTCCAGTTTAGTGTTTTAAGTGTTTGTTATTTGTACTTCAGCATGCTTCCTCAGTTGTTGTTCCCTGCTTGTTTTTGTCTTTTGCCATCACCTTTGTTTTATTAAAGCTTGCCTTTTGTTCCTTAAACACTTCTGCTTGGTGTTATGTATTTGGGTCCTCGCTCTGAACCCTGAAACCTGACAAAAATATTAACATTTGTGTATCAATTGCTCACCCCATGTTACGTTAAATTCCTTAAGAAAGCTAAGTTTTTCTTGCATGCCTCCATGGTGAACAAAGAATCCAACATTTTTAGAACTAGCAGAGGTGTGGACTTGAATCACACGACTTGGACTCGAATCACACATTTGATGACTTAATTCCTCATTTCTACTTACGTATGTGACTGGTGTCCACTAAGTTGAATGACATAACCTGTTAGCTAGTAAGAAGCCTGTTAGCTAAGCTAGCACACTGTCATATGGTTTCTCCGAAATCCATCAGAAAAGTTGGATTTTTTTTTTTACGTACTCGAGGCAACGTCCGGACCGAAATATCAAGGTTTCGCAGCCACATAAGGTATCACAGAGATTTCCATAGCAATGAATGGACCTCTGGTTGACTCGTCTCCGTACACATACATAAGTTGAAACGAGACATCAGACTTAACAAAATACTCTGAACACGGGGTGAGTAATTGATATACAAATGGTCATTTTGTAGTTAAAATACTACTTTCAAACTTTGGTTATCATAATAACAAGCAGCAGCCGCAGTACACATTATCCTTATCATCAGCATCATCATCATATTATTGACTATCACAGGATATTGGTGCTGTAGTGCGGGACACAGCTGGCTGGAGGGCATGAAGACTTTGTGGGTGAGCAGGAAGTCGCTCACACAGGGATCTGCAGGGACACAAAAATTACAACAACACAGTTAACTAACTAGCTGACCAAGTCCGATCATCTTGAATGGCTCAATAAAAAGGAGGAAAAAAAGGCAAAATGCCTGCTCATTCCCACCTATTGCGTCATTTCCATTAGAGTCCAGCTTTAGTGTTTCCAATAGGTGTTCCAGGATTTTCTCAGGTGTTCCTGACATAACGGTGTACCTGAACACAGCACGACAGAGGAGAGAAAAAAACTTTAATATTTCCTTGTTGCTCTGCATGCATTAAGTCTGCTTCTTTGTCTGTGTGTTTTAACCCTTTGAAACCTGGAGCACCATCACTTTTCTTGTGCTGCTTTCAGATGACTTTCACAAGTATAAATTGGTGCAATTTCTTTCAAAAACATGGGACAAAAAGGCAGTGAGCAAACTGGTAAGAAATGTCTCACAATTTGAAAAAAAAACTGATTTAGAAATGTATTAAAAAAAAAAAAACAGAGAAAAAAAGCTAGGGAAAAACTATATTTATAATTATTATTATTGTTACAGAATTATTATAATTCTAACCACTTTTTCCAGGTCATTTCCTTGTTTGTATATTTTTAACTTAATTTTTTTCTTTTTTTCTTAATAATTTTATCGTTTTAATTTTTGTCTTTTTACTACTTTCTTGCAAATGTTTTGGGTCATTTCATCTTCCGTTACTCATTGCCTTTTTCACATGATTTGAAAAGATTTTTGTGTGGTTTCAAAGGGTTAATCAGTGCCTGATCATGTAGCAAAATAGGACTACAAGACCACAGCCAAGCTAGCAGCACTGTGAGACCGTACTTAAGCACAATGGTGCTTTGAGCTGATTGCTAACACGTCTTAGTTTATTGCATACACTGTATTTTGATTTGTGTGTGTACGTTAGCTGATAACCCCCAAAAAGAAGAACCAAGAAAAGGCATTTGACGTAACCAGTGCACTGTTTGTCCTGCAGTCCTGCATTAACAACACTTGACGAGTTGGCAGCAGCATGTCATGGCTGAGCAGTAGTGTGAATTACAGATCACATTTATTGTTGAATTATAAAATGCATTCCCTTTCAGCACATACTGTGTCTACGTCATAACGCTTGTATCAGTAAATTTCAAGGCTCCCTGTCTAATGGCATCGTGTAAAAAAGTAATATTGATTGGGCTCTGCAGATAATAACTCTTGATGGTTTGGTAGAGAACAAGAGAAGATGGTTGTGGTGTGCGTAGGTGTGCATGTAGGAGAGGTCAACATCATGTTAATTCACTGTTTTGTTTGCTAAAACACTTCAAGACTGATAAGGAGTTATTCAACAAGGCAGGGTTGAAGTCCATTTCTTTTCTGGCCATCAGATAACAGCCGATTAATAACACCTTAACGACGTTTGACAAAAAGATCTGTATACCAGTCTGTCACTGTGTTATGATGACAGATTGTGTTACTGCTGTGATACGCCCAGGTAAAGTGTCTTAATGATTGTAAACCTGCTTGTGAAGTGACTGCTGTATTGTCTCAGAGGTGAGTGCATCAGACTTTCTCACTTGCTGTTGTTTCCTGCTCCTCCCTGCTCGGCCCAGCAGGTGCTCTTCTCCAACACCAGCACAGTTTTCCCATGCTCTTCAAGTCGCACCGTGTTAGCTTCAACATCCTGAAGGACATAAAAGAAATTTAGATATGGATGACTTTCCTGTCAGATACATATTCAGTGTATTTGTAAATCTGAATTTCTGGTGCACAAAGAGAAAACTGACTTTATAGTTGTTAAGCCTCCTTTTGTTGTTGTTTTGCATCTCTTTGTGAATATGTGTCTATTTGTGGTAATCTTGTTGTTATTTTGTATCTCTTTGTAATTGCTTTGCATCTCTTTGAAGTCATTTTGTGTCTCTTTGTGGTTGTTTTGCCCATTTTCATAGTCATGAGTCCCTTTGTCTCTTTATAGATGCTTTGCATTTCTTTGTAATCACTCTTTTTGTGGTTGTTTTGCCCTAACCCTATCCATTAATCCATCCATGTGTCTAAATATTTCTAGTAATTAGTCACTCTCAGACACACCTTGAGGATGCGTATAAAGTCCTGTTTATCAACACGCAGGAAATGGCAGTTGTCTTCTCTCAAGATGATGGTGGCAGCACGAGGTGCATCATTCAGCAAAGCTAGCTGCCCAAAGTCCTCCCCCTCATGTAGTGTGGTGACCAGGCCCTGTGTGCACACAACACTTTCAGCATTACATTATACCAGGGTACAGCTCCAAGGAAACAATGCTCTTATCAGAGCACATTCTGAGAATTATCATTATTTTTTTGCAACCAGTAAATGGACTTACCTTCCCATGTGTAATCACATTTACAGAGCCTTTCCAGATGATGTACCAAGAAGTGCCTTTGTCCCCCTGACTGAACACTACATAACAAAAAAAAATGACAGCACTGATCATTGACACACATTTACTCTGTGTGAATAACCATCATAACTGCATCAAGATCACATTTACAATAGGCTTTGTTATATATGCATGACTTTCATATTCATGACTGGAGGGTCAAAGTGAGAGATGAGAGGAGAAAAAAACCACACATGATGACCTGATTGTCTCCACTGAAGTAATGAATGAATTGTGACATAAGGACAGTTGATTATGTTGTGCAGAAGAGGATGTTAAGAGGGACATTTGTGTACATCAGAGCATAAGTGTGTTGTAGTGTGATTCAACGACATAATGAAACTGTGCGTGTCTCCATGTGTATGTAGGAAGGCTCTCTACCACTGGAGCTCAAACGCCAGCAAAGCTGTCACACTCACAGACTGTTCCGGCCTTG
Organism: Cephalopholis sonnerati; assembly: GCA_019142605.1. NCBI lineage: Eukaryota > Metazoa > Chordata > Actinopteri > Perciformes > Serranidae > Cephalopholis > Cephalopholis sonnerati. Next base: position 7,956,809 of record JAGQAX010000011.1, on the reverse strand, counting down.
GCATGTGATTCAAAGACCAGCACCGCTGCCAGCTCCTTACGCACCTATGAGCACAACAGGGTGAGAAATTAGACTGCATTTATAACACCACTGATGGTTCTTTGGTCAAAGTAGTGTATGAATTAGAGGAAAGTGGATGCACTTTCTGGTTGGTTTTCTAGAATTAAACAACTACTTTAATCACAAATGAACAAAATGGTAGAAAATAGTATGGGGCAACTTGCTTTCAGGTCACTGTATGCAACATTCAGAGCATAAATATAGCAGCAAGCATCTGTTTGTTAAGGACAGATATAGTAGAGTAATGGCATCCTGGGCAGAGAATGAAGTCAAATGTGTAATATAATCCAATCTTCTTTGTTGTGGTAAACAGTCCAGCCACACGAGCATGCTCCTGCTAATACTTCTGTCATCATGGAAGTGTAGCGCCCACCCTCTGGTTCCCCCTCAGGTTGACAAAGTTAGCTCTGTAAGCACTGTTGTTGTTGTTAGCATTGTTTTTACAGAGTTAGCATCATTAGCTTCCAGCCGCAAGCTCAGCCACCTCCATGTTGAGAACCGTGTGCAGACAATCCTGCCCCAAACTCTGAATCAATACCCTTTTCCCACCAAAATTTCCACATATGTGGGGTTTTTAAATGCGATAAAGGCTGCTAAAACTTGATGATAGACTCTTTTTCCATTGCCAGTAGACCAGAGCTGTGTAAACATCTCTGCAGTAGATGAGTATGTCATTCTGTTTTGTTTTACTGGTGTGTACCTTTTGGCATGTCATGGTGGTTACTTCTTTTTTTTTATATCTGTTACTTACTCAGTCTGTCTTTCAAACTCTGTGCCGACTAATTTGGTGCCGATGTGCTGATGTTTGAATGCTGCTTGGACGGAGACAGATGGTATTTTGCAGCAGTGTGTCATTGTATCGTGCTGGAAAAGGGGTGAAAATTAGCACGTCCACCTGGATGTCATACTTCCATCACTACCGACAGGAGCTGATCAGAGCTGGAGCCGATAAAAACCTGTGACTACTTCAGAGTCATTTGTCCCAGGAATGAATGCCTACTGTAACCATCCCCATTTAAGACAAAAGCCAAATGTTAGTGGGTGTTAGTGGGCTTTTTATCAAGTAGGAAAGGGGCTCTAGATGTGCTCTGAATGTCACATATAACTCCTCTACCTGTCTTTTCAAGAGTTTAATGGTTGTTTCTGTTTATGCCAGAAGAATACTAGCCTTGTAAACCAAATGGAGCTCTTGTATCAAATTAAATTTAATATGTACTATTACCATATTACCATCAAAGTAAAGCTTCTGAACTGCAGTGTAATAGCTTCACTATCTTAGATTTCTAGACACAGAAACAGGTAGAATTCAAAAGATGCTATAATTACACACAAAACTCTACATTTAGTGGCTTTTATCATAAGGATGTTGAGAGCAGGCAGTAATAGTCACTGACTGAGGTGGACAGATGGGCTGCAGCCTTAACATGGAGCAGCTCCTCATAGATGACCTCCAGGTCCTCAGCACTCCTCTGACTGGGACTAAACACAGAGAAGACACAACAGGCGTTATCAACTACAGATGCATTAAAAAAAACTTCCAGATTCATCAGCTCCTTTGAAAGATTGTATGACTCTTATAGGGCAGTCATATACGATCACCATAAAAGGTACTTTACTAACTAGGTAATGCCACGTACACAACAGGTTTTAATGTGTAGTAGATATATAAAGGCTCAGCATACTGACCATTTGCGTAGAATCATAGTGAGCAGAGCATCGGGACCCAGCTGAGACAGTAGCGACAGACCCTCCTGCAGCTCATCCTCCGAGTCCTTCTCATTTGTCGTGTGGCTCAGGCTGAACTCAGAGTCTTGGAAGCGGAAGAACTGGGTGTCCTTGTCGTGGAAGTTCAACTCATGTTTCACTTTATTGAGGCAGAACACAGAGAGGGGGAAACATTAATGAGACCCAAATGTAACCCCAAAATCAAGAATACCTGTTTGTCCTCTTACCCATAGCTCTGTTCTAAGTCTAGAATGTTTTGGTGTGAGTTGCTGAGTGTTGAAGATTTCAGCTGTAGAGATGTCTGCCTTCTCTTGAATATAATGGAACTAGATGGCACTTAGCTTGTGGGGCTTAAAGCGCCTAAAAAATACACTTGAGCAGTTTCATGGAACTATTGTCCTTCTATGAAACTACACCCACTTAATGTATCACTGTGCAGAAGGAAGTGTGCATCTAATGCTAGCTCATGTTAGCACCATTGCATTAGCAATGCAGTACATCTCAGTCGTGAGCAGTCTCATGAGCAGAAGCCTCTCGTCCATGAGTAGATGCACGCTTCCTTTTGCGCGGTGATACAATTGGTAGATGTAGTTTTGTAGAAATAAAACAGTTGCTACTTGAAACTGATCACAACAAGGTCTGTGCATTATCTTGAGTAACCAGGTCATGATTTCTGGAAAGAGACATTGCTGTTGAGTTTTTCAAATGTATATTGTGGTGCTTTTAGCACCACAAGCCGAGTGCGATCTAGTTCCATTATATTCGAAGGCTGACATCTCTATGGCTCTCTATTATCTCTAAAACTCAGCAACTCACACCAAAACAATCTGGATTGATAAATAGCACTACAGGTGAGAGGAAAATATCTATTTTTGCTTCTGGGGTGAAATCAAATGTCTCTTTAACTACAGCACACACATTGGTTTAAAAAGGAAACAAAAAGGGAAATAAATTAATAAAAATGACCTTAAAGAGAGTTAGTTGTCAGGTAGTAACTCCAGTACAAAACTCCAGAATGACAAGATAAATGGAAATAAAATTCATTTATTCAGAGTGATCTGCTTCATTTGATGATGAAGCATTTATTTCCTGATTGGAGTGGCCTCTTTCAGGGAGACAGTGCCCCTGTCCAAAGAGCATAAGCAGTTTGTGAACACTTGACTGAGTGAACACATTGTAAAACATATGCCCTGGCAGGCCCACTCACCAGATTTCAAGCTACTCAAAGCACTTCTGGGAAATTTTCAAGTGCAGCCTGAGACATTATTATCAGCATATATTAAAAGAATAGCAGAATACGACAGGATTTCTTGTGGAATTATTCCACATACTCCTACAATCCAAGCCAAAGTGTGAGCTCGCCTAATACATGACAGATATTATGTTAATATGTCCTTAATTTAGGCTACCGGCAAAGATTGAAGTCAAACTGTCTGGTGTGATGCATACCAAGCAAAGATGGATCTGTAATTTTTTCTTAAAGGTCCAGTGTGTTGACTTTAGGGGGATATTTTGGCAGACATGGAATATAATATAATAAGTATCTTTTATTTTGTGTATTATCACTTAAAAATAAGACTTGTTGTGTTTTTGTTACATTTAAATGAAACATTTAGCTATATAGGGAGCAGGTTACCATCTACGGAGAACGCCATGTTGCACTGCCATGTTTCTAAAGTGGCCCAGAACCGACAAACCAAACACTGGCTTATGTTTTCATGTTTTTGAGTTAGCCGCAGTAGTTAACAGCCCCTTCAAGTCAAGCAGTGTCAGAAAAACACCAATTTTTTTTTTAAATGTGAGACTGCTTTATTCAGTGTTTTTACCGGTTTCATTCATAAGGTCCGTATGGTTTGGTGATAAAGAGACCTCCGCGGTTAATTTAGCTCCTGGTAAAAACCCCATGAACGTTTGGGTCTTGAGTTATCAAATAAAAAAGATGAACACAATTGAGCAGGTGCTGTGCTAGTGGCCCGTCTCAGACATGCCATATGGTGCAAAAGGAACAGTGATTTGTAACGTGAAACTGCTTTACTCAGTGTTTTTATCAGTTTTAATCACCAGGGGTCTCATTAATCAACATTGTGTATGCACAAAACGAGGCCTGAAAGAGGCGTAAGAAACTTCCCACTGGAAAAGTTGTGATCTATAAAAACAGACGTAATGGAAGAAACTTTGACCCATGCTTACGAACATTCTGGAGACAGGGAATTGGCGACGTCGATGGTGAGGTGGAAGCCTGATTGTAGAAGTTGGCGAATACTTTTTGTACACCATTTTTGGCTTTTGTCTGTACATACATTTTTGGTATGGATCCTATGCACTGTTTTATAGATGTGGCCCCTGGTCTGTTTGTTTTGGGGGAAGGTCTGCGGATAATCGATACTTGATAATTGATAATTGATAATAATAACCACAGATGAACACTGAAGAAATTTGAGGTTTCAGCTGGTTGCAATCTGTAATTATCACCAGTAGATGCCACTAAATCTCCCTAAATCTAACACACTGTTCCTTTAAGACACACAATTCTTCAAAATTCAGCTCTTTAGATCTTACCATGAACAAGAATTCCTTCATCCACCAAGACCTGCCACATTCCCACTGCCTGGCTTCTTGATTGCAGACAATCATTTTGTTTCATCAGCCAATCAACAAGTTCCTTACCAGAACAACACTGTCTGTAAGAGAAACTTAACAAGTGAACCTTCATGTCATTTGCAGAGATTTTTAATATGCAGGAAGTCACACCACCAGTGTGGGTACCTGTATGTTTTGAGGTGATACTTTCGATCTCGGATCAGCCCAGGGTTCCTCTCGATCATGACACTATACACTGATCTTGCTGCCTTTACAACACGATCTGAAAGAAACTTTAAAAACATAAAAAAAAAACTGATTAAGCATTTGAACTATAAAGGTTTTAATTTTTCATAGACATTAATGTGAGTGTGTTCCCTTTCTTTGGTGTGATGAAACAGTGTGTGAAAGAGTGTACATAAAGAAGTAGGGAATGTTACACAGTCAGGCGGTCTTGTTTACTGAGACAACCGGCTTGTGTGTTGGCAACAGACAGAGGTTAGTAAAAGAAACAAGGGTGCATGTGTGAGTGTAAGTGAAAGAGAGCGAGACAAGTTTCTTTGCATTTTCCCTCAGCGTGAAGATTGTGTGGCCATTAACAGCGTGAGTTGAGATATCCGTGGGTGTCGGAGTAAAATGTGGTGTGTGTGTGTGGGGGGGTTGCAGGGAGGTGAGAATGTGGGAAAAAAATGGCTCTTTTAAAACTCTCCCACACCTCGCTGAGTCCCACGCCTCTACAACACACTCTCTGGGCGACACACAGTGACAGCAAACTTTCCTTTTCTGACCACCCTCAGTGTATTTCCTTTGAACCTCTCTCGAGTCTTTCCCCCCTGACTCCCACCCCCTGACACACATACACACAACTCACACTGGTCTAAAACCAAAAAAAAAGGCTGCAGACAGGGGTGCAAAACCTGTCAGCCACTGATGCAGAAGCAAGGCTTATATAACAAGAATGTGCTTTGTTTTTGGCTGTAATGCGGCTGTCCTATTTCAGGCCTTTTCACGCTTTACAGCATGCTCGGCTTCCATTCCAGAAATAAAGTGGATCAAACTACCACCCAACAATATTTACTTTTCTTAAAGCTACAGTTGGTATCTTGATAAAAGTAACTTTGTCATATTTGCTGAAGCTGACACCACACCCTGACAGTAGGAGCCGACATGAGACAGATAATCTGCGATAAAGTCATGTTTCTCGGCCTCCTTTTAACGCTTCTGATGGCATTTGCACTGCATTTGAACGAAAACAACCAGTCAGAGCTGAAGAGTCTCTAAAAGCAGATTTGTAGTTGTGCATCGGCTCTGCACAGAACATACACCGTAGCCTACGCAAGTGGCCTACATTGTTGTGAGCATTTGTGCAGTGGTGTGTCTGTGTCACTCTGCAGTTACATATCCAAAACGCTAGTTGGCTGTGGGGCTTCTGTAAAGTGCTGTAAAGTTTGATTGATTCAAAACACACCAAAAATTTACATTAAACACAGCTTAACAGTGAAAATATCAAATGCAAATACACAAATTGGCTTCCTAATAACTATAAGGTTTACAAACAGAACACTCAACGAAGAAAATGGGCTACATTTGTGGGTTTCTGTTATTGCTTGTGCAGGCATCTTGCCAATGATTTGTCCTAACATTTGGTTTGGAGTGTACCTCTGAAAAGCCTCAGTTTGGAGGGCCATGTAGCTCTAACACTTCACAAACACTTGTGTTTTGCTGGACACATTTTCCCTACAAATACAACATGCGTACATTATTAGCACAAGCCTGAGACATTTTGCGTTGCATATATTAGCGTAGCAATTAACCTAGTTTTCCTCTACTCATACAACGTAAGGAAGAACACCAACATTTAACAAAGGTAATGTTTCAAAATCCGGCTCCATTATAACTTACAAGCTTCACCAACAAAACAATTGTCTTGTACAACATGCTAATGTCATTAGCACAAGCTTTGGACATTCTACACTGCCTAAATTAGGTCGTGGCTAGTGGAGTTTCATTCGAAGCCAGCATAAACTGTCAAACAAGGCGGTGCTGATCAAATCCAGATCAAGATTCTGTTACTGCATTGCCTATGGCTTGCCTCAAATGATTTCAGAAACATATGTTTGTATACTGTTTAGCTTAAAACTGAAAAAGTTTCCTCTGGACACCGGCTTGACTGTTTTCAACATGACGGCCAGGTCACAAACTTTCTCATTTTACAGCTAAACAGTTCACTAAAATATGTTTCTGAAAACATTTAAGGCAAGAAAAAGGCAATGCAATAACACAATCTTGATTAATATTTCATCAGCACTGCCTAGTGTGACAGTTTGACCGCAGTTCACAAGCAGTGATTGACATGATTTACAGCTGTCAGAACAAAGACTTCTCTGCTCTGATTGGTTGTTTTCATTCAGGCACATTGGATTCTTTCAAATGCCATTAGAGGCACTAAGACAAGGCAGAGGAATGCTTTTTTCCCCACAGATTATCTGTGTCATGTACTATTGTCAAGATATAGTGAGAGCTTAATCAGTTATGATAAAAACTTATTTTTATAACAGTTACCAACCACAGCTTTAATGATCCACAAAAGTAGACATTTGTAGTGTGCTTCCTCCCTGTTAGACTCTGTCTTTCACATTTCCTGCACTAAGTCTTGTGATTTCACGAGTGACTCAGATGGTTGCCTGCTTGTGCTTTGGATTTTCCTCAGACCACTGCTATTTGCCCAGGGTGGTGGTCTTGAGATGAACACAGAAGCCAACAATGACCATTTCCTATGTCAGTGTCTTCTCTACGTTTGGTATTTTTAAACCTGGGCGCTTTTTCCTTAGTTTTTGTTTGTAATTGACTCTTAGGAACAACAGCTTTTGAAACTGGTCCAGTATTGAGCGAGAGTGCTGCAACTTGCAGCCTACGAACACCCTGCAATGTAACCACTCCTGGCATGTTCACACTGTCAAATTACATCCACTTAACGTGCTTGTTTTTGCAACTGACAGGCTCAGATGATTATTCTAAGTGTCTGACAACTTACAGAAAGATTCCCTACAGAGATAAACTTTTTTGTTTAAGAGTAGGATCCTCTTTGTTTAACCATAAACAGCCCCAGCACTGTCCTCGCCAAACCCGCCAGACTCCATTTGAATTAAGAGTAATGTTAGTGTGTATAAAGACAGCGTATTTTAACATCTAACTGGCCAAATTAAAGGTTTATTTCAACCAAACCAGAATAAGTGATTGTTGGAGCAGTGGAAAGACGAACCAAGATGATATTAGTTTTATTTTTTTCTGTCAGCTTTGAATGAAGTGTGTTTTACGATGACAAAATTTGTTTGTGTTTATTTACATAGAGTCCGGTGGTTTGGCAACAGAAATTTCAGGGTTATCTCTGGTTTCTTCAGGTTTATCTAAAGGTCTATCTCTATAGGAATCCTTTCTATGAGTTGTCAGCACTTAAAATAACAGACATGTCAATGACAAAAACACTTATTGTGGACGTTAATTGTACATGCGAACATGCCCCGAGTTGTAACATTGCAGCCTGTTTCAAAACAGGCAAAACAAGTCTCGCTTAATACTGGAGCAGTTTAAAAATTGTTGTTTCCATCAGTCTCTTTGACACAAAAACATGGGAAAATGGGGTCCAGGTTGAAAAATTCTGAACCTACCCTAAAGCGATGTGATAAAACAGTTATCAGAAACTACATGCTCCCTTTGCCTCATCTAGATATCTGCAACTCATTCAAAATGTAAAAACTGATGACTCCAACACAACCTTTGCTCTTTGGGGGCTATGACAAGTATAACAGACTACTGTGGGTACCACTGTACAGCACACACTTCAACCTATCACACCCACATCGGCCTGTTCCCAGACTTGACATCAACAGAGTAAATGTGCCCCAAGGCGTCTGCTGTGCCCCTCTGGAGCTATGTTGTCTAGAGGTCACCAGTATTCCCAGGGGCCCATTTTCCCCAGGGACTCACATTCTCACGCATGTCAGCTCCAAAACTTATTTTCTCGATGAAGCAATTTTCCATTACCTAACCCTGTCCTTTTAAAAACAATATCAAAAGCCATACATCACTGAGGGGGAGCCTAGCCCCTGCTGCTCAACCTGACCATCATGTAAACATGCAGTAACATTTTCTACTCCTGTGATTCATTTCAGTGCACGTCTGCTGTGAACTGGTGTTTATTGTCTGAATGTAGGTCACCTAATCATGTTATCTAAGAACTATAACCCACAGGTAATTGTTCCAACTGAGCTGAATTACAGAGCAAACACCTTTCCCAAGTACAACACACACTCAGCCAGTGTGCAGTGACCAACACTGATGTATGGGCCATCTGCAAGGCTTGTACAGGAAGTTATAACCCATTTTATGACTCCATTGTGCTGCTGAGGTCATTTTACAGTCAAGAGCCTATATTTAAAAAGTGCCTTAAGACTGCTAATATCAAGTGTAGTGATCGACTTCATATTGGTTTACACTTAAGCTGTCAAAATATCTGATATATGCCTGTAATCCTAAATTACACCTGTTTCTTGCAAGGCTGGCTGCAGAACACTTGCTCTACAGTTTGCTCACTCTACAGCATGTGTTTACTATCACACAGGAGTGAACAGGCATTTGGTTGGAGGAAGACTGTGATTGTATTTATCCCAACACAATCACATGATCTATCCTGTGTATTCTTCTCTTTAACTTCAATCTGGCCCTGGCTGAAAGTGTTAGTGGTAATCTTTTGAAGTGTGCAGTGGTTTGGTTTGATGCATTTGTCCTGTGGGGTGGAATGATGATGAGCACAGTTATTCATTGTCTCCTCTGTAGGCGAGACATTTCTCTGTTTCCTACTCTCTCAGTGACCCGGGTGGGCTGTGTTGTGTGAGAAGCAACTTCAGATAAACACTTTGTGAGTTGGCGAGGAGCGTTATGCAGCCCTGTGGACTTCAGATACCTGACTTTTACCATCTCTCTACGTGAGAAAAACACAAGACCACTTCCACCACACAGACATTTCCATGCTGCAATATATGACTGATATGGGTTTTTCCCAGGCCTTTGATTAGATCATTTGGCATCAGTTTCAGATCTTTTAAGTTGTAGCTGTAGTTTATGTGAACTTACACCGATGACCTATGCAAGATGTGTATGGGAAAATTGCCAAAAGAACACAACCATATTACATAACTGTGCTATGTATCCAATCCACAAAGTTCTGTACCTGCAAACAGAACAACCTTGGTGCTTTTCTGACAAAAATGACACACTCCAGTAGTTGCCTGGAAAATGTCAAACCTTTGTCACACAAGTGAAAAAATGTATTTCTAAATGTGAAGATCAGTAGCTCGTAAGCATGTGAACAAGGGTGGTTAAAAACTGAAGAGGAAAGCTACATCTTTTACATTTATAAGTTGGAGCATAATCAAACACAGGTTATTAAAAACAATCTGTCTTTTACGGTGCTATCACAATGTATGATGCTTATTAGTGACTTTAGGAATCTGGAGCCAACATTTGCTAAGCAACCAACAAAGCTCAGAGAGGTTAGCAACACCCACCTCCTGCAGACATGAGTACAATGTTTTCTGTTTCTTCTCTCTTCAGAACAAAACATGATGCTCAGACATCGATTCTTTGGGATTGAAATTTGGGGTTGCGCCTGTTAACACCTGGTATTAACATGCATCTTGAGTGGTAGGATCACGAGTAGACAGGCTTTAAGTACAGATGTGAATGTACCCAATGTGTCCTCAATGCATCTTGAGATCTGATATCTCAGACCACATTCAGAGGTGATCTCGAATAAATATGGGCACATTATTTCAATGGACAGCTCTAAATGTCTGTTCACACCTGCCATCATTCACATGTGATCAGATCTCACTACCCTCCTCTAGATGCAAATAAACCCTGTTTGCAAAGACCAAATGCTTTGTTGATTATAAGCGGCGGGAGGTTTGTCAGGCTATATGAACAATGTAACACCAATTTATAAGTTTGCCTTGAGGGAGAGATCACTTGCACACACGTAGTGACAATGCTAACTGTTAGCATCACACTGCTTATGTTACCTAACAACTACTATCAGGTTTAATGACCGAGTCAAGCTGTTTAGTGTACGTGTGAGTTTATAGGAAACGTTTTACAGCTGCTGCTATGTTAGCTCGGCTAACTGGGCAGACGTTGAACTGACCGTTTCCCAAGAGGACAGCAGCTTTGGAGACGGTCCCTCAGCACTGGGTCTAACCCATGTAACAGCATTGACAGAAAGTCTGCTTATCCAGCAGGGCGAGTTGGATAAGCAAGGAGGTCAGCTAAGAAGGTGGCCCCTCAGTCCGGCCCAGGACACATTACAGCCCCTCCAGGATGTTGGAATCTCAACAATTAACACAATTCCAGCCAATCTCCATGAATTCTACTTGACCTAACAATTTGTCTAATCAGTGGTAAACAGTGAATGCTCATTATAAGAAACTCCAAATCCGTGACAGCATCACAGCTATTTCGGCAATTTTCACTTGGCCCTGCAATGTCATTGCAAAAATGTCTGAAAGCATTGCAACACGCATTGCAATTTTAAAAAAAAAAACCTGCCTTGCAATCAGGCATTTTAGGCCACAACAATCCGGAAAACAGCCTGCAAAATCCTGGAGGGACTGAGGGTGCTTTCAGACCTAGAGTTGTCTTGCTTTGGTCTGAATCAGGGACTAATTTTGGTTGGTTTGTGTTCTCAGGTTAGCATTTACAAGCGGACCAGAAAGAAGCATACTTTCAGAAAGTGTGCTTCCGTGAAAAATTCAGGCAGTAAAGAAAACGTTGAAGAAGAGTACACTTGCAAAATAAATGCAACACTTTCTAATGTCACAGTGGAGGGACAGCTACACAGGTTGATTTTGGCGCTGGTCATCATGTACTATATTGCTGCTCCAACTAGAAAACAATGTTTTGGTGCACTGGATGTGCTGAAGGTGCATATTAAGGCAGTACAGGAGGAGGCGCACATTAATAATCCTCCAGGACTGTAACATGCTTAAGTTCGATTGAACCAAGCCAAACAGGGCAGGTGAGAAAGCACTCTAACATTAGCATACACACTGCTTAAACAATGAGCCTTTGTGCAGCCCAGACCACCTTTAATGTAGTCTGAGCAATCAGATTTCAAGATGCATTGAGGAGCATTGGTTGCATTCACACCTGTACTTATAGCTGCTCACTTGTTATCCAGTCACCCAAGACGCTTGGTAAAACCAGGTGTAAACAAGGCCCCTCTCTATCACTTCTCCTGTCTGGATGATCCTAAACAGGTTTCATTTTCCATGTCAGACCCTGTTGTGAGTGTTCTAAAAGTCTTCTCCTTGGCATGCTCTTGAAGTCACTGAGATAAGGCAGTGTGAGGGGCCTGGGCTGGGTGAAGCATGGCTCAGGAGGGTGGGGAGGGTCAATTAACTATGGGTCCTCAAGTGCCCTTTAGACTCTTGTGACTGCATGCCCCGCTAGGAATGTGTTTTTTAAGACTCGCTTGAGTAGTAATGCAGGATATTATAACAACAAAAGAACAAGTTCAGCAGTTTGAGAGGATGCAAGCACTGCAACTCTGGATGACAGCAGAGATCAGTAGGGCCACCAGGACAGAGAGAAACACTCAGCGGGTGATAGTTTAAAGGCTAACATTCAAGGACTGTGCCAACCAGTGTCAAATGTGGTTGTCAGCTAATTTGCAGAGTGAGAGATACATAGGTCAAGAAGCCTGATATGCTTACAAACCTGATCATGAAATAGTTAAGGAGGTCTTGCATAAGATCGTACAAAGGATATGAGTTAATATAAGATGCCAAATAATACTTAACTCTGATGACCAAAGTGCAAAGACATTCCAATTTCCAAAAGTCATGTTTATTCAAAATGTCAGTTTTCATAGGAGCTTAAATGCTAAAATTTGCTGAAATCATGCTTCCCCTCTGACACTGTGTCTCTTCTGATGTTCAGCAGGGGGTGAGAACATTGGATTACTCTCCGCTGTAGGGAGATGATGCACCAAAGCATAGCTCACCATCTCTGGCATACTCACCTGCTTCATAGTGTCCTTTGAATTAAGGGCCTCCGGCAGCGGAGTCTAAGAGAAACAGGAAGAGAGACGTTATCACCACTGAGCCACTTCTGCACATCCAAAGCCTCTGAAATAAAGCAGATAACTCGCTTTGGAACGGCATTCCACAGGAACTAACTGGACTGGATCTCGCTGTGTTTGCACCAAATGAACAGATATACCCAAGCTGGACTGTCCAGATAGAAAGAATATTTTTTTTTTTTTCACTGGGATGAAGGTCAACACAAATACATGATCTCAACCTGCGCTGTGTTACCATTGTCTGCAACGTGGTGTGGGTGGGTGTCAAGTGTGTGTGATGAAGTGGGAGGAAAGCGTACATAGACATCAGCAGAGGAAAGTACATGGCCTGCTGCCATGTGTTTTGTTAAGTGAAAAGGTTGCTTTTAAAAATGGACTATCCTTCATATGAAAAAGCTTTTGTAAATCCTAACCATTTAAAGATAAATGCACTGCAGTGGTTGTAACACATACAAACATGTAACTATACATTAGCTCTGGACATTCCTTTACTCTCTGCACATGCAAGAGTCGGATCAGCCCTTTTTTAAACCTGCTGCCATGAAGGCTACAAATCTTCATAGAGGTGACAGGGTCATTTGGGAAAAACCTGCTTGTAGCAGAAAAGGTCTTGTTTTAGGCTTTAGTGGTCGTCAGTATCTTAGAAATTAATATAATTCTGAATGACTGCGTGACGTAAACAATACATGATTGCTGCTTATTTGTCACTATTAGCCTTTCCCATTTAAAGTCAGTGGCTGGATAGAGTCTAGGTAGTAATTATAGTATATATTGAGGAGGACACATCCTCCCAATATTCAAATATACTCAACACCCCCCACTTATATTGATAAAGAATATAAAGAAAAAGGCTGTTGTCTTGCTATGGAAGGTAACCATGCACTGTCAGAAATAATCACTAGCACATGTGATCATAATTATAAATAAACTTTAAAAAATGCCTTTATTGTTATTGCTACTGGTTCTAGTATTGTGGTGTGCTTAAGTTCTGTGTGTAGTTTGTACAAGTGGTGTTGCCATAGCCCAGCAGAAGCTCAGCTGCTGTGTCAAACACTGTACTGTCTCACTGTTATTATTTTCAAATGTATAAAAAGGTGGAAAACTTATATTCTTGGTCTTGTCCTTCCATTCGGACTTTCTGGAAGGAAGTAGCGACAATCATTTCAACGTTCATATCTCTTTATCTTGGACATTTACCTGACAGACTAATTAAAGACAATACCTGCCTGCTAAAGATCTTGCTGGCAGCTTATAAAACAGCCATTACAAAATACTGGCCCAAGAAAAACTGCCCCACTGCCAGTGTTGTTGTTAATACTGTTTAACACTTCAGTCTTCTGGAACAGATGACCTACTCCATACAACTACAAAAAGAACTGGGAGAAAAATGGTGGAGAGGATGGTGTTTTATTTAGCCAATGAGACGGATGTCACATGATTGTTGTATGTATCATATGTGATATCCTACTTAAATTAGAAAAAATTGCCTTGACTTTTTAAACACTCCATGACCTCATATTTGTCTTCTTTTTATCCCCCGTACTGCTTTTCTTTTTTCTTTTGTTTCTGTACTCTTTGAATGTAAAAAATGTTTATAAATAAAAAGTATAAAAAAGGAGGAAAACTAGAATGTAATATGACTGTTATGAAGACCATATCACAGTTGATTGTTTTAGTTTTTGTTAAGTTTTTGTATGCCATAAAATGTCACAAAAAGTAATTGTATAGTGAGCAGTGTCATTGAAAATTCCATAGTACAGTCATAAAAGTCATAAAAAGTCATAGTGTGACAAAAAAAGGCATACAAAAATTCATTAAAAGGTCATAGTTCAGTATGTAATTAAAAAAAAGCCATAGTCAAAATCAGTGTGTGCACTGACTCAAAACTTTGAGACCCCCAGACCTATAGATCAGTGGTTGCCAACTGGTTCAGCCACAGGGTCCCAATTTCTCCTTAGTCATTAGATAAAGGACCACACAGTTTAATACATTCAGTGTCATACTTGCATTTGGCCATGTAGTCAAGCTAGTTTGCGGTCTCTGCCAAGTAGTTGTCTGTTAGTTGCTCACTCTACATCAGGAAAAGGCACTTGAAAATAAAAGTTCTGTGCTAAAAATAAGAGAAATAGTAGTAGTAAAATAGGAGATTATGGCCCTGGGTAGAATAGTTTTATCTTTAAAAACTTACAACATTTATCTCCACTTTTACCTTTTTAAATTGTATTGTTATTGTGTCACTGTGCTTGTCTCAGGTCGCTAGGTGTGGACAGCCCATGCCCACATGTCAAATGCTTTGAGTGTGGGAAAACATCAGTGGACATGCCCAAAGGTTGGTAGCAGCAGCAACCACGTAATTGTCAGCTGACAAACATAATTGTGGCCTACAGGGCAAAAGGCATGGTAGCCTTTCTAATTGACAAATAATTGCCTGTGGATAGTAATGTTCACTATATCATTTTATGTAAGCCTGAATGATGTTCATCAGTTCTCTGTCTTATCTATCTCCCTCTACTTTTTTTAAAAAACTTTATTTAACAGTTAATTTTTACAAAAAACGTCAGGTATAAAACCAACACAACAACACATGAGAGCTGAAAACAAACTGCAATGAAAGATGAGCAAAAAACTAAAAATAAATAATTCTAATATCAATACATGTATGTTTAGAATTCTTGTAATAAATAAGGTGAGAATGGAGATAAGAAGAAAAAAACAGAGACAAATAAAAAACTTAAGTTTGTGCTTTTAGAGGCCATGTGGTCGTGGTGACATGTAACCTGCCCTCTCTTGATGCCAGGTGTGATTGATTGCCCGTTGCCCCTCTGCGACATGATTGGCTGTTTGCCAAGTTGACGTCATTAATTCCTTACTGTTAGAAGTTTGTATTTCTGTTAAAGACGTTAGCTAACTGTAGTAACCATTAGCGATGTTTCTATCGTCAGTAACACAATTAAAAGTCAACGTTTTGAGTTAACACCCGAGATGAAACATCTCGGTGCCAACCGGCTGCCAGATATCGTCGTAAACCAAACCTCTGCTAAAAATAATCCCATTAATGTTGAGTGGATCTCCGTGAAAAATGGCTAACTGCTGCTGGTGTGTATTATTATTCGTGGGCATGGTACCTGGCCACGAACAAACTTTTGGGATTTTAAGCATCTTTCTGATAGGATTACCAAACATGAAAGCTGCAGGATAACGTGATAACTTTGGCAGACATCACTGCTGAAACTGACATACAACCGGGGGTATGTGGTATGTGCTCAGTCAAACTGTCACCTTTGTTAAACTGTGTAGGAAAATGTAAAATGTTGCCACTGAATATTCAACATCCCCATGTGTGTGAGTGTTTTTATTTAGGCCTATTTCCTCTTTGAGGCTTGGTTGTTATGTTTTTATGATCCCCTTGTAGATACCGTCATCTACCTGTACTCCAAATGCAATTGCTTTCCATCGATTTAATTCAGACGTATAAAGGCCACTGTCAAGGCAATTTTAAGATCCAATGTTTGTCCCCAGATCTGGTAGGCCTGTGTACTTAGTGACATGTCTGAAACCCCCACACAATGAATGAAAACTGATTTATAGGCACCACATCTCACTTTTGTCTCATCATTGGGTTGCCAGGACAAATATTTACTGAATGGGATGGGTGTCTTTATATAACACGTGAGTTTCTGTCTGTGTGCAAAATGTAAAATATGCAAAGTAGCTGACATTCACATGTACATGTGCTGTTGGTATTGATGAAGCTTCTTAACATCACGTCTCTGATATCCATCTGTTAGATATCTCCAGTCACTCTGCAGACAGACTTTGTGGCATGTTTTGTCTGGAGTGCTGTGCAGCCAGTTGTGTCACATGATCGTAGCCTGAATGGCACATTGCCAGTCGTTTTAACTTGGTCATAAAAAGAAAACCCCATAAAAACCCACGACATTAGCTCCCACTGCTGTTACTGTGGGTGAAAAAATAACACGATCACTTATTGTGATTGAGTCTAATTAAAGAATATGACTTAATGTGACTCCGTAAAACCATTTACACCATAAATGACACATGTGACTCCTGATAAGACAAAAATGTGGAATAACCAGTGTCCTGTCAGGTCTGTGGACAGACAGACACTATTAGGAACCTTTATGAATGTGAGGTATTTTGCTCTGCTTTGTCTCCATGTCTCAGCACTGGCATGAAAGAGCAATAAGGACAGAGAGCTGATGTCCTGGCATCTCCTAATAATGACAGAGCTCAGTTTTGCCCCAGTTAAAGGTATTTGCCTGTATTAGCTCAGAGAGGGAATTAGCAAATGCCGTCAGTGCCAGTTAAATTGTGCTCATTGCTGATATCAGGCCCGAATGAACTACTGATCTAAATGAATTACTCTCTGCAACTTTGATTACTATCAAGCCTAAGATGCAGTGTGCAATTATAAAATGAATCTTACCCTTAGGAATGACCATGTGTGTAATGTCAGGTCAGTGCATGTATCCATTTTATGATTAGAGTGTTTTTTAGTATGCTGTCTACTTGAACTTTACACTTTTGTGTAAATCTTGTTACTGGCCTGGCGAGGACATCTCTGTGGAAGTGCTGTTGTGTAATTTATAATGTATAAGATAACCTGAGTAAACACAAACCCACTTTGTAGAGTGAAGAGTTTAACCACTCCTCTGACATTTGAGAATATGTGGAGCACTTTACATTGAGCGGTTATAAAGATCAGGTTGTCAGGTGCTAAAACCGGCCTGCCAGATCCAAAAGATAATTGTAAGTTATCCTGCATTATATCATATAATTATATTGTGTCATTGTAGTTTGACCTTTTGCACTGCTTTTCGTGACATTGATATTTGGCTGATAAGGACAGGAAGTTCAGGAAGCAGTTTGTAGAGATTTACAATCTTCTTTGACCTATTGATGCTTAAAAGTCAGGTAAATTTAGAGCCTCACTGTTCTGTGTCTTCCTGTGACCTGGAGACAAAACCTCCCCTTTGTTCATTCTTCCATAAACTCTTCTGTAAACTGAGCAGGGATGTGGTGGTGAAGGTGAACAATAAACAATACACTATTTATAACCTGAGTTAAAAAAAAAAAAAAGACTTCTTGTGTCCCCACACCCAAAGTGCTAAAACAATAGAGAGATCGGCTCTTGAGGCATTCCTAAAATATCTGCAAGCTGCTGTTTTGGGGACTTGAACTGTGTCATAGCAGAGGTGAGAGGACTGGAAAAGTTAAGCCTAACCCCATTTTTACCCTTTTCTCTTCCTTTCCTGTAATTCAGACTGCTAAGTTCCAGCATAAAATGTCTCAGACATTGTTTCCTTGTATGCTGGAGGGTGGTTGTCAGTTCAACAAAAACTAGGACATTTAGGGCTATTAAGCCATCATGTGTCAGACACTCAGTAGATGCCAATTTGCACTGCAAATTATGATATACTAGCTTTTAAAAATCAGGGGCTATTTGCACAAAACACCTTACATTAAGATTTTCCTTTAAGTCTTAGTTAAGGTTTCCTCATATTAAAATTGGTTGCACAAAACACCCTTAAAGAGGGATTTATACTTGTGCGGCTGACCCTACGCCGTAGCCTACGCCCGTGGCCTATGCCGTTGTAAACACTGACACTTGTGCGGTGGTGTGTCTGTGTCAATCTGCAGTTACACCTCCAAAACACTGGTGGCGGGGTTTCTATGAAGTGCTGTAACGTTTAGTTGATTCAAAACACACCCAAAACACACACTAAGCACACATTAAACATGGCTTAATGGAGACAATTTCAAGCACAAGTACACAAATCAGCTTCATTATAACTCGCAGCATTCACAGACAAAGCACTTGTCTTTTGCTGGACACATTTTACCCACAAATACAACATGCTAATGTTTTTAGCACAAGCCTATGGCATTATACATTGTATAAATTAGCCCAGAGGCTAGCTAATTTTCCTCTGCTCATATGAAGCCAGGGACAACAGCAACATTGACCAAAGGCAGCGTTGCAAAATTCGGCTCCATTACAACTCGCAAGGTTCACCGACAAAACAACTGTCTTATAATGAACACGTTTGGCAAACAAATGTAACATGCTAACATTAGCACAAGCCTACAGCATTTTACATTGTATAAATTGCCTAGCGACCAGCGGAGATTTCCTCTGCTCATATAAAGCCAGGATAAATCACACACAAGATTTAAAATGCTATTTTGTGAGGGCTTTATTGTCTTCACAATTTATTGTTTCTTATCTGTGAAATTAAAATAAATAAAAGCTTCGTTTCTGCTGAGGGAAATGGTTTTAACTTACAAAAATAGACGGCATTGATTCCACGCAGAAGTATTAATCCCACATAAGTTCTCTCCTTATGGTTTCCTTAAAATGTTAACTTAAGAATTCATGGTTTTCACCTTCATTTGGTCTATACGTAAGGAATCCCCAAAAAACCTAAGGTACCTCTCTCTGTAATTTCACTGCAACATTTTAGTTGCACAGTTTATGGTGATAAATGAAAAAAGCTAACACTGTGACCAGGAGAACCAGATGGATGCACTTTTGTTTTCACACTTTATATTTGACTGAATTCGTTTTTGTTGTAATTTCTTCCTACGATTGTTTTGTTTTCTGGTACTTGGGGATCAAATTGACTTTGTAGTTTGTGCTTTCTATGATTGTATTCCTCCAGAGGTGTAATCTTTGCCTCCTCTGACCAATATGGTTTTCTTGTCTTCTTTTCTTCTGCTACTTTTTCCACTAACTATAAGTCCACTTTGTGAGACGATAACAGGCCTCACAAGTGTGAGTCCAAGCAAACAAACAACCTCCATGGAAGCTTTCCCCGGTGTAAAATCTCTTTCAACGCAGTAAATCAATTAATGTTTTTCCTTAACTAAGGAAACCTTTTAAGGGATTCTGTGGAACTATATAAATCTCTCAGCTCAGGAGAAATGAAGCCCTAAGTGTCATACTTTAGGAGAAAACTTAAGGTGTTTTGTGAAACCTGACCCAGCTTTCCAGCAGTGACTAATTCATGACATTTTCTAAAAGCAAGTGACATTTTGGAGTCTTAAATTTGTCATCAAGTCTAAGATTTGCAAAGTTTCTGTATTAACATGACCCAAAGTGTTCTTCTTATTTCTTTAAAAGGCACCAGACAATATAAGGCCTGTAGTAAGTTAGATAAAGATGATCTCAGGAGTATTGTCATCACTCTCATCTCTTGATCATCATGGTGTGCCACCGTGCAGTGCATTAATTCCTGTTCATAATGAGCCGCTCCGCAGTTATTCCCCTAAAGTAAACAGTAAGGCAGCATACCCAGCTGATGCCTCGTATGGTCGGTGTCTCCACCGAGGAGCGGTCCGGGAACACTTGGTAATGGTGACTCCGAAACAGATGCATCTTGTCTCAGACCCAAACAACCGACGATCAACTTTCCCAGTCAGAAGCTCTGCACACGCACTCAGCGCCTCCAGACATTATTAACAGCAAAGTCCACCGACCCGTCAGCCGCTCCTTACTGTGCACCGACGACACACCGCGGCCACACTGTCGGCTCTGGACTCCGCATTGTGGCCCATAAAATCCAGTCAGGATTCTCCCTGCATCCGAACCCAGACCCGGCTGTCTCGATAGACGTGTGTGTGCCTCAGTGAGGACGGAGTGTGTAGTCCTCAGCCATCCCCTCGCAGCACAGGCGCACTGCTGAGTTGCGTGTGTGCGCTCTTTGGCTTTGGCGAGGAACTAAAACACGGAGTCATCAGAGAGGGAGAGAGACGGCCTCCTCTGGCATTTTTACCGCCCAATTAATGGCGTTTGATTTACTCAGCTTGAAACTGATGCACTCTGTGTGTTAATGGGCAGGTGCAACACTGTACATTTTGTTCTAGTGAACAGAAAATGTGTCTGTCTCATCAGTCTTAAACTATACAGATTTTATTGACTGGCTGTTGCACAGATACGGTGTATAAAGAGGTAGATCAAGTCCTTACATGGGCACAGAATGACTAATCACTATGTTACAGCACTGGGGTTAAGTCAGGTAATGTAGGACATCAGGTGTAATGTGACAAATAAGGGTTTACATCCTGGGCGTTTCAGCAGCCAATCACCAACATGTTATAGCATTGTTTCTGATGTCCTTTACATGAAACAACCATTTTGATTGGTCTGAGATAACTAGAATGGGCAGAGCCATGAGTCAAAGTCAATGGTCCCAGAACTCTCAGTCAAAAGCTCCCCCTCTGCTGACACTGTTAAAACAAATCCTAAGACATACTGCTGGTACTGCTTGACTGCCAGCGGACAGGGGGAAACTCCCCATGACTTTATTATTTATTATTCATTATTAGCATTAGTGGTTACAGGGTAATGGTAGGATTAGTTCTAATATACTTCCTTCCCCTTAATTATTTTATTAATGTTATTTCTTAGTAGTAGTATTTTTTCTATTTCTATTTATTATTGGTTTATTATAACAGCCAACATAACCTCATCACCTCATCCCCTGACAACAATTTATTTACTGGCCTGTATTCACTGTCTTTGTTTTTTGCAATTAAAAAAATCTTTCAACATACGTGTTTTCAATGGCCTTAGGGTTGTTTGTAGTGGTTTTAACATTCTAGTATTTTATAATCTTTTCACATATGTAATTGTTCTTACCAGTGTTCTGTTTTATATCTGTGTACATGTTATATTGCTGTATATTTGTGTGTCATTCCTTTAATTTATGCAGCACTTTGGTCAACTGCAGTGGTTTTTAAAATGTGATATATAAATAAACTTGATTTGATTTGATGTGACATGTTAATTTTCTCCTTTTTGACAATAGAGTGGTGCAGGAATGAGCCATAAAACCTGGATATTAGTGAGCATTTTACCACTCCTGGTTCCCTCGTTTTGAAGTTCATGGGTTTTGTGAATTGTTTTTTTTTTTATTAGATTAAAAATGGTCTGTGGTCAACACAAACTTAAGAGACTGTCCCAATACAAAATACATCAATAACAACCCTTTTCATTAATTTTGATGCTTTTATGTCTCTTAAAACAGGCAGTTTAACATGAAGCTAAATGAGACTACAGAAAGTCATCACAGAACTTGGCCTTACAGCCTCGTAGTGGTGGTGACGATGAAGTAATGCGACCGTGGTGTAGTTTGTTTACAGGCCTAACATTAGCTTTTTGCTTCTGGTGACTGTATTTATTTAAAATTGTAAAAGTGGTCTTCATTTGTAAACAAAATATGTACGTATCATCAACTTTTGTTTGACACAGAGCCCTTTTTTCTGAAATAATCCAAAATTAAAATATAAAAATCCCACAGGCTTACCACAGGTGAACCAGGGTGCTGCTAACTTCTGTGATGGCCTACAAAAAAATGTCATCCCTGTTGCACTCTGTAAGAGTACTGCAGATAAAACAGTAGGGATATAATGCCAAAATGGTTGAAGGATGTTGCTTTATTTTTAAGTTGTTGACATATAATAAGATACTCTCACAAAGCACTTTAGTTTTTACGAAGACGTGTTTTGAGTGGAGACTTAATGTATTTAGGTTTAGCAAAGCCATCATGTTTCTAGGCTACTATAGGTGCCATAAAATCATGAGTTACTATGCTGTCGTGTGCCACCCTGTCACATCATATTTTTGTTACTTAAAAAAAAAATTAAAGACGATGCAGTAAATCCATGTCGGCCACAACAGTCCAGAATTATTTTAGGCAATATGACGCAAAGCAAACAGGCAACAGAAGAACAGGTAGAGCATGGCAGAAAAGTTGGAGGGTCTTTTTTGATTTATAGGTTACATTAATGATTTAACGAATCAATGACTGAACTGATAAATGGATTTAACTATTTAAAAAACAAACAAACATAACTGTCCCATTTTACCTGAACATGTTATTGGAGTGAGGGATGGGCTCTCAATTCATTTGAGGGTCCAAAGTTTTTAAAAGTTTTACTTGGCAACATATTTTCTGTATAGAAATATAGCAGAGAACCACAACAAGTTCTAAAAGTAACACTTACGGTAAAATTTTAAGGTAGTTTTATTGCTCATCTACCAAAAAGGATCCCAAATTACCTGACTTCACCCTGTGTTATTTACATCCTCACCTAAACTTAATCTGCAGTACGTTTCTGTGATGAAAATCTCAATGAAACCGCACAAACACTCAACAGGCTCACAGGATTGTAAACGACCTGTTCAGCAAATCACCTGGCGCTGTAAATTCACAAGACTGAGTCAAGGTTATTAAAGGAGGCATTGTGTTCCACGCAGGCACTGTACGGTCTAGTTTGTTCAGTGCCGTAGTTCAGAGCAGCCCACTGGAGCTGCAGAACTCTGCACACACACTTATCAGGTTGTCCAGCTGTCTGACTCAGCCAGGTCTGCAGGCACATGGGCGTGCAGATAAACTGTTTCAAGGGCAGAAAACAGTTTGAGTCGGAGACCAGCACTTGATGTCTCTCTTCAGTAGTTTTGTTCAGTTCTAGCTCTCAGTGTGAGGACAGGTGTTTGTCCTTTGCACAGGTGTTAAACTGTTATATACCCATTACTGGTTTATAGATTCATAAAGCTCATTATTCTGTACAGTGTACTAGCAGGTGTAACGTTCAGCTGAGAGTGCATCTTACTATAGCTTTGTCTTTCTCTGTGTCTCTGGTAGGGCTGGGTCATTTATAAAATTGTGATACCAGCCCCAATACCCAGTCTGTTCCTATTTCCAACTTGTCAAATACTGTGGCTTTGCCAATGATTTCAGCATCAAATACTGACACACAAAGGCACCTTTTGCGGCGATATGATACACCGCCAGGGAGCCTCAGTTTGTAACACTACTGGCTACAATGTTATATAAAGAGTAGGAAAGTCCAGCGGGTATAGGGTGGGTGTGAGCGGAGGTGGATGGGCCCATCATACCACAGACTTTCACCTGGCTGTTAGCTTACCGTGTGAGTTTTAAGCCAAACCATAATGTTTTCTAAACCTAACCACATGCCTGTGATGTACAAGGAAATAAATGTAAAAACGAGGTGTTTTACCTACATTATATGTATATTTTGAAAAAGACTGTATGCATTTAATGAGCAGAAACTGTATATTTCAGTGAAAACAGAAGTATATTTTGAAAAGACACAATGCATGTAACAAGCATAAATTGACACACTGTCCCGGAATGTCAACAACAGATGCAAGAGGGTACCTAGTGCATCATATTTTGACGTGAAAGTCCACTGATAAAGCTGCAATATTTGCCAATTTGGCGTGAGAATGCATTGCAATACCTGTACTCTTAAAGTGTTACCAATACCAATAGAGTACTTATTTTAGTTTATTCAGTTTATTCTTTTTTGTTCAATACCCATCGGGGTGAGCTGTGGCTCAGAGGTAGAGCGAGTCGTCCACCAATCGGAAGATCGGCGGCTCGATCCCCGGCTCCTCCAGTCCGCATGTGGAAGTATCCTTGGGCAAGATACTAAACCCCAAATTGCTTCTGATGGCTGTTCCATTGGTGTGTGGGTGCATGTACTTGGTACTGAGTAGCATGCATGATGGCCTCGGCCACCAGTGTGTGAATGAGTGAATGTAACATAGTGTAAAAGTTCTTTGAGTGGCCAGGACCAGACAGGCCCTATACAAGTACCATCTATTTACCATTCTACCATCATATGAACGGAAGCATTGAGTTTGGTGGCATCTCGACACGTTAAACTGACGACTTTGTCAGCTACACCAGGAACAACTTCACCACACCAAAGACTGTATGGGTTGTGTCACATTTAATCAAAGAATGCTTGCAGGAATTGGCTGCACTCAATTTCATACAAAGAGTAATTTTTTATGGATCTGGGTACAAAAAGGATAATTTGATTGGTCAATTTTCGATACTCCTTCGTACTTGTTTATTTCGGTCAATACCTTAAAGGTACTGAGTGCTAATATCCAGTCCTGGAGCCTCATTTATAAACATAGCGTACACACAAAACGAGCCCTAAAAGAGGCGTACGCCACTTCCCATGCAAATGTTGTGATCTATAAAAACAGACCTGATGGGAGAAACTTTTACCCATGCTTACATTTTGGAGACGGGAAATTGGCGGCACAGATTGTGTGGTGGAAGCCTGATTGTAGAAATTGTCAAGTATATTTTGGCACATGCCAGTTTTGACTTTTGTCTGTACATACAATTTTAGTATAGATCCTACACATTGTTTTATAAATGAGGCACCTACTGTCTTGCTCAGACCTGATGCCTTTATTCTGATGTTTTACTGACTTTATTTGTGTTGTGGTATAGACGCAGAGCACTTACTTCCCCTATGTCTGGTGTACAACGTCTTGGTGGGGAACAGATGGCTTCGACCAAGTCCTCCATGTAGGCTTGAACAGTATCTGGATGAAATAAACAAAAAACAGGGGGGTAATTAGCCTAGTTTCTTTAAATGCTAGGACAGAAACATGTGAAGGCATTTGTCATGCCTATTGGTTGATAATTGGTTGAAGCAATAGACAGATCTGCAAACTGTCAAACAAGAACAAGGGGACCCTCTCTTTAACTTAATTTCCCCGTGCACCTCTAGTTCTAACTGTGTCCTGCAGCCTGGACACGTTATGCAAGACTTGTTTAAATCCCTGCTATTGTTCCAGCGCAGCGCTGCCCTTCCTGTACTGACCTCAATGCCTGAGTCAGTTTGCCATGGCTTTCCACAAGACACACACAGACAAGAACACCCATTCTTTCCTGCTTCCCGTGCTTTGGGTTGGTTGTTCCTCCAGCTGGAAACATGTAGGAGGGCAATTTTTTGGAACTGTGCAATGTTATTAAAAGTCCAGCACCTGTTGCTCCTGTATGTTGCTTCTGTTTTAGACATTACTGCTCCATTCTCAGCGCCGTACTCCATTAGCATGTGTGTTGAGTGAATGCCAAAAGCTTACAGAGCTCAATTCACTTTGAATCACCACCCCCCTTTGTCTCAATTGCATAACAGGAGCTACATTGCATGCCCTCTACTTTGAAGCAACTGCGAGGCACTTCCACTACAATCTCTCTGAAAAAAATAAACCAGTAACTTCTTACCAAGTTTAGACCTCCGAGATGGATCATGAGAATGCTTCAGTCACAGCAGTCCCAAAAGCCAGTATTAAAAATAATTAAGCAATCAAACCACAGAGAAAATTCCGTTTCAAGTGTGGCTGATAAGTTTTCTGTGCTCCAGCGAAACTTGTGTGAGTCTCTGTCTCTTCCAAATGCCTCGCAGGGACTCTACAATGCCAAATCAAGTCTGTTCACAATGAAGGAATCCAGTTTTCTTTCTTATGACCTCCTGAGGGAATGTAAGTACGATAGTTCAGCTGATAAGGAGGAGCACATTGCTATTCTCTGTCTGATATTATCTGACACAGTGACTGTCCTGATTGTTTTGTTTGCACAGTGGCACATCACTGAGACAAATGGATTTATGGTTGTATTTATGGATTTGAAGAAAACAGAGAAGGCTACATTGGATGAGCGTGATCTCATGGTCGATTTCTGAAATGCCAAGCCAAGAAATTCAAGGATGGTAATTGTTCTGTGGCCCTGAAAGGACACAAGATGAAAACATGACATGAAAGCTCATTAGTGTTGCTGCATTGTCGGATTACCTTGTTTTATGTTCAGAGCTTATTGTACAGTTCAAAAAGCTCCATCTCATACAGTAGAGATTAAATAAAGGCTGCTGACACCTTGAACTCTTCAGTGACTCAGGCCGCAGATCACTTTGCATTGCATAAAAGCTTCACTGTACATGCATGTCTGGCATTTTGAAAATAAATGCTGCCCTCTGTTGAGATCACAGATGCTTTGCAATCTACATCAAGTGTAGAGGAAGCCTCAGGCAAAGTTACACATTAATCCTAAGAATGTATAAAATCATTATAAGGGCTGTACCAAATCTTATTTTATTGTATTTGAAGTTTCTGTTGAGGTTTTCAAATAAAGCTTTGAATGTCTGTCATAATTTATGACATCGTCATCATTAAAAAAGAAAAATCCCCAAGCAAATACTCAATGTAAATAAAGCGATTCACATGATTAAAAGAGTCAGTGTTTTAATGAATAAATGTTATTCCTGGTGCTGTCAGACTGCTAGTAGACCACCCTGCTAATACAAGTGTGTGCCTCCATCTGTGTGTGGCAAGCAGACCGTTTTTGATGACTGTGACAATGTTGTTTTTAAGAAGAAGAAGAAATACTTTATTAATCCCAGAGGGGAAATTCAATTTTGTCACTCTGTTGTCATATACACACAGGCTGGAAATACACACACATGCACACACAGGACCTATACATGCATTAAATGAAGAGATGTCAGAACGAGGGTACTGCGTATGGACAGGTTCCCCAGGCCTTGCTCAGGGGCACTTCGGCGGTGCCCAGCGGGATGGGCTGCTTCTTCTCCAGCTACCAGTCCACACTCCATATATGGTCTGGACCGGGACTTGAGCCAGCGACCTCCCGGTTCCCAACCCAAGTCCCTATGGGCTTAGCAACTGTCACCCCAAAGACTGAACGCCAAAAAGTGTGGATTGAATCAGGATATTTCATTAGATAAAAACATGATGTGAACTTTGGAAATGATTACATCTAACTTTTTTTGACATATTCTGACCTTCTGGACTTCACAACGCACCAGAGTACTATGAGAGTAGCCTGGGGCTGGGTAATATGAAGATGATATATCATTATCAATTTATGAGACTATATATTGTCTTAGCTTTTGGATATCGTATCATGATATAGCATAAATGAATGTTTCTTCCCTTGTTTCAAGTCTTTATATCCACATTATTGATGATTATGATAAAAAAAAATCTTAATGTTAATATTTTCTGGAAAAACAGTAGTCATCCCTACAACTTTGTTGCATCAGAGAGGGTATTTGATCAAAAATGTTATGTTCATTTTTGTCTCCCTGTCCTAGCATTGATGAAGATGGGATTTAAAAATAGATATTGTGTATCGAGATACATTATAAAAATATTTGGATATAATTTTCAGGACATATCGCCCAGCCCTAGTGTAGCATATTTTTTTATCTGCACCTGTGCAGAAATACCATGTTTAAAAAGAATGAATAAACCAAATTACAATGTTTGTTTACAATAACTTCTACAGCTAATGAAATGGCGCGAAGCTAACCTTTCCTTAATTAGTTAGTTTTTAGCTACTTAAAAAGGTCCACCAAAAAAAAATCTATATCCGTTTTGGTGTAGGCTGTATTTAGAATATTTTCCCCACTGTACCCTGCCCTCAGACAGCCCTTGCCCACAGGGAACTGAAGCCGTTATCTCAAAACCACCAGACCCAGACAAATGACTGACATAAACAGTCATTTTAGAACATGGTAGATGCTAGTCTATGGCCTCTGCCTCAATCAGTTAGTGTGTAGGGTACAGTGGTGGAAACATTTCAAATACTACATACCCTTAAATTGATATTGATTTATTTAGATGGCTAAAATATGTTTACTGCAGCCTCCATCAACAGCAGTACATTACTTAGTGACTGTGCTTTGGACCATCATGTTTAATTATGTATACATATACATATACATATATACATATATATATGTACAGTTACAGCTGAAAATGACAACAGAAATAAATAAGTTGCTGACTTCACATATCTCCACACTTCAAAACAATTGCCACTTGTCTACCAAGAAAGTAGTTTCCTTGTTGTCTACCCAGAAATCTTATCACAACATCACAGTGATGTGGTCTTACAGACATTAAAAAAAAGAACAAAAAACTGCAGCATTTGAATGATTTGGAATTTGAATGTCATCCATATGAATGAAGCTTCAAAACTTCGTAACGATTTGGTGCAGCCCTAATGATTAGATTAGACTAGAATCTATTGACTAATTCCCTTTTTATATAGGAACCATGAACTGGACGAGTCCAAGTGTCATAAAACTACATAAATGTAAGTTTTATTGATGGATGTTTCTGCACTTGTGTGTTATTACATAGGTAACTAGTTTTTCAGCGTGTTGTCTCTTTTTCTCTCTCTGTATTTATTTGTGTGTGTTCGTGTGTTTCTATTTAGGTCCTCTGGGAATGGGAGTGGGATTTCCTGCAACACATCTACGCCCATGGAATGTGTACTTTGCCAACTGTCTTTGTTGTGCCTGACTGATGGCACACACACACACACACACACACACACACACACACACACACACACACACACCCACACACACACACACACACACACACACACACACACACACACACACACACACACACACACACACCTTTTCCTTCCTGTCCCCTGTCCAGTTAGCAGTGACAGGGAGAGACATATTTTATTCGTTTGACCCCATGGTCAAATGAGGACTGGAGCAGAAAGTGGAGCAGACAGGAGTGTAAGCATTAAAACAGATGGCAACAATAATTGTAAACCTTGAGTTAAAAAAAAACCCAGCATCATTCACAGGTCTACCAGCGACTGCGCAGTCACACGTTGAGCCTTAAAATTACCAAATTAATTCAGTGATTGACTAAAAACGAGCTGTACAATAACTGGTGCTTTTCAGCATCCTAATTTTTTACTATTACTTTCACTATTCTTTTACATATAATTAACATGTGATGCACATAATGTACATATTTCTCATTCTTTTTTTTTCTATATATATGTGTTGTACATTGTAGTATAATACACATTTTTATATTTCCAAAACTATATATAATACTTTTATACATTGTAGCATATAGAACAAATTTTTATATCTTTACATACTTTACACACCAAGCATCGTACATGTGCATGTATTTTATATTTTAAAATATTTTACACGGTGGTGCTAGTGTACATAATAGCACAACGCACATATTTTTTTATATTTTGACACACTGTTTATTTTCATTCTTCATTTCTACTGTCTTGCTATACATCAGAGTGACTATAAGGTGTCACGTTTTCTCCAAAGGGATTATTAAAGTGCTGTCTGATTCTGAAATAACTTCAACATATATAGGGAATAAATAACTTGTCTTAAAATTTAAGGCAATTAAAATGATCTGTATATATCAAACCGATCATAAAATCTTGTCAGACTTATAATACTTTGTCGTAAACACTTACATTTGCGTGACGCACCATGTAAAGCCCATTTTTCCATTTGAATAAATAAAATTATTGTACAGTAATATCATCAATCAAACAATATGTCAGGCTGTTCATTATTGTGAGAAGTGGTCAGTAACTCACCACTGGCACACGCTTGTAAGAATCTTCAGTTTGTTGGCTTCCACGCTTTTTGTTTTTTCTGCCTCCTCTTTTCAGCCCTTGCTCGTTTTTCACATGTCTGAGGATGATTTCTCAGTCATTGCTGTTTATGTGAGTTGAGGGGAGTGTGGCTGGACACAGCTTCCTGTATCTTTCTGATTGGCTGTGAAGAGATTGCCAGAGGGCATGGGCTGTGTGCAGCAGTATGAGAAGACATGATCAGCTTTAAGCAGCTGCACAGTCTTTGGTTAAATTTGCTTTTGCTGTATGTAAATGATGTGGTTTTTATCTGTGACATCCTTTACTACAGCACAGCTAACAACCACAGGAAGGCTTTGATGTTCAACATCGGAGCATGGATTTCAATTTTCTACATTATGTGTGTTTGATTTATAGTCAGAGTAGTCAAACTATAAAACATTGCTCAGAAACGTTATGCTTTAATGTTTCCCGCTGAGAAAGTCACTTCCTGCCAGCCCCCATCGAGCCACAGTCAAGTTTACATGTGAATGTCTTCTTTGTAGATTTATTTTCTATTTTTTGCTTTGCAAATTGTGCATCTTGTTTGATATTTAAAGTAGTAGAATGTAAAGTGCGCTTACCCAAGTGCTGCTCTCCCCATGGGTGTCCGTGGGGGTTATTGAAAATGGGGCACCGGGGTCGTTGCCATCCGTTCCTTGTTTATGTAGCAGGGTCAATTATACAGCAGTAACATGTGTAACAAAGTCAAATGTACATTTGTACATAGTATCTAATGACACAAAATTTGTTTCAGTTGTTATTACCTGACACGCTTAGTCCTCCGTACTCAATATGTGGAACATCTGATACTCAATTTTTGTACCCCTGCGTTCACCTTTGGGGGTACCGCACCTGTAAAGGGGTGTCTCCTGCCTTGTCTCTTCCCTTTTGCTGCTGTGCTCAATGAGAGAGGTAAGCGACATTGCTCTTGCAGTAATTTCTGTGTTTTAGCGCCATTAAGCTATGTTTATCAGTGGGTGTTGGCCTCCACCAGGGTTGTCCTTTGTCACTGATTCTGTTTGTGATATTCATGGACGGGATCTCAGGGCGCAACCATGGTGGAGTGTCTGGTTTGGAGACCTCAGAATTGCACCTCTGCTCTTTGCAGATGATGTGGTTCTGTTGGCTTCATCACACCGTGACATCCAGCATGCACTGGGGCGGTTTGCAGCTGAGTGTGAAGTGGTCGGGATGATATTCAGCACCTCCAAGTCTGAGGCCACGGTTCTCTGCCCGAAAATGCTAGATTGCTCCATCTGGGTCTGGAGACAGTTGCTGCCTCAAGTGAAGCTGCGTTCAAGTATCTCAGGTCTTGTTCATGAGTGAGGGTAAAATGGAGTGTGAGATGGATAGGCTGATGCTGGTGCTGTGCTGGATTGTCATAAGATAAGATAAGATAAGATAAGATATCCTTTATTAGTCCCACAGTGGGGAAATTTCCAGTGCTACAGCAGCAAAGTGGACAGCAAAGATAGGGAACAACAGTACAGAGACAATAAATAGTAGCAATATAAACAGTATATAAAAAGTATGAAAAATTAAAAGAGGCACACGTGAAGTATAAAATATAGAAATAATACACAATATATACACAATATATATACAGTCATGGTGAGGGGGAAGCTCAGCTGGAAGGCAAAACTTTTGATTTACCAGTCCAATTTGATGTACTTGAGTATTTCCATTTTATATTTATTTATACTTCCACAGCACTATAATTCAAAGGGAAATATTGTACTTAAGTAACATTATTAATGCAGTAGTTTTTCTTGTAAAGAAGTATTTTCACAGTTTGGCTACTTTTATTCAAGTAAAGGATCTAAGTACTTCTCCAACCTCTGTTTGTGAACCATTGTTGTCTTTCTAGCTGATAGTTTAACACAATAGCTGTGTTTCAAATGTCATACTTTTTATTTTTATTTCTACTACATACTGCAGCTGTCCTTACAAAGTACACACTGTTGCATGCAGTATGCATACAATCGGGACATACTACTTTGTCATAGCATTGCACCCTGAACTCTGACCCTTACATGTGCATGTCTCTGTTGTTGTTATTTACATTGTTATGTCCTTTTGTTGTTGGTAATGGTTATTAGTATTTTGTTCACTTAAACAATTAATATTCCTATTATTACTGTTTGACTGGTCATCAATCACTTGAATGGGCTGTCATCTGTCAGTGCGGCTTCTGACAGCATCAGTGAGCTGTCATCTGTTTGCAGCTCAGTTGATGTGACGAATCTTCTGCTGAGCAGATAAATATGGGTCAGAATAAGTAGAACAAATAGATCCACACAACAAGTAGCTCCAGTTCGAAGGGCATATCTATTTGTTTCTGCATTGCCAGATATTTCTTACTTCCAGCACCTTTTCTATTTTACACTGGGATGTGTGTGTCTTTTTTATTATTTGGGTTTTCTTGTGGGTCAGTACTGCATTTGACACACTATGTATTGGGACATACTAAATCTTTATCTGGCATACTAAATATTATGGTAGTATGGGTTTTGTTACAAACAAAATGCTTTTATGGTTTTGCCTTACCATGTGAACTTATACAACACCTTTGTTTATTGATTTGTAATGTA
Organism: Cephalopholis sonnerati; assembly: GCA_019142605.1. Lineage (NCBI taxonomy): Eukaryota > Metazoa > Chordata > Actinopteri > Perciformes > Serranidae > Cephalopholis > Cephalopholis sonnerati. Next base: position 7,924,413 of record JAGQAX010000011.1, on the reverse strand, counting down.
TCAAACTAAATCAAAACAACAAATGCCTGCTGTCGGTGGCCTCTATGTAACCTAAAAACAGTATACTCTTAAATTTTCCATATTGTGAAAATTCAAACTTAATGTCTTTAAAAAAAAAACAAAGCAGGTATAGTTGCTTCGTAAATACTGTGAAAGTGTCAAAATGCTCAGTCCACAGAGAAATGCACACAGTTCGTATGTACAAATGTACCTTTAAACAAGCTGTCAACATTTCTGTGAATTTGTGATGTCACAACTACACTATATTGAGACCGTTTGAAAAATTAATATTCTAAATGGGTCCTTTTGTATTTCTTGTTGGAATTATTTGCAGTGTCTGTGAATTGCATCAGCTCACAGGAAGTTCACATGGACCCAAAGACATTGCCTCACAATGTAAGTGTAGTATAATGGCTTATAGATGGAATTACTGTGACATTGCACAAACAACAACCACTTCCAGGTTAAAAACTGACAATTTATTACAGTTGTGGAGATTTGTTAAATTAGCAAACCTGTTGATTTCTGTTGCACATTTTCAGCCACAACTGTAACGTTTAAAGATACATATTTTAAACACAGTGGTCCGACCTATCTGATGTTGTCGCTGTGCTTATTTTATGTACTTTGTTGCTTTGTTATCATGTTTATATATTTGCTCCACTTTACTTTACATGCTAACCAATGGAGGCAGTGGTAGACAAACAATTCTGTACTCTGCTATGTCAAATTACTGTTTTTTTCAGTGGAGTCTGGTGGCTTTGATATAACAGTCTTAGTTACCCATAAGAAAAGACTATCTGACAGCAAGGTAAAGCAGTGTAAATATTCTAGATACAGCATACATTCAGACTGTTTTGGTTTTTTTTGGTTGGCCTTTGTGGGTCTTTTTTAAGTAGCTAAACATTAACTGAGGCAACGTCTGCTCAGCACTGTCTGATTTTGATGTATGTGACACAGGGGCATAAATATAGACAGTGCAGGCAGTGTGGTTTCATTTGGGCCCATGAGGTGGTGGGTCCATGGAGAGTCAGTCCTGCAACAATGTGTTGGGTGGAGAATGGGCCCTTATGAGTGACTGCCACCTTGAAAATATGCTTGTGTTCAAAGAAGAACTCTCATTAAATTCAAAACAGTGCCATTTGCTATATAAGTCCTTTAAAAAGGCAGAATGTCTCCAATAACAAAAGTCTATGCTTCCATGCTATCTATAACTATAGATCAAATGTTATGTTCAACAGTTCTATAAATCAAATATTCTATATCTATAAATCAACTATTAAATTGTGAAATTAAATGAATAATTTCTTTCATTGTTATTTTCTTTTGTATTTTTGTTATATACAGTTATACAGTGATGATTGCTGGGTAATATGCATGGTGATGTTATCCATTGTCAATCATGTGACAAGATGATACTTGCACTATGGCGTGCATTGGGGCCCATTGTAACTAACTTACGCCACCGATGTGACATGAATATTTTTTACCCGAAACTGACTGTAAACAAACATCGTGATTCAGTCCATAAAGATAGAAAAACAGAGCATTTCAGAGAGAGGGTGTTTACAGGTGTATTCAGGCAGACAATATGAGAAAAATAATGTGTTTTCAAACATTAAAGCATGTGAACATGTTCTAGTAGAAGCCCAACATACAAGTATGAACCTGAATATGAGCATACCATGGGTCCTTTAATTTTAAACCAAAACTGATCATGATGTTCTTGGTGTCAGAGGTCCAAACCATGCACATGTAATGAAAGTGAGTAGTAGATTGACTTAATGTGGAACAACTGTTGATTTTGCATATAATTTCTTGAGGATATTGTGGGCTGCTTATTTGCTTCATAAATTTAATATTTTCAGAATGTACTTCTTTACACTTAAAAAGGGAAAAGTTTGAAGGGGTTGTGATTTAAAGGTTATCATGCAATGGTTTTACTGGTCCGACCCATTTGAGATCAAATTGGGCTGTATGTGGCCCATGAACTAAAATTAGTTTGATACCCCTTGTCCGAAACCATAGACCTGATATACAGTCAACAGACTAAACCAGGGGTAGACAACCTGTGGCTCTGGAGCCATATGTGGCTCTTTAACCCCTCTCCAGTGGCTCTCTTTGACAAAAATGGTTTCCAAGTTCATAAAAGCAGAATTTAATGGAGAGGGGATAGATTTATTTGCTTTCACTGCCAATGCTACAAAGTTAAAGTACCAAAACAGTCATAAATATCCCACTGCAGAGGATCCATCTTTTGGTAAAACAGTATTTTGAATGCTCATTTAGACCTATTTTTAATGTTGATAGGCTCATTTTGAGCCAATGTGAGGTGTTGCCATAAGGCTCAAATATGTTTTGTGGCTCTAGGCAGATTTTTTTTATTATTATTTTTGGTCAAAATGCCTCTTTGATAGAGAAGATAACTGACCCCTGGTCTATTTGAACTTTCAGTTCCTCTTTGCTCCACTGGGGGCGGTGTGTCGGCAAGTTGGGGGTTTCCTCAGTGCAAAGATATTTTATGTACAGCTGATAGATAACTTTGCTGCAAATCGCTGAAAACACACCCGAACTGTTTCGTGTTTCTTCAGCACAGCATCACTAACTATATTGTGTTTGAGAGTTGTCTGACAGTGAAGTACATGTACAGACCACCTCAAGGGAATATTTTAGTCCGCACCGATACACTGAAACACCGGATGAAGACTGGGATCCACGGTGGGGTTGTTCTCTGGATGATGGCGTAACATCTTTGCGGTGTCGATCAGATAAACACTTGTGTTGGTGTTTTGTTGCTGTCTGTTAGCCTGAAATCTAAATGGTCTCATCGGTGTCGTACTTGGCACACGAACCGGCTATTATTTAGCTTTTCCTGAAGCTAGTTTTGCTAACATTGATAGCCGTCGATCTCCAGCCGAGGGGAATTAGATGTTGTCGGTTTCCTGTCGTTAGTATCAGTGATATTACATAATGTGGCGGTAAGCCGTCGGTTTAGCTTAATACCAGTTCGGTTTTTAAAAATACGCCCGTAACTCTAAGGCCTTTTTGAAACATATAGGTGGCATTAGTTGTACTTTATAATGGGAGTCAACAGAATCTACATTAGCATAGGATATGCTACATTTGGCACCCTGGTTGGACTTTCGGCTTTCTTCGTCTGGAATATAGCGTACAAACAGCCATGGACGGCGGCCATGGGAGGCCTGTCAGGTAGGTTTACACACCCACTGCATTAAAATGTTACTGTGATTGTCTTCATCACATGATGCTGGAGCATTTAACTCTGGCTGTCTAATCCTTAGACAAGGCCTGCACTGTCAGGAGTCGCTCTATAATCCTTTAGTAGCAAGGTGTTTGGTGTATTTTCTCTGCTCTTTATTTAGTTTCACTCTTGTCACTTACATGTTGGCTCATTATTTGCTGTCAGTAGTTGTTTGAACTTAAGTTTTGTTCTGTTAGCTAGCTGGCTAAATACTCTCACTAATGTGGGTCCCACTTGTGCATATGACCAGATTTGTAGCTGATCCCCCTCCTCAGCATCACTGTTAAAGGGGAACTGCACCCATTTTCAAATTTCATTCAAGTACTTCCTATATGCTAAGACAGTCCAAGAATATTAGCAAATGTTCTGAGTATATGGGTACATTTTATGTTTCAGAGCTGACACTACAATAGAATAAATTTCAGTTGGGTATAATAAAGAAAACAAACTTCTGTGGGTTCACAAAATCCGGCCCCCATTCAATGTCTATGGAGCAGCTCCAGGATTAAATTATGCTTTATAATTTAACCCTCATGGGGTTTCTAGCTTTGAGACAGAGGGGCTCATGTTCACAAATACTGATTGAACTGTCAAAAGTTATGAAAATAACATTGACAGATGTTCTGATACCATTTTTTTTCCTTCCTGATACTAATTGCGATACCCAAACTTGTGTATTGGTAGATACCAAGATCTGTGTGGATGCGAAATGAGTGCTATAATCAGGGTTTCCCACACATTAATTTATGAGTGCTGCCACATTTTTATTTCGTATTTTTGGAGCTGGACTGTTCATTTGGTGTGATGTTAGGATATATACAGAATATTTATTGGACCACATTCTCAGAGTGCAGAGCACACTTTGGGCACAGATGTAGCAGCAGAACACCACCAAAGTGAAACTTTCACTCTTAAAATTTATTTTCACTTATAAACAACTGCTCCTCTCATCTATTGATCTGATCTGATCAGCTCTGATAGGATCTACTGATCATTAATCCACCAGGTGACTCAAAACTCATGAAACTGCTCCTGAAAAAAAAGAAAATTCTCCCTGCGCAAACACATCAGAATTTAGAGAGGGATGCAGACTGATACACAAGGGCACAACAAAGAAAAGAAAAAGTTAGCTTCCCCGTCAGCTGCTGCCACACGTACATTCTAATTCTGTGGGAAATACTGTATGATCGTTGTATGGTTTTAGAGCAGCGAAGAAGAATTGATTTGTGGGAAAAATTCCATTTTATCTGGATGTGAAACTACTTTAAAGATTATACTATTAAGTATATGGTATTTGATCGGTTAATAGACTCGCATATTCGCTGATACCCGACCCAGCATTTTAGTCAGTGTCAGAAGCATTTCCAGCACTGGTATTTGTATCAGAACAACTCCACTTAATTTAGGTTGTGTTCCCCTTTTACTCTGCCACCAACAATACCACGTTTAGTGAATGTCACTTTTAGAATGTGCACCTCTTAATGTATTATAGCCTGACTAATACTGGCTTTTGAAGGCTACATTTGAGAGTCAAAAAATAGATAATGATGCATTGGCTGGCAGTAAAAAGATAACAGCAGTGAATTTAGATAACATTTTTTCTTTTTAAATTGTGACCAAGATACATAGTGAGAGGGACATAATGTTGATTATATCTGCCTGACAAACTATGTGATGCAGACACTAAATAACCTCAGACCTAGTTTGGTATGTCTGTACAGCAGTATCTTGTTACTTATTGACTGATGTGTTTTTTTTCGACAGGAGTTTTGGCGCTCTGGTGTCTTGTCACACACATCATGTACCTGCAGGACTTTTGGCGCACTTGGCTCAAAGGCCTTAAGTTCTTCATCGCTGTTGGTGTGCTCTTCTCAGTTTTAGCGGTGGCCGCCTTCATCACCTTCCTCACTATTGCCATCACTCAGAAGCAATGTAATCCTCTCTCTACTCTTCCTAGTTTATGAGTAATGTTCTGTATAATATAGGATTAGAGGAGAACATTTGTTGTTAATACTCATATGCTTATTCACTCAGGGAATTGATTTCTTAATGCATCCTAATTCGTTTCTCTGTTGTTCTTATCCCGCAGCTCCCACTGACCCGAGGAGCCTCTACCTCTCCTGTGTGTGGAGCTTCCTGACCCTCAAATGGTCCTTCCTCTTGGGTTTATATTCCTACAGATATCGCCAGGAGTTTGCGGACATCAGTATCCTCAGCGATTTCTAGTCAGTACTGATTTCACAGACTGCAATGGACATTTGAAGGTTTTAAGCTGCCAGCAGGAGCTGGTCAAAGAGCTTCTGTTACAAAGAGGTGGAAAAGCAGACATGGCTAGATTAAAAAAATCATCTGACTTTTACCGTATATGGAGTTGCACTTGTCGCACTTGCTTAATAAGCTTTGTATTTGTATTGTTACCTGTTCTCCTACTTTTAATGACCCACATATTATATTCCTGTAAGTAGTCATAAGTCTAAACCTCTGAAGACTGGAACTGCTTTTGCATTAATTGCTTGAGGCGATTAACGGAGAGACATGCTGTGGTTTTTCAGACAGATTTTATCTTGAGATTGTTTAATCTTAAAACAGTTTATGCACACAAGGAAATCCCCACCATAACTGGCTTTTAATCCAGTGATAAGATGTTAAAATGAAAGTGAAAATTCTCTCAAAGCTGAAACCCTCACAACCAAAACTAAAACCTACCTGAAGCTACTCTGCTAATTGCTTGGTCGGCAGTGTTTGTTGGAGTGCTTGAATGTTTGTACCTAAATGAGCTTTTACATAGTTGCAGTTTTGAGCCTCATATCACTAGACAGCCACGGTCTTAGTGTCTGCAAAGTCAGTCTCTTAGCTCCCTTCATCACCAATGAAACAATTTGAGAAACACATTTTTTTAAAATTAAATTACCAATATGAATAGTTGAGCTCTCATTTAAAGCTTTTTAAAGAGGATCATTAATGTCCTCCCTTCGTACCCTGCTTTCCTTTTATAAGAACTGAAGAAAAGGCATTCCTGTGGAATCTGTGCTCTTCATCTTTTGCTCCACCAGGGGGAGACTTGCTTTTTTTCTGTCAAGAGTCCACTGGAAGATTATGACATTCCTCTGAAGAGAAAACACAAATGAATTTGATATATAATTGCACTTTAGTCTTTGATATTGATGCCATTGTTTTGCACACAAATCCTGATACAATGGGGTTAAAAGAATCATGTTTTACACATGGTCATCTCTGTCTCACCCTTTTAAATGTTGAAATACACTGTTTATATGTACCATTTCTTTTACAGTTAATATGATTTGTGTAGTTCAAGTTAAATCAAATTTTGTAAGTGGTTTAGTTCCAGCTGTTGCGCATGTCTACCTTTACCCATAAAACATGTTTAAATGTATTTTTGTTGATGAGAGAATGAATGTGAGGATGCTACATGTATATAGAACCCATTAAAGTTGCATTAATTGTTAATTACATCATGTCTCCGAGCTCTGTACTGAACAGATACAACAGCATCCTAACAAATCAACATTTAAGTGATTCAGCTGTACCTGCAAGGCTGAAGCTTTTCAGTTTTTAGCTCCACCCTGAAGGTGTAGAGGGTCTTTGGCGTAGCTTGATAAGTGACCAAACAAGTGGGGAACACACACACACGTGAGCCAATGCCTGCAGACGTTGTGCTTCAACAATAAGGTACAGTGCTTTCTTTCCACATTTCTGGATCAATACAGGATCAGAGCTTCTAATCATTCTAATGTTGAAATCAACATGTTAAATTTTGGAGGTCAGCTCATTATTTGCTGACCAAACCTTTAACAACATGCACATTGAAAATAAAATGCATTGTATTCTTAACAGGTGTTATCCTGTTAAAAAGTGAAGAATTTTAATTATTTCCTCTTGACCTGTAACCCTCCTAAACTCTTAACAGTTTAACTAGAACTTTTTGCCTTTAATCAAATATGCTTCCTGCTCAAAATGTGTTGCTACTTTCCAGACGTTACATCTAAACACTAGTTTGGCCATTTGTTCACTCTCTGGATAGTAAAATGCCCATGTTTTCAAATGCGGATATTATTTTGAAATGTCGATTTTCTTACAGAACATAGAATTTGGTTGACTTGTCAGATTATTTCTTGAGCATGCAGACTGTGAGGCGAGCACAGTGATCTTGTACGTGTGCTATTATTTACCTGGTGTTGAGCAAATATTTTAGCAGTCCACCGACCTGTTGGCTGATCCTTCAAGGTTAGATTAAGGCCTTGCACTTGAAATGTGACACTTAAGTATAAAACAACAGAAGTGCAATCCTAAAAATCCACTTTGTTTCCCCAGCTGTTTAAATATAATCATCAAATCAGTTGGGATAGGGTTAAAAGATACAGTTGGTAACTTTTATAAACATGACTTTTGTCATATTTGCTAAAACTCACTTTATCTGGATAGTAGTACACGAGACAATCTATTAATACAATAATATTGCTCTGACTCTTAGTGCTTCTTTTGGCATCTGCAAGAATCCACCACACATGATTAAAATGATTAACTGATCAGGGCCGAGGAGTCTCTAATCACGCCAATTACTGGTGGTGAACTGTGGTCACTGTCAAATTAGGCAGTCCTAATCAAAGATGAATCAAGATTATGTCACTGCATTGCCCATTCTTCCCCTCAAATGTTTTCAGAATCATATTTTAGTGTACAGTTTAGCTGGTGCCTGGTTTTTAGCTGTCAGCTTGACCGTTTCCAACATGGCAGCCAGGTCAAAACCTTTCTCATTTTCTGTGGCCATCAAACTGTGTAACTCCTCCCCCTTCTGTAAGGAAGAGAGCTGAATCAAAGGACACTGACAACAATATTCACCTACATTAGATGCACCATCAGTCCATATGATGTACATCACTACTTTTCAATATCACTACTTTTCAATATCTTGTTCAATATTTTCTCAACATCATGTGAGATATAGCTTTTCAATATCATGATCACTTGTCAGTGTAGTGCTATATCTGTTTCTCTATCATGTGCAACACTACTTCTTATTGTTATGTCATATACAATTTAACATTGATGATCTGGTGCCGTCTGATTTTTCCACCATTTTTGTACATTTGTAGTAACTCACTGTACTTATTTTGTTGCTATTGTTACTCTGGGGCACTGGTTTTGCTTTTGCTCCTTGAAAACACTTCTTATCTTATATATTTGTATATTTTGCCAGATATTTAATATTCTATTGTTCCTGAAACTGGGCCCAGTGAGTGACCCTGACCCAGAGAACCCACTGGTTGTTAAATTTTGGTTACTGTACTGTGTTACTGTAATTTGAAGCATTCTCTGGCACAAGAATTTCCTTTGGGATATATAAAGTTCTATTGAATTGAATTGAATTTTACAGCTAAACTGTACACTAAAATATGCTTCTGAAAACCTTTGAGGTGAGAAATAGGCAATGCAGTGACAGAATCTTGATTTATTTTTGATCAGCGCTGACACAAGCTGTGATTGACATGAATGACAGCTGCGTTAGAGACTCCTTGGCTCTAATTGGTTGTTTTCATTCAGGTATTGTAGGTTCTTGCAAATGCCATTAGAGGCACTACGCACAGGCAGAGGAACATGATTTGTTTTTTTGAGGATTATTGTCAGGATATAGTGACAGTTTCTCAAATATGACAAAAACCTATTTTTATAACAGTTACCGCCCACAGCTTCAATGACTGACAGAAGCAGACATTTGTAGTGTGCTTCCTCCCTGTTAAACCACTGCTCTTTGCCCAGGGTGGTGGTCTTGAGATGCACACAGAATCTTGATTCATATTTAATCAGTGCTGCCTAGTTTGACAGTTTGACCGCAGTTCACAGCAGAGGTTTACTTGATTGACAGCTGTGTCAGAGACTCCGCATCTCTGATTGATTGGTTTCGTTCACGTGTGAAATGCCATTATAAGCACTATGATGAGGCAGAGGAACATGATTTTTTCACAGATTATCTGTGTCATATACTTCTGTGTGGATGTAGTGAGTGTGAGTTGTTTTTTTAAAGTTACCAGCTCCAGCTTTAAAATTCAAATTTTGTTTTTGTTGAAGGGTGAAAAATAAAGTGTGTTTAATGAAATGTAAGTCCTTGACATTAGGACATAATATTAGAGAGAGCTTTCTATGGTCTTAATGTGTCTTAATATGCTATAATAGCCATGCACCAGGACCGCCCACGTTATGTGATTGACAGGCCGGCATATAACCTCCCAGAGTTTGACAGAGAGTTTGACAAGAAGAGTCGACAATTCCCCGTTGGAGAGAAAGTGAAGAAATTCTTCAGGTACTGAATTGCAATCTCGCTGCACAGTCAACACGAACTACATGTCTTCCCATCACACAAACTCTACCTCTGACAAGCTTTGTGTTGTGATCAAACGGTGGAGAGCCCTGTAGCTATGACTCAATATAAAGTTTAGACATGTGTTACGGGCTTTTTCCAAAGTAACAACCAGAAAACCCGAGCTCTTCAAAGAGTTTCCCTTGTTTGTTTCTGTCAGATGCTCTGCGCTGAGACTGAAGGGCTTGTTATTCAGACATCTGCCCGTACTGAGCTGGCTCCCCAAGTACAAAGTGAAAGAAAACCTGCTGTGTGATGTCATCAGCGGGGTCAGCGCCGGCACCATTCAGGTTCCCCAAGGTCACTGAATACTCTCCTCTGTCTGATGCCTCTATATAATACCCACTGACTGCAGCTAGTTGCGGCAGCATTGTCTCCAGTATATACCACAGTGTTTGTATTTTTTTGTATGTTGTCATGATTTATATGACAGTTATAAAAAGGTTTCTGTTCTTTGCAGGCATGGCATTTGCCCTCCTTGCAAACCTCCCTCCTGTCAACGGTCTCTATTCCTCCTTCTTCCCCCTCATCCCATATTTCTTCATGGGCACTGCTCACCAGATGGTCCCAGGTAAATCAGAGTGATTTATCTGCAGCGATTTCATATGATGACAGTGATAAGTTGCCAGAGCTGCACAGTGCAGATCAGCTGCGCTCCGCCAGACTCTGCCCAGTTTGCAGTTTGGCAAAGAAAATAGATGTGACACACTACTTTCTACGTCTAGGAACGTTTGCTGTCCTCAGCATTATGGTGGGAATCGTGTGTCTTCGGCTGGCACCCGAGTCAGACTTCAGTCATTTCAACGCCACTATTAATGCTACAGTAGTGGACACAGATGTGATGAACGAGGTTCGCCTGGGAATATCTGGAACACTGGCCTGTCTCACTGCAATCATACAGGTACTCAGCACTGAAAGCTCAATCTGTTAACGTGAAATTTGATTGAAATGAAAAACTTGAGGCTTAGTTTGATGTAAAAGTGACACATTGAGAACCTCTTCTGTCTGTGCAGATTGGCCTCGGCTTCATGCAGTTTGGGTTTGTAGCCATCTATCTGTCAGAGTCCTTCGTCAGAGGCTTCATGACGGCTGCAGGATTGCAGATCCTCATCTCAGTGCTCAAATACATTTTTGGCATCAAAGTGCCACCTTATAGTGGTCCGCTGGCCGTTATATATGTAAGTGATTCCCTCTATTGTGTTTACAAATAACAAAAGACTTTGGTTGTAATTTTTTTCATTAAAGAATAATTTTAATTCTTTGTTACAGACTCTTGTAGATATTGTGCGTGGCCTTCCTGATACAAACATTGCGTCGCTAGTATTTGCTCTGGTCAGCAGCATAGTTCTGATGGTGGTGAAGGAGCTGAGTGCACGCTACCGCCACAAGCTGCCCTTCCCCATTCCTATGGAGATCATTATTGTAAGTAGCTTACAGTTTGCCATTTCTCTGAAGACACAGATATGGAGTGTTGGAGCCAGGCAAAAGGGACAGAATTGAGAGGAGGAAGACGTATTTTTTGTTTTGCATTACAAGAATAAAGTCAGTGTGGAGAATAAGGTCAAAATGTCAAGTAAAAAGAAAAACTTTCAGTTTTAATACCAGGCATAAGAATAAAAATCAGGAGGAAGATGTTTTTTTTTGCATTTCAAGTGTAGAGTCCAAATGTTGACAATAAAGTTGACATTTTAAGAATTAAGTCAAAATGCTGAGAATTAAATTCAAATGACGAGAATATAGTTGAAATACCACTTCAAGAATAAAGTCGAAACATTGAGAAAAACTAAATATCACTTTGAGAATAAATAAAGTCGAAATATTGAGAATAAAATGACATTTTAAGAATAAAGTTGAAATGCTGAAAATTAAGTTCAAATGACAAGAATAAAGTTGCAGTACCATTTTGAGAATTAAGTAAAGATGTTTAGAATAAACTTGACATTTCTCAAGATTTAAGTCAAACTTTTGAGAATAAATCAGACTACTAGAATAAGTGCATATAGCTGCCTCTACAAAATGCCTTGGGGACTTGAATTAATGAAACTGTACTTTAGAATCAGTTTTAGTAACAAGAAGATTATTTCTCTTTAGTGCATAAACAGTGTGGTATTAAGGGCTTTGAAGAAATGCGCCTGTTCAGGAGAAACCACACAAATTGGAGGAAGTGGCTGCCCTTGTGCAAACTGTAGATGGATAGATGAAAGGGTATTGATGGTTACACCTGGGAGCAATACAGAAAACGAATGTTGTATCACAAGACACAATTTGATGGACAAGAGGAGATGACTTCATTCTCGACATTTCCACTCTACTTTAGAAATGCAAAATAAAAAACAATCTTCCTCCTCTCATTTTTTCCATATGCCTGCTTGTAATATCCTTCTGTACACAAAGTGCACTTCTTCAGTGTTTGTCATTTCATTAAGCGTTTCCACATTTGTAACATATACAGTGTAAGGCTGATGTTGGTGATTGATTCCCATTCCTGCTCTACACAGGTGGTTGTGGCCACAGCCATCTCAGGCCCTCTGCACCTTCCTGAGATCTATCACATGGACATAGTGGGAGAAATTCCTTTGGGGTAAAGCATGCATCAGCAAACTTACAATGCATGGTTGTTTGATTATTTAAAATTACGCATGCAGCTCATTTCTTTTATTGTCTTGTCTGTATAATCAGATTTCCAGCACCAATCCTGCCAACAGTGAGTCAGTGGGAAGACATGTTGAGCACAGCTTTCTCCCTGGCAATCGTTGGCTATGTCATTAACCTGGCTATGGGCAGGACACTGGCAGCCAAGCACGGCTACGATGTGGATCCCAACCAGGTAGAAAACGGCATACCTTTTACTAATTCAACATTAAATGTATTTTTCCATGTTGTAAATACCTACCAATCATACTTTATTTATATAGCACCTTATATACAATCACGTAGCCTGAAGTGCTTCACAGAGCAAGATTAAAACACTGTTTCACCATTTCATCACTACTACAAATGTATCTGAAGCCAGAATCTCACTATCACTATCCTCATTCATATTTTAAGATGCTACAAATTATATTCAGCCACAAAATAAGCCTGAAAAGCTGCAAATTTAGAACAGAAATACAGAGAGTTGTTGCATAGAGATGATACACCGTCTCATCTAGTTCCATTGGCGTGAACCGGCAGGTTTTTAGAACATCTCATTGCAAGTAGTTTCCTGTTTCAGCTCATCTCGTTCTTTTAAAATGTCCACAGAGGTGGAGTCTCTTAGATGCTCAGGCAGACTGTTCCATAGACCTGTGCCACGGTGGCTAAACACTGACCATATGCATGTTCTTGTGCAGGAAATGTTGGCTCTTGGCTGCAGCAATTTCCTCGGGTCCTTCTTTAAGATCCATGTGATCTGTTGCGCCCTGTCCGTAACCCTGGCTGTGGACAGTGCTGGTGGCACATCACAGGTGAGTGCTGTGTTACCACTACTGTACTGTAACTGTTACTGTGTAATTTATGATGTGCAGTTTCATGAAAAATATTATGGGCAACAAGAAAACTGCTCACTCCTGCACTTCTGTTGCTGCCCTCTCATAGTTTGCCAGTCTGTGTGTGATGCTGGTTGTGATGGTTACCATGCTTGCATTGGGAGCCTTCCTAAAACCACTTCCAAAGGTAGGTGAATAAAGGAGTGTGACACTCAAAAAATTAGACAAAAAAATCTAAGTAGAGGTGACAGAAAAATCCAGGCATGATTACAAATATATGTATTCTTGGTTTCCACAGTCAGTGCTTGGAGCCTTGATTGCTGTCAACCTGAAGAACACACTCCTCCAGCTCTCTGATCCCTATTACTTGTGGAAGAAGAGCAAATTGGACTGTGTAAGTCGAAGCCTTGGACGCAATATTGCAGCACAATGTGATGTCTGTTTTTTGTCCATATTTTATCTCATTCTATTGTTCTTTCTCTTTCAGTGTGTGTGGGTTGTGTCATTCTTGGCCACGTTTTTTCTCAGCTTGCCGTATGGAGTTGCTATCGGAGTGGGCTTTTCCATCCTGGTTGTGATATTCAAGACACAGTTGTGAGCAAATACTATATTTTTATCCAAAATTTAAAAAAAGAGATAATGGAACAGAGTGTGAAGTTTATATTAATGCACTGCTCATTTTAATAATGTGTTCCTTGTAGTCGTAATGGCTCGGCAATGGCTCAGATTATGGATACAGATATCTACAAAAACCCGAAAGTGTACAGTAAGGTATGAAAACTAAATGTCTGTGTGTATTTTTGTCAGTACACATAGTCTTAGAGGAAGTACATCTAATCTTTTTGTATTATCTCTGCAGGTCGTGTCAATAACAGGTGTGAAAATAGTGAACTATTGCTCACCACTCTATTTTGCAAACGCTGAAATATTTCGACAAAGAGTCATCAGAAAGGTACAGTGATAAAAATACCTGTTTTTCTGTCATGAAAGGTTAGAATTATGTGGCATATTGGTGTTTATGTGTAGACATGTTTGTGTCTAGACCGGACTGGACCCTGGCAAACTTATCCTGGTCAGGAGGAAGTTCTTAAAGAAGGAACAGAAGGAAAAAGAGAAGGAGGAGAAGAAGGACAAGGAGACAAGAAGGAGGAAACCGAGCTCTTTGGTTAACATGAAGGCTCAGGTGGGATCAAATATATATCATGACGTGTTTGACCTAACAGCTCATAGCCAGAAACAAACCCTAAATGGGTCATGTTTCTACTGTTCAGTTACCTTACAAATATTTGAAATACAACCTGTGACCTTTTCTGTACACCTCTCTCTGTGTATTTCCTCTAAATCTAGACCATATCTCAGCTTGAACTGCAAAATGACTTTGATATGAGCGATGGCAGTGCCAGCAAACCTGAACCTCCCACCAGCTATGTCAACTTCCGCTGTAGTGACATTGAGCTGGGTGAGCAGGCGCCTGACCAAGAGCCGGCCAGTCCCTCTGCTGTCACACTGGAGTCCCAGCCCATGCCCTTCCACACCCTCATCCTCGACTTGGCAGGAGTCTGCTTCATAGACCTCATGGGCATCAAAGTGTTGATAAAGGTTAGAGAACTGTTTGGATCCTTTATAAGCATGAAAAGACAAGAATAATGATGATGGTAATGATTTTAATAATGATGATGATGATATACAACAATTAGAGGGTATAATTTGGGTTTTTAACTTTTAGTGGAAAGCACATCAATTAATGACTTTACTCTAATGGGTCGTACACATGCTGAAAAACAGAAGGTCAGGCGCTGGGTGCTACTCTTGCACGTTTTCTGTGCAAATTGCTAAAAAACCTTAACAAACAGTGCTTCATAACCTGTTTACCCAAAATCCTAAGTGCAGAGCTGATCATCTTCCAGGTGCTGTTTGTGTGTAGCCCTATCGTCCGTGGGACAGATGTAAAGCTCTGGCAGCCCTGCGCAAAAAGGATTAGCTTCTTCTTTATGTTTATCACAGACTGATATTTATGGAAGAAGGGAAAGATATCTGTTGGCGGTGATTGGCTGGTCCTCGTCACTTAACATGCGGTGTGCACTGCTGCATTCCAAAAATTGACCTCAGTTTATCTAAGGACACAGCTGTTGCACCCTGAAAAATAGGCACTTGGGAATGTTTGCACACCGCTCTGGCATCGCTCTGGCATTTGAGCGCGCCTGCTGCGTGTCTACATAAAAACGATTAATTTGAGGGCGCAAAAAATGCGGCATGTTTACGGCCCCTATGTAACGCCTAAGTAACATTGCACATGTAATGTTGATAAAGTGAGGTATAACCCAGACAGCATGCAGCTTCACTGGCTTATAGGTATGGTTAATGTAAGCTAGCATTTACATTGAAATAAAACATCTTTTATAAAAACTGCAAGAAGGCATCCATTACTATAGTCACCATATACTATGTGGTGACTAACCTAGCTTATTTAAACTGTGTTAACAAGGGAGCTTGAAAATTTCAGTAAATGGTTAATGTTAGTTCGAATGGACACACTAATGATCAGGCTTATCTTCCATTTAATGAACATTTGTATATGAATTAACAGACAGCCCTTTTTGATGGAGAACTGAACGTAAGGCAAGTTATCTATGCTCTCTTCAAAGCCAGACTCCACTGAGAAAACAAAAATTTTAGCGTGCTGAACACAGGGGCTGCTGGTCTAACACTGCCTTGTTTGTTATTGTGTGACTTTGCTGAATCTGAACTTACCCTTTATTATATCAAAGTCACACAATAACACAAACTAACTTACTGATTGAGGCCATGGTAGACCAGCAGCTCCTGTGTTCAGCGAGCTAAAATGACTGTTTTTTCAATGGAGTGTTTTTGAAGAGAGCATAGAGAAGTTTCTCTTGTAGTTCAGTTCTCTGTCAGATAGGACTGTCTGGGATGTACTGAGCATATGGCTGGATAAATGAGACTTGGATATACTGTACGAGTTGTGAGTTTGTAAATGGATGTTTTGATATAGTTTTGCTGTTGTTAAATACACAAAATTTAAATATTTGCTGTTGTTTGATTTACAAATGATCATTTGGGGGTCAAGTATTCCTGTAAGTTAACTGATACAAGTATAATCAGAGCATAATTCAACCTCTCACTTTCTCATACTGAGTGTTGGATTAGGCAAAATTGTGTTACTGCAGAGTGTCGGCACAATGCTGTCGCTCTCCTCTTCAAATCTACTGACATGTCAAAGAACTCCTAAAACATGAAAGGTTCTATTTTCTGTACACATCAAATATTGAACCTCTTTTGACAAAAAGATTGTTTGGTTTGGGAGATTGAGTCCAGGCATTCCTTACTGACGCTTTTAATGAGAGAAATTTTAAGTATAGCTGTGTACAATTATAGTTATTCCAACCTGTCCATGAACAGTCTTTTCTTCTTCCTCCCCACGCAGATGAACTCAAGCTACACGATGCTGGGCATTAAACTATACCTGGCCAATGTTCAAGGTAAAATGTTAAATGACTTGAGTGCATTTCACACTTGTTGGCTCTACTGAACAGTTGGCATGGAAACGGAGACCTAGTCATTCATTCAACATTAAATCCATAATGTCTGTGAAGGACACTGGTAGAATGGGTGTACAACTGTAAGTCAGAGATTAAATGTCTGAATGTGTCATAGATAGCACTTCACTTCTGTTTCCTAGTGAGATAAAGCTATAGGTTTGATGCACAGTAATCGTAATTTGTTATGATTGATTACCGTTAAGTATTAAATCAGTGTTCTTTTCTTGGCCAATAGTGTAGCATTTTTTCCCTCTTTAAACACCGCAGGGATGTCAATGCAAAGTACATTTTTTTCACTGTGTTCAAGTCCTTGTGTGATATTTGTCGTCTTGCTGCCTGCAGCCCAGGTGTATGAAGAACTGGAGGCCGGAGGAGCTTTTGATGACGGCAATATTGCCCGCAGTAATCTCTTCCTTTCTGTCCACGATGCCATTGTGTTTGCTCAGCAGACCTCTGGAGAGCGGCAAGTCTCCCCAAAGGTAGGCCTCCACTGTATAAAATAACCTTATCATACAAATCCTTTTCATAACATCACATACAAACACCTGCTGTTCAGAGGTTCCCAGGTTAGGGATAAAGGGAGAGATTAAGATGAGTAGAAAAGCAAGATTTATTTTCTAAGTACCAAATTCCTCTTTTAGCACAGCTTTTGTTGCCTTATCTGGTTCAACAAGGGTAAACAGAAATATCACACAGGTTTTGTGACACATTAAGTGAGACAGCAAACAAAGTTGTAAGTTACACCAAGGTCATGCTGTATATTATATGCTGTGTGCCTGATTTTGTCTTTTCTTACTGCCTGATAAGCACAGGCAACTTTGTAAGCATCTGACAGGACATACATCGTCTTTAGACGGGATTTAAAACACAACTAATAGAAACAATGCTGCAAAGTTCAAACAAGTAAAACAAAGTGTCTCTTTAAAAACCGGTCGATGCTCAGAATGACTTTAATGTGCACAGTTCAATAAAAACTGTAAACTGTAATGTAAACTTCTAGTATGTGATTGCTTTAAAGATCACTGTACGGTTACTTTAGCTTAAGCTTGCCTCTGACATCCAAACTCAATTGCAAAAATAAGCGTTGGCATTGTACATTTCTGCAGACCATGGATATGTTACATTTTTGCAATTTATGTGTAGCAGATATGTTGAAACTTTATGTTTCTTTTTTTTTAATTTTTAATTATGTGTTGTGACAACATTTGGCATAAAATATGCGGTTTGATCACTACAAACAGTTGAAAATGTCCCAACCTCTTGTTAAATAAATACCCACATTTGTTGCTACAAACATGGCTGGAAATGTCCTGACCTCCTTTTAAAAATTACTGGGTTGGTTTCCAAAAACATTGCTGGAAATGTCTTGACCTCTTGTTAAAAAATACCCAGTTTGGTTTCTACAAATACATCTGAAAATATCCGACCTCTTGTTAAAAAAAGATACCCTCATTTGTTGCTACAAACACAGCTGGAAATATCCCGAATTCTTATTAAAAAATACCCACTTGTGTTGTTTGTTGTTCTCAAACAGTGGTCTACTGCTTGGCAGCCATCTTGTAATCTAAACTACATCACTTCAGAAATTTTGATAAAATACATCTAAAACATACAAATGTAACATATCCATATTTTGCATAAGTGTACAATGCCAACATTTTATTCTGGCGACTGAACTGAATGTCTGTATGTATTTTACTACAGTACCACCAACATTATTGCACAGGGAGCAAAGCAATTTTAATGTTTGCTTTCATGCCTGTTTGACTTTAAATATGTACATACACTTTGTTGGCTGCAGGCAGAGAGAGTGAGACAGGAACTCGCCTTTAACATTAATGAGGAGAAGGATCTGGAGCAGGTATGCACTTGTTTTCCCATACAAGATGAAACAAAGTGACAATTTCTCCTACTTACTTTTATTCACAATGAATCCATTACTCTGTATCTAAGCGCAGCTTTGCTTTCACAGGAAATGTTTTGAATCACTGATTTGCTGCAGAGCAGAGGAAACACGCCGAAGATACTGACAGTCCTCTTCGTGCCATTTATGTAATTTATGGAAATGTGTTGTTGCCACAATGCTTTCTGTGCTTGGTCTTGTATCTCTTCACTGACTATCAATTATCGAAATAAAATGTTGTACTTTTGCCTCAAGATTCAAGAGCTTTATTGTCTTTTTGCAAGCATAACGAAATTGCAAATACGTCAACATCAAATGGTGCACCCTATAAAAACTTCACACATATTTACAAAGGCACAGATGTAAGAGATTATAAATATCAACAATATAATCTAAGCAATATAAGTACAAAAAATAAGCAGTTTTAGGTATAAAGAAAATATGTAATCAGTAATCAGTACCTGACTTTACTGACAGGGGGTGGCAAACACCAGCGCAGCAGACCCCAGTAACAAGTGAGCGCTGAGCAGATAATGAGTGGAACTCTGAGGCTTAGTTCGCCCACCCCTCACAATAACTGCGGAGTGAACCTGCTGACTGCGCAGTCATACAGAAGTGGTCCTGTAATTAACTGAGAGTGTGCATGGCCACAGCTGTGAGGTATAGCCAGCTGAGCAGCCTGGCTAAGTCCCTGTGGAGGCAAGACACTGAGAAGGGCTAAACACAAATGAAAGGAGAAATACACGGCATCAGCACTTTCATGACTTTGTTGTCTTGCAAAAACTCTATTAAGAACCACAGTCTCCATCATTTTCCATCAGGCATAGTAAAGCTCCTACAACCAAAATAACTTCTAATTGTTGCCAGTTGCATCGGCAGAGTGACCATAACAAAGAGAAATATGTGGACCAGCTAACTAGTGTTTGTGTAGCAGGTGCTCAGAGGCATGTGGTGTCTAGCCTCGCAGCAGGCTGACAGTAGTGTTAGTATGCTTGTGATGCATGAATGGATTTATGAAGCTATTAAGAAATCATCCTAAGGTATTCTGGCACACATCTGCTCCTCTGCTCTCCTGTCTCTCTGCAGCAAATTGGCACCACAAGTGATTACAAGGTTTCTATGGCCATCAGCTTTAATTTGGAGCTCTGGGAAAGTCTCTCATCACTTAATGTGTGTGTATGTGTGTGTGTGTGTGTGTGTGTTTAATTTCATCAACTGCAGCTCATCCTTTTTCTTTCTTTCTTTTCTCCCGCAATGTTTTGAGACCGTCTGTAGAAGCCCTTTGCTGCTTGGGCCTGATTTAATTAATTTGAATGAGGGAAATATTCAGATTGAAAGAATTAGTTTGACCATCGTTTGTCTCGTGGTTATGAGCCATTATGCCACTCTGTCCCAGCTTTCTTGTCTTAAAATGTTTGAACTTATAAGAAAAGACACCCCAAGATGTCCCAGCTGTAAAGAAACACAAGTCTCAACTGCATAGTATGTACTAATTCCAAGCAGGCGATGTATTGTTTTCAATGCATCGTATATGTACACTTATGTGCCACAAAGCAATCCACTCATGAGATGCCCACAGCTGCAAAAAACAACCAAAAAACAAATAGCAGATGGTAGTAGGATAGCTGCAGAATAATCTTGAAACAAACAAAAGAAATCTGTGGAAAAACATTTTATTTAATTGGCAGGGGCATCCCACATCGCAGTGTGGCGTATAAACCGTATAATTTCCTTGTAAACTAACTGAAAACAAAATAACAGTATACCAATACAATTAGTATAGTACATACCGTACACAATGAGTCTGTAGTACTGGAGGGAGGGTGCTCTGCATCTGCCTCGGTGCATCCCAGTCCCCAGGATAAATGTTGGCATTATACCTCTCGTCAAAATGTTACATTTGTATGTTATTATGCCTTTTTATGTTTCAACAACACTGTAGGTAATGTGTGCTTAGGTTTAGGCATAAAACCCCTCTTGATTATGGTTAGGAAAAGATCACGTTATGGCTTACAATCCCAGCAGGAAACACAGCAATGTCTTGGTAAAAAAAAACAATTGCTTTTAATAGCACTATCCTTGCAGGAAATGCAGTAGTACCTCATAAAAAAGTCGCTTATTGTGGCACTATCCCCGCAGGAAACGCAACAATGTCTTGGTAAAAAATAAACGCTTTTCATGGCACTATCTTGGCATGAAACGCAATAATGTCTTGGTAACAACAGCCGCTTATTGTGGTACTTTCATGGCAGCAATGCAGCAATGTCTTGATAAAAACCAGTCACTTATTGTAGCATAATCCCGGCAGGAAATGCAGAAAAGTCTGGATAAAAAACAACTGCTGTTCGTGGCACAATCCTGGCTGGAACAGCAATGTCTTGTTAAAAAACAACTGCTTTTCGTGGCACTATCCCGGCAGGAAATGCAGCAATAGCTCGGTAAAACAAAGCCAGCTCATATCTAGAATATGTCCCCATATCAGTGCGAGGCAATCTCTCCCTTCCCTCATTGCATTTAAAGTTGCATTCTGTTGCCTTTAATATTTTTTCATTATCTAAATTTATTATTGGCCCTTCAATTTGACCTTCTTGATATTGTGCCATATAATTGGCCCTTATCAGTAAAGCTATAGGTGGAAAGAAAAACCCTGTTTTTTTCTGGAGGTCAAATGATGATTACACTGAATCATGAAATGCTTCTAGCTAAATCCTTTTTCAAACGAGATACTGTTATAATGGACTAGCTTCTCAATCCCTGTAATTGCAAGTTCACATAAAAATTAATTTTACACCCCTTGCACAGTCATTGACCATGATAGTTTAATTAACAAGGTCCCTTTTAGAAATTTGAGAAGGAGAGATTTATGTATTAAATTTGTTTACACGCCCAGTGGTTTCATACTATTGAAACTAATTGCATGGTGTCAGAGGGTATCTCCTCGTTGAGTCATGGGACCTTGTCATTTAGCGCTCGCCCGCTTTTATGAAGGGCTGTCCCTGAGAAAATATTCAGCTCTGACCTTTCAGAATCAAGATTTAAATTTGGAGCGCTTTAATAAAGAGCCGGGGAGCCAAATTTTATTAAAAGACTTGCTTAGATGGGCTGCGAGGGCCATCTGAGGGAATGAGGATGACGGAGCAACCAAAACCATTCCTGGAAATTTAAATAATGGCTGTTTGACATTGATCAAGCGATAGCTGTTGGTGCTTTGCATATGCATTTTATAGACCTATGTGTGGGGGATCTATTTTGCTTAATTAACAAACCAGTTTGCAGCCAGGGAATCATAAATCTTGATTGTTCGATGTCAGCAAATTGTCTTTGGACAGGGTTTGTTTACAAAGTTGCTGAGGGCAAATCTGACCACCGATAGCTGGTATTAATTAATGTAGCGCATTGTCTCATTCCAGTAGTTCAACAGCAATTAAATGCTCCAACAATGGAACATTCTCTGGTGATTAATTAAGGCATAAAATTATTGAGTCTGCGTCTCTGACTGGAGGATGGTTAATTATTTATAGTTAAATTAAGCCACAACCCCATGTCTGATGGAAAATACTGCTCAACCTGCTCGCCATTTTTGTTTTCCTCTTTTGCGACTTGTACATGTAATGAGTTCTTTCATTTCACGGTAATATTATTGCATTAAAACTAATCACATCTGTTAATTATTTCAAAAGACATTGACCTTTATGTAATGATAACAGAGTTTGAAATTGAGGCTACAGAAAAACTCAGAGATTTTTATATTTTTAATGTTTGTTTTGTGTGAAAGGAAGGAATTAATTTGAATTTCATAAACAGTATCATAAAGCGAGGCTGCCACAAGAAGATAAAGCTTTAGAAAGATAAACAAATTTGACCTTCCTTCTGAACATGCCACCCAGACAAAGATAGATTTGCAGCTATCGTGTTGGACAGATATGGAAGTGAGTGCCATCAGTGAGGTGTTTTATCAGCCCATCAACTCATTAAACCGAGCGGCAGGTACTGTTTGCTCTCCTCTCTTCTTATTAGATAAAAACCACAGTGTGATGACTACAGATACCAGCTCCTTACTGAGCCATTCAGTATCAGCAGGGAAATTAGACAAGACAATGCAAAACAACGCAGTGTGGTGCAACGCTAAGGGAACTCATTAGAACACTACAGCATGGGAGGAAGCCACATGATGCTTTGCAACATGTCATCAGGGGTGTTGTGAGTGTTATTACACAATCATAATTTGATAGCTTGTGCACAATTACTTCATTAATTTTGAGAATCTTGAATGATAAACACACGGGCCAAGAAGGACATGACAGAGGAGAGGCTTTGATGCAATATGGCGAACTAGAGCCCCCGATTTGCTGCAGCTTAAAGGGACAGTTCATCACAAAATCAAAAATAAATATGTTTCCTCTTACCTGCACTGCTGTTTATCAGTCTACATTGTTTTGGTGTGAGTTGCTGAATGTTGGAGATATCAGCTGAAGAGATGTCTGCCTTCTCTTCAATATAATGGAACTAGATGTCACTCGGCTTGTGGTGCTCAAAGTGCCAAAAAATACGTTTGAAAACTCAATGTAACAGTAATGTCTCTCTCTCCAGAAATCATGACCTGGTTAATCCAAATAATCCACAGACCTTGCTGTGAGCAGTTCCATGTAGAAAGAAGTGTGTGTCTACTCATGGATAGCTGGCTTGTAACAGTGTGAGATGTAAACATGGCATCCTCCTCTGCTGTGCTGTAACATTAGCTAGCTCAGTGATGCCAGGTGAGCTAGCAGTAGACGCACATTTCGTTCTGCATGGTGATATGTTTGGTGGGTATAGTTTGGTAGAGAGAAAATAGTTCCTATATAAAATGTCGATGAAGATTCTCAGTCATCAAGGTCATGGTAATCTTAGGTGCTATATCATAGGCAACTGGACTTGCTCGAGTTTCTTGAAGACGTTTCGCCTCTCATCCAAGAGGCTTCTTCTCCAAATAGAGGGCCATTAGCTTGGTTGGATAGCTCAGAGGTTCTGCCCTCCATTGTTGGTGTCTCACTTGATGGCAGAGGCAAAAGAAGCAACAGGACCTTAGAGGTTAGAGGATGCATGTGGACCAAGGAAAGAAACAAGAGGAGGACAGAAGAAAAGAAAAGAAAAGAAGGGAGTGAAATAAAGAAAGAGGGAAATAATGAAAGAGAGGACTTGTTTGTGTCATTTATGTTGATGTATATGTGTGCATACAGGTGATGTTAGGTAGCATTGGTGGAGTAGTATTCTGTGTGTGTAGGGTTGATTACTTGGTTATAGTGTGTTGGGTGGTTGAGGAGATTTGGCCAGCTGCAAAATGAATGACAGGGGGTGGTAGCTGTTGAGTCCTTTTCCTGAATGGTTTTCTGGAGGGCAGGATTGTGTTGTATTCTAACAGACTGTCGCAGAATCGCTGGCTTTAAACTCTGTGTGGGTGTGAACCCTTACAGAATCGTTAAGGTCACATGTGAGCTCTGAGTTTCAGAGTTGTTGAGGTCACATGTGAGTCGTTGACCCACCAAGCCATCGTGTGTGTCGTTAGGGTTAGATGGGTCCAGGTGAGAGTGGGTGTTAAGTCGTGTGGGGAGGGATCCCAAGACTGCATTGTAGGTGAGTGATAAGTGGTGTTGTAGGTCGTTTCCTCTATTTAATGATGGTCATTCCAGTTTGACGTAGATGGCTTCTTCCATTATGAAACTGCTCACAACAAGGTCCGTGTATTATCTTGGATAATTGGGTCATGATTTCTGAAAAGAGACATTGCTGGCTTAAATGTAATTTTTTGGCACTTTGAGCTCCACAAGCCGAGTGCCATGTAGATCCATTATATTGGAAATCAAACAAAATCTATAATCTCAAAAACTCGGCAACTCACACCAGAACAATCTAGATTGAAAATACAGCTAAGGGGAAAGTATGTATTTTTGATTTTGGGGTGAACTGTCCCTTTAAATTGATCAATTGGGATGTAAATTTGTATATTGAACAATCATTACAGGTGGGACTTGACTTGACATTTCATGCTGCTTGGGTTTTTCTCCAAGTCTCAAATCTATTTGACAAGATCTTTATCGACACTGACAGGATGTCAATATAGCTGTGAATATGTGGGTACAAGCACAGCAACCATGTAAGTAAATATATATTTATAGGAGACAGGGTTGTCTGACGCGATGCTTAGACCAGTGAAAAGGACTGCTTGGAAAGTCTACAAGAACCATCAGTTTCACTTCACTTCTCGGCATACTGTATTAAAGTCAGGCTTGAAGAATTGAACTGTCATCAGCGTGGCTCAGCTGACACTTGAATCAGACTTTAGGGACAAAGACAAGCCGTGTCTGAGTATCTACAAATGTCTGTCAGACAGAGCAGGCTGAGACCATTAACCACACAAGCATTAGGGAAATTGCCCCCTGCTTCAGCTGCCTAAATATATCAGAATCATTAACGCAAACATTTGCAAATGAGCTTTCCGGCGCGCTCTACATGAAAGCGCTTCATACAGTTCTCCATATGATACTCATTAATTTCAAAACACAACACTTCATAACGCTTACAAACTGAAAATAAGGTAAGATGGGGAAGAGAAAACTTGGTGAGTTTGAACTGCAGTGTTTTTCTCTAAAATTGTGGTTTAGACCAGTTTGATTTGCTTTCTCGTTGTCAAGTGTCCCTTGGGTACCTCTGTCTGCAGAGGAAACACACCTGTCTGAAGCTCAGAGGAGAAATCTCTGCTTTTATCTCAATAAACAGACGAGCCAGGCAGCCATTATCCAAAGCCCTTTACTGCTTTTGTTTACCTCTCTATCATGGCTCACCTTTCATCGGGGGAATTTCACTGTGGTGGTGATTTATTAACTCTTTTAAATTAAAGTTAAATTAAATTCACTGGTGCATGAAGATTGACACGAAGCCGATTGCCTGGACTTTGAACAGAGTGTCATGATATTGTGAAACATAATATTGATCATTTTATAATTACCTGTTTCTGTTTTTAAGTAAACAATGCAGTATTCAAATGCTTGAAGGTTCAGTGTGTCGGATTTAGGGGAATATATTGGCAAAAATTGAATAGAACATCTATAATATTTATAATCACCTGAAAATAAAATTTATGTTCTTATTACCATAGAATGAATTGTTTATATCTACATGCAGGGCAGGTCCTCTTCTACGGAGTCTGCCGTGTTGTTTCCACAGAAGCCAAGAATGGATAAACCAAACACTGACTCTAGATAGGGCCATTTACTTTTTCACGTTGGCCACTGTACTTCTCCTTCATGCTTGGTACATGGGAACTTTCTGCAACCTCACTGTTAGATGCTACTTAATACTACAGACTAGACAATGGCCTCTTAGACCTCAACAACAGAATATTTCCACTGACTGTCAAAACAACATATATGACCGTTCCCAGAATGATATATATTACAGTCTTAATGGTCGCAGTTTTAAACACGTCTTTGTAATTAGGTTTCAAAAAAACGTTATGGTGCCTTTGTTATTAACGTAATGTCTCATATGTGACGTGGTAGACGTCACATCTGTCTTGTCACATCTGTCTCGTCACATACGTCTCATCACATATGTCTCGTCACATACATCTTGCACATACCCAACGCCGCATACATCTTGTCACCTACGTCTCGTCACATATGTCTTGTCGCATACCTAACGTCACCTACATCTCGTCACATACGTCTCGTCACACACCTAACATCGCATAGGTCTCATCACATGTCTCATCACAAACCTAACGTTGCATAAGTCTCGTCACATATGTCTCAACACATACGCCTCGTCACATGCCTAACGTTGCATACGTCTCATCACAAATGTCTCATCACATACGTCACAAGCATAGTATGCTACACGCAATACCATACTCTGCTGAAGTGTTCTCAAAAGAAGTCTACATTGACTTCAGACCATGAAAATCAGTCTCCTGGGTGAAAGTTCTGTGCTTGTTGATCCATCCATCACGCCCCTCTCACCCAATAAGGACGTCTTACATCTTTATACAAGATTAGAATGACTGTTACACTACGTCACTTCACTACCTCTTCTGCCCCATAATAAATACTACAGCCACAAGAGGGTGCCACCTTACAATAAATCAAAGTGTGGGTTTTAATATAGTCCCTCCAGGATGTCATGATGCTGCAATTGCAACAATTAACGCAAATTCAGCCAATCCACATGAATTCTCTAAGACTTTTCAGGAAAGCACCTGCTGCAGCAAGCGAACACACAGTCGGTGGAAATTTTGACTTGACCAGCGGACTTAACCACAAGCTGGCTGGATGCCAGAACAGGTAACAAGCTTTACATTCTAAAACCAGCCACCAGTGATTTGACCAGCTGAGTTGCAGGTGACACCATCAGTCGGCTTGAGTTGAGTTTAGATGGCCAGTTCACACCGCTGCAACCTGTCTTTGCAACGTTTTAAAATGGTTTCATCTCATCGCAAATCTTTGGTCTGAACTGGGCTTTACTGCGAATTTGACCATTTAACAGAGGTAATATCTAATTTCATCGTTGAGCTGCACGCAGCATATTGATTCGCTCAGTCCCTCTGCCTCTCTGTTTATCATCAGACCTGCTGCGGGACCACAGCTCTTTGCCTCTGACAGGAGCATACACACCCAGTGACAGGGCTAACTGTTAGCATCACATGGCTAATGTAACCCGATGGTTATTAAGAGGTTTACCAACAGAGTCGAGTTGCTTCTGTTTCAGCATTAACAGCTCAGTGTCGGATGTTAACCGCTGCTGTGGGCCCTTGGCCCAAGCGGCAAAGTATGAGTTGTGATGCGATCACGTTGAGCTGTTTTAGCTCGTGCTATAGGCCTACAGGCAGAGAAAGCAGGAGGAGAGCCTCTCACGGGGACAGTCCTTCAGCGCTGTACCCCCTTGTGTTTTCATTGCAAAAAAAACACCTATAAACATCGCAATATGCACCGCAAGTTTTCAGAGAAGCAATCACCAAAACAACCTGTAAAATCCTGAAGGGACTGGTAATAAGCCTCATCTATCCGGCTGTTTTTTCTGTGAAAGCAGCCTGCACAAGACCTTTAAACTTCAACACAATGTGCTTTACACCATGTGGTAGAGCATCCAGACATGACTTTTTTCGATGTTACAAGAGAGACATTTGCAATTGAAATTTCTTTTTGTTGCACATCTACATGCACGCAAGTACCCAAGACATTACACCCACAGCTTTGGCCTTTTAAAATGTTTTGGCTGATGAAGCACTTTCCAACAGCACTGCTTGGTGATTCAGTGTGCCTTGCTCTCTAAAAACAGCTGTCTAACTGCGCCACATTATGAGCATCTCCTCACCTCTCTCTCACATTTAACAACTGCAGATCCTTACGGTGTAACTGCCCACAGCTGCTCTTAGAGGTGAAGCAATAAAAAACAATATCCAGTATATGTCAGTTTGGAAAATATTTGTATAAAAGTAAAACATGTTACTCACTCAATATACTCCAGTAGTTGGATAACAGCAGAAATGATCATAGTGACTTTAACTGCTCAGTGTCTCACTGTGATACAACAATATATTACTATTTACAATATTTTCTACTATTATAGCATGTAGGTCTATTGCAGTCATTTAAAACTGCTCATAAAACTACATAATTACAAAGAAATTACGCTCTCATCATGTAGATTGGTCTGCTGTAATGACCCCTGGTGACCACAGGATGGCACTGTGGCTTTATCTGTAAACCTGCAGAGCCGCTCTTCTCTGATCAGCAGCAAAAACTTTGAAGAAGTCTCGGATTCCCCCCAAGGAAACTATGAAAGACAAAGTTGTGAGAGCTGGAGCTGAGGCGATTTAAAGAAAAAAAAAAAGTATGACTGTAAAAGAGCTGGTGTTGTGATCTTGTTTCCTGTGATCCATATATATTGAGCAAAGGGAGAGTGATGGTTGAGTGGGGACTGCGGCACCTCAGTGGCCCTGTAGATGAATGAAGATGCAAATGGAGGGAGGGGGAAGTTAAAGCCTTTAGTGACACTAAGCACACCCCAGAGGCCCTGGTGCAGAACGCTCAGCCTCAGCACATCAAGGACACAGCCTCTCTGTCTGAGCGTCCCCTTGGCACGCATCACATCCCGTCCATCTACATTTTCATCCAGACAAACACTTGACTCCTTCTGCTGAGCTGAGCCGATGACAAGAGACAGATGTGCCCTCCTCAGACAATCCAGTTTGATAAGCTGCTGCTCCACAAACTATTAAATAACCCAAAGAAACCAGTGGACTAAAAAAGAAAAAGCCCTACTTTACATGAGAATGGATATGCCTGGAAACCGTACCCTCACACTTTGGCTTCGCCTTGGCTGTAAATGTCAATTTCATGTCAGATTCTTTCTCTATTCATCCATGACGTCTGTGATTGCTCCATCCCTTTGCATGAGAATGGCTTGAAATGAACGTTGGCTTATTCTGGTGTTCATTTTCGGTGCCCTGTAAATGAAATGCATCTTAAAGGGCTGGGTAGACAATCGCATGATCAGGCTCCGCTCTATAGAATATGAAATTGTGCACTGTGCTGTATATTTCTGAAGTTATGCAGTGTGCCTCAACAGGCTCGAGGTGTTTTATAGTTTTCTTTATCCACTAAGAGCAGCTTCCCGGTGGGACCTTGGCTATGCTAAGGAGTGTCACAACCATGATGCAGGCCCCATGTGGCATGTTGTTTCTGTGAGTCATTCAGGCATACAGTACTCTGGCTTTCCTCTCCACTGGTTACAGAAATACAGGTGAGCCCACAGCAGGTGAACCTGTCATAGTCAGCACCTGCGGGATCCTAACAGCCAGCAGGGGAAAACTGAAGGACAGAGGAAGTTTTGTTGTGAGGAGTTCTGCTGTTGCCACCTGGGATGTTTAGTAATGAAGGTGAAACACAATGTTGTCCTCAAGACACATGGTGAGAACATTTCATCACTGTATGTTACAGGTTTTACTTTACATGCTAAATATGTAAAAATTCAAATCAGGTAGTTTGCGTTGGTTTGTGCATTTGACTATTGATTCACAAAGAGCACTTATAATAATAAAAACACATATTTGTTTTTTGGGTTCCTACTAGAACATTTTCACATTCTGAAATCTTCAAAAAGCCTCTTTATTTTCCTGATACTGTTCTGTTTGTCAGATGATCGATTTCAAAATACTACTGTTGGTTTAAAAAACACTGAATGGCTCAGGGCCCAAATACTTCTCTGACCTTCTGCCACATATAACCATGCAGACCTCTCAGGTTTTCTGGGACAGCTCTGCCTTGTGTCCCCAGAGTCAAAACTAAACATGGAGAAGCAGCGTTCAGTTTTTATGCACCACCAAACTCTCAGAAAACTGCAGGTCCACTGCAACTCTCAGTTCTTTTAAATCAAGGTTAAAGACTTTTCTCTTTGCCATGGCCTCTTATCAAATCAAAAACTTACTTATTTCTTACACTGCACTGTAACTTTTGTTTTTGTATTTTATACCTGTCTCAGTATTTTTTAGCTTGTTTTTATTTTCTATTTTCTCGCTATTTAATTAAAGTTTTAATTGCATTAAAATATCCATTTATAAGGCCGGCACGGTGGTGTGGTGGTTAGCACTGTCACCTCACAGCAAGAGGGTTCCTGGTTCGATCCTGGGTGCGGGAGCCCCTCCGTGCGGAGTTTGCATGTTCTCCCCTTGTCAGTGTGGGTTTTCTCCAGTTTCCTCCCACAGTCCAAGGTTAATTGGTGACTTTCCAATTGATAATTGTCCGTAGGTGTGAGTGTGAATGGTTGTCTGTCTCTACATGTCAGCCCTACAATAGTCTGGCAACCTGTCCAGGGTGGCGACCCCCAAGAGGATAAGCGGTTAGAAAATGGATGTCCATTTATAAAATGTTACTTTTGCGTGATGCTTTCGATGTTTTATGTAGAGCACTTTGACTTACCTTGTTGCTGAAATTCAGTCATTCAGTCATTCTTTTTGCATAAGTACTTATCATGGTACATGGCCATGGGGGGCTGGAGCTTATCCCAGCTGTCATTGGGCGAGAGGCAGGGTACACCCTGGACAGGTAACCAGACTATCACAGTGCTGACACATAGAGACAGACAACCATTCACACTCACATTCACATCTAGAGCCTTTTTAAACCTGGTATTAACATGCGTTTGGGTGATCCGATCTCAAGTAGACAGCGCTAAACGACCACTAAGATGCATTGTGACCAGATCGCTCAAACCGCTTGCTGAGGTGATGTGGGACGCATTTGACCACATATCTTTTGTAGTATAAATGCTAACACATCCTAATACGTCCCCGACAAGGACTGCATCATTAATGCAGGACGTAGTGGTTTCTTTGGTGTCAATGCGCCGAAGCTCTGTAACTTACCCATTTGATGTCATGTTGGATAAAGTGTTGTGTGACCATCCATCGGTTTGCCCTGTGGAAGGAGACGTGTTGAATTCTTCTGGTAGTGATCTAACCGCTAATGTGGCTAGCAGGCATGCTACGAGGCAGTTACTAAATGTGTGAATTTAATAACTGTTTGGGGTATTAATGACATTTGAGCTCAAGTAGTTGCTGGACAGGTATGATAGGCACAGGTGTGGAAAGTGATGTATTTCGACTGTCTACTTGTGCTCGGATCACCGAAATGCATGTTAATTCCATGTCTAAACAGGCTCTTAGACTCTCTACTTAACCTAACCTGCGAAGCTAGAGAAAACAGGGCGAGAGCATGCAAACTCCACAAAGAAGGGCCCCAGTTGGCTGAAGGGTTTGAACCAGCAACCCTCTTGCTGTGTGGTGACAGTGCTAACCACTGCATCGTTGTGCCACCCTTGTTCCTGAATAGTGCTATGTAAATAAATGTGCTGTGCTATGTGTACGATATATTTATAATATTGTCTCCACTTTACCTTACACACTAACTGATCGATACAGCGGTAGACCAGCAATTACTCTTTTTGTCAAGGGAGTCTGGTGGCTTTGATATGACTTGCTTCAGTTCCCAGTCAAAAGTGGCAGTCTGATGACAAGGTAAAGCAGTAAAAATATTTGATTGCGTACACTTAAACTGATATTGATTTTTTTTTTTTTTTTTAGTGGAGCCTTTTTATAGGTGCTAAAACTAACTATCTGAGACAGTGTTAAGTCTGCGCTGTTTAACTTCACACACGTGACAGGGAGTTTCTACCTTGAAGTTATCACTAATAAGGATGCACCGATTTATCGTCAACACTCCGGTATCGATTGATACTCATCTTGTTGACTGCCATCGGCCTATTGGCAAATAAGATGACACTCAAATAAGATGACACACACTAATAGCAGTGGCCAATGATTTTCTGTTGTGTCACATCAGTTGTGGAGGCTCAAGACTAATGACGTCCCATTGTCCCAGGACAACAGAAAACATAAGAACAGAGATTTTCATGGGGACACCATTGAGACAAAAGAATACAGTATATTCAGTATCAAAGTGTCATGGGGAGCACCCTATTGTTTCTCTGATAATGTTACATTAAGCCCCTTTTCCACTGCAGGAACTCTTATCATTTACCCGGGATTTTGAAAAACCTCGGCGTGTTTCTACCAAAATCACCTGGGGAAAAAAACTTTCCCTCAACCCCCAACTTTCCCTGAAAAAAGTACCTAGTAGGGGGGTAGGACTTTTCAGATTCCCCGGAATTCTTGAGGGGCGGGGCTGTGTGCTGGAGAACGCTGATTGGCGGAACACACACTTGCAGCATTGCGCACTTCCGTGCCAGTGTGTCTGCAAACCTTACTTCATTTCTACATGCTTCACTTGGTTTGTGTTTTGATCGTTTGGAAAACAGAGCAAAAGAAGAGAAGCTACAAACTACACAGATTACCAGGAATTCTTTTATCGAGGTAAATAAATTCCTGGAAATAAAAGTTCCTGGAAATGTTGGTGAAAAAGGAGCTATCGTGAACAACGAATCAGTGCTGACATCAACAAGAGGAGAGCTAGTTAACGAACCACTGATGGAGGTTGCATTGTGTCATATTTTATGATGCGTTTAAACTCTCCGGTAAAAATAAGAATTGATTGAAGGCAAATTATAACATTCTCATGATGTGTTCAGTGTAATCTTGTTACATATAGGTTTTGGCAAGAAACTTGATTTAATACAGTTGTTTGAAGGGAAATTTGTTAAATTTTTTTTCACAGCAATATAAAAAGAGATTCGAGAGAGAATTCAGATATATAAATTAAAAAAGCTTTGAAGCAGTTATCTAAAAATGTTTTTCATGTAAAAGAAGGTCATTTTAAAGGTTGTTTTGTTAATGTGTATGATTGAATTTGTGCTCATTCAAAGGCAGTGTAATGAAGGGCTTAGTGACTTGAAAACAGTTCTGTTATTTTTTATAATGAAGATTTTTTGCTTCCCTGACACAAAAGGGGGAATAAAAAACAACAAAAACAAGATAAACAACAACAAAAACATCAGTATTGACCCAAAATTTCACAGTGAGTGCATCGCTAATTGTAAACAAATGTTGTGGTTTGATCTATTTAGGTTAGTTGTGATGTAACTTCACATACGTCCTGATGGCTCATTTAAGGGCACAGTTTCTGAATACGGAGTGTGTACATTTCTCTGTGTTCTGAGCGTACAGGCTGTACCTGTTTAATAATGAAAAACAAATACAACATTGGACTATTAATGTAGAAAAAGAACATGTACTATGTATCAGATTATTTAGGTAATAAGTCAAGCCTCAAATCCATGATGCCCTTTTGGCCTTTCAGAGCGTTGCTCATACACTTCTGCTTGGCACTGTAATTTGTTTAAATGTTGATTTATGAACTAATTGTCTGTAATTGCTGCTTAGTGCCACTGTTAATCCAAGCTGTCTGCCTCCTGAAGCACATTAGGCCAGATTTGTATAATGAAGTAATTAGTTCAATTACGAAGAAGAAAGTAGGGATAGCGCAAGAAACGGGGAACAAGAAGCTAGAAAGTACCCCAGTGCCATGAGCGTGTTATCTGTCTTGCTATTATGAAACATACTCAGCAGAGTATGTGGAAATAGCCTCGTTGTGAGCAAATTATTTTCTTAATTAAAGCCTGCACATGTTAGAGTTAATTTGAATCCTCTAATATGGACATTTGTATTCTGTTTGGTTTCTGATGCCAGTTTCTGGACCCAATTCGCTGCAGCATCTCACATATCAAGTTATTTCAGCTTGCTAACAATCCTCGCTACTTCACACGTTCAAAAAAATATAGCTCTGTGTTTTCTATTTGGCTTCTGTCACCCGCCAGAAGCTGCCATCACAACCAAGAGTGCTCCATTGTCTGCTAGCATTGTCATTGTTATTAGTCTTTTTGGATTGCCTGTGGAGGTATCGGCAGGCTCCGGGGGAAGCAGGCGCCAGGCTGGATAATTAGTTGTTCTTCGATGCCAGACGGGCACGTTGCCGTCACTTGGAGGGGAAATGGAAAGTGGCATCACTATCACAGTAACACCGGAACAACCTTTGGTGTGAGGGCTGGGTTCCAGCGCATCTGTCACACCACTAGTCATCTACACACTGGCAAGACAATAATGCTTACCAGTCTAGCAATACACAGCATGGATAATTACTTTATCTGAAACGGCATTATTCTTGTCATATTTGTCATAATTAGATGTGGTGTGGTGGAATCGATATTGAGTTTCTGTGTTGGCTCTGCTCATCGTTGTGGACACAGAGATTGGGAAATTTTGGCATTTTAAATCTTCCATAAAAGAGACATCTGAAAACAAACAGAAAGGGAACAAAATGATCTCTTCTGCCTTTATTCATGTATGTACACCAGATGTACATGTATTAAATGTTGGGCATGATACCGACATTATTTGTAAGGCTTCCTAGAAAGATTCAAACCCCTAAGCTGCCTATTTTGCAGTCTCTAATCTCCCAGACACTGCATTTTCAAACATCACATCTCCAACCATGAGCTTACTGCCAGTGACCCTGGGGTGACGGCTCTGCTGGTTTCTACGGGAGATGTGTGTGATGATGAGAAGTATAGAGACGCCTGCGAGCAAGGTACCTCCGAAGCCCAGCAGGATGCCATATAAGAGGGGCAGAGCTACATCCAAAGGCCCCTTCTGGTACGGCGCGACAGGGGCCCGCTCCACAATCAGATCCAGGTCACGCCATGAAAGATCCCTGACTAACACACACACACCCCCACACACACACACAGCACAAACAGGACAGATACACTTAACATCTCAAAGGACTGTGGGAGCATTTAGTCAAGTTTTAACTTGAATGAAGTACACAGGAGAGTACAGAAAAAATGGACAGGTGATAATTACATTTTTGAATTTTTAGCTATCCAGGGAAATACTGCTCATATGGTGAGAGTGTTGATGTTGAGAAGTAATGAGTTGGAAGTATGCCCACGGCCACCAAATCTAATCCGCCATCTCATCTAAACACTTAATAGATTCAGGGTTCAGTGGAACATTATATCATTTGTCATTCAGACAGTCTCCAGAGGGATAACCCAAAAATCTCCTCTTGACATCAATAGCCGGAGATTTTTGGGCTTAGACATGTTAAGACTCAGTTCTCCATCACTATTTCTATTTGAAAGTGTGTCCAGACTAGTCTCACTCCCAGAGTGTCAAAATACGCTGCTTGGGCAGTGTCTTCGGTGTCATTATAGTGACACTGGGTCACCGTTTAGTGTCTGTGTGAGACACACCAGGCTTTCAAATGGCTCTCATGTAAACCCACCCAAGTTAGTTTAAGATGCTCAGAGCAACTGATGAGAGTGCAAATGTCTGCTCAGGGTTGTTGGGAGGGGAGATGGTTGGGTCCAGCAAACACCAGACTCTGACCCAGGAGGGCAAACTTTGACCCAGGAGAACGGTGTTTGAGACCAACAAACAACATTGGTTGTAGCGGATGGTCCACTCAAAGCAGGGTGCTTTTTAACGACATCTGCAAGATTTTTTCGAACCATAACTAAGTAGTTTTGTTGCCTGAACTTAACCCCAGACCCCCTCTTACTGCTGCATTCATGCCACTAAAAGAAAGGTGGTTTTTAGTGAACATAATCAAGTGACTAAAATGACGCCATGAGCCTTTGTGCAAGCGGCAGAATATGACGAGCAGGGGTGAGATCACACTGATGTACCAAACTAATGTGACTCTTTAAAGATTTACCTTGTCTTTTTCTGACCCTCCGGTTTACATGCTGTTGATCCTTTGTGTCAGATTGTGCCGGTGGTGAGTTTAAGGAGTTGACATATTTGTGATAGTCTTCAACATAGCGTTTCAGGCTCAAGAGTTTGTCCTGGTTGATGTTCTTCCCCACTTCTGTAAAAAAAAACACAAGCACAGGGCCACTATTTCTCTTGTCACTTCAAATGCTCAGTGCGTTTCATCCTATAAAAGATTGTACATTAGAATTTAATTGTTGTTTTCTCGCCCCGAACATAATTAGTTCTGGCAGGAGAGCAACTGCGTCCTTCGGTTCAGAATAAAACAAAATGAACCACTCAAGTTTCTACGTATGAGTAGATCTCTTCAGAACTGCAATCAAGTGTACGATAATTGCTGCATTCTGCATCTACAGTCTTTTTCCATCAAAGCCTCTACTGCCCCCCCTCATGTCTTATAACTCATCTCTTCCCATCCTCTCCTTGTTTTTTTTTTTTTTTTTACTCCAAAGCTGCTGATGAAAGGAGCAGATGGTTTGTTCCGTGGCTGGTGTCAGCTCCACTGAGTCCTCTGTCAGATCATTTACACCTCCTTCTATCCAACGCCACTCGGCTGTGGAGTTGTGTGCACACTGGACTGCAACACATGCCAGAGACTGGCAGTGTGCAAAATATGCCACTTTTGAAGTTCCAATTAAAACAAATCTCAAAGTAATGAAGCAATTACACACTGTTGTTAAAGTCTTGAGGAGGCCTTCTTGACCGAAATAAACCAGTTTTGAAAATACACCGACATGTACCCAAATGAGGCTTTGTTCCAATTTCATTTTGTCGAGGGACGTGCTGAGACTCTACTGCACAGAAAAAGTGACGTATTTTAATTTGAAACCCATTACCTAAGTGGCCCCAGACAGATTTGTTTTTCTATTTAAAAAGAAATGATTTTACTGCTACAGGAGTCACATGTGTTCATCCTGTCTCCATTTCTGTCTTACCAATGGCAATGTCCGTTCTGCCGATGCGCTGCAAGGCGCGAGAAAGCCTGTCGTAGTAAGTCTGCTCTCCGAACCTCAGCAGCCAGTCTGTCAGGGCTGTCCGACACCGAGCCTCACCATCTAGTAAACACAAAACATATGGCCCTCTCAGACAGGCAGGTCTCTGACAGCCAGCTTGCTGCCAGAAACTCCCAAAGCTGAGCTGGACATGTGAGAAACAGACAGGTCTCAGAGTGGACTTCACTTCTACCTTATTACAGCCAATAGCATCCAACTCTTAAAGGACAGGTTCACATTTTCAGCTGAAGCGAATATGAGGCTTCTGAGTCAGACAAAGTATATCCTCCAATGCTATGATCATTTTAATATAATACAATATTTTTTATTTGTATAGCACTTATCTAAACAAGGTTACAAAGTGCTTCACGAAGTGCAGAGAAACAATGCAACAAAACAATGCAGAAGAAATAAAACACAAATCATAAAAGTACAAATCAGGTATTAAAAGAGAAAGCTTTCTTATAAAAATATGTTTAATACAATGATTTAAAAATGGGTAATGTGCTACCCAGCCTAATCTTCTCAGGCAGAGATTTCCAGAGCCTCAGGGCCTTGATGGCAAAAGCCCGGTCACCTTTAGTTACCAACCTTGATCTAGGGATGACTAGTGAGGGCAGGCTTGAGGATCTCAGGTCATGACTTGGAGCATAGGTAATCAAAAGCTCAGCTATATAACTACAGTGGCTGGCACAAAACCAAGAAGCGAATGGCTCTATCTAGAGCCAGTGTTTGTTTGTCCATGCTAGGCTACTGTAAAAACAATGTGGAGAACTTCCACTCCCCATGCACTGTAGATGTAAATGACTGATTCTCAGGTTGCGAAAACACAACAATTTTTTTCATTTTTATAAACTGATGAAAACGTTGTTGTGAATATTATATTCCATTTTTGCCAATAGAGGTCTCCTAAATCTAACACACGGGGCCTTGAAGATAAACATTATTACTTAGTACTGGTTTAAAAAAAAAAAGATCACATCTGGCAAGCATATTAAGTGACACAAATCCAACACACTTACAATACTGAGTGAACAACAGGTGCATGCTGGATGTAGCTAAAATACTAAATGCGAATTTGTTCACAGCTGATGTTGTAGAACCTAAACATTCAGTGAGGTGTGAGATCATTCGGATATTTGTGACAGTCACAAATGTGACTACAAAACCTCATTCAGCTCAAAACTTTTTGAGTTTGAGGAGCGCAGTTGGATGGAGAGGCTGAGTGGACTGGTTGTATTCTTTCATTGGGAATGAACAAGCAGTTTGAAGCAAGAGCAGATTGTGAAGGACTTCCAGCCCAGTCACCAGAAGGAAATGTTGGCATTGTGATTTTCTGCAAACCACAAATATGTTTCATTTGTATTTTTCATTTGTATCACATCAATGTTTCTAAAGTCATGCAGAGGAGGAGGGTGTGGTGGATGGAGTAAGATGCCTGTGAAGCTGCAGACCACTGTTAGTGACCAACAAACAAGTTCTCAGCAGCTTTTAAGCCACCAGACACGGGTGTGCTTTAGTGACCTGTTGCAGTTTTTTCAACAGAGATGGTGCCCTGAAAAGAGGTTCTTTTTTACCTAGACAATGCTACGTTTTTAGCTGGGATTGTGCCACCAAATCCTGGCATATTAAGCCAAAACATGATGTATTCCCAATCATAATAAAGTGTTTTTTGTGCCTAAACCTAACCAAATGTTCACCACAGCGTTATTGAAACGTAAAGTTTCAACATAAACGCTACAAAATAATGTGCAAATGCAACATAGCCATGGTTTGCCCTGATCACACACCTTCAGCAGCTGGAGGCGGCTTTTTGTAAATGTCTTTAATGAGAATAAAGCTTTTTGCTTGTGGGTTTTTGCATTGCTATGCGCCAAGGTGCCTCACATTTTTGCTGGAGTGCTCTGAACTCCTTGATATGAAAAAACGTCAACTCTGAGCAGAAAAGTGCCCCACGTCATCTCTGCTTTTTTTCCCACTGTCCATTCGGTTGATTTGAGAGGTGGATGTTCTGTGGTGATCATGACAGCAAGTGCATAAACAACGGAGGAGAAAGTGGGAGTAGTGGTTGCTGGATACCCAGAGCTATATGACTTCACAAACCAGAATTACCACCATCTCAACTGAAAGAGGCATATAAATGCAGTACTTGAAACAGCCATCATGGAGGTGAAGCCCCTGGACCAACTGGTGGTACTCCCCATGATCCACCCTCTTTATTAGGATCTCATGTACCCACACAGATCTCCATTTCCCTGTGCCCGACAAACTATTTGTTGACAGCCTCTCACCCTCACCTAGAGCTACAGCATGTACCCTCCTCCCATCCATTTTAATAACCAGCTAATAATTACTGTGAAATAAATAAAATAAAAATAAATAAATAAATGGTAGATTGATTACACAGGAAGGACCCTGCAAAACACTTAATGTGTGACAAATAAGCGGGGACAAATAATGCTCGTAACTACCGTGGTGTCCACAGCTCTTTTTTTTTGATGTTGGTCATTTTTGTGTGATTGACTGAGTTTCGTCCTTTTCTCTGGTTGACTCTTATAAGGCTGTACTGAGGAATGGGTTTGTTTATTTGCAAGTCACAATCAGTTGTATGCACAGGTTGCGATATTCGTCTATAAAAAAGGAATTCATTATCATTTGGTCGTAAGGGATTGCTGGTGCGGTTCACACCTGGTAATGGCATAATGTTGTTCCACTAGAATGTAATATAATATAACTGAATGGTAGTTAATGTATTTTATTATGTAGCCTAAAGGTGTTCTTTAATTTACTAGTGCTATCATATAGCATCATCATCATCAATATCATATAGTGTGCCCCCTTTTTAAAGCGTTCACTTAACTGAACTACTTTTTACTTAAATTTAGTTTTACTTTTATTCAAGTCAGAATTCTCTACTGTAATAAGACTTTTACTTGAGAATGGTATTCTAGTACTCTTTCTATTCCTGCCTGGACTCTCATGATTTCTGTGGTCTAAACTGTCACAGGTCTCAGGTTTCAGATGACGATGGTGTACTAACCCGCAGCTGAAGGAGTGTTTCTCTTGGCTCGAGGCTTAATATCTAGTTGATTTTTTTCTGGTGAGAGGCGCTCAAGGTGCTGGAAGATGCTCTCCTCTGGGTGAGAGAGGGCGAACAGAAGGTCCTCACACTCCGTAGACGTCAGCAACTCCACTAAACGCTCCAGCTGATGGACACCAATGTCCTCTGCAACTAAACAGCCAGAGCACACGCTGATTACAGTAAGATGTAATAACTCAAGGAAGAACACCAGTTAAGCCAATAGACAAACGGACAGTTGAGAGGCTTGTACTAAACCGTAACATGAAAGCATGACCACACAGTACACTGTAAATTCCAGTTAATGAAGTGTAATGCTGACACTTCACAACATTTCTGCAGCGTGCTTGTGCTTTCAATTAGCAAGTGCTGCATGTGTGGCGTGAAACTGTCATATAGCCCTCCTCAGCTGCTTAGAATAGAAACCGAATAATCAACATTTCACAACAGAGAACAGAGCAATCAGCAAATTCAGCCTCACTCTGAGTTCCTTCAGTTGAACTCTTACAGCATGCAGGCTGCTGATGTAACTGCACCTGCTGTAGGAACATTTGCTCTCACCTGTGTCCTCTCCGAGCGTTGAACTCAGGAGGAGAAAGAAGAAGAAGAAGAGACAGAATTTCCAGACTTTCATGTCAGCTGAAGGAGTTCAGACTCAGTACATGCTGCTGACAGTATGTGAAGTTTATTTTCAAAAGTTATAGATGATGTAGAATGTGTTCAATTTAAAACAATGCAAAGGTATGAGCAGCATTCTGTGTCTTTGAAACAGCCAGTCACCATGCTCAAGAAGTCAATGCCACTGTGAATATGCCTGTGTCCAAATTTGTATACTAAACACTGATTTATGGTTGGGCGCTCAACTTTTAACGAGTGTCTCTTGACAGAAATAACATATTTTTTACAGAAAAAAGTGTCACATTGCGCACAAGGAGAATGTTGTTATGT
Organism: Cephalopholis sonnerati; assembly: GCA_019142605.1. Classification (NCBI taxonomy): domain Eukaryota; kingdom Metazoa; phylum Chordata; class Actinopteri; order Perciformes; family Serranidae; genus Cephalopholis; species Cephalopholis sonnerati. The sequence goes on along the minus strand of JAGQAX010000011.1, from coordinate 7,883,563 downwards.
CGCTGACAACTTCATATTTTGTCACACAATGTGATTGGTAGTGGTAATGTTGCCATGGAGATCCACACTGACTCCAACCTGCATTAAGCATCGCTGTCTACTAGGGCTGCCTCTAATAGTCAACCAAACGTCAGTTAACCAGAAAGGTCATTGGTCGGCAAGATTCATTGGTTGCTCAGTCACAGAAAAAAAAAGACACAAACATGAAACTCTATTAGGAGCTGCACCTCGTCAAGTCAAAACAACTCAAATCCTTATGACTGGACCATGTGAGAATTTAATTTGAAAGGACAGACACAGGAAGTGGCCACACTCAGCAGTCAGACAGGAGTCAGACACTTATAAACAGCTCCTGGATTGCTTAGGTTTAGGCAACAGGAGCAGGATTGGTTGGGGTTGGGGAAAGAATGTCAAGGTAAGCCAATCAGATACAGAGTGAGGCAGAGAAGATTGGGTCATCCATTTGCTATTCTAGGGAGCGCAAATTCGCTACCCACAGCTGTTGAGCAACAACATCTGCTGGGATACAGCAACATCACTTGGACAAACCACATGTAATACTGCAGTACACCATACTTTAACTGTAATAATAATGGCAATTTGTTAAGTTTATTTATGATTGCTGTGATTATTTCAGATGGTGATGTGTGGTTGCCTGTTGTAGCAAAATTTCTTTGCATTATGTTTCTTAGCAGCATTGTATTTTAGCAAAAGTTTATTTTTCAAAAATTAGTTTTTATCAACAGTGGCTCAAATTTCAGTGCAGGAGCAGTTCTAAAAATGTGTCAGGCTTCCATTTGTGCATTTGAAAGTGTATATATATATATATATATATATATATATATATCTATATATATATATATATATATATATATATATAAAGTATCCAAAAGCACACACAAAGAATACATTTTTTAAAGTAAATCTAAGGATACTATTCATTAAATTTATACAGGGAGGATGTACTAAAATTAAATCTTAGGACATTTTGACGTACAAACATATATTAATAAATTCATGAATAAATCAGAAAGGATCAAAGTTGGGGAAAAAAACAAGAAGTTGTTCAGCATCAATTTCCCCACCCCATTCTCCATTTTTTTTTTGTCATTTATATGAATATGACAGTTAAGGTTGGTCCAGGAAGAGTCACATCCCTCGGTTGGTTAAATCCAAAGAAGGCAGAATGTTAATAAAGGGACCCCAAATTTCCTTACATTATATAATATTTTTTCAGGTGTGCAGTAAGAGGTATGTTCATCCATTTAATCCAGTGTGTATTCTAGCTGTTTTAATTATAATTACTGCCTGGGTTTTAAGAAATACAGCTGAGATTATCATGTCAAGTCAAGTCATATTTATTTAAAGATCACATTTAAAAACAACAAATGTTGACCGAAGTGCTTCACAAAAAAATTAAAAAAACACACAAAGACAGGAACGATTAAGAAAAGTGTAGTAAGTGTAAGTAAATACAATATTTTGACAAAATCATAGCACAAACAACAAAATGAAACACAGAAAATACATGTGTTAAGCAGTGTGGTCATGTATGTCATCATAACGATAATTAAAAGGCTAAAGAAAAGACATGGGTCTTCAGACGGTTCTAAATAGCGGGAGGAGATCTAACTGTACACGGGAGAGTGTTCCACGGTTTAGGACAGACAACTGAAAAATGCTCCATCACCTTTAGTTGTATGAACATGTGATGTACACATCTGCTGCAGGTTAACTGTACCACACTAAATATCTCGGCATCTTCTTAGCATCACAGCTTGCACATCGTCTCCACTGTTTGTGTGTTATCTTAGAGGCTAACATTGCTTGTAGCTATGCACTTTAAAGCCTGACATTGTTAAGTAACTAAAGCACATTTAGAGGCCATTGAGGGGGAAAATCCATCCCAAACCAGTGATACCAGGAGGGTGCATTTATATTTATGTGAGTGTGCCCACATGCATAACCATGGGCCAGAAATATGCTGCTTTGCTCTGTGGCATTGTTATTATTATTTCACATTTTAAAAAGTCTCCAAAGGAGATTGATTGTGAAGAACTAAAAACAAAATAGACCCTGGCAGTGAAGGGGCGAGTTCACAAACCTCCTGATACAATGCTCTGTTTTATTTAAAATTCCTCTGAACTTTGAAGCTTTACCCAAGCCAGGTCCTGTTGAAAAGCCTGCAGTTAGTTGGAGTCTGTATCACTTGCATTGCAAAAAGCAGGTAATGCACATATTGTGTAATGAAACAGTGAGGTATGGAAAAGTTAAACAGCATTATGTTCGTCTCTCCTTTTGATGTGCTCTACTGGAGAGATGTGAGCAGGGAGTACTTGAGATGCATCTTTCTAGCAGGGAGAAACATGTTTAATGGCATTATTGTGTGGGCTACAGTGAGGGCATGTTTTAAATTGTTAATAAGCTTCATTTGCCAAACAGTAAAGGTTGTTTGTGTGGGCTGAGTCTCAAATTCTCCATGTTGGCTAATGAAAAAAAATCATGCTCTGGGGCTGACAACCACAGAAAGTTGGGTGTGGGTGGTATAATGGCTCTGCAATGATTTGAGATGTTGAAAGGAAAAAAAAGCGGGCACAAGGTCAAGATATTTATTCATATTACTGAGCTGCTCAGTATCTTATTAATGAAAACACATGCATAACATGTTTTGTGCTATATGTTGCAGATGACATACAAACATATACAGTATTATTTATCATATAAACAGTATGAGATTGTGAGAAGCTGCCAAGATGGAATAAATTGAGTTAGTTCTTTGAATACTTTTGAATCGGATGCCTTCTGGTATTGTTAGCTTGTGAAGCTGTATCCCCATGTCTCGTACACTTCACACCACTGAAATCTGGTTTAATACAGATACAGACTCCGGTGGAATGAAGGATAGAACACATGGAATAATCTTGCAGAACGTGTCTGAAACATAAGACACAAATATACATAACACAGCCTTCAATCCAATCTCCATCGTGATTCATTACAGTTTTCCTAAAGTGATGATTTTAAATGTTAAGCTGGAGGCCAGGTGGAGGCTGACCCTGGCACCTGGTGCAAAGCGGGCGATTGGGACTGTATGATTTATGAGGAAGCCTCCGAGGTTGAGGGGGTGGCAGTGAGCGCAGCAGGGATTGGATGTTGGCCTCTCCCTTTTTCTTGAGTTTAAGTTTGAGCCTGAGCGAGACCAGGCCTGCCCCGCTTTGGGGCTCCAGGGTTTCAGGCTGCTGTTGAAATCCTGAGCTCTGGCACGTTATCACAGGCCTGAGCTGAATGACTGTTTAGTCATCAGTGATGCAACACCCCCACCACAGCCCCCCACTGCCACCAGACAGGCCAGCCCTGCTATCTGTCCGCCTCAGAGTCCCGCTCCTGGGGAAACACAACACCGACTCAACACATTGCTCACTCCCCACACCTGAAGCTTTCTGATAGTCATACTTCTCCCTCTTTCATGCACACCTCTTCACATAACTGCTCCCCTCCTACGCCCAAAAATCTCTGTTGGTCCTGCTGAATCTTAATACAAATGCTTCCAAGCATGTGATTTCTCCAGGTGATCTTATCACTTTAATAAATTCGCCACAGGTACTTTTGTAACAGGGTATTAGTTATAGTTGTGGCTTTAGACAAATCTACTGTCTGAAGCATTTGCAAGATTAGACTTTTAGCTTTTTCTTTGCATAGATGAATGCCTTACCTCGCTTAAAATGCATTACTCACCTTATTTGCTCCTTTAGTTCCCCTGCGACTCTGTGAATGCAATGCAAATCAAACAACAAAATTGCTCAAAGCAGCCTTCAGGAGGACTGAAGGTACAGCTGACAACATGCTATCTGTCTTCTCTCTGGCTTTTTTCTCCACCTGATTCAGGTATTGGTGTTTTTAGAGGATGGTGCTAACCAATAAGACGCAAGCACCTGAGTAGGACCACCCTTTTTTTAAGCAATAAAAAAACCACCACACCCTGCCATGTGGAGGGGTTTTACTGCCAAGAATTAAGAACAAATAAACACAGAAACTGAAATCAAAGTAAAGGTAGTATTCCCAAAAGTGCTGTGACCATACAAGCTTTAGTAAAATCATCAGTTTTTTTAATCTCTTATTAACATAGCAGACACAACATCTCATCCACTTCAAAGGCTGTGATAGAAGACTCCAAGGAAGGCATAAACTTACAAATGAAATAAAGGCGTTTCATGTAATATTCATCTAATAAGGGCCTCATGTTCATTATTTGATGAGCCTGGGCTGTAATTTGCTCATTTTTTGTCTCACTCTCCAGAGTAAACCACATTCTTCATTAGACCAGAGCATCTCTGAAGCATTTCAGAAGCCCTTCAAACCCATTTTCATAAAAATATTTGAACGATAATTTGCAACTGTGCCTTTGCAGTTAGTTAAATCGTTCTACCTCCAGAGCATCGTTCAGCCCTAAAATCACTATAATCTGCACTGTAATATATTATCAAAATAACTGGAAATAACAGTGTAGTTAACCAAACTGCCATCTGTACAATCTGCAGTGCACTTTGTTTTCTGGCAGACCCAAACACACACATAAAAGCATGTTATTAACCAGGAACTTTGCAGCTCTGTTCTCTAGCTGCAAGAATATATCCTCCTTTCAGCCTTAAATGAAAAATGGGGCGACACCCGACATCCCTCAATGTGAAAGGACCGACTTTTTGAAAAGCATTCCTTCCCCTCACAATAGCAGGGTTAGCGGGGGGAGGGGGGGATGGGTGGGGAGGAACAGCGCCCACACATTCCTGAGGTAGAGAGCTGCACCAAGCCTCACCTGACAAGATATTTCTCTCGAGAGCACATTCATTTGAGCCCAATCTTCTTTATATGTGATTTTACTGACAAGGACACCAATATCTTTGAGTTATGAGCTGTTGTTCTCTGGAGACAGACAGTGCTTTACCTCTGTGTTCTGTGTGGGCCAGATAGCTCTGGACAGTGTGACTTGTTCGGGGTAATCTTTTGGACCTCTGGAAGGTGACAGCTGAAAAACGAGCCTCTAAAAACACTCTGCTCGCAGGCAGCCCTGCGTCTGGCTTTCTAACCACACTGAGAAAGACTGTTTTTTTTGTTTTTTTTCCAGCCATGTTGGCTCGCACTGTGAACTGCTGTGGCTTAGTTTAAAACGTATATGCAAATAAATACATGAAATAATTTCCTTTTCGTGGCTAGGCTGTACCACACCGGCAGCGTGTATCAGTGTGCATCAGATGCATCAACTGATGTCTCCTTGAAGTCTCTGACAAAGGTGTGTGCTGCTTTTGGGGAGCTGCCTCAGATGAGATCAAAAGCCCTGGTGTTAAACAGCAGTGCCTATCCACAAAAAAGCATCGTGTTTACAACATCTTTTATTGATATTGCTAAAACAATATTCCAAAAAATGTGAACATCAAGCACTGAATGACAAGAAGCAGTCCACAAAGTGTGTTTTAACAAGCTCTGCTAAGAAGGTTTGATTGCTGCTGGTTTATGATTGTGCTTCAGATCAGATCTGGTCTTACATAATTGCAGTTTTATGTGTTTTATACACTTAGTATCCATCAGGGTTTATGGAAAATAATCACCTCAATCTCTCTCTGTTTGCTTTTAAGACTCGTTAGCCTTGAGGCTTTTATTGTTCAGAGTGAAACATCTTAAATCTTCTGTTCTCTTGAGCTTAAACATGTATTTTTGTCCCAGCGAGAGACATACCTCAGAGCTGACAGGTCGGTCAACAGTGCATTCAGTCCTGAGCTTTCTAAAAAGATGCGCCTCCATCTTAAGCTGGGGTGAACGAGCCAGATTACTGGTAAGGAAGCACAGTCATTTAGAAATGTTTTGGGGTGAGAGTTGACCCTTAGACAGAGAGATTTGTTGAATGAAGAGGTGCAGTGTTTCAGTGTTACACTCCCTGAAGGCAGCACAGAGTGAAAGCTCCGTTGAAACACGTCACACATGTGAGGAATGTGAGCTTCAACACAGCATTCACATTTGTAGAAAGCCTCTGTGACGGCACATGTTAGTGTGAGAAGTGTCATTGATGTAACCCTCCACAGATGGCTGAAACTCTGTATTACAGTATGATATTATTGTTACAGAGCTCTACTTAAGGAGTCTGTGTGCAACATTCACAACATTAATACAGCAGCAAAACACTATTTGCTTTGTAAAGATATAGTAATGGCGTTCTGGGCAGAGAATGAAGTCACGCTACCTCTAGCCCCCTTTATCACTGCCTGTTTAAGGCAGAAATGTGGCACTGTTGTTGTGCCTCGCTGTCCTTCATGTAAGGTACAATTGCGGAATAGGTGAACAGAGCTGTCTCGCTTTTAAACCTGCAGGAGAGTTAGTTACAGCACAAAAGTGACATCTGTGTAAATGGGACAGCTGGCAGGACAGGACCACGGATGGGATGGGTGTGATGATTTGATGTTGTGTTATCTGTGCAACCCCAACAAGAGATTTAGAAAGCAGCTGTTGGCAGTTAGCAGCTAACTCAAAGAAGAACAGTGGCTGAAAATGTCTATAAATTGGAAAAACAATTAGGTCCATGAGCTCCTTACCCTCTGAGCAAAGCAGGAGATCAGCTGCAATATTACAGAGACGGTAAATGATTGTTATTGCTGTGTTATGCCATTATTATTCTTTAGAAAGCACTCCTGACGTGTATGTTATATGTCACACTAGAGGCTGGTGCTGTTGTGTTACACACGTCACCCTTCATAACTCTTTTGCCAGCATGCTGTGTAAAGTCACACATTTGAACAGCATGATGCTGCTGTTGTTTGGTTATGTAAAAATAAAAGCAGAGGCGGTGTAATGAAGGGACTTTATAGCTGCCCTATCACTGGATGTCTGTGTACAAAAGGCTTCTGTGTAGGGATACACGATAATATGGCACATTATCAGTATCAGCCAATATTGGCTTTAAAATGAACAATTAGAACTGGCCAGCATGCTTTTTTAAAATTTTGCACAATGAAAATTAATATCACAAACATAGAAAAGTATTGTATTTCATGTCTCCATCTGTTGGTAGGCTGTCACAATAATACTATGCATGCATTATATGATGTTAATTCCACCAAAGAAGAGACTTGATGATCTAGAATTAGGTTGGAAAGAAAGTCGATATAGCCATATCTGTATCGGTTATCGGCCAAACAAGTTGTTATATATCGGCATATTGGATATCAGCAAAAAAATCCAATGTCGTGCATACCTACTTTTATGTGTACTGTAATCAGGCCTTCTCTGTGCTTTCTTGTGGTTAGCCAGTCCAGCTGTGTGTTCATTTTAGTGCATATCTGTGTCCCACTGGCTAGCTTATTGCCACTGTTTTACACTGCGCTCATATGGCGGTTACTGTTTGTATCATGAGGAAGGCAGCGCCAAACTGTTGTGCCCAACTTCCAGTTACCTCCATGGTTAACATTGTTAGCTCTGTCAGTGTTGTAGCTGTTGTTTAGCACTGTTTATGGAGTTAGCACCGTTAGCTGCTGGCTGTCAGCTCAGCCAACTCCATGTTGACACCACATCCAGACAACTCATACGCTCTGAGTTTGCTCAGAGCCCCTTTCATGCGGACACCCGTGGAGGACTGTTGTTTGCCTGATCCCGTTTAAATCAATCCACAATAAAAAACATGATAGCTATAGCATTCGTTGTTTTTACAGCAGAAGGCTAAGGCTTCTGTCTACTGCATCATCATGTCATTATGTTATGTTACCTTACCTGCAGTGCAAATGTAGTGGCAATGTGCAGTGGTGTCATTACTTCCCTATAATGGCCGCATATTTGTTCATACATTTAAATCAAAAATAAAAACCATAGTAGCTAGAACAATTATTCTTACTGTAGTAAAAAAAAGCACCTAAGGCTTCTGTCTTCCATGTCACCATGTTGCTTGTGTTGACGTCATTACAAAAACGTGTTTTGGCACCGGAGAAATAAACGGTAAAACTATCTAAACACTTTTGCACGCTGCTCATAAAAAGGATCATATCAGAAATGAAATAATGTACATAGTTTAAAACACTTATGAAGTGTTTAGTAAAATTATGTTCAAATTTCTAAAAGTAGAAATCTTTTGGATAAATATGTTTTGTGTTTATTTTGTAAAATTTGATGAGAAAAAAAATTCAGATTTTTTATGATTTTTTTATTCAAGACACTACTTCAATACTAATTCAGTAAATTCTTATGGTTTATGTACTGACATACCCTCTTAACTTAGGTTGTATAGATTTTAGGGATATGAAGCAGTTGAAGATACTTTAAGAAACAACATCACAATGAGCAAAAATACCAATGTAGGCACTGGCAGACCATCTCTACTGCAGAGTTCAAAGGGTTAGGTGATTAGTAGATTTTACATGTGGCACACTGTGCTGTATTTGTCATAATGTGTGACATTAAAATGACACATTTATCTAAAAACACATTTGTGTTTTTTATTAACTTTATTTATTAACGATTTTTTTTTTCATTATTATCTATTTGTTTCATCTGTCATGCCATTATATGGGTCACATGATGGCCTCTGATTGGTTCCTGTCACTATATAGGTGGGGTCATACCTGTGTTGCATGTTTTGAAAGCCCTGATGAAGACCTGCAGTGGTTGAAACATGTTGGGTCTTTTAATGATTTAGCCACTACAATGAAGGCCCTTTAATATTTCCTTCCTAATTTTTTTCTGAACAATAATTGTTAAAACCAACTTTTTGGGTCAGAAGTTAAATTTAAAAATTAAAGAGCTACAACATAATTTTGAGTTAGGAATACAGTGTAAGGTGCTAGCCCTGGTAGTCTTGACATCTCAATTCAGTCAAATTGATAAAACAGTAACTTTTAGAAACAAATCAGATAATTAACATGAAAAAAAATGATATCTAAGGTGAATGGCAACACTGCTGTAAGATTTAGTAGTGTACCATCACTGCAGAAATGTGCATCAATCTGCACCTACATTTAAAATGCAAATTACAGTGCCTTGATCTATAACACTAATTCATACATTTGTTCATTCATGACGCACGTACATAAACAAATCCCAGCTGTTACGCTTATTGTTTATTCATGTATATAGCATGACACATGCTACATTATGAGAACACATTATTGTATGTGCTATCGTTGCTTAGTATGTATGTCCTGCCTCTTGCGTTCCCATGCTTCAATACAGTGAAGATGTATCTCAGAACAAACACATACACTAATCTCGCCTTTCAGTAATGAAACAAAGGTGCTTTTCATTTTTAAATGCTGATGTTTACTGCAGAAGCTTTTGACATTTATTGCAGTTTGAATGTTCTTGTGTGAGATTCCTGGGTGTCGGCCTTGTCTGCAGGCTCAATAGCCCGAGGCCGCCCAGAGGTTGTCTTTCTACCTTGATACTCCCCTCATCTCTCTTTCTCACTCTCTCTCGCTCTCAGTGACGCCTCATTGGCTGATTCTGTTCTGACTTGCCTGGGCAGGAATGCACCTACCTTCTAATGCACTTTTATGTTCAAGCAAATTGACAATGAAGAGTGCCATCATTTTGCAGCATAAATATTTCATTCCCCATTTGGATGCAGATTCGAGATGTCACACCCAGAATACAAATGGGCTGTCTCTCCCGTGGAAAATAACGCCGGCCCTGTGTGAATATGATTTGTGTGAGCTCTCGACAAATATGGTGCAATGTGATTAGGTCTTATTGAGAATCACTGTCACTGTAAAAAAACACAAAATAATAAATAATACAGTCTGAATCATAATCAAATTCCACAGTTTCAACTATTGGCAGCAGCCAAGAGATGCAATTACCCAACTGTCCAACATCTTTTAAAATCACTTTTAAATGTTTTCTTTTCACATAATTACTATCAGAAATGATCAAACAGCACTAAATGAGGAGAGCTTGAAAGTTTTAGGCTGTTTTAGTAAATTCTTTATGCTTTAAAAGGAGCTATATATAACATTCAGAGCATATCTATGATTCCTATCAGTGGACTAGGGTTGCCTGCACACTGCTCTAAAGATGGAGGTGGCTGAGCTGATGGTTAGCAGCTAATGGTGCTAACAGCATAAACAGTGGTAAGAACAACAACAGTGCTGCCATGGCTAAGATTGTCAATGTTGGGGGGTGCACCAAAGGATGCGCATTGCAGTGGCGGTACGGTGATGCAGTGGTTAGCATTGGTGCCTCACAGCAAGAGCATTTCTGGTTCGAACCCGGTGTGGGGGGTTCAAACCCCAGGGTGGGGGAGCCCCTCTGTGTGGACTTTGCATGTTCTTCCCATGTCAGCGTGGGTTTTCTGCAGGTTCTCTGGCTTCCTCCCACAGTCCAAAGACATGCAGGTTATTTGGTGACTCTAAATTTGCCATAGTTGTGACTGTGAGCATGAATAGTTGTCTGTCTCCTGTCTGCCTGTGATTGTCCGGCGACCTGTCCAGGGTGTACCCTGCCTCTTCCCTATTGTCAGGTGTGATAGGCTTCAACCCCCGTGACCCCCCCTCCCTGCAACAGTACAAGTGGTTACGGAAAATGAATCAATGAATGAAAAGGATGGATCAGAGGGAACCTGACTTTGTTCCCTCCTCAGGATGCCATTACTCCACTATATCTTTACATAGTAAATATTTGTGTGGTAATATACTCAGTGATCCTGTGCCACAGTTGTAATATTTCAAATAAATGGGTAGTTTCAACACCACCCTTTAAGTTAATATTGTGAACCTGTTATTCAACAGTTGCTTATTCACACAACCAGCAGTTAAAGAGCAACATAATCATTCATGTAGAGTTGTGTTTAACTGTTCTTTAAGCTCTGTTTTGGTCTCCACCACCTCCTGAGAGAAATATCTGGCTCTTTATCTGCAAAATGCACCACTATGTTCACCAGCTAATCACTAACTTTGTCTGTTTGCATTTTGGTGCCAGTCTAAGCACTGCACTTGTTTTTTTGTTGGTAACAGCTGCCTGCTGCAGCCAGAAACAACACTATAAGAATGGTGAAAGTGTAATAAAAGTGTCAAGCAGAACCCAAATTATGAGCTGCAGGAAGCTCTGTAGAGCCGACAGGGACTATAGGTTGGGTGATAATTCTCTGTGCAGTTCCTTTCACATTAAACAGTCATTTGTTCCATTGCCATTATAAAAATAGTGATTCTAGTCACTTTAAGTTAAAGGTGTTAAAATATCTTCCTCCAATGCTCTTAAATAAACAGAGCTGAACTCAGAGGAAATGTTTTAGCAAAAATGCCTGATGGTGGAACAACTGAGGTGACTGTGTTGCTAGGTTCTGAGGAAAACAGAAAGTGATCTGGTTGTCTTCGGACAGTGGGGCCAACAACACAGTATTGCAGGGATGCAATTGCTTGTAAGGCTGACTCAGATTTTAACTTCACTCTGGGTCTCGCATCAAAAAGCCAGTGGGATTGTTTCATTGGATTTTGGATTATTGGAGAAAGTAAGCACCGCGTAAAACAAAAGTTTAGGTTACTTACACATTTTGTTCAGCAAGGTAATCTTCACAAATGAACACCACTTTCACAATTTTTAACGCATAAATTGCCAGAAGTAAAAAGCTAAAGTTAGACTGTAAACCAACTACACTACAGTCACATGACTTCTATGCCGCTACCACAACAAAGATGTAAAGCTGTGTTCGGCATGATGATGTTCTGTAGTCTCATTTAGCCACAAAAGTTTCTTAAACTTGTGTTAACCACAGGTTTACAACCTTATTTCAGGTCTCTAACCAAAAACCCATTGACATTGAGACACTGGAACTAAGAGTGCAAAAAATGCTATCCAGTTTCTGTGTTTAAGGACTAATTCCTGCATCACTTAATAATATCACTTGTAAATGCTAGAGGGGAACACGTTAAAAAGTTGCCTGTTTTCACTTTAAACACAAATAAAGGATATAGAGCATGGTCTCTGCCGTGCTATCTCGTAGCCATGTCTGAGTGACTGCATGTTGTAAATGCTTTAAAATGCTTTCAAAAGAGTTCTTAAATGGAACAATATGTGTATGTATGCAACATGTCAAAAGTTGCCTCCCAAAATGAATATGTTTGGGCAGGAGGGAGCTGGATAATTCTCCCAATCATGTGTGAGACAGGGGGTCTGTCAGTACCCTGTGTTTATGTACTTCTCTCACTGACATTGTGTAATGGAACGTGCAGTAATAACAGTGGAGGGATGGCATCGCAGCAGGAATCATTGAAAAGTTAACGCTGCGTTTTGCTGCAACATTGTTCCTTATCTGAATATTACTGGAGCGTGACTGGCTAGTAGTCAGTGCCATCACTGCAGTGCACAACACCACAGACACCAGATCAGATCTTTTCTTGCGTTCAAACTATTAAGAAAACACCCCACCGTTGCCATGGGGATTAAACACATTGAGTTCTAATAGGAGGCATTGTTTCATTATGTTTGGCTGCAGTCGCACTTTGCAGAATTTGCAACATTTGCTCTGCCAAGAGTGTGTTCTCACAGCGAGACTACAAATACAAAAGATCCCAAAACACTCCCATGTTTTTTATAATGGTGCCTGCAGCCTCATCAGTGAATGAGTCTGGGCTTGTTTTCTGTTCAGAATACCTGTCTGGTTTTTCACTAAGCCTATACTTCTATAGAAACTGGGGACATTCCAGCTGGCTGGAGGTGCTGATTACACTCAGTTTGTTTTGAATGAGAGCATGTGAGGCTCTGTGCTGTGGGAGGGGACTGGGGGGCAGGCGTAGTTGAGAGGTCAACACTCAACTATTGACAAAGGCGAGACAGACATGACCAACACCCTTTGATTAGACCATTAGTTAACCTGGTCACACAACAGAAAAGACGTGGAGCACTTGGGTCAAATATCGCACTGCTGGAATTTGTCTTCCAAAAGATCTGATGGTGATGAGGGCGAGGGTTCAGGCTTCTGTGTGTTTACGAGTGTGCGTGTTCGTGTGTGTGCTGAGCATGTGGTTATGTTCTGTTTCAAGAAGTGAACTGTGCTGTCTGGCTTATATGGAAATAACTCATATCTAACATTCGTGTGCACTCTTCACTCTTCAATTCAGCTGCAATTTGAGACCTCAGTTCCCAACTTGTATAATAAAGCAAAGGTTATTCAAGGTTTCCTGAATCCTTGTTTTCAAAATACACAGATTCACAGATGGATTGATTTTTTTCCTTTTCCTGCTAACCTCAGAGCAAAGGGTTTGGCTACCTTGACGCAGAAAGTCAATACATTGTCTAAGGGGACTGAAAGAGGTCACTGAGAGCCAATTTGGATTCTTCGGCCTCTACAGTCAAAAGTTAATCCGGAGACAAAACAAGCAGCAGAAAAAGTAAGCAAGGTGTGACTGGGTGCTCGCTGCGCTGGTTTGTCTCTTTGTTAAGGTTATTTGGTCAACCTCTGCAGGTAGCAGGAAACAAACCTCACAAAGAAGATGTCAGTGCTCCTGTCTTGGCAAACACTGCATCCAAGCTGTATCTCAAAAGGATAGTAAACTCAACAAAGCACCAGCTCTACATTAGATTTAAAATAGTGGCTGTTGACAGGTGGTAAAGGTAAAACAGTCACAGAGGAATAGTTTGACATTTTGGGAAAAACACTAACTTGTTGAGAGTTGAAAAAAAAAAAAAAAAACATTCTCAAAACTGTCTGTTAAATATGGCTACAGCCAGCAGCCGGTTAGCTTTGCTTAAAGATGGGACTCCTGACTTTTTCATTTTACTTTTAAACAGAGTCTGGCTAGCTGTTTCACCCACAAACTGTATTAAATAATATGCAGCCACAGTGAGGTCACCCATTGGTTTGAGGACTCCCATTTTAAAGTGTTGACTTCGACATTTTGGCTGTCGCCATCTTGGATTTTTTTGCCAGAAGTGACCATATTTTGGTGAAAGGGTAGAGATAACCCTAACGCTAGCTGCTAGCTTTGTTAGCACAGGGAATTTACAGCTAACTGTGATAATGCTAATTTTTGCTTTTTTTTTTACGGCATTTAAACTACCCACTGGAAAAACTAACATCCGACTCCTTAAGTGGGATTCATACTTCTGCATCAAATTGACACCGTAACCTAGCCATAGCCTGACGTGCACCTCCCCAGACATGTAAGTACACGTCGCAGTGACGCAGACTTCCCGTTTATTTTTGTAAGCTGAAACCATTTCCCTCAGTGGAAACAAAGTTTTTATTTACTTTAATTTCACAGATAAAAAAAATACATTGTGAAGACAATAAAGCCTCCACAAAATAACATTCTTGTTGTGATTTATCCTGGCTTTATACGAGTAGAGGAAATATCAGCTCTCACTAGGCTAATTTATACAATGTAAAATGCCATAGGCTTGTACTATAAATGTTAGCATGTTGTATTTGTTTGGAAAACGTGTTTAGTATAAGACAGTTGTTTTGTCAGTGAACCTTGTGAGTTGTAATGGAGCCGAATTTTGCCTTTGTCCAATGTCGCTGAAATCTCCGCTAGTTGCTAAGCTATTTATACAATGTAAAACGTCATAGGCTTGTGCTAAAAACATTAGCATGTTGTATTTGTGGGGAAAATGTGTCCAGCAAAAGACAAGTGCTTTGTTTGTGAATGCTGTGAGTTATAATGAAGCTGATTTGTGTGTTTGTAATTGAAATTGTTGCTATTAAGCCATGTTTAATGTGTGTTTTAAGTATTTTGAATCAACTAAACTTTACACTTCACAGAAACCTCCACTGCCGACAGGCGTTTTGGAGGTGTAACTGCAGAGTGACACAGACACACCACCACACAAGTATAAATGCTCACAACGTCCATGTGCATAGGCTACGGTGTAGGCTCTGCATAGAGCTGACGCACAAGTATATATCTGCCTTTGGAGCGACTTTTAGTACAACCAGACGTAGAACAAGACATTAACTACAGGGTACAAAATTCCTTCGTCCAGTACATAAAATGAAACAACGCTGAGCAAGTGCTGCCTCAACTACCTTCACATAAGACAGCCCTTCTGATGGGGACTTAAATCATGAGATCAAAACCACTAAACTCCATTGACAAAAACAGATATTTTACAAAGCAGAATATGGGAGTTGGTGTTCTACCACTGACGCTATTAGAATCAATTCCCAGTTTTCTTTTTTGTTGTTCACATGACATCATTGTGATTCAGTCCAACTTGTCAATGGATGGCCCCCACCTGTCACTCGAGGCAGTATATTATGCTTTGAATAACACCTTTATGTGTAACTGTAAGTCTAAACATTTCGATGGGTGAGTTACATAAAAATACAACCCTCTGTTCAGTTGTCACAAACGTGGAAATTAGCTACAGAGACCAAAATTGTTCTTTGTACTCACTTGTAAACATGTTTATTTCTGCTGTAAAGTTGAGCATTTTAACATGGGGGCCAATGGGGACTGACTCGCTTTCGGAGCCAGCCTCAAGTGACCATTAGAGGAAGTGCAGTTTTTGGCACCTCTGCACTGGCTGTGTTCAGTCTTTATGCTCAGCTTATCATATTTGTGACAGTAGCATCCTCTGATCTAACTGTCAAAGGTAAAAAAATAAACAGATTGTATTTGTCATGAACTGACAGACTGTAGGGAAGCTTGCCTCTGTGTCACACTAACTAGTCATCACCCTGCTGTGATCAAAACTGTTTGAAAACTGTTGAAATGTCCACTCCTTTCATCATGTTTCCAGGTTTTGATGTGCAGAGTGCTAGTTAGACAGACTTCTACCCTCGTTTGTGTTGAAGAGAAATAATTATAAGTGATGCAGTGGTAGCTATTAATTTCTTAATTGAATCAACACGCATCATTTGTGTGAAATGTGTAGGAGGTGTGATTGTGAAACCATACAAAACAACAATTCAGCAGCGAGATTTTCTTTTCATAAACGGCCTGACAGAACAGAAGCAGAGACAGCAAATAGTGCCAGACTGTTCTCAAACACACAGTACAGTCTCACCTGGAGGCATTTAAAGCTTCCTCATAAAGCAGCAGGGAAAATGTGTGAGAATGTGTTATTGTAGGCTGATTATATAGGCATAGGTGTGAAACATCGTAATTACAAGCTCTCTTGTAGTACTCTACGCAGTATCACAATATGGTGGATTTGTAATGATCACCAACAACTGCCGACTTCTGTATATTCTAAATATTCTGATTAAACTGCAGCCCAATACTGCCTCTAAAGAAATACTTCACCCCCCAAATGGTCATTTATATATCATTGACTCCCCCCATGTTACGTTGAATTTGTGAAGAAGTTTTTTTTTCTTGCATGTCTCTGTGGTGAATGAAGAATCCAAAAATTGGGAACATTTTTCATGAAGTAACATATAAGGAACTGTGCTTAACAACAACAAGGCTATGTTAAAACATTGGTGTGCAAACTCAACACTACTTGTGCAGTGTAATTCAAATCTCATTTATCCAGTCGTATGCTCAGTACTTCCCATACACACTGCCCTCTCTGACGGAAAACTGAACTAAAAGTGAAAATTAATCTGTGCTGTCTTTGACACCAGACTCCATTAACAAAACAGTAATTTTACCTCACTGAACACAGTAGCTGCTGGTCTACCACCACTGTTGGGCAAGTTACTCTTAAAATGTAATATATTACATATTACTGATTACCTTCATTTGAAAGGAATAAGTTACTCTCCGTGTAGAGTAATAAGTTACTTATTAGTAATGAGTTACTAATTACTCTACTTTGGCATTACTTTTACCAAAACAACCTCAGAAGAACTAACAGGCATTTTAAATAGATGAGGGTCATGTTGTTTCACAGAGGCTTCAGTTTATTGAAGTTCATTTAAAATCCATTGCATGTCAGACCCATTCATGCATTCACATACAGTGGTTACCACTTTTTATTAAAAGTGATGATACAGAACAATTAAATAACCTAGACCGTTTAAAATAAATGAGTATCCTTGGACTCAGGGAGGGTCAGGCAGAGGATCAAAGTCTGATAATTATGAGATATGGGGAGGTATAGGCGGGCCTATGATATGAAACACAATAAACAAATGCTGAGGGTAGCACAACAAACTTAATGGCGTGCCAGTCAGTCACTGTGACGAGCGCAAATTAATACACCGGAGCTGGAACACACACCTGCTGGTTCCCGTTGTGCCGGTCAGCTACAGCAGCACCGGTGAGAAAGTTATGCATGAGAACAGGACTGTGTGCTTTCGTTGCTCTGCAGTCATAGGGGGTGTGAATGAAAACACTTTTAACATACAATGATATCACCCAGACGTGTCGATCACCAGGATGAGGAGAAACAAACCGGAGGCCAGCTCTTTAACCCTGCTGCTTTCAGGCAGCTTTAAGACACAAAAGCAGAATGGGATACAGTGCATGTATATGAATGGAAACACTGAACATGATAACGCACAAGATCAACAGCACCCTTCTACAAGGTAGCATAAAATGAGTAACGTGACAACACACCATAACCTTTAGGGGATGTTTTTTTTTTTGTTGGTGCACTAGTGGAAGTGGAGTGGTGTGGATTAGTGTGTAGAAATGAAAAATGAAAACAATCAACAGTTTCATTTGGTTGGTAACTCGCTACCTGACATTATAAATGTAATAATTACCCAAAATACTGAAAAATACTGTATTACTTTGTTACTGCTAAAAAGTAATATATTACTGTACCACATTGCCACTGCCTTAATCTGTAGTTTGTGTTATTGTGTTACTTTGGAGAATCCAAACTAACCCCTTAAAATCCCAAAGTCCCACAATAACACAAGCTGATTGAGGCAGCAGTGGACAAGCAGCTCCTGTTTTCTGCGAGGTAAAATTAATTATTTAATTAATTAATTTAATCTAGTTTTGATATTATTAAACACAGACTAGGACTTTAATTCTTCAAGAGTTTTCTCAGTTTTGGGATTCTTCGTTCACAACAGTCATGTAGGAAACGTTTTCTTTTCAAATTCAGTGTAACACAGGGTGAGAAATTGATATACAACCTCATTTGTGAGGTGATGCATTCCTTTAAAGGATAATTGGATTACAAAAACTGAGGTTTTCAACAAACTTTTTAAGGTTAAATTGTAGGAGGGCAGACATTGTATAATGCCGAAAAAACAAGCAGAAAAACTGGCATCCTCACCAGCTAATGATGCATGTAAAAGACATGGAAATAATTTGCAGCTTTGTTCTTGTATTGCAGAGTAGAGCTGGGTGCCAGGGTTAGTTGGAGTTACAGTAAAATGTCATTCGTTCTAACATAACCCTTGGATGGTTTGGATATTGTCTACAGAAAAACATACTTGAACAAGCAACACAGAGGTTGTATTTTAATTGAAACAGCAACATAATTCCATCTAATGATCTAGTGCAACTTTGCTTCAGTGTAAACTAACAGAAGAAGGGCGGTGCTGTTAGACTTTGATGTCATTGCATCTTTGCTCCAGCACAACATGTTCAAGTCTACTTTTGGAAGTAATGCCAGGTTGCTACAGTGGTTAGCCAGACATGCTACTGTAACATTTGCAGCTTATGTTAGATCAGGTGAACACACAGGTTAATCCTCTGCTTTAACTTTTGCTCTTGTGCTTTAGGTTTCTGAAGGCTGAAAAAAGACACTGCTCTCCGAACTATGTGTAAAAAAACTTTTAATAACTAGGGCTGTTGTCAGTCTGAGAAAGATGTTTTGGCTGCAGTTATATACTTGTAACAAAACATCCCTGCTGTCACTTTGAAGCTCATAATCTCTTCAAGGATTGGTGGTGGACCTGGACAGCTTTTAGGATGTCGTAGATGAAACTGGCCCTCATGGAGCTGTTTTTTCTAAGTCTCCACATTTCAGGTCTATATAGAGTTAAAGGATTATCCCAGCTAAGCCAGAGAGAGCACATTAGGGGTGACACCAAATTTCTAGTGGTGAGCCAGTTAAGACAAGGAAGGAACTCAGAAAAGTGATGACAGTTCTTTCTTAACAACCTTTATAAGCTTTTGTTTCTTCTTTATATTTGATTTATCAGCATTGTTAGTGACATTATGTGTGTTGTAAGAGCCAAACTGTTTAAACATCATGTTTTGTTCAACACATTCAGCCTGTGTTCCTGTTGAAACTGTCCACCCTGATAAAAGATTAATAGGACATGAGGATGTTTTTTCCACCTCTGCACCAGCGATAGCCGTAGCTGGAGTCATTATGTTTTCAGGTTGTACGTACGTCTGTATGTCCACACATCTGTCTGTCTTGTGAACGTGATGTTTCAAGAACGCCTTGAGGGAATTTCATCATATTTGGCACAAACGTCCCCCTGAACTCAGTGATGAACTGATGAGATTTTGGTGGTCATAGGTCAAAGGTCAAAGTCACTATGACCTTGTCTTTCTCAATCTTGTGAATACGATATCTCAAGAACATTTTTTTTCCAAATTTGGCGCAAACATCTATGTGGACGCAATGGGGAACTGAAGAGATTTTGGTGGTCATAGGTCAAAGGTCAAAGTCAAGGAAATTTCTCCAAAATTGGCACAAACGACTGAAGAATAAACTGATTAGAATTTGGCATTTGAAGGTCAAAGATCAGGTCACTATGACATTGTCTGTCTTGTTCTTGTGAACGTTATATCTCAAGAACACTATGAAGGATTTTTTTTTTTCAAATTTGGCACAAATGTCTCGTGGGACTCCACAATGATGATTAGATTTTGGTGGTCATAGGTCTAAGAACAAGGTCACTATGACCTTTTTTTTTTTTTTTTTTTTTTCCCGTTAAAGGATTTTTTGGGGGAGTTTTTCCTTATCCGCTGTGAGGGTCCAATGGACAGCAGGAAGTTGTATGCTGTAAAGCCCTTTGAGGCAAATTGTGATTTGTGATATTGGGATTTATAAATAAAAAAAATAAAAATAAAATTACCTTGTCTTTCTCATTCTTTTAGATGCGATATCTCAAGAACACCAGGAGAGACTTTTTCAAATTTGGCACAAACGTCCACTTGGATTCAGCCCACCAGATTTTAGTGCTCATAGGTCAAAGGCCAAAGTCACTATGACCTTGTCTTTCTCATTCCCATAGATGCAATATCTCAAGAACACTGTGAGAGGATGTTTTCAAATTTGGCACAAACGTCCACTTGGATTTAACAATGAACTGATTATACACGGTCATAGATCAAAGGTCAAGGTCAATGTGACCTCACATATTTGTCATTCTTACTAATGCGAAATCTCAAGAACACCTTAAGAGAATTTCTTCAAATTTGGCACAAGCAACAACTTGGACTGAAGAATAAACGGATTAGAATTTGGTAGTCGAAGGTCAAAGTCACTGTGACTTCACAAAACATGTTTTTGGCCATAACTCATGAATTCTTACGCTAACTATAACAAAACATCACACAAATGTCTAAAAGGATATAACGATGAAGTGATGACATTTTAGATTTAAAAGGTCAAAGGTCACCTTCACTGTGACATCATAATGTTCTGCATAAAACACTTTTCTGGCCATTAGTCAACATCATACCTCAGGAACAGACTGGGAGACATTTGGCCAGGTACCGAATTTTTGACACTAATATTGGATGTCCACCTTCAAACTGTGCTGATTGTATAGATTTTCTGTAATTATAGTTTCGTCTTAACAATAAGTTCTACACATGTTTATGTAATTTTTGTTTATATTTGTGAATTTGGTTGTCATTTTGTCAAATTTTTTGCGTGATTCAGTACAATATATATATATATATATGTATTTGACCGTAGTTACCAAATTATTTTTTAAAATAATCATTTCTGAGCTGTATATGTCAATGTTAGAATTTTGCATTGTGTTTTCCTGTTGAAACTTAATTTTATGTGTTTTAATATGAGCATGAACATTAAATATATATATTTAAACATATATTCTGAATCTCTTGAACAGTTATAGTACATCAGAAGTCCAATTTAACTCCTTGAATCTGCACTCTAGATGTATAATAAGGAACAGTCAAAGTTTGTGTTACTGCTGGAAGTATATGGTCATGAGTGTATGCGGTCGTCCTGACATTCGCTTTCCAAATGAACTTGTTATATTTGTGGCAGATGATGTTGGTTCCACATTTCTTGGGGTGCAGAGCTGCCATCTTTGTTTCTCTCTTCCTTTGACGAGTGGAGCAGGTACAGAGGCGGAGGCTGGTGTGTGTGGGAAGGTGCTGTCATCTATGAGGAAGATCCTCTTCATATGGAGCGTCCCTAGTTAAGGCCAGGTTTATTTATCTCCCCTCACATCGCAAAGGCATTGTTGACCAGCATGACAGTGATGTCACAGGATAACAAAACAAGCCAGAACTGTCACTGGTGTAAATGTGTATGTGTCAGTAACAACCTGCTGTTTTAAAACTGCTGTATTCAATATTTTTTATAAATTCAACAATGGATCAAATGACTGTAATGGCCGTCATTTGATCTGTGTGACTGTGATGTGTAATGTGTAAGGGGTCACTGGTAGTAATGAACCCATGGAGAATTCACCCTTCACATCATTAGATTTTGAGCCTTTTTTGTCCCTTTTGGTTTTATGGCCCAAAACCTCACTGTTTTGGTTCACTCTCACTGCTCTCACTGTTGTTTTAATAGGAAAAGCTCGTGAAAACTAGCTAACTCTGCAGCAGCCAGATAAAATGAGAGTTTAGTTGGTGAATGTTACTGGAGAGCCCCTGGCCTATATCCTAGATATGTTTTTAAAATGGAAGCTTAAAAGAGTGGTTACTAACAAGTTGCTAAATGAGGCTACAGAACGTCATCACGCTAAACACACCTTTACAACCTTGTTGTGGTGGTGATGTTGAAGTCATATGACTGTATTAGCAGCTAAAAAGACGGATGTCTCCTGAGAAGTCAACTGGTCCAAAACAGTTATAATGAATATGAGCACAAAAGCAACTCAAAATGAATGCTAATGTTGCCACATGTCAGCTTGATGCTTAAATAAACAACTGTTTACAAAATGTCCACTATCATCTTTAGCCTATAAAGGGATGTTTTTTGTCAATGCTGTGTTTACAGCTGTAGCTTACAGTCCTCCAACCACATAGGTTGCACATTCCTACCCTCTAAATACAATCAGCAGGAATGTCCTAAACTTGTACCCCTATGAAATACCTTTTATACAACAGGTAGATCTGACCAAGCAATCTAATTGGACAAAAGGCATTCAATGAGTGCTGATATACAGTATACGAGCACTGGGACTTTTAACTATGCACACTTTTCTCTGCTTTACAGATATTCTGAGCTGCCAATTATATTAATCGTTAATTATGACACATTAAAGGTCATCATAACAAACTTTGCATCGCAAAATGAAATGTATTACCACAAATAATAGCCTGAATACTTCACTGCAAATCTCCAGGTATGCTCATTTGACATCAGAAGACAACCCAACATGCTGTTTCAGCTGTTAACTCATCAGCATCACAAATATTCCACCAGAGTGTGTCAGGAGACTTATTTCACTGGTCGCAAAATAAATGGAAACACACAGACGTAGCCTACATGATACATGGGGGGGTTATGACTCAGAGGTAGAGCGGGTCATCCACTCATCGGAATATCAGCGGTTTGATTCCCAGCTCCTCCAGTCCACATGTTGAAGAATCCTTGAGCAAGATACCGGAATCCCATGTTGCTCCCGGTGGCTGTTTCATTAGTGTGTGAGTGTGTTAAAGAGGACCTATTATACTCATTTTCGGGCCTTTGTATTTGATTACTCACACCGAAAGCTTTGTAGATCTTTGGGACACTGTGTCTCTCGCTGCATCGCTTCCTTGTATTTCCCGCATCCCACGAAAACGGTCTGCGTTATTTAGCCCCCCCCCGGGCCCCGAGCCCACTCCGCTGTGATTGGGCACACTCCCGAGGACTAACGAAGGGCTGCCGAGTGCTGCCGAGCCCCACCTCCTTATTTTGCCGGCGCGGAAGTTGAGAGAATTTCACTTTTGAAATGTCAACTTTTTAAATACAGCTGTATGTGTTGGATCCCGAATCCGATCCGGAGGTAGAGACTGGACATCCTGAAGTTTCTCAAGTACAGAGGTTACTTCAAGATGTCTCTGAATGGTAAGTAACGTTAGCCGTTAGCCGTAGCTTGTTGTTGTCATTACCTCTGCGGCGTATTCCTGGGCATGCCCATATAAGTAAGTCCAGCACGCATTGACGTCCATGGGACTACTCTATCAAAAAAAAGACAGTAAAACACAGCGTGCAGAGCCATCCAAAACAGCTTGCAGGGCTCACGTCCAAATGCATAAACCTCATTATTTGACGCTTTGGCATCGTTTAACACGAGTATCCGACATTGTAACAACATTTATAGGTCAGAAAAGAGGAAAAGCATAATAGTTCCCCTTTAAAGCTGTGCAGCAGGTGGCACCCTGCATGGTAGCCTTGGCCACCTGTGTGTTAATGTGTGTGTGAATGGGTGAATGTAGCTTATAAAAAGCGCCTTGAGTGGTCAGAAGACTAGAAAGGCGCTATACAAGCGCAGTCCATTTACATAGCAGCTGGCCTGTAGTAAAGTGTAGACCTAGTTTACACAAAGTAGCAAGCTACAGTGCAGAGTGTTTATGTGTTTCTTGGCAACAGTAGTGTTCCAGTTCAGTTTCTGAACTATTTGTGTTGGCAAAGCCACATAAATTATTAAATAAACAAACAAATCATAACCTGCTGACGCTTTTTATTGTTGATAAATGACGCTTTAAGAACTGTTGAATAAAAGCAAATCACACTTGAGGTCATGCTGTTGTACTGGATATCAGCACGGCTGTGATTATCTTCAGTGATCAGTCTGAAGCCTCGTGCCTACAACCAAATCACGGCGGTGCTGATATACAGGAAAACACGACCTCGAGTGTGTTGATATGTATATGACCATTAGTGGCTGCAGTTTTAAATAAGTGGTTAACGTTGTAAAACAGTTACAGTTGCACCAAAACTACTTGGTTAGGTT
Organism: Cephalopholis sonnerati; assembly: GCA_019142605.1. Lineage (NCBI taxonomy): Eukaryota > Metazoa > Chordata > Actinopteri > Perciformes > Serranidae > Cephalopholis > Cephalopholis sonnerati. The sequence goes on along the minus strand of JAGQAX010000011.1, from coordinate 7,859,577 downwards.
TAGAAAAAAGCCATGATTTGCCTTAAAATAAGTAGCCTACATTTGTTACTATGGTAACGTAACGTGATGAATCTCATCTGACATATGTCAGACACGTCCCATGACATATGTCAATGTATTACATTACTGTGTTAAAATAACTCAAACTTGACGTTTGGTTTCACACATGACCCAAACAGCGGTTTCCTGAACGGAAGTCCTCTGTTTGTTTGACCTGTCCACCTCCCTTCCCTCTCACCGTAGATGGACTTTGTTGCTCTTCATACTATTCCGCCTCACTTCCTTATTTTGTCCTATAATATTTAAGCTGATAGAGGGCACTGCCTAACAATAAATGGGAAATATGGGTTGTAATTTCTGCTTGCAAAAACAACCTATGTGGTCATATTTTGGACCAGGACAGTCTCCAAAGAAAGGAATGTCAATCTGTGGGCCCTTTTTCTCAGAAGGAAAAGCATGGTGTAAATAGTGTAATCAACGATTGCTTTTTAGCCGGTTCAGTTTCAGTATCTTGGTATTGTGCATGCATGCTACTCTCATGCTTACGGGGACACCTTTTGAAATGAGTCATCGTTAGTTTTATTAGTAACACCTGTGCTTTTCCTACTACGACAAGTCAAAATGTCTGCAGTGAAAAGAGCCACTTAATGCAGGTTTAAGATCAGAAGGCTGCAGCAGCACCCTGCCATCTGTTGTTTTAGTGAAATGGATTGATGCGTCCTCTTCACACTTCTTCAGGTTAGATATTCTCCTCTTCCTTCATGATCCAAACTGCCATCAAATGCCTTGTTCTCTTTCTTTCACTTGCTTGTTTTTTGTACTACCACTGAATGACATGAGGACTAGAAAAGCCTTGTTTGTACATTCATGCTAATAGAACTAATCAAGTGATAGTATTGTGTTTGTTCCCATTACTTACAGGTATAATGTTTGGTTCCCATGAGGGGAGGTGTAAATTGCTGTGGCTGTGTGACAGATGGTTTTCATTCAGAGTATTTTGCTGCTTGGAGGGAAAGTATAGTATGCAGTTTAACGTAAGCCCTGTTTCCACCGAGCAGTACGGTACGGTACGGTTCAGTTCGGTATGCTTTTTTTTTTCCGTTTTCACTGCAAAATGTTGTGGATTGTACCAATGGAAACATTCCTAACTGTTACCATTTTTGGTATCCCCTCTGTTGGGGTACCTAGCACACAGATCTGGTACTAAAAGGTGGAGCTGTGAACACTGCAGTCCGTTGATTGGTCAGTAGCGGACGGTCACTCTGCTCAGGGCTGAGTTGTGGCTGGTTTTGACAGAGGCCACTGTTCATATTGTGGAGAGTTGAATTCGTAGACTGTAAATGTAAATATAAAATATAAGGAAGTTTTGCACCCTCTCACAGCAGCCGAAGTCGGAGAAAAAAATAACTTCACTCACTGGGCCGACTGCCGGGATTCTTAAGGTGGAATGTTAACTCGTAATGTTACTCAATGTACGAGCCGACAAGGTGACTCAACAACACACCTTAAATATTCTATATTACAACATTGACCATTACTTTAGTTTTTATATGACATAGACTTATACTAGTGAGTGGGTCTTCAAGCATTCATATATATTAATTTCGGCCGAGTTATGTGAACTGCATATATTCTAATCCTCACTCGGAGAAAAGAAAAGCGTTGCATAGCGTCAGGCTGAGGCAACACTAAACCCTCGAGCTTGCCTCAGAAGGACTAAGTGCACAAACCGGCTATTTTTAAACATCCCATGGAGAGAGACATTTGTTCTGAAAATGTCAGCGTGCTGTCTCGTTCTGTGGACGAGGGTTCAGACTTTCCTCTGTGTCACCAATAATGAGGAAATAGAGTGACTGCTGGATGGAGCAGTGATTGACAATAACCCCACCCACATGTCTGAAGTGTACTTTTGGTTCCAAAGGTACCATACTGACAATGTTTGGTGGAAACGGGGCTTTAGTACAGTGACGCAAGAACTGTATATAGAGGTATTTTATTTGGGTATTTCCATGTTATCCTACTATATACTTGTACTTCACTATTCTGAGTGACATATTGTACTCTCTGCTTGACTGCATTTGACAGCTCTAGTTACCAGAGGTATGGACTCAAGTAACACCAATAACTTGTGACTTCACTTGGACTTGAGCCCCTTGGCTTGAAAATACTTGATAGCTTCCCACCTAAGTCCAAAGATTTAAAAATATATTATTTAAAAAGTTTGCCACAAATTAATTTATTTGGCTTCATTTCCTGTTTCAAGCAACATAATCACTGTTAATTCCCAGCGAGTCAAGACTAAATTCTCCATATCGACCGTGTTTGACCCACTCTGACGAGGGTGCAACAAATTCCAACTTTGTTTGACTTTTAAAGTTCCACAAAGCAGTCTTAATTTTTTTTAAAGATAAAAAAAACAAAAAACAAAAAAACATATTGAAAACACAATGACTAAGAATTGTCGTGAATTTTCATAAAACATTTTGAATTTTCATTGACAAAAACTAGACTAAAACTATAAAGGACAAAAAAATGACTAAAATGTGACTAAAACTAATGATCCTTTTTCATCTCAAGACTAAGACTAAATCTAAAATAGCTGTCCAAATTAACACTGACACGAATAACAGTAGGTCAAGGCTAATAATCCTTAGCTAATGTTATCTTAACAGCTAAGGAACTAGAGTGCAATGAGCTGAGACCTACTTGTGACTTGCAAAACAATGACTTGGTCCACATCTGTTGGTTACTTTGCACATTATTAATATAAAACATGAATTAGCTGTTAAATCATGATATGTTGTTAAAGATTAATCTACCTGGCTGTATATTAAGTAGTTCAAATTTGCCCTGCCTTTACCAGCTGCAACATTAAAATGATAGAAACATTAGTGCATTAATGTAATCCAATAATATATATTTTTCTAGAAAAAGCTATTCTGCATGAATACTTTTATTTTATGTATTTAAGTATATTTTGATGCTACTACTTACTTTACTTATGCAGGACTTTGTAACAAAGCATTTTTATACTGGGATTTTAATACTTTTACTTAATTAAAAGACTTGAATACTTTTTCCTTCACTGCACCTTTTTTAAGAACTATCTTACAAGCTTATATTTTCTATGTTTATACAGTATTAAAGATAAACTTCATATGAATGACCAAATTTTTAGATTGGTGCTCATCAATTTAAGGCAGATGCTATCAGCACCCAGGTGTCTGTAGCCAACAATGCTATTTGCACCTGGGGGGAATAGCCAATGGGGCTTTTTACACCTGGGTGTATCCAGCATTATGGCAGAGCAAGCATCCAGGTGTTCTTAGCCAACTTATTAACACCTGGGTGTAAATTCCAAATGTGGCTATTTACACCCAGGTTTATATTCTTGGGGATCCTAGCAACGTCGAAACATGATGTTATTGACATAAACGAGCCTGTTCAGTTATTCTGCTAAATTTTATGTACACAGTGTGCATTCAGCAGCTTTACAGATCCTAAAATGCACAAATAATAAATCAACAAGTCAAACAATAATAAGCAAACATTATACCATGGTCTACTTGATTCTGATTGGCTGCAGGGTGTCCGTTAAAAACTGATAATGGACACCTACCAAGAAGTTCACATGAAACTGTCTGTTCGTGGTTCAAAATGTGCTGTAACCATAACCATAGCAACAGGGATGCAGTCAACACCTCCGTCTACAATTAATTCCCAACACTGAGTGTAGTCCTTCTGTGCTTTAGGGTGCTTTCACACCTGCCCTGTTTCGTTCGGTTCAGTCAAACTCAGGTTTGTTTGCCCCCTAAGTGCAGTTCAAAACAACCGGACCAAGACCACCTCTTCAAGAAGGTCTTGGTCCGGTTGTTTTAAACAAACTCTAGTGCGGTTTGTTTGTGGTGAGAACATGTTCTGACCTCAATCCGAATCAAGTGCAGTCACATGACACATTGTTTGGGTTAAACATGAGCATGTTACAGTCCTGGAGGATTATAATGTGCTCCTCCTCCTGTACTGCCTTAATATGCACATTCAGCACATCCAGTGCATCAAAACATTGTTTTCTAGTTGGAGCCGCGCCTCGTTTTCAAACTGTATGGTTTGACTAAAATGAACAATGACAGCAATATAGTCCACGATGAGCAGCGCTAAAATCAACCTGCGTAGTTGTCCCTCCATTGTGACATTAGAAAGTGTCGCATTTATCTTGCAAGTGTACTCTTCTTCAACCCTTTGTTTACTTCATGGATTTATCCCGCATGGAGATTCTGACCAATCAAGAGCAGCTTTCTTGCGCAAGGCATTTTATCTGGTCCGCTTGTAAATGCTGCCGTGAGAACACAAACCAACTCCAGGCAATTATGTAACTTTTTAATAAAATTAGTCCCTGATTCGGACCAAAGTAAGAGAACTCTAGGTCTGAAAGCACTCTGAGGTTCATCCTATTTACTGGAGTAGTGCATAACATTTCCATTACATAAGAACCTTACAGGGTGGTAATGATTGTTCAAGGTATTAGGTAAACCATCAGATGTTACCGGGGAAACCAAGTTATGGCTTGTGAAAAACTAGATTTTGCAAAAAGTATGAAAATATTAAAGAATATTCTTATCTTGTTTATTTTTTTCTTTGTAAAGTGACCATGGTATAAGAGTTATAATACCCTTCAAGGTTTAGGGCATTATCCCTCACTTAAAGTGACACTTACCTTTCTGGAAATTTTACGCTTGTCTTTGTTTAGGTTAAAATGCTATTAATAAGCTGATGGCACACTAAAATGTGAGTGAATTCCACCAGAGATACAAACTCATAATTACACCGTTCTCATATGGTTCTAAGAAAATTCTGCAATGATTGGTCGAGCGTCCTGTCTGTCTTTCCTGCGTGGAGGCCTCTTACTGACGTAACCACTCGCGTAACATCGCAGACCTCGTGTCTGTTTCTGTATACTGACACCATTTCCCTCAGTGGAAATGAAGCTTTTCTTTACTTTTATTTAACAGATAAGAAACTATACATTGTGAAGACAGTAAAGCCTCCACTAAAATAGCATGTTAAGTCTTATGTGTGATTTATCCTTCAGGGATTTATACTTCGGGATTTATCCAGGTTTCATAGGAAATCGCCGCTCGTCGCTAGGCTAATTTATACAATGTAAAATGCCATAGGCTTGTGCTAATAACGTTAGCATTTTGTATTTGTTTGGAAAACGTGTTTAGTATAAGACAGTTGTTTTGTCGGTGAATCTAATGAGTTATAATGGAGCCAAACTGTGTGCCGTTACCTTTGTTAAATGTTGCTGTTGTCCCTGGCTTTATATGAGAAGAGGGAAAGATCGCCGGCCGCTAGGCTAATCTGTGCAATGTTAATGCCATAGGCTTGTGCTAATAACGTTAGCATGTTATATTTGTTTGGAAAACGTGTTTAGTATAAGACAATTGTTTTGTCAGTGAACTTTGTAAGTTGTAATGGAGCAAAACTGTGTGCCGTTACTTTTGTTTCATGACGTTGTTATCCCTGGTTTTATATGAGAAGAGGAAAAGATCGCAAAGGAGGAATCGTAATGGAGGAGGGGATGGGACTTTAGAGGGAGGTGGGAGTTGTGGATGTTAAAATTTTTTCTAAGTGCTGTGTGAAATGCAAGAAAGGTAAGAGTTGCTTTAACTCACACGGGACTCAAACCCCAGCCTCCTGTGTGAAAACATCTTCATACCTGCAAACTAGTCGCTTTTCGGTCATGTACGCAATTCATGTAAATCGGAGGAGTTTTTGTTTTCTGGGGGGGTCAGGTGAGAGTTCATAGGCCTACATCATCCGACCAAGATTGCCAGGTCCGCTTCTTTTGGGCTTGTTTCCATAGCCCTGGTTGCTTGTTTCTACCCGTTTGGACTATCAGAATCTTGACCTTTGATGGAACGCATCGTGTGAGTTTTTGTGGCCAGTCAAGATAAGGATTTCGCTTTGAATGGAGGCAAGTTGCAACTTTTCGACGAAGTTCTCCTGCTGCATTACCTAGCCTACTTACCTCAGTTCAGTGGACATTGGAGTTAGCTCTGAGGTAAATCTCGTTATCTGTCAATTGTATAATATGCTGTTTAAATTGGGTATAAGTATTTAGTTGCTGAAGTCAGGAAACAAGAAGTTCCTTAAGTGTGTCGTGATCCGTTTTTTCATGTTTAACGTAATTGTGAATAGCTCGTCTGTATCAGTGAATTGTGTTAACGTTATAGTCACCTAGTCAGACACGAGGCTGAAGTTGGCCTCCGATTCACAGCTTCTGATTGGAATATCTCAGTCCACCTTAAATGTTGCATAACGCCTGTAGATGGTGGTATTCAGTCATTTTCAAGCTAATTCGTGAACTGAAATATTGAACAAATATGGGGAAGATGAAATGAGAATGATCAGTAGAGTGCATTGTCCTAAATTTTAAGCATTTAACTGTAGCATATTTTTCTTATTGTCCTTACTCACGGTAAACTGCTATTTCTGCCTATTTGCTGTGGCCTTGTTTGCTCTGTATTAAAAAGTATGTATGACAGGAGATGTCAAAGGATATCATAATCCTGAGTTTTATTCATTTTACTGTAGTATGTCTTCATAATGATCTCAAACCCTTTACGCTATTTGTGAAAATGCAAAAAAGGGCAATTTCACCGCTTTTTTTCCATCCAGACCACATTAGACCAGGTCCAGACCACAAACCACTATACTTAGACTAGTCAAATCTGGAGGTACATGGCAAAACAGAGGAAACGGGCCCTTGAAAGGCTTGTCCAGGCCAAAAGATTAAAGAAATAGTGGTTGGTTTTTGCCCATGTGCTTACAAGCCACAGCTTGTTTAATGGCATTAATTGTAAATAAATGTCGTTTTTGTTTTACTATGATTTTTATGTCGGAACATCAACGAACACCACTGACCACTCGGTGAGTTTCATGGCTTTGGAAACGAACGTTTAAGGTGGTTTTAGGACAGATTTACACATGGCCATAAACAGCGTTGTTAAGCCAGGCAGGGGAAAGCCAAATTCTCTCAAATTGTCAGAGAAGGCGCAATCGTCAAGATTTTGGTCTTAACCACTCTATTTCATCATAAACAACCCAGGAATGGGGCTGAAAGTGCAAAATACTGGACTTCTCCTTTAATATATATTCATTTTTTTTACTTGAAGCAATGGCTGTCTTTTCTCTTAATTTTCTTCTCAGAGTACACCAGAGTGCTTAATTTATGTGTTAAAATCTAAAGGGGGTTTAGTTCGTCACCTTTTTCACCCATCTTGAGTTTGCAGGTATGCATCGTACTCCCATCAAAGACTGTGCCGCTCTTTACACAATGTCACCTGACTTTCTGGCAGTACATTTGTGAGTATATGTTTTTGTAAATTTACCATTTTAATCTCAGAGAATATCCGAGATTGGCTAGTGCTAGCCCTAACTATGACTTCTTTGCCCTAATCCTAACTGCTTCTGACCTCATGTCAAGTACTAACCAATCCCAGCACGCAGTGGGATCCATACTAACAAGTTGTAGGGATGGGTGTGAATAGCCGAGTAGCTGCAGTGTGATTATTCTCATCTGGGAGCAAACAGGCACTCTGTTAACGTTATGGATGTAAATATCTCAAAACTTTAAGAGGAACAGGAAAGATAAGTTGGAAACTTATAAAGTGACTTTTATGACTATAAGGATACTGAATCATTCCAAACTTCAAAGCAAGGTTGTTTGCAATATCAACACTGTCCTGAATGACAAACACGGTCAGAAGGTGGTTGATATTTATCTCACAGACGATTCCTACATCATTCTATTTCTGGAAGTCATCGGCACTAAATTGAGAGCTTGTAATCTCGTATTGGTTATTTTCTAGACCCTGCTTATCTGAATAGTACATGAGAAGCAGAATGAGTTTCTGACTTTTGAAAATAATAGCTGCAGCCACCGGCTTTACATATTTATTTGGTAGCAAAGGTTGGATAACGCAGCTGGGAAACTAAATTATGTATCAACATCTAATTCTGATTCTTCTTCATGGGCCAAGCTCTCTAAATGAGGAGAGGGCAACAAGGACGGCAGATGTATAGCTCTGCAAGTGCCTATTTATCCCGCTGAAGTACGCGGAGCCGGAATAAATACTTCCTACTTTACATGTGGATAAGAATAGTGTTCTGGGTTTGGGATTTGATTGAAAGCGCTGCTATCTAATCTGTGATAAATATTCATCCCATGGCCTTTTTTATTCAGTTGTTGTGGAGCCCAGAATTAATGTGAATTTATCTGGTCAGCTCCAAGATGCGCTGTAGATTCATGACATTTGGATGTCTCTTGTGTGGAGAAGCCTTCGCAGTCGGGGAGGGTTTTGCATCCTATTGTAACCTGCAGCAAGTCAACAGTACGCAGATCTTCTCAGGATAAAGCTGGTGTTGGTTGTGAAGAATTACCTAGCGATGAAAGATTTATTTCCCAGTTAGTCAAACATTTAAGGGAAGGATCTTTCGTTCTGTTCTCCACCCCCTCTTTTCTACCATCTCTCAAGTAGGAATTTTCCAGAGGTGTCTCTGCTGAAACTGTGGAATGCTGACAGGACGGAGCATGTCTCCGGTTCTCGCACTATCTGCACAATATATGTCCCCAAGTGTCTGTGCAAACTTACTCAGACATTAAAAGACAACTGGAAGTTCACTTTCTACCAAGTGGACAAGTTGTGTATCAAAGCAAACACTGACGCTACGGAGTTTGCAGTGTCAGGAGGCTCACTGTCATTTTTAAACATTATTTGAATAGAGGCCCTGGTTCTGATCATTCATAACAAACTGTAATCGAGACATTTAAAGGCCAGGTAAAGTCAAATCAGAGTTTTCTTTCTCAACACCTTAAACATGTTAGAAGATACCTGAAAACATGTAAAAAGACTATAAACTGTGTAGTACTCAATTTTGGAGCTAAACCTTTTTTTTCCTCACTATTTTTGTGTCCAGGATTTTTATGGAAGGCCTGAAATCACGGCTAAACAACACACTGGAGCCATCCTTAACATTCCCCTGTATAAAAACAAACGTTAAAGCGCATAACATCTGTGTCGTCTTGTTCATCCCTTGTGGGTGAGCGGCGAGTTTGCTACTTTCCCTGAGCTATCTCCACTCTTTTAGTCTAAGAAATACACAAGTAAACAACTCTGTGAAATGCCACAATCATATAAACACAAGCAAAGTAGCCGTCACTAACATACCTTTCAGTCTTTCAGCCTGAATCGGCTACCTGGCCCGACTGATTGATGCTCACCACTGTGGGTGGTTGCTTTTTGCTAACGTTAGCTGCTGTCGATGCACAGCAGCTCATTTGTTCTTCAGCTTGGTGTGTGTGTGCTGGGCTACTGGGTAGGCTGCTAGCTAGAGTCTGCCCAACCTGTTATTATTCCAAAGTCCTCAAATAGAGCCACTTTGTCAGTGATTTCAGTGCCAGACACCTGAGGCCACAAGCCACCTTTCGCGGCAGTAAGATATGCCACTGGGTGGCATCAGTTTGCACTGCAGCCGGACGTAACCTGTGGCGGTGTTATGATACACCTCTGGTCGGCCAGATGTTACCTGTCACGGCAGTATGATGCACTGCTGGACAGCGTCAGGATAAAACACTGCAATGTAATGTAAGGAGCTGGAAAGTCCCGATAAGGTGGGTGGTAGTGGTGGGGGATGGGTCCAACAAACCCTGGCCTTTCACCTGGGAGCCAGGTGTTCACTTCCCTCACGAATGTAGAACCAAACTATGATGTTTTTCCTCTAAATCTTACTATGTGCTTTTGTTGCCTAAACCCAACCATGGAAATCTAGTGCATAATATGAAAAAGGCTACTAACAAAGCAGCGATACAACTTGGCAAGAGAACATGTTGGTCTGTCACTTTTCAGTGGCTCACTTCATGTTTTAGCTCCTTCAGTGAACACAACATTTCAGAGCAGGGAATACTGCTTTTTAGTTTTTTTTAATTGAACACCTTATATTATAAAAACAATACAAACATTGTATCGTATTGTCAATTTTTTTAATCATTCAAATGTGGCTCTGTGGTAAATAACATACTTTCTGTGATGTCACAAACTCAGAACACATATTAATTTTTGCTTTACCCGGACTTTAATAACATAACAAAGGCAGGAAAGATGTGCATAAACAGCCCAGTTGCCAAAAGGAAATGCTGGCATTGTACATTTTTGCAAACTACAAATATGTTACATTTGCACATTTCTAAGATAGTGTATGAGCTGACTTATTGTCATGCAGATGTGAAGGGCATGCCAAGCTGCAGACCCCTGATCAAGACAAAAAAAAAAAAATGTGGTTGTGATGTAGCATGTCATTGCTTTGTTTCTGACATTAAACATGAGCGTTTGGTAGCAACCCATCGCTGTTATTCCACAAGGAATTGTGCCTGTTTCTTTATAGACATCGGTGTGTTTCCAGTGGGGATTATACCCCCAAAACCAGGTATTTTAAGCAGAACATGATCTTTTCCTAACCACAACCAAGTGGTTTTTCTGCCTAAACCTATAAACATGTTACCACAGTTTTGTTGAAATGTAAAGTTTAAACAAATCAACTACACCGTAATGCGATTTAACAGATGTAATGTATCCGTGGTTTGCAGAGACTTGCCATGCCAACATTTTTTCTGGTGACTGACATGGCATAAATACAGAGAAAGAGAAGAAAAGTACTGGGAATTTCTTTTACTTTAACTTCCAGCATACAACTTCATCAGTTGCTGTGCTGATTGGTTACCTCAAGCCTCTGATATTTTTCTAAGAACAAATGACAGGCATCCTGCCATGCTACTGTGAAAGAGGATAAAGGAATTGCAGACTAAGGTTTTACCAAAGAAATCAGATAAAGCTCTACATCTGCTTTAGGCTGACTCACAAATGAATGTTTTGCTTTCACCTCCTCCTTCATTCCTCACACACTGAAGTATCCTACTGAGGTTACTGCAGGAATTTGACAGAGGATGCCTTTATTTTCTCTCGAACGATGCTGACACAGGGCAACATGAGCTGCAGCTTTGTAAATCTTCTCGTCCTCTGTGATCAGCTCTGGTTAAGTCACCGGACCTGCCTGCCTGTGAAACCTGATCCAGTAGTGAGATTTTCTTTGAAATGGAAAGGCAATACAGTTTGCCCGCCTCGAGCAGAGATAACAGTTTTGGCGCTTCTTGACTCTCTCTATTATGTGGGAGTACCATCAAAATGCATCAGTGCAACACATCTCCATGGAGGTAATGGGATCTGAGTCCCCGATAATGGTGTACAATTTGAAACCTCATTTTGGCAGGGTAGTTAAGCCTTAACACCAGCAACGCTTGACCATTATCTGCCTCGATGCTGATAAAGATTGGGAGAGATTCCTGAATTAGGCAAACATGACCGCAATGTCCTTTAATAAGAAAAATACTTAGTGAGGAGTCATCCTGGAGTTACCCAATTCATTCCTCTGGAAAATGAAACAAAGTGAGTTACAGAAGGACGATAACAATCTCAGCAGCAGAAATGCACTGATGACCTGCAGAAGGATCATCAAGTATTTGTTTTCCCTGGCCAAATGAGAGACAGAAAATGCACTTGTGCGCCATCTACTGAAGCAGAGAGGGAAATGTAAGAGGGGAAAAGCTGAAATACACAGGAGACCACTGTGTTTTTAGGAGATTGACAGAATCCCAGTACATGTGAAATGCAAGAACATTATAATAATATTATTATATTGTATTGTTATGCTATATTATTTTTACTTGATTCTATGCAATACAGTCTTATATGGAAGTTCAGATTAAAGCCCTTTTTTCAGATTGTTTATTGATGCCAAACCATTGTAGGCCCAGTGATAGACTTATGTAGGAATCATTATGTATGACATATAAATCACCAGTTTCATCATGATACGATATCATATCGATACTATGAACAACGATACGATATTTTCCGATATAACAAAGTGTGCCACGATACGATTTCGATTCGATACGATTCAGGGGTCTGCGATCGATATTAGGCGATATTAAATGCCCATTTAACACAGTCTGTTACAGAAGAAGCTGACACCCCTTTCTTTTTTACTTTTGGCCATAAAACACATAAACACATAAATAATAAGTTCAGCAAAGTGCACTTTAAACTGACTCCACTGACACAAAGGGCTTTCTCACAGAGAAACCTTTCTGGAAGAAAAAAAACCATGATCTTTTTCATAAATCTTCAGGAGTATCTGGCTTAAAGCCCTGAAGGAAAACTTCTCCCAACAGCCATAAAACAGATCAACAACAGGACCATTCAAGAAAAAGTGTAACATTCAGCTCAGTAATAACTGTCAAGGGTCAGAGACCTGTCAGTTGTTTTTTGCTAATCACCCATTATTAGCTTTGGCATGTTTCCATTGCATAAATTAGCCTAGCGGCTAATTCTCCCTCCTCTCATAGCTTAACAAATGACATGCAGCAGTAATATTTATCTTACTCACCGCTGGTTTAAGTCACTGTATCTCCTGACAGAACAGCTTGGTTGAATTTCAGTCTGCAGACGAACGTTGTCAAAACAGAGCGGCTAATGTTGCTAAAGCCAGAGGCTAGCGGAGTGAGATACTCGTCCAGGCAGGTAACGTCACGTTGTGTTTTATCTCGTAACGTCATTGTTTACATGCGCCATGTGCTGTCTGTTGATCCTTCTTTTCTCCGAAATCCATAATATTTCCACTCTGCTAATTTATTCCCGAGTAAATAACGTTATCCTCATCGTCTTTCTCTTGGCTGCTAACCATCTGCCTGCCGCTGTTTGACAGTGACACAAACCTTCAAAATAAAAGCCTATGCTAAAGATGACGATATGATCGATGTTTCCACTTTGCATCGATGTGATTGGATTGTTGATCATTAAATCGATGTATCGAACCAGATCGATGGATCGTTACACCCCTAATATATAACCTATGGATTATGTAGGCCTATTAGGCTATTATGTTATTGTTAACATACACTCATCAATGCTTAAGTAGAATTTTACGAAGCTGGTCAAGGAGGAGCTTAGGGCTTTAAGTCTAGTGGTTCCAACCTTAGGGTCAGGGGCCAGTTGCACAAAGCACCTTAAGCTAAGATTTCAAGGAAGTAAAGGTTTTCTTGAAAAAAAAATCCATTGCACAAAACATCCTCAAGTCTTCTTCGTAAGGTTTCCTTAATGTATTTACTTAAGGATTTAAGTTCTACTCCTTATCTTGGTCTTATACGTATGGTAACCTTTGTTAAACCATTGCACAAAGAACCTTAGTAAGCAAAGAAAGACAAAAACATAAAATGCCTCTCAACATCGTTGAATATATGGAGATACATGAGATAAACGATGAACAACTGATTTTGTTCTTTTTTCAGGAGCCAATTTATTTTTTATATCATTATTATATTACTTTTATTTTATTTTTTTTGTGGCCATCTGGGGTTGGATCACTCAACTTTCCAAAGCTGCACTCTTCCAGCCCCTTAACAATTAATGAATGCTCTTCTTTTTTGCAACCAGATCTTTCCTGTCAGTTATTGGTGAGGTATTTCATGTAAGCCTTAAGTGTCATACTTAAGAAGCAAACTTCAGGTGCTTTGTGCAACTGGCCCCAGGCCCCCTCTAAAGGGTCACAAGATAATTGCGAGGGTCTTGAGATGGTTAATGAGAGTGGAAAAAGGCAGAAGAAAAAAATTTGCTACACAAATTTACCGTCCTTTTTTGGACTTTTGCTAATCTTTGCTGTTTTTGTGAAATCCATGATAGGGATGTCAGTTTAGGTTATTTTTGCTTTAAATAGCCTGACATCAATCAACTTAATTTTGTAACATGAAAGTCCAGCGCTCCATTGACTCAGTGAGTTTTAGCACCATATTTTAAGCGCTCTGATTTTAGAGGTGGAGAAATTTAAATGTTTTGTGATGTAAATGTCTTGACTTTTATTTTATTTTATGTTGGCTTTGCTGACATACACCCAGCTAGCTGCATGAACACACGGAACGTAGTCTCCACTGGTTAGCTAGCTGTAGCCGCTCTGCACTGCGCAACACCTGGGTCGGGTGGGAGCCAGCTAGCAGCGCTGCTCATTTGCTGTTAATGCTAGTGAAAACATGGTGACCAGCCTCCCACTGCCCTGTTGTGTATGCTGCTTTATTTCGAGCCACAAAATCCCTTTGGCATTGTCAACTATGTCTGCAGCACTAGCCATGCTAACACGCAATTTTAAACGGAACCAAATGATGGCGGCATTATTCTGCCCCAGTGTTTGATTTTTAACAACATCCTGACTGCCCACAATCAAAAGAGAAGTGTGACAAAACACTGCAGCATTAGCCCCTGGTGTGACATAAAACATATGCATCAGCAACGCTTTTTTTTAACAATAACAATAGCATAACATCTCAATCACAATTACCTTTTGTGATCTCGTCTTTTGCTCAGAGTGCAGGAGCTCCTGAATGTCATTGTCTTCCCCAGTTTGCGGACCTCCTGGGTGACATCTTTCCTTTACACAGATCTAGTTTCATGGTTGTTACTACCTCCATTCCAGAATCGGAGGCGGAACAACTCTGTCCCCCTTTCCTCAATCCTACCTTATACACACAACAGCGAAGCAGAATAGCAGTGCGATATTTCCGCCTTGAAAAGGCAGTGTAAAAGTAGCTACTGCTAATGGTGCTTACAAAGCTAACAGTGATAACAAAGTTAACATTGCTGAAGGGGCTTACTCACCATGGTGACCTGGGGGGAGATTGGAGGGTGGGCACATTTCCTAAGCAACGTTGATAGATTATGACAGTAAGTAGTAATCCCTTAATGAGCTATGCCATTAGCTAGCTCCAGTGCAGTAAACTGAAGAGTAGCAAAATGTACCTACAGATCAACATGTGTACTTACTTCAGGGCTTCAATGAGCTCTCTCCACTACATTCGATCCTTGGCAGCATGTTGGGCCTCTTCCTATGACAGGTTCATCTTTTTCAGCTCTAGTGTCACAGTTCTGCATCAGGTGGTTTTGGGTCTAAGAAGTTAGGAAATGTTACTTTTGACATCTCATAATGTCTGAAAACTTTGCAAACGAAGGCTGTCAAAATAATAAGTCAAAATTGTGTGTCAAAGTTGTTCTTAAGGACAGCACTGAGTACATATACTCAGTTGCTTGCCATCAGTGGACAGACCAGTGGAATAACAGCTTATTTGAAACTTGACATTCGGTGGAATTTGCTGTTATACTCTCTGATTAAATGTGAGAAACTCTCTTGGACTTTTCTTACCCTGACTGTCTGCGGCCTCACTAGAACTTTCATTTAATTTCCATAGAAGTTCACGGTGTGTCCACAGTGTGTGCCTGGAGAAATGTGAAATGAGCAGCCCACCCTGCCCAAGTTTAATAGGTTCCAACTATTTCTTCCTTTCTTTGACAGCTAATTTAATTTTGCTCTTTAACTCACCCTAATACACACTTGACACAGAGTGTGAACACAGTGTGAACCAGCCCCTGTGATTTCACACCAGAGCCTGACAGAGGTTCCTCGTTATTGTCATCAAACAGGAGAGATTACAGCCCCCAGGCTCTCCATTCAGAGACATAGGCTTTACTAAACAATAATGCATCAACTCAAACATAGATATGAATTATGTTATATATTTTATTGTAATTCATGGAGAAATCATAATGCTGCACAACTGTTCTGAAAGTTCCTTTATAAAGACAGATAATGTGTGTTTGTAGTAATTATTTAGGGTCAGGGAGCTGCTGAATACTCTGCACAGTATATTCATATACTTTGAAAGGCGTAGATGAGACTATTTCACTATCTGTCTCTCTCAGCGTGCAGCCTATTTTCACAACTGAAATGTCTTTCTTGCTTTTAGAACTCAGATATGGATTTCGGAGAAATGTGCAGAAACTAGATTCTTGTAACTTTTGAAAGTTACAAATGGTTTGTGCAATCTCTTTTCTCCATATGAGAGTGGGCGAGTCACACGGAGGTATTTTCTCCTGCCGGGGGAGACACATAAAAAAGAATGTTGGCAATATTATTTCTGAAAACCGAGTTGACGTTATTGCAGTTTTATGTGTCATGGGAAATCATTGTGTCCTGGGCTGCAGCAAATGATTATTGAGAGCTAATAGTGTGCGATGTTTAATATAAGGGAAAGAACAGACAAAATCACTCATAGCACCTCAGGGAATAAATTAAGGGTGAGGGAGAGTGAGGGTATGAGGCATCTCTGCAGAAAGAGAATCTTTATTACCACCTGCCTGGCTTTGTGTTGTGTCATTACTGGGACACAACAAATTTCATACTGTACAGCTGGTTGAGAACTCTATTCCCAGACTCTGCTGGAATGAGCGCTGTGTGTGGACTGCAGTGTTTACTGAAGCCAATACATCTAGCAAATATTGACCTGTGAAATGTAGTGGGAAGCCATAGTGCCTGCAAACTCCTGAGGCAATCTGCAGCATTATTTCAATTTCTTTTGCCATATGTTTGACTTAACAAGTCCACTCTCCTTTCATTATACACCTCAGGTTCTCAAGTGTACGGAGCCAAACAAGGATAAATTTGCTGTCTGCAAACTAGATCATATATAATTTACTTCTTTTACTGGTTGGACTCCTGCAGCCCATTGGCCTGTGGTGTCAGGTCATAGAGTCTCCTCTACATCCTGGTCCCCAGGCAGGCAGAGGCAGATTTCTCTCTCATTGACCTTCTGCAGGGCAGGCTACCGCTCGTGTGTTGTGGAGAAAAGCAGTGTGGTCTCAGGAGGCCTGCCTGCACCTGGGTGTGCTTATCAGCAAGCGGAAGAGAGAAGCTATTTTTCCCTATCCTTCAATGAAGGGCACCTAGAGTGGCTTCAGCACAGGTAACTATAAAGAACATGTGGTTACAGATAGAGAGAAGAAATTAGAATAACTGAATATGCAAAATGACAAAGAAACAAAAAGAATCATTTATCACGTTTTTTTCATGCCTAATAATGGAATCAGTCACTCCAGGATTTTGCAGGCTTTTTTGGGACTGTTGCAGCCTAAAATGCCCAATTTCATGGCAGCTTTTCTAAAAAACTGCAAGCCATCTTGTGATGTTTTTAGGTGGTTTTTGCAATAAAACTGCAGGAGCAAGGGATTTTTTTTTTTTATAACTTAAAAAAAAATCGAAGGTGCTCTATTGTTCCAGTGAGAATTAAAGCTGTACTGTTTTGATTTGCACCAACATTACCACTAACCTTGCGAATCTTAAACGAATCTTAATCTTAATCTTTTTTCTAACTTCTATTTATTCTAACTCACCTTGAGTTTTGTCTTGTCTGTTGTCCACACCTTTCAGCCGTTCTCCAGGTGTGTTTGTTGGAACAAAGGTGTTTGTCAACCAATGACTTCTGGGGCTGAAAAATGAAGTCATCATGGAAGTGCCAAAAACTTAAGTTCAGGAGCAAGTCAATCCCCATAGACCCCCATGTTAAACAGCCCAACTTTGCACCAAAAGTAAACATGTTTACATTCTGGTACAAAAAACAGTTTTGGTCTCTCTAGATAATGCAACATTCTTGACAACTGTACAGGGGGTTGATTTTTATAAAACTGACCTGTTTTGATGTTATTAAGGTGTAAAGTTACACATATTTCAAGGCAGAGCCGCTTAAATGATAGGCTGTGTGTGAGGCGTTGCTTCAGTCTGTGAGTCAGATCCACAGATTCCACAGCTCCACAGCTTCAACCTCTCATCCAAATATAAAATGCTGTTTTGCGGAGGCTTTATTGTCTTCACAATTTGTTGTTTCTTATCTGTGAAATAAAAGTAAATAAAAGCTTTGGAAGGTGCACGTCAGGCTACGGCGTAGGTTATGACATAAATTCGATTCAGAAGTATAAGTCCTGCTTAAGGAGTCAGATGTTAGTTTTTCCAGTGGGTATATTTTGTTTTAATAGTTTTAAGCCTGTTTTTTGCTAGCATAAATTAGCATTAGCATTATCACAGTTAGCTGTAAATTCACCATGCTAACCAAGCTAGCTGCTAGCGTTAGGGTTATCTCCACCCTCACCTCTGGCTTAAAAAACCAAGATGGCGACAGTCTAAAAGCCCAACTTGTAGCTTCAAAACGAGGGTCCATGAACCAACGGGTAACGTCATGATAGCTACATCCATTATTTCATACAGTCTGTGGTCACATCTCAGCATTGCACAAGGTGCGAAACAGTCTGCCCCCGCTTTTGTGCAGAACATGAGGGAATTGCCTGGCATGGTCTTTAGCAGTCATTTTTGTTGGTGAATGTGAGACACTCGTTACAAAGCCAGATAAAGGGCTAGCTCCTCGTTCCCTGTTTGGTTACAGGAGTCTTGGTATGTGTGTAAAATGGACTTAGAGCTGAGAAACATCAGCACATTAAAATGCCAAATCAGTCTTATGCTCTTGTCCCTTGTTATCACCTTGCCTTGACCTCTGTGCTTCATGTGACCTCAGCTGCCACAGATCTACTGTATAAAGATCCTTTTACACGAGTAACACCAGACCACGCTGTGGGATAAATGTCGTTTCTCTCAGCCCAGTAGTCTCTAGTGTTTTTAGAATCTATTTTCCACCATCAAAGAGATTACTTGTTTGACTTGCAAAACAACACTGTGGTCGTGATTTAGTTACCCGAATCCTACACGAGCTGTGACAGGCATTTCACTGCAGCTTTCTAAAAGGTTGTCAGAGAAATTAACCACCCAATCTGCTTCAGTAATAATCTATAAAACAATAGTTGAATTAAATATCTTTTTACTGTATGAATCATTCACTTTATGTTGAACACCAAATGTGTTGTTTACCATTAAAAAACATTCATGTGTTAATGCGTAATGCCTGGCTATTAAGATATGTCCAACAGTGCAGCTAATTTAACTGTATCAACTGGTTTCATGTATCAGCTGTAAATGAGATACAATATGTTAAAGTACTGACATGACACCAGAGAATGCCTGGACCTTGGTGGTAAAGAAATGCCAGCAGGTGGATAATGAGACCTTCAGGTTCAGTCCTGTGGGACAAACCAACAATGATAGTGGTAATGGGGGGAGGTGGAGGGTTGCACAGCATTTAAAGAGCGGCATCTAACAACAGATTGATCGGTTCAGAGAGCGTTGGTCTGTAACTTGGTCAGATCTGGTGACATATGGAATTTGTGAATATGAGGAGCTTTAACAGCGTGGGAAAATTAGTATTGATTGAAAGGTTGGAAATTCATGAAACAGGATCAGAGCACTGAGAGAATATTATAAAAAAACAACAAAGAAACATGGGCTTTTACAGCAGCTTAAGATTTTGCTGGCACACTTTACAGTTCTATTTAAAAGTACCATTATTGTCAATGGTCATGCTTTCACAGTGTCTGTCTTATACTGTATAATTACACCTGAGTGACTCTTAATATCACATTTATGATTTAATACTTGAATCTATATATTCGCCTACACATTTAGTAATTTGTCGTGGAAACATGGAAGTATATGGCAACCTGGAGGATAGTTTTACTGCTCACAACATTCTTTTCTTTGCCTCATCAGAATGACTCATGAGCTGAATATAAGAATTATTAGAGGAAGCATGTACTTTATAATGAAGGTACCTGTATACACATTTATTTATATGTATGTGTATATATATATATATATATACACAATGGAACATGTACATTTAAAAACACCCAGATCGAACTGTTGATAGGAGCACCGCTCTCTGCAATTTCTGCAGGAAGGAATTTTCATACCATCGTAGTAGGAGTACTTCAAGCCTGAAAAAACCCTTAACGTAAAACATTTAGCAGGGAACCCGGAGGTCAGAGCTAGCACAGCCTCTGATGTAGTGCTAGCTGCCAGCCTCATAAAGCCACATTTGACTAGACGCTCAGACACGAACCAAGTAAGTCTACCGGTAACCAAATAACTAACTCCCTTGCAAAATGGATTGTCAACGGGTTTCGGTGGTAGAGGACAGAGGGACAATTGTGTCCAAAATCCAGCATCTTTACTACGACACATCTGCCAAAATTCATTTGAATTGAATTTTTTAAAAATACTTTCACAGCAAAAGTTCATGTATGCAATTATAGATTAATTAATCATAGAGCATGTGATTAATTTGATTAATTTTGGCAGAGTGAGTTTAGCGTTAGCTTGGTCGTCAGCAGCTAACAGTATCTCTGGATGGTGTGAGGGGAGCCCTCATTGCAGTATTTGCAGTATTCCTGCCAACATTCAAATATGTTAAAAATGTCTCTCCAGTATTTTGATAAATAATATTTTTTCTAAAAATGCTATGCTGTACCAGACATAATTAAACTAAACTAATTGCCATCATTATGCTGGTTCTAGTATTGCAGTGTACTGCTGTTCTGCATGTGGTGTGTCCAAGTGGTGTTGCTGTACCCCAGCAGAAGCTATTGCTGGACTGCTGGGGGTACAACCAATGTCAAACACTGTCCTGTCTCAGTGTATTAGAAAGCTGTAAACTAGAATGCAATATGAGTGTTACAGAGTCAATCATTAATGCAGTAATTTATTTCGTTAGTAGGAGCTTTTATTTCTTGCATATTAATATAGTGTAGTGTATAGTTGTGCTTATTTATGATAAATAATATATAGAAAATTAGTTTTCAAATTTTAATTTTTTCCCTGGCAGATTTAATCCCCCCTAATGTTGACTCTGTAGCTATGGCCTTGGTTTAGCTACTTAAAGTTGTGTTGTAAACACTGTAAAAATGAGTGGAAATCTGTTTGGGGGACTTATTGTCTTGGACATTGCTCTAAAATGAATCAGAAATGCTTACTGTAGCTTTCTCCAGTGACTTTTGGCCCACTGCAGGCCTTGCCCTCTGCATCATCTCACAACGCTGGAGGTCTAAACAGAGCGTCAGTGGAGCGAGTGGTGATTAAGTTGGAAGGTCAGGTGGAATTGATTATTTTCCCTGCGGTACATCCTTGCAGCACTTAGACTGGAGACGAGTACCAATTTGTTTTGGGAGCATAGGATTATTTTTATTTGGAGATGTTCATTCTCTCCTTCTTTACTTCATTTCCCTTCACTCTCTCCTGGGGTTTTCTGCTCTTACTGGCCCTCCAGTGCTGCCTCAACGGGACAACTTCAGCTGCTGGCTGGAGGTCAGACAGACAGTGGTCATACACAGGGAGAACAAGGCATGCCCTGCAGAGATCGGCTTAATTGAGCTCAATTACTTCATGAGATGGCATACTCTAACCCGGAATGATCTCCTCTAATGATTCATTAGTGCATTAATCACCCATTTAGCTAATGGGAACAACCCGCTCTGTTTTAATAGGTGCTACAAACAAAAATCATTTGCCCTTGGTGTGTAAGGCTTCACCAGCCTATGTTGGACAATCTAGTGATGAGACCACCTCGCATCTTTTGAATAACTGAATCATGAAGTAGGAGCAGCTTTTATTTAATATGGAGCAACATAATTGTTGATTAAGTTGTCACACAAAATGTTCCTCTTTTATTATTTTTGATATTAAAATGTGTGGTCTGTGTGGCGGTTTACGGGGGAAGCAAAGGCAGGCGTCATGTATTTCATGTCATGTAGACAATATCTGCACAGCGTGAGCTTCAAATCTGACAACTTGTTCTGTTGTCTTAATGCCTCATCAAGCAAGTGACAGCAAGCTGTAATTGTGGGCCGAGCTTCTTGCTTTGATAGAGCTGACTGACACAAAGCTGACAGCACATACAGCTGCCATCAGTTACAAAGCCACCGACATTGTCTACATGTTTATTGGGCTGGGATGATTCAAAGACACCTGAAGTGTGTCGAACAAAAGCAAGGGAAAACAGGCATCTTTAGCCACAGTTACTTAAAAGATGAAAACCATCATCACAAATACTATGAAAACTACATACAGTCAATACATAGAACCTCAATGGCTGATGTTTAAATGTTAATGTGTAATGCCTGGCTACTTACTCCAAACTAATGGGGGTCAGCATTTCACCTCCAAGCCAACAATTTACCAACAGCAGGGCAAAATTTACCCAAACTGCTGAAAGTCTGAGAGTTGATTAAAAAAACAAACAAAAAAAAAACACTAATATCTTATAATCAACATGTGTTGCGTCAGCCTTTAGTTTACGTAATAGCTTTCTTAGCTCAGATTTGGCAATACCATAGTAGCAAGAAAATAGCCACATCAAAACCACATATCGACTTTATTTAGAATGTTTTTTGGTATGGTTTGTGTTGTCATCAGTTGGACTGTATGTGCCTTGTATGTCTCTCTCTTTTCAACAGTCTTTGCCAAGAGCAACAAATTTTGGATTTTGGGTTTCAGGTTTCAAACCTCGGATTATCTGACCCTGAACATACTTTGCCTTTGACCAACTCATGGATGGAGACGATGATTAAAGATCATGGACTTGAACAACCAATGAATGGTAAGCCTGCAAGCTAACTTGGCCCATCTAGCTTAGCTTGGCTGTATACCGACCTGAAGTGGCTGATCTGACCACACTAGTATCATGGACCTCAGACCTCGGATTGTCTGAACTGGAACATATTTTTGTTCTCAGCGGATTGTGAGCATGGACCTTGACCTTGAGACTGGTGAGCCTGCTAGCTAGCTTGGCTTGGCTTGACTTGGCTGTGCTTGGTCCTGGCCATATTGATGTGGGTAGCAACTGTGAACTTTGGACTTTCTGCAGACACTGTTTGGTTGACCATGGACACGTTCTCTAATTACAGAGGAGGAAGTCGAGGACTTAAAAAAGAACATTGAACTTAATGCCAGAAAAGATCGCAGGAATCTCAAAACAACACAAATTAATGCTAGGCTTGACTTCTTTGTACTCTCATGTTGGACCATAGATTGTATGAAGGAAGAGGTAGTCACCAGTGTGATTGCTTCGTGTACTACTCAAGCAAGAAGCAGGGTCCTTTTTTTGATAGAATTTTATTGAACTTCTTTTTGCAACCAGCAGAGTCACCCCCTGCTGGCCATTAGAAACTATGCAGATTTAAGGCACCTCCGCTTTGGCCTCACTTTGCATAGATAGATAGATAGATAGGTAGATAGATACTTTATTCATCCCCATAGGGAAATTCCTGTATCCTGTAGCTCACATGAAATCACACTTTATTCAAAATGACAATAACAACAAATAAGGTGCCAATAACAAGTGAATAAGGTAAAAAACCCTTGAGTCCCTCAGTGATTTGTAATTAATAGTCATTTAGGGACTAAAGAACTTGGAGGCCATGACGTCCACTTCTTCTATACAATCTACTGTATGTGTTGGACTGAGGACAGACTGGACACTGCAGTGACTCACAATGGTCTCTTAAGGTACAAGTGGTAATACAAGACAGGATGAACCAGGGCTCGCTGGTTAGTATGCTCATTTTAGTAGATATCTCTGCATCACACTACATAGACATCTTTTGCATTATGTCAAAATTGTTACATCACACTCTGTTGTTAGTTTGTGTTTTGGATGTTTTAAAATAAAATTAAGGCCATATCGTGCACATTGCACCATTTATGTAGATAAATATGTTGTAGGGATGGGAGTTCTGGTGAACAACTGAAAACAAATGCAACTTCAAATTCATTTACAACCAGGCTCCAATTAGCCCATTAAACCATAAATTCAAAGTTCACAAGAAAAATTAGCAAACTTTCTGTTGCTACTGTTACAAAGGGTAGATGGAGCGCCAGCCACTCTTGTCCAGGTCAACATCTGCCAGGTTAGCACACTTTAACACTGAACGATTTAATGGTTTAACGATTTAAAACAGGGTAATAACTTACAAATAGTGTTGGCCATGTGATGCTAACAGTTAGCCCTGTTACTGTGTGTGTTTGGGCCAAGCAGCAACCTCCAAAATTAAAAAATGAAGCCAATGTGGAAACGCCAAAAACTGCAGTTCATCGAATGGCTGCTCGTAGCTTGCTCCAAAACAGAGTCATTCCCCATAGACCGCCATGTTAAAATTTTACAGCATAGATTTAAATAAGGTTTACAGCCTGGTACAAAAAAAAACAGTTTTGATCTGTATGGGGGGCCCAAAGTTACACACATTTAAGGGTGGGGCCGCTTGAGCGACAGTCCATCTGTGATTTGTTGCTACGGTCTTTAAGTCATAGCCACCCCTCGTTCTGCCCAAGCTCCACCCTCTCGTCCAAATATGGTCACTTCTGGCTCCAAAAAACCAAGATGGTGAAAGTCAAAATGCCGACCTCGAGGCTTCAGAACAGCAGTCCACAAACCAATGGGTGATGTCACAGTAGCTACATCCATTATTTATACAGTCTATGGTTTGGGCAGACTCTTACCAACTGTTCCCCGGCACAAAGCTCACACTCCTGCAGCAGTAATCTCCCAGTGTCTCATCATGGTGAAAGCGACAGTGGGGCAAAGAGGTGCTGAATGGAGCAATATGCTGCGCATAGCTGTATAACGACAAAAGATTTACCTGTTTTAAATAATACAATTTTCACACGTGGGCAGTCCAGCTATGATTACTCTATATGTTGTACTGATGTACAAATCGAGTCCTTGAGTAGGCTACCACTGCCCATCCTTAAGTAGTGTAAAAAAGCCTCACAGAGCTCAGTGCCCAGGCATTATTTGTCTTTGCACCCCTGTGTGTGTACACATTTGTTTGTGTGAGAGAGCGGTCTGTGGGGACTGCATGTTTTTTTGCCTTCTTTCTGACAATTCATCCTTTTCCCCCTACAGATTGCTGCACTATAGCTGCAAGTCAGCCGGCTGTTCCTCCCCCCATAGTGGGTGGTGGACAGAGGCACTCTGACTGTGAAGAACGGGTGTAAAACGTGCTGCTGCTAAACACCTCTCCACATATCCCAAAGGAAATGCAGACACTGCACTCTCCCTCACCTTGCTTGGTTACATCCGTAGGATATAGGGGATGGGGGTAGTGGTGGTGGGGAGGGGAGGGGTGTGGGTGAGTTGCTTGGTTGGGCGGAGGGTTGGCAGAGCAACAAATGCAATCATGACGCAGGTAGTGGCTGCTTGGAATGGTAATGCTATTATAATGATTTTGAGGGAATGTCTTCATAAATGTCTGCTCTCTGGGGAGGCAGAGGGGAGACGCGGGGCCCTTTGCGCGGATGGGCTCTTTTCACCATGAATAAATTCATGTCCACTCCCGTGTGCTGCTGCTGCTGCCTCTGTTTGCTCATCTCGTATGCAGCTGGTTCTGCGGCCGTCCCAAGAGATGAAAGTTTGTAAACATGAATAATAATTAGGAACAGGTCGACGGGCAGGTAATCTGCATGTGGGTTCCAGAGGCGCACTTACCCAGTATGCATCAATATGGGTGGCCTTCCATTAGCATTTTGTTTGCACAGAGACGCAGGTAACGTTTGATCTCTTATCAAGGCAAACAGAATAGATGTAATTTCTAATTGCTTTTAAAGGAGATTAGGCCTTATATAAAGAGGGGGATGACTGGCAAATAGTTTCTATGACTTCTGGGCATCCTTGGTTTTTGACTAGACTTTGTGAAACATTTATATTAGTCACCACACATACAAGTTTGAGTTTAAATAGAAGACAAACAGTGAGTCTGTCTTATCAGTGGGCTGCACGTACACAGTAAGTTTATGCAGCGTAGTTTGTGCAGTAATGCTCTGTTTACCAAACAACATAACTGTCCCATTTGATTCTGATTTTCAATTGCTCTCTGACCTCTGACCTTGAAAATCTGCAAATTGCGTAAGAGCAGACTGGCACACGGAGCAGGCTGGCGAGCATCTGGGGGGCGGCTAAATTAGAACTCATGGGTTTTATAGATTTGATAGAGAGCCTCTGGTGGCACCAGGTTCCTGACTTGTTAATATAATGACAGGATGCTAATGATTAATTAAGAGCCCGATTTTCATTATTACTGTGGCAAGAGAGCGGTTTGATCTTGAAGTGACTTTGGAGCAGGGAGAGAAATTCAGGCTTTTGCTATTCTGCAGCCATATACCTTCTCCTGGCACTAACAAGCCCCTGACAGCAAACAAATCTTTGACAAGTCCCCCTCATTGCCCGACCCCCTTTTATAGATAGTCTTAAGACTTTAATCCGGATCCAGTGACAGGCTCATCCTCAGTCAATAGGGTAAAGAGAAGCCCATGCGAGGGTTGTGTGCGCTTGTCCAAAGGCTGGTTCAAGCACACATGCTCTGAATGTTAAACTGGAGATCACCTCAAATGAAGGGTATTGAAGGGAGGGATTGACATATGTTTTGTGAGCAAGGCCCCACTTAAAGGTTTTGTATGTAACTTTCAGAAAATCCTTGTTATTAGTGACACCTCTCTCTGAGGCTGTTAAGTGAACTGCAGTCAGCATTCTGTTGCTTGTTCTGCAGTACTCACACTCCGTAGCCATGAGCGATCACCTGGTTATCTGCCAGAACATTGATAAACATCGGACTGACCAGGATTGACTGACAGGACTGGCATCATGTTGACTGACAGAAGGCTAGGAAATAAATTTCAACAATATTTAGAATAAAGGTATTATCTGTAATGTTCCTATATTTCATTTGGACCATTGGTTTCATGATCCAATCTTTACACGCTTTGCATTAAGATTGGGGTGCTGTTTTTTGAGGAAACAGAGTTTTTTTCTACATGAATTAAAAAACAGTGAAATTCATCACACAATGTGGTGTTCTGAATAACTGAACGGTACATTCTTACAGCACTTCGAAATTATGAATGGTCCAGTTTGTGCAAGAGTGTGCTCCAGCACTCGAATTTGGGTAAGTCTCAGTTTTTATGTTATGTTACAATTTGTTCACCGATTGGCAATAAATAAAAATTATTACTAGTTAAAAGTTACATATAGAACCTTTTTTTCAATTCAATGCAATTTCATCTCCCTTAAACCTTGAAATGACCCCCCAACTTATTGTAACAAAAACGCTTCACTGCATACCAGAAAAGTGAAAAGTTTCTGGAAAGGATTAAATTGGTTGATAATTCACGCCTGCATTATAATGAACTTGCCATCTTCACCCCTCAACCTTGTAACTCCTTGCCGTGTAATCCCTCTGACCTTTTAGAAAAATAAATTTCCTTGTGTACGTCCCCTGTGTTTTATGTGTGTGGTATGTCTGTCCTGTCAGCAGTGATCCATGCAGAGTCACATCTCAGAGCTTTAAGCTGGAGTGTGTGAGAGGATCTGCTGGTTATAGCTATGTGCCCTGCAGGTCCCAATCTGTCTTAGTTAGACCTGCTGCGCGGCCTATCGCACCTGCCTCGGCTAAGACTGATCACCACCATCTCCACCGGCTTGTGCAGCTGCAGCTAATATAACAATTCACATGCACTTTGTAATTGTCACAGGTGGCACTTTAACTCTGTCCCCTGTGTATCTACCTTCACAAAACACGCTGAAATTGAAATAATACACCAGATTTGAGATGTTTGCATATCATTTGTGTTTAATACACAGGCGGTTGACTAACAAAGTACATTTACTCAGGAACTGTACAGAAAGTGTTGATACTTCAGTACAATTTTTGTGTGACTTAATGTTTTGCTCCACTAGATAGGCCTTTTTCACTGCAGACATTTTGAGTTGTCACAGTAGGAAAGCACAGGTGTTGCTAATAACATTAACAACGGCTCTGTTCTATTCAAGTGTCTCGGTGAGTCATGGCAGTGTGACAGTGAGCCAGCATGCACAATACCAGGACTCTGACACCGAAATGAAATTCAGCCATCATTAATTTGATCATTTACACCTGTGCTTTTCCTGCTGTGATTCCTGCAAAAATATCTTCTGTGAACTTCTTTTTTTAAATACTCAGCAGTCATTATTTAGCTGTAGATACATCGCTACTTTTCAAATAAACATGCAAAATAATTGGCAAGTTCAGAAAATACAGCGCTACAGTGTAAAGACCAGCACATGCAATGTAGTACTACTTCAACCACTGACATAAAATAACATACTGTGCTGTTAACCTGTTTACATGTCAAAATTTTAACATGGTTTTCGCATTTGTTTCCCTACAGGTCCAGTGTCTAGGCGAAAGCCTGGAAGCAATGCATTTGGTTGTGTGTGTGTGAATGTTTGGCTGTGTGTGTCTGTCTGTCTCCAGCTTATCTTGCATACTGCAGGAGCAATCAGCCTAACACTGTAAGTCTTGTAGTTGCAGTGATTTATAATTCTTGAAAAACCTGTTTTATTGACTGTTTTATACGGCCATTGACTGCTGACTCCTTATTCCTCTTAACCGGCTGCAAGTCATCAACAAAATCAAACAGCAAAAGCATAGAGCAAAAGGCACTCCTGGAAATCATGTTGGCTAAAAACAACAAGCTTTACCGTCTGTTGCAGGCCACAGTTTGGCTGATGACTCAAAAACTAACATCAGTTAAAATAAGGTTTGGTCTCATTTCGAATAAGAGCATCTGCTGATTAATTCCATACCTGATATGTTATGAACCACTAAAGTTAGACATGATACGAAATGAAAAAAAATTCTTGTTCTCATCACCATCTTAAGTGTAAGGGTACAGCTGTGGGGCGTGCATTGTCTAAAGTGGCTGCAATCAGCTTCGGCGGCCACAACCGGAATGTGGCCACCTGGCAGAGATCTACACTTAGTGCACTTTTCTTATTTGTAACATTTTTATTTGCAATAGAGTAATTTTCCATCATTAAGTCTTACTTTTAGCTTATCCTTTTTTAAAAATTATGTTTCTGTAACCAAACTAGATTTAATTACTATTTTTAATTAAAACATTCCAAAACTGGAGTTACAATGTTTTCTCATGGCAACAGTGACAATGTATGTTTAAAGAAATACTTCAGCCACAAAATGACCATTTGTATACCAATAAGTAATCCTGTCTTACCTCAAATTTGTAAAGAAAAACATTTTTCTTGCATGGATGTCTTGATTTAGTTTTGTTGTTGTTGAATGTGGTTCCCAATCAATCAATCAATCAATAAATATGTTTGCCATTTTCCGTAGCAGCATGCGAGAAAAACAAAGCTGTCTTCAGTTATTCAAGATAACAGTCATGACTAATTGATTTACAAATGGACACTTTGTGGGTGAAGTATTCCTTCAAGCTCTGCTGTTTATTATTCCAAAAGGCAGTGCATTGAATTAAACAATTACATCTGGATGAATCATACACTGGCTGCCCCTTATTGTTTAAACATAAAGTGCCTCTATATTGACTGGTTGTTAACTTTATCAGGATGTCAATAGTCATTATTGCTTATCTTGTCTTGATTATCCTCTGGGCTGTAAAATCAATTAAGCATAATCCAATCCCATTTTGCAGGTCAAAAGTTTACTGTATGATGATTCACTGTACAGTGTCAACCCAGTTATAAACCCATTTCTCTCACACACTTCTTCCTAAGAGCCGCTGATATTAACTTTTCTGAGCACCTCAAGAATAAATCTAATTTGCTAAATAATGGCATCGCTTCACCTGTTTCTCAGTGGGAGAGCACAGGTCACGCAATACTAATCACAAGGCTAATAATGTTGGATACAGCTGTAAGCAGGAGCTACACAGAATGACGATGATCAATACAGATGAGCCAGTGTGAGCAGAGCAATGCGAAATATTCACTGCAGAGCACGCAGGTTAAAGGTGGATAACATGACCTAGCTTGGTTTAGCAGCTCACATGGGATATCTGTGAATTTCCATATCCAAGGACAGACTTCCCCCACTGATCCACACACTCCACATCCACCACACCAATGGGGCCATCTTCAAGTTATTACTCTGTAAGCTCTGTGAATGACTCCATCTTTCCTTGCCTGATTACATGATCAAATACGAGAGTGACAAAACACAGTGTACAGAAACAGAACACTGAAGTAGTAATAATCCCCTTATTTCCCCCAGCAAATCCAATTTTAACAGCATATTGTGTCTGGATAGGTGTTCATCCTTGACTGAATTTGATGGAAACCTGCAATAACATGTGGGCATGCCTGAGATAATGCAAAGTGACATTGCCATGAGTGGCTTTGTTTTCCACATTTCTCCTCCTGATGTAATTTAATGACCCATTGCTGAGTTAGAAGTCAATGTGATTAAGAAAAAAAGAGAGTCTAACAGGTCGTGATAATTATGTGGATAAATCTGTAAATCAATAACAAAGCGAGTTCTTCTCAGATTAAAAACACAAAGTCAAAACAAATGCGTGTCGGCTGTTTGAATAATCAACAGACAGTAGCTTTTACGGGGGCGGTGAAAAGCTGTAGGTTATTGAGGAATTGTCCCCGCTGCCGCCCTGGCCTAAGCCCTCCACGTCTCTGGATCAGAGTACACTAATTTGATTTCACGGCATGCCGTTGAAGATGCATTAATCTTTCCCAGACCATCGCATGCCCCTGAGCAGCTGGAGAAAGAGGGAGAGTGAGACACAGAGAGAGGGAAGTGGGGTCGGAGCGATGTGCCTCCCATGCTAACAATGTTCTCCTGCCAACAGAAGCGCATCCCTCCAGGCAGGCCGTGTAAACAGTGCACACCATCTCTAAATCACATTCACACCCTCGGAGACTTTCTAGGCTCTCCGTCCCTCTCCATACCTCCCTCCCTCTGTCTGAGGGCTGAAACAGCATGGTCAGTCAGCTGTTGTTTTTTTCATTTGAAGAATTTGCCACCTACTTTGTTTATTTCTTTGTTCTTTGGCATTTAATCCTGTTTTACTCTTGATGAGTGCATGAATTTATTTGCATTAATCCTTTTTAAAAAAAATAGGAAAACTGAAACACCTCAACACATCACTCCATTTAGCTGATTTTCAAAAAGCATGTGATTTTTTTTTTTCTTTTGTACAACCAGATAACATTAGTATTCCATGCAATGCATCTGCAGTTCCCATATACATAGTCTGGACCCTATAGGTTGGCCCAGAGACAGCTGTGTGCAGTGATAACTTCTGTCACATAATCAAAGCTAATCCATAGCTGTGAGGCAACTCCTCATATCTTACTTTAGAGCAAAGTGGAAATAAAAAGATCCATCAATGAAGCAAATGTCCCCAAGTCGATTTTGGTCAACAGAAATCAAAGCGGGAGAGGAAGAAGAGAGGGAGGAGATAAAGGCGACCACCACAGACTCTTTCTCGCTGTTAACCCCCACCCACCTCCTGTCCCATTGGCCCACCCAACTGTCATCTCACTCTGGGGTACAGCCGAGCTGTGCCAACAGCTTTCTTGTGTTGTTCCATTGATCCATTTTAACACACAGTGGTGAACGCATCAAACGCCGCGTGCCATGCAGGATCCATACCCCCCTCCCTTCACGGTTTTCAAAAGAAATGATGAAGGCATGAAAATATGAAAATGCTCTTCACAGGGGTCTGTGAAGGAGGCAATTTCCATCATGCCCATGTCTATTTCCTATGTAGAGGAAAATAACACATTTCTCTGATGTTCTTGCACACAGAGCAGCAGTGACTCTACTTCTGCTGAAGCTTACAGAGAGGGTAGAACAGATTGGGGGTGTATTAAATTACTGAGGAGGCTGACATTTTTTTAAACTCTTTATTTGGTTTACACCCCTGGGGTATGTAATCATAGCCACAGCAAATCCTTGGATTGGCTTATTAGCATATTCATATATCCTGAGTTATTTGTTCACATAAAACTTTGTGGTTGTCCTTGATAAGCATTTTTAACTGGTTGTTTGATTACAACACAGTGGTATATACTGCACACTGTACTGAGGATGGGCAACACTGAGGAGGCAGCAGAAGCAGTGAAGACATTTGTCTTTTACTTTCTTGCAGGCAGGCTCTGGTCTTGGAAATATGAGAAAAGCATGTTTATATATGAAATGTCAACCCAATTGCAAGAATCAATGTTGGCATTTTACATTATGTAACATTTGTAGCAGATATGTTAAAACGTACCTGGCCATACTTGGTTATGGTTAGGAGGAGATCATGTTTGGCTTAAAACACATGGTTTTAGTGGCACAGTCACTGCTAGAAATATCACCAATTTCTTGCTTAATTAACACCTGGTTTTGGTGTCACAGTAGGGGCTGGAAATGTCGGAGGTGTCCTGTTAAATAGTTAGTTGTTTTAAGCACAACTGCCACGGAGAACTGTGCAGATTACTTGCTAAATACACCAGCTTTTGGTGGCACAATCATGGCAGAAAATGCTGCAGATGTCTTGTTAAAAGGCACACAGTTCTGGTGATATAGTTGCTGCTAGAGACTGCCCAGATGTCTTGGAAAAGGCATCCATATTTGCTGGCACAATCACAGCTGGAAATGCTGCAGATGTCCTGCCAAATATCACCAGCTCTTGGTGGCACAATCATGGCTGGAAATACCAGTAATGTCTCACTTAAAAACACAGTTTTGGTGGCATAACTGCAGCTGGAAACTGCCCAGATGTCTTGCTTTAAACACCTGCTTTTGGTGTCACAGTCGTAGCTGGAAATGCTGCCAATGTCTTGCGAAGAAGCATCCAGTTTTGGCACGATTAAAGATGGAAACTTCCGCGATGTCTCCCTTTAAATTGTGGCTGGAAATATCAGATGTTCTACTAAAAACACTGTCTTTTGGTGGCATAACGGCTACTGAAAACTGCACCGATGTCCGGCTAAAAATACTCACTTTTGGTGATACAATCACAGCAGGAAACACTGCCAATGTCCTGCTAAGGAACACTGGCTTTTGGTGGCACAATCATAGCAGGAAAGCCGCTGACATCTTGCTAGAAAGCACCTGGTATTGGTGCCACAATTGCCGCTGGAAACTGCCTGAATGCCTCTGTTAAAACAATCTTTTTTGGGGGTGCAGTCTTAGCTTGATAGGCTGTAGATGTCCTGCTAAAAAACACCCACTTTTGGTGGCATGATTGCAAATGAAAACAGCCCCGATGTCTCACTTAAAACACCTGCTTTTAGTGGCACAGTGATGGCTGGAAATGCTGCTGATGTCCTGCTAAAAACACCGGTTTTGGTGGCACATTTGCAGCTGGAAATGCAGCCAATGTCTTGCTTAAAAAGTGACGTGTATAAAACGTACAAATATAATGTATCCAAAAACAATACCTTTTTCTTCCGGTGACTGGACTGACAATATAACCCTTAAATTACAGATAATTCTTGCATATTAACACTTACTGAGTTACAGCATGGAAAGTATCCTGTGCACCCACTTCAATAAAAAAAGACTTTCATGAGACCTGTTTACCCCACCAACTTTTCATCATATCTGCTCTGCTAATTTAGGATGTCGGGCTTGAAACAATGGTAAATCCTTTCCGTACTCATCCAGGTTGATTAGTCCTTTTAAATAAACATTGGGCCAAAGAGGGATCATGGTATCACGCTGTGAAGTGAGGTTCCAGTAAAGAGCCATTTGCATGGAGGAGACGTGCCCATATCAGAATTTGATGAGCTGCACTTGCTTGGTAAATAAATGAATTAATCCTGTCTATTGTCCTTGAGATTTATTCAGCTGGTGTCCTCACAGGAGAGTAGAAGTTAATTAAGATCATCGTGAGGGATGTGCTTCTGTCGAGCTACTCATAAAGATATTATGCTCGAGTGGAGTGGCAGTCTTCGGGCTAACTGCAGTCAGTGTACACTATACACTTTTTATCATGAGATTTTCTTCCTTTTTGTGAATATATCTGTCTTTTATAAGATTGATCAGATATGATATCTATCAGTCATATCTGATGTGTCAGTGGGAAAACAGTTTTTCTATTATCACTTATGACCTCAAAGCAGTTATTACAGAAAAATAAAATTGTATTGTACTGTTCAAACTTAGTATCAATGCCTTTAGTAGATGGAGGTTTTAAAGGATAATAAAGTAAACGTTTGGAGGTAATTGAAGAAAAATACCTCCAGGGACTGGAGTCTGTCTGTTTGCTAATATTCTTATTCAGTTCTGTGTTAATATTTGTTCAGCTTTATAAGAAGACTTCCACAGTCTGAGACACTGAAAACGACCCAATTTCAAATATTATTTTATGATTATTTTATTTACTGCCAAATACTGTGCAATTAAATCAGCATGGGACAGAAAATACATTGTTATTTAGGTAAAGGTGTGAGGACTTGCTTTAGGAGTTAAGTTATGATGTGAATATCTTTTCTTGATTCTCAGAACAAACTTGTAGTCCCTGTTAGTTACTTTTTTCAGAATTGAACCATACCACCATGTTTTATGAGACCGTGCTCTCCCCAATAGGTACAAGAAACTTATTATGACCCGTACTGACGTTTATTTAGGCAGTGACCTCGCGTGGCCAAAGTAATTACGATAGGAGCAAAGGAAGAGATCAGGTGCAACACAGTAACCAGAATCAACCTTGGCATTATACGTTTCTGCAAACCATGGATACATTACATTTGTTAAACTTTACATTTCTTTATGTTTCCACAATGCAGTGGTTACTGTGTGGTTAGGTTTAGCCGAAAAAAGAAAAAAAAAAACGTACGGTTATGGTTATGGAAAGATCATGTTTTGGATAAAAATACATTTTTTTTGTGAAACATTCCCAGCTGGAAACGTCCTCTTTAAAAACAACTTTTTATGACACTATGTTGGTGGAAACGCAACGATGACTCAGTACATCCCAACTGGTGTTGTCGTTCGTTCATCTCACACAGTGGTCTGCAGCTTGGCAGGCTAGTCACACCATCCACCATCCCCTCCACCTCCAGATCCTGATGACAGAGTCAGTTCATATATTACGTCCTTTAGAAATGTTGATTTGTTAGCATGATACCCATGAAACGTACAAATGTCACATATCTGTGGTTTTCAGAAATATACAACATTTTCTTCTGGCGACTGGTCTGTCAGGTGACACAGTATTTAAAGCGTGACAAAGTCCATCTAGGCAGGAGGTTGGGCTGGACGGATGGGTCAAACAAAGACAGGACTTTGACCTTGAAGCCGGCTGTTCTATCCCATGTGAAACCAGAAGTCCATGTTGAGTTATTTTAACTTAACGTTAATTTAACTTTTTAGGCACTTACACCACATCAGAGTCCTGCACACGTCCGATTCTGGACACCCGCACCAGCCCATTCCTGTAAAGCTTAGTATGGACTTGTTACCTGTCATTATGGCTAACTCAAAGCCGCACCCGGCCACACTTGTTATTAAAAGTACCCCAACCTGAACCACACACAGGCTGCAGTCACTCGCATTAAGCTGGGTTCTCCATTCTTGAATTACAAATTCAGCGGATGAAAAGTCTCTCACTGGCTGCACTCGATGCTGGGATGGCGAAAACATTCTGCACAATCACTGCCAGGTTAGGAAACATTTTAGCATGCCTTTTCCACCACCATAAAACCTCAAAAGGATCCTCCTTGGATGTCTTGAACTCAGTGTAGGCTACCATCTCATACTCGGGTTACTAAAGCCTCTTTTACACAGGAATTGTGCAAATTTGCAGGAAAGCCCAATCCCTCTTCTTTCCGCATTGGCAGTATAAAAACAAAATCGGGGAGGGCAGCAAATTGCCGCCTGCCTTCTTTTGTTTATACAGAATGCGCCTTTTTCGAGGCAATGGGGGGCGTGAGCTAGTAACAGAACGTGCAGCTCAGCGTGTGACGTAAACAGTGACGTACCGAGGAAAGCCGCGGCTGGTCAGTCCTTCGGCGATTCTCTCGTACATCGGCCCGTCCTTTACGTTCCCGTCATCCGACGGTTAATAGCCTCCTCATTAGCGAGGGCAAGGAGGGCGGGCAATTCTTTATCTCCCCAGTTGCTCATCCTCTGGTTTGCGTTTCCCTAGTGCTGCTAGATACTCATTCCTGCTATCAGCTGTTTCCTGGTTTGAAGTTCACGCCAGTGAGTCGAACGTGCGACGTCATCAACAGCCCCTCCCACAAGTCATCAACAGACCCTCCCGAGGCGGAAGGCCGCCTCGCTCTGTTTATACTAAAACTGTTCCGCCAATATGACTACCCTACGAGGCGGAAAATTGGGCGCCTCAGATCAACTCGCCAATCCGGCTCTGTGTGTGTAAACGCTCGCAGCTGGCCGGCAAATCGGCCGAACATTCGCGGAAAATCTGGCAGTGTAAAAGGGGCTTAAGTTTCATCGCTGGAGACCTCCACGTTACTGACGAATGTGACGACGGGGTCAATGGTTTGACTTGCGTCAGTGAATTTCAAAATCAAATAAATTGCGGCTTTATGATAATGATTTAGATGTCAAAATATTACACATATATTGCGCATCTTTTTCATGTTTTATTCTGAAAAATAAATATATTTTTGTTCTCACCCGCTGCCCATACCTGTGAATTTATATATGTACATATTTTTACCCATTACAGGGCTACCAGGTACCCAACCCACTGCAGGACTCTGCGCCACATTACGTATGTGATTTGATGACTGTACTCATTTTAAACCCAAACCTAACCTCTCCAGAGGGGGCACTAATTTGGGAAAACACTCCTATGGGGTGTATTAGAGGGTAAGAACAAGTGACCTATGGGGTCGTTTGGGTTGAAGGACTTGTTATGTACCTGGTTTGTACATTTACTACAGACTCCAACAAATAGACTTTTAGATCCATGGGTACATTTGTCTCCCTTCCAGTTCCAGACTCATTGAGTCATAAGCAGCATTTTTAAACCTTAGATTAACCAAACTCATGTTACACTTAATACATTGTTCATGTTTTCTTATTATTTGTCTTTCATTTTTATGTGCTGAGATTTTATGACGGACAGTGAACACAACACGTAATGCAGCAAAGTATCAAGTCTGCTGTGTTTAAACAGCAACAAGCAAAATCATCAGTTGTGGCCTGCTAAATAACCTTCTGACTTCAGACCTGCTCTGTCTCTCAGTGCCAGTCAGTAATTGAAAATAAAAGACTCAAACCTGCTGAACAGTAAAACACTTACTCCAGGGAGCTGACACCTGAATATGTCACCAGCATTATCACACCCTCCAGCACATTCACTCAGCTTATCCCAGTCCCACCAGGAGATACTGTACTTTAACTCAGCAATTAAGGGTCACACTCGTTTCCTTTAAACATTTGGACATGCTGTTTTATTATCAAGTGCACTGCAATAAATATTGATAAACACAGACAGCTCTTTACAAAGGTGACAGATGGGTGCTCTATCTTCAGTTTGAAATGTTAGCCCTTTTGCATCCCTTTAAAAAACTTCCTCTGATGTCTATGGAGGACAAATATGTCCATGTCAAAAACTGCCATAAAAATATTTTATATTTATATTAAAGGTCCAGTGTGTAGGATTTGGGGGAGATATTGGCAAAAATGGTATATAATATTTTAAACTATGTTTTTCTTAGTGTATAATCACCCCCCAAAAAAAATAGTTGTGTTTTTGCTACCTTAGAATGAGACATTAATATCTACACACAGAGGAGGTTCTCTTTCACAAAATCCGCCATGTTCTTATTACAGAACAGACAAACCAAACACTGGTTTCAATTTTCAGAATTTTAACACCTTAAATGCCAGCTTGATTACATAATGCCACTATTGTTTTTGTTTTTTTTATGGAAAAATAAAAACATACACACACAACATGAATTATTTTGTGTTTACTAACTAACACTCTGACTTGTTACCTTAGAGGACAAAACTGCTGTATAGAAACTATATATCATATTTTTTTTTCCACTTTCACCAAGTAATTTTTTTAACCAACACCAATTTTGATCGTAACTTATAAATATTTATTAATTTTCAGAATTTTAACCCCTTAACTGCAAATTATTTTACATAATGCCACAATTGTTTTTTTTATGGGGGAAAACATATACACACACGAAATTAATTCTTTTTTGTTTACTAAATGCTAAGGGCATTTTTTTTTTTTTTTTTTTTTTCACTTTTACTGAGTGTATCATCCCTGGCTGATAAATGGTCTGGCTCTCTGAGTGATGGTTCACTAAGCTTTATTTTTCAATTATGTAACTCCAAACACACCATGAACGCACTGTAAGAACAAAATATTATATTTCTTCCTTATCGTAACAAACTGGAGGCACACTGGGCTAACAGCAATGTAACATCTTTCTAGAGCACACATACCCATTTAAACTCAGAAAAAAACTATTAAATTATAACTATAAAGCAACACAATATTAAACACACAGTATTTACTAAATGAAATAAAATGTCGACAAACCTTGTGCCCATATCAGCCAGGTGCTAAATCTTTACTCTCGTTGTGAAGATATATTTACTCTGTACACAACATTTGTTCAGTTTCTCTCCCACTACCGGCAACAAACCCTTTCAAAATAAGAGCATCTGCCTTCAC
This sequence comes from Cephalopholis sonnerati, assembly GCA_019142605.1. Lineage (NCBI taxonomy): Eukaryota > Metazoa > Chordata > Actinopteri > Perciformes > Serranidae > Cephalopholis > Cephalopholis sonnerati. The sequence goes on along the minus strand of JAGQAX010000011.1, from coordinate 7,821,237 downwards.
AATCTAACTTCCTGGCCTTTCCCTTTCATAATAAGAGCATGGCCTTACGATTTAACTAACACAATAAAAGCAACTATAATAGAGCATGGCGAAGGTAATTTACAATGAGTTCATAAGATGTACAGTTTGATTTATGGACTTCGGATATGTAGATGCTGTGTATGTGAGTTACTGACAACAAACAGAACAAAAATATGAATCTGAGGTTGGCACCAAAATGGATTTTAGGCTTCTGTGTATCTGCTGACATGCAATACATTCAGTGTTTGAGGTGTAATTATGAAACCGTCTTAACACTGTTGATGGATGTGATAATGCTGTCATAAAACACATTCAGTGTGACACCATTATCTGATAAAACAGACTAGAAATTAATGCATCGTCAGCTTGATTACAAGAAACTGCACAAGCTGTCATTTTTCTTTAAGCACACAACATTCCCTGATGTGTTCAAAGGTATTGCAGAGAAGTGTGATTACCGTCACATGTGGCCTCTGCTGCTTTGAGATTGTTTTTACAAACTGTATACCTTTAAAATGATGCCACTTACTGATCGCTGCATCTGTGTTTTTTCCCTTTTCTTTCTCTATCCCCATAAAAGATTTAGTTTATAGATGATATTCAATATCTAAGACCTAATGCTGCATGGTCCCGTAGGTCCTCATTACTGCTGGAATTTTGTAGAAGTCTTGTTTTTGGCTTTGCAGAAATTACCAGACCCAGTAGATGTGCCCCAGGATGTTTCAGAACATTACAGTATATTTAAATCATTTTTATTTTTTCCATTACAAATATGTGTCGGGGCCACTGTTAGCTATGGTCCCCCCAGCAGCTATTTATGTGGCTTAATAGCCAGGCACTGCAGCTATATCTAACATATATTTCTTTCCTGTGCACTTATAGAGACGTGCAGTGGAGGCACAGAAGTGATTGAAGTGAAGCCCTTAGCGCTGACAGTTCCAGCCTTGATATTAATGGAAGCCCACATAATTGCGCATGCCATTAAGGAAGTACAGATGCTATCAGGGAGTGCACACATCGTTATTTCTCAGTGTAACACCTCATTAATATTTGTTGTTTTTTAATTTTTCTCGCCGCCTCCCTCCCACTTTGTGAGGAGGAGGGCTGGATTGGATGCTGTGCGGGATAGAAAATGACAGAGAGATGAATCTTCTTGACTCCGGGCAGATGTTTCCTGTTCGGCATTCAAATTAGAGACACACCCTCACAAGAGCCTTGACGAGCACGCCCACTGGAAAAAAGTGAAACATCTCTGAAGATCATAAAGTAGATTTCGGCACCTCTGTCGCATGCCTGAAACTTCCCTGAATATTTAAAGGTCAGATGGCTGAGAGCAAGGTGTGATCTATTCGAAGATGTGGGCAGGAGCTGCAGCATCCCTCTGTAACCTTTTGCTGCTCGGGCCCTCGTTGGGTTTGTTGTGGCCTGCGGTTGTCACAGTCTGTGGAAGAATTTCAGACCTGAAGTGTCGGAGTGGTAAACATGGAAACATCAATTCACCAGCTGAGTAACAACTGCGTGAATGCTTTTTACTTGGCAATGTGTTGCTGAGTTTGGCTGATGGATGAACTCATCGCTCATATTCGTCACCATAGGCAATTAAAGGGCTGCATAGATGATCATTCCCTCAACTCCTGCTGAGGGGAGAATCAATTTTTCACTTGCTGAAAGGCTGCACCGTTCTATTCAGCACCTGCATTTTCAGCACACAGTCAGCCAGATTTTGCTCATGATTTGGTCGCAAAACAAGGTAGAGCTGATCTGCACCCAACACATGTCAAATAAGGAATATGTTTTTTTTATTCTAATTATGTACAAAATGTGAACCATCTTCGTGCAGCTCTGCAAGAGGAAATTCAAATTCAAATTTTCTCCTTTCTAGGGCTGCTTCAACCCTCACGGCATCATTTTGTCTGAACAAAGAAAGCACTTACTGTACTCCTTGCCCCAGCTTTGAAACTAACTTTTTAAACCCACACTGTGTTTCCTGGAGAAACCTTTACAGCACTACCTCTTCCTCCAGAATTACTCTTTTCAGCCCGAAAAATTCCTCTGAGAGGCAGAAGTGTGGATATTGGACTTGAGGCCTAGATTCCTGTCATCTTTTATTCCATGATTTCTATATCATTCTTTAATATATACCCTGTGCTGAAGGATGCCTACCGGTAAATGTCCTTATTACACAGCAAATATTATATTTTTCCTTTCCTGAAAATTCTAATTTTGTAAAAGGACTAGGATTTATTTGTTGTAATATTATGCTCGCCCTGTTGTCGTTGACATAGAGGAGGGGCTGTTCATTAAAGCTAATGCTGTTTCATGTTTAATAAGGCTGCTTGGTCGTTTTGGCATTTGCAGGGTTCACTGCATCAGCAGTTCCTATAGGCGACAAAAGAGTTAAGCAGCACATTAAAGGAGCTGCAGTCTGACATTGTGGAAGTAGTTATGTTCATTGCACCTCCTCAGCTCCCACTGGCACTTGAGATGTATGTGGCAGTTGAAGTAAAAGTGACTGTAAAAGTCAAAGGCTGAATTCAGCAAATTGACCATGCAGCTCTCTGTGTCAAGATTATAGCCTCCTTGATGGCGCAGTTAACTGTTTCCCAGGAATGAAAAGAGAGGCTGCATACTGTAGTTACTTTCATGTTACAGTGTTGTTTATGCCATCTCTCTTGTCTTTACAGTGCATTTTCTAAACACAGTTTAACATCAGATAACACATTACTCAACAAACATTAAAAAAAACTCAGGCACTGTTTGTATGTTTACCTATGAAAAGTAATGCTACAGAATTTGTATATAACCCATGTCATTAGGTAGTGTGAAGACAGAAGGTCCCTGGAACAAGGGGGGGGGGGCTTTTCCCCAAGAGGCCGCTGTTTGTGTCCTGTGTGAAACCAAGTCAACGTTGAGTTATTTTAAGATAAGCTGTCACGTTTCATTAAGTATGTAACTTTATGTTAACTATGTTTCCTTTTTCTAAACCTAACCAACGTAGCTTTCCTCGACTAACCTATCCTGCGTAACTTTACGTGTCTAAACTTAACCTATGTAACTTTAGTTTCTCAAACCTATCCTATGTAATTTTATTTGCTGAAACCTAACCTACATGACTTGACGTTAGGCAGATAACTTTATGTTAAATGTGTAACATGACAACGCCCAACCATGTTTCTGTTCCTAAAAGTAACCCATGTAACTTCATTTTCCTAAACCTAACCTACGTAACATAACATGAAGAAAACCTAACCAACGTAGCTTTCCTCAACTAACCTATCCTGTGTAACTTTACGTGCCTAAACTTAACCTATGTAACTTTAGTTTCTCAAACCTATCCTATGTAATTTTATTTGCAGGAACCTGACCTACATAACTTTACATTAAGTATATAACTTTAAGTACAAAGTGTGGCGATGCCCAACCATGTTTCTTTCCTCAATCTAACCTATGTAGCTGTACTGGCCTAAACCTAACCTACGTAACCTTAGTTTTCTAAACCTATTCTCCGTAATTTTATTTGCCAAAACGTAACCGACATAACTTTACATTAAGTACGTAACTTAACGTTAAGTACATAACTTTATGTGAAGTACATAACAAGCAAACTATACCCAACCTTGTTTCTTTTCCTAAACCTAACCTATGTAACTTTACGGTAAGTATAAAACATGATGACGCCTTAACATGTTTCTTTTCATAAACCTAACCTACGTAACTTAACTTGCTTAAACCTAACCTTAAGTTAAGTACATAACTTGATAACGCCAGTCATGCCATATGAACAGTTATATGTGTATTTTCATAAGATATCATATCTTAATCATATCAAAAAATAAAGTCAGTTAGATTAACATGATGATTCTCATGGTTTATTTCTTAGCTTGGTGTTCATTAGCAGGTCTCGTCTTCACTGCACCACACTCTTCGAAAGCCCTAATGCTGTAAGTGCATTTATTCACTTAAACAGAGACATCACCATTGACAAACAAACTATTAAATATAATGTACAACATGTAGACCACATGCTGCAAATAATAGTCTCTGCACTAATGACCAAGCAGAGGCAGAGACACAGCTTTCACCCTTTAATAACCTCTGTTTGGGCATTCTCAGTACTTGTGTGGCAATCCCACATAGTAACATTACTGTAATATATGGCTTTGTTTACAGTTAGAACCCTTAGTGCCACTACAGTTATTCATCTCCACCACCTTATTACTGTTATTTGCAATGAGGTAACAATTTCAAGGCAATTTTCCTGCATCTAACTAGACCAACTGGGAATATGTTTGTTGAGAATGATATGACTGGGACACATCACCATCACTCCTCCCCATATTACTGTCATGTTATGGCGCTCCAATATAATTACTGTATATGAATAATGCTATGCAATATCTCTCTCTAAACGAAGCAGGCCCTAAATTGGCCCCAGAAGGAAATCTAAGTCGTTCAAATTGAGAAAGTATTTGATGAACTGGTCTAAGTTTTATATTATTTTACTTGGAAATTCAGTTTCTTTGTGCATATGCTCCTTGACAACAATTCAGCCCACGCCACAGAATTGTGTTGTATGTGCGGTTGACTGTAAACACTGTGAACCACCAAAATCAGATTAGAGTGGATCAATGCCTTGATGTCTAATCCTTTAATATAAAGTTCATCACTTTAGAAGAGCATCTTTATACTGCGTTTTTCATTCAAGTCATGCGTACCCTCTACTCTCAGTGATAGCAGGTGCATCTTATTTCACTTCCCTTATTTCTGTCCTTGCTTGCATCCTCACTTGCTCCTCTGAACTGCATTAAGAGAAATAAGATGTCCGTAGTGATGAAGGGCCGGATCAATTTACAGGTCAAGTGCAGGACGAAGGGACAAAGAATAAGTGAAATAAAAGAGATGAAATGCACCAAAAAGAAAGAAAACAGGAAGCCAGGAGGAAAAGTTTGGGCCATTCTTTGTTCAATATACAAAGGTAACTCCTATCATTATCACAACATGATGTGTAAGTCTCAGTATGATCTTTAAAAGAAAACCTCCTTTAAGTATCGTGAGCATATAGGCACAATGTCCCCAAGGATTCACTAGACTGGCCTAATGGTGACTTTGGGATACTTATTGGCATTACTATTCCAGCCAAAATATTTAAATAGTGTTATTTTAGAACTTGCTACTCCCCGAGGAGATCACACCACCTGTGTGTGCTCCTCACGCCTCAATCCCCCATGGGCTGAAGCCTTCTCCAAACACAGCCCGGCGAAATGCAAACAGACTAATGAGGGATTTATCTACTTCCCTCCTTTTGACTCGAACATCCCAGCTCCACTTCTGCCCCATATTAGCATAGTTTTTGTCCACAGTGAGATCATAATCCATTTGTATGCCCTTGAATGTAGCACGAGGAAACCGCAAAGTCTGTAATTTTCTTGTCAACAGCACTGGAATCATCCCACTGTTCAGTAATCCAATTAAAATTATTCTTCGGCCCGATTTAAATGAGGGTCCTTGCCTCAGCGCTACCACCAGATCAACGATGTGGGGGGTTGTGAAGCATTTGTTACTCACTGTGGGTGGTTTGCCACAAAGAGACAGCGAGACCCCATCAGATGACAGATTATACTGTGGCTTCATTACCCTCTGGACCAGTAACACTTCCCACGGCTAATAAGAGAAATACTTTCGGTTTGACACAAGTAATGTTTTTGCTGGGACCTAGTCACAAAATTACTGGTGGTGACACACTCTCTCTGTACTCTACATGATTCCTTTTTGTCACTATCACAAAAAAAGCTGTTATTGCTGTCACAACTGTGGTCTGAGTTAATCTTTCATGAAAACATCAATTACAATCTATAATGGAAAACCCATATAAGCATCCTGAGAGAGGACAGAGAATTCTCTCCACAATCATCCTAAATATCTCTGAACTCTTTACCCACTTCCATTTCCTCTGTTTCTCTTCCCCTCCCTCTTCATTTTTTTCCCTTTTCATAGATCCATTCTTTCTAATTGGAGCTGATGAGGATGGGGACTTCATTACCGGCTTGCTATGAGTTATTATGTGGTGTAATTGGCCCTCCAGTCCCATAGGAGGTGCCCTGCTCCAGCTGGTCCTACTGGAAGAGGCTTCTCTGGCCCAGATGGAGGCCTTTACACAGCTGAGGTTTAACTTCACCACAGCAGCAAACTGTAGCCTCTAGGGCTCAAAAATGAAGCCAACGCAGAGGTGCCCAAAACCGCAGTTCCTCCAATGGCCACTTGAGGCTGGCTCCAAGTGTGAGTCAGTCCCCATAGACACCCATGTTAAAATGCCCGCCTTGGAGGAGAATTAAACTTGTTTACAGTAGGCTCAGGCAGTATCACCATATTATGGTAAAGTGTTTAGAAATCCTGACAGTTTAATTGTCAGTACTATTAAAAATACAGACACACTATCTTTCTATTAAACTCATATTGAGAGGCTGAGGATGTACTGTATGTAGTGTACATCCTATGCCACCAGAGGCCAGTCTGTACTGGTGAACAGGCAGCTGAGCTGGTGACTGCCAGCGGTAGGGATAATGTTACAGGACTGTAAACAATCAGCTAGCAACGGCAGAGAGAGACTGCAGGAAAAAACAGCTTATTTTTACATATAACTTGGTGAATTGAGAGTTTATTTTGACAAAACCAGATTGTTTGGAGGAGTGGACTAACTAACTGAGCAACTTACAAGGCTAACTAAGATGGTTTTGATTAGTTTAATTTTGTTTTTGTTTTGGGTTTTTTTTGAGTGTGAAGGAATGTTATATGATGAGGTAACAAGGCAATTAAGCTAGCCTGAGTTTGGTGGGAGACAGAAACTTGAATTCAGAAGGTTTAAGGTTGTATTTCCAGTTTAATAAGGAATACGTGTAAGAATATTACCTTTTCTGGCATTTTGTGAGTTTATTATTTATTTATTAGACTGAAAAAGCTAAGAGCTCATGCAACATTTACTGTATGCCCTGGTGAAGTTTTAGAAGTCTAAAGGTTAGAAAAATAGAAACCACCCAAGCCTAGTCTACAGCCTTCTTTAAAAAAAAAAAAAAAAAAAGGTTTTGGTCTTTACAGCCAATTTGCCCATTTATAACAACTGCACAGGGGTTTTAGTATTAATAAGGCATTAAGTTATTCATAATTAAGGACATGGCTAACATATCTGGTATAACCCCAGATTCACGGAATAAAGAAGTAACTGTAGTTGTCAGTACTTCAGTGTGTTTTATGAAGTTTATCAAGTTTATGAAAGTTAATTGTATTTTTATCTAAAAAAAAAGTTGTGCCAGTTTATAACGCCGCCAGATGACGTCAGTTTGAAATGCCACTGGTAACACTGTAATATTATTGGGAGCTGTAAAATCTTTATAGGATGGGTGGGAGGGGAGGTGGATGGGTCCAACAAACCTCTGACTGTCACCTAGGAGGCCGCTGTTCGTTTCCTGTGTAAATATTAAGCCAAACCATGATGTTTTTTTCTAAAACTAACCACATGCTTTTGTTGTACAAGGAAATAAACGTATATAAGAGGTGTTTTACCAACCTTGTACGTTTATTTTGAAAAAGAGTGTATGCATCTAACGAGCAGACACTGAACATTTCCTGTGAAAACGGAAGTGTATACACAATGCGTGTAACCAACGTAGATTGACACTGCGTCCTGGAAAGTCAACAACAGATGCAGGAGGATACCTAGCACGTCATATGGAGACATGAAAGTCTACTGACCAAGCAGCAATATTTGATGATTTGGGATGAAAACACGTCACCATAAACCACTGGCTGACGTTACTGTGACCACATCCATTATTTTATACTGTCTACGCTCAGCAGCAGTCCCAGTCATCTTGATGTTGGAAAGTACAACAGGTTCCTACTGGAATTGTTCGTTGGACTCCATGCATTGTAAATTCAGAAGTCTTTCAAACAGATGCTGCAGAATTGGCCAAATTTATAGTCCTACTCGTAAACCTCGTGTTGATTGAAATCTTTATGTTCCATAATCATGAGTTAATTAACATGTGTTAATGACTTCTGGGATGCTAATTGAGAGCCAGTGTTTACACCACAATAAGCAACGCATTCAGGCAGCCGAGGAGAGTTCATCACTGAAGTGTGTAAGGCCCATTGCTCTCTGAGACGTACATTTAATAAATCATGTCGTCCTGTCACAGAGACTGATAATTACCCCAAAGATCACACACTGAAACATTTCTAAAGGATTCCTGAATGTTTTTCCTCTTTCAGTCATTACAGTGACTGCTGTCTCCTCTCTCATTCGAGCAGATTAGCGAGTCTGGATGTGATGTGGTCTCAGAAAAAAAAGTTGATTGCTAATTGAAAAATTAGAAAGTCAATTAGAGGCTGGAGATCTAATTAAACTGGAATTGAATGGAAATCTTGCTCCAGACTCAATTGCTCTCTCCGATTTATAATCTCCTCAAGGCGTCTGATTTGCCTGGTGAGTGAATGCAGCGCTCCTCTGTGTGTTGCTAAAATGCAATTGGCTTTTCTAGCGTGGCCATCGGACAGATTGATTTGGATTCAATCATGGTCCCTTCCCCGGCTGTGAGAAAGATGAAAATAATAATGTAAAGTCATAACGTGGATGGGAAGTCTCTAAACAAAGACAGACCTGTGTATCTGCCCCCTCCCCCGAGAGGTCCATGTGGAGTCATTTTCTAATTCAGGCCTGAAGCTTACAGGATAGAGTACACAGTGGAATCCACTAGGAGCTGGCATGCTTGAGCAGCGCTTCAAATGTCTTAGTTAAGGACATCACCGTTATTCTTTAAGGAAAAGATGGCAAAATGAAGATGTCACTCATGACAAACTAGTCTGTGTGCACAAGCTTGCTGCTCATCAGTTATGTTGTCACACTCTGAGGCTCGCTGTGTCTGTCTGAGATCTATTGCACCCCTCTGTAACACTGTAGCCTCACACTCACACTCACATCAGTGTTTACCTCTCAGGTAGCCTACATCATGGAAGGGTATGGGCAAAATTGGTTAATTATAAACAACAACAGCCTGGAGCAGATAATAATGTATTGATATGCCCTGGCTCTGATGCATGAGAGCCCAACAACAGTTCGTGGCCTCGCAGTAGGTCTGTGACAAACAGCTGCGTGAAAAATGAAACCATGTAGGCTAACTGTAATCGATAGTTTTCTTCTGCTTCATTGTGTATTTTAACCTAATATGTTATGGGATTTTATGGGTACTGCTGACTGCTGCAGTTTTTTTTTCTCTGCCCTAAACATTTTTTCTGCCTCTTGGCCCGACTGTAGAGATCCATGAAAAAGATTGACTGAGCGTTGGGTTGGATATCTGAATAAAGAAAAAACAAGACACTCGTCAAACCCTGACATACCACAGCAAGGTGCCAATATCTTATGGTAAATGGAGATTCTGATGAATATTGGATTAATATCCTAATTGCTGTTGTTGGTTGGAAAACTTGTATCTCCAAAATTTTTAAACCACCATATTTTGAGCTTGATAATGTTGTAATTTTCACCTTTTCAAAAGGGTTTGAAAGGTATTTACAAATCAAAGAAGTTGGAGATTTTTTTTCAGACATGGTAGTGGCTTGGCTCTATCAAGAGAAAGGTAGGGAAGAGCAAAGGTAGATAGAAAAGTAGGAAGGAGCATAGGGAGGGCAGAGCCAAGGAGAGACATCTGTGTGGACTGAACTCTCCCCTGCCGGACCGGGCTGTACACTCTTCCTCTCCTTACTCCCTTATTTGATGAGGGAAGAGAGAAGAAACTAACGGGAGAAAAACTTACCTGGTTTAACTGGTTGATTGTTGGATCAGGTCAGGTTGGGTCAGGTTGGGCCCAATCTGACTTAGACAAAGAATCAAAGCTCTATTTCGAATGATGCCATGAATTACACGCATAATGTTCGTTAATTTAAAAGATCATTTTGCAAGTCAAGAAAGTCCCAGTTTGTGTTAAAACTGTTGATGTATAACAAGGTGAAAATATATAATTAGACAGACTAAACACCCAGGAGCCACATAAGTGGCATCTTAACTTTTTCAATCTGATACCTGTTTGTTTTGTACTATATGGGATATACTTGCATGAGCGTTATAAAAAGACAAGGAGTCTCTGAATATAATATATCAATTAAGATAATGTTACATCTGTGCTGAGGTAACAGCCATATTGCTGGTGACATATATTGTGCAAGACGAGAGCTCTCTGAGCGGTTTCACACAAACCTAAATGGTAAGAAAACAATCATAGGACAAACAGTGACTTTTTTGCCTTGCATATTGATCTTTTAAATAAAAAAAAGAACATATGTGTAATTCATGGCACAATACAAACGGACTACTGTACATATTTTCCATTATAAGGTTCCACTGTGAGACATTGGAAAGGGAGGAACTGTGCCTCTCAATAGATGGCAATGTCAGTCTGTTTGTTGGTTGGTCCACAGCTTTGGTTAAGACTGAAATACCTTAACAAAAACTGAATGAACTGCTGTGAAATTTTGTATGAACATTCAGGGTCCCCTAAAGGATGAATTCAACTGACTCGGGTCTTAGTTGGGTTTGCTGTACTTCATGTTTAATGCTGATGTTAGTATGCTAAGAGGTTAAAGGTCCAGTGTGTAGGATTTTGGGGCATCTATTGGCAGACATGGAATATAATAACTAAATCTTCATTTTTTAATAACCACCTGAAAATAAAAATTGTTGTGTTTTTGTTACCTTAGAATGAGCTGTTTGTATCATATCATATCCACCATGTTGTTTTACAGTAGTCCACACTGCACACTGGACCTTTAAGCATGGATGGGGAACATGGAAAACGTTATAGCTGCAAAACATCAGCATGTCAGTGTTGTCATTGTGACCATGTTGGCATGCCATTAGCATGTACCTTAAAATGCTGCTCTGCAGTCTCGGTGCAGTCCCACAGAACTGCCAGTGTGGCCACTGACTCAATCTTTTGTGCCCACGCTGAAGCATTTTCCATTTTATCTGAAAACCATCAAACCCATCACACTAAGAGATGTCCTGTTTCCATCTTGTAGCTGCAACATATACAAATAAGTAAAACAGATAAACGTTTGGGGTATTCTGAAAAGACATCATGAGGATGAGTAAAAATATATAATATTATTCAGACACTATCTAATCCCCAAATGGAGCGCACATCTCCTCTCTTTGCTTTATTATGTAAAAAGCCCTCTGCAAACAAACTGAACAGTCATTTGTTCAGTTTGGGGTTGGCTCCAATAAGCCATTTATCCCCTCTCATTATCTAAGGCATCCTGTCTCACTGACAGGAAAGGCAAGGACAAACGTTCACCTTCGCTTCTCTGCTTGATCTAGTTTTTCTCTTAGGTTGACAGAGATTGCTGAAGCAGGACAGACTGGATTTTCTCTGCAGCATTTCTTTATAATCCCACTTTGAAACATCCAGGATGATGAATCGGACTGTTCTTTGAAAACAGGACCGCAGGTTCTTCCTTTAATAATTTATTAAAAAAAAAAAAAATCATATTCTGATTTGAGTGACTTCTTGGCTGCACATTCATCTTGAAGTTCAGGTTTTGATTGTTGCCTCGCTCAACCTTTGCTGCAGTTTGGGCTCAGCTCAAGATACTGTAGTTATTGAGTCAATATATTATTTAAGGTAAAGAAGAAATTGTGGCTTTATGTTATTCTTTAAACAATACAAGGACATGTCTTCTTACTGGCCATTTACACAGACTTGTAGTTGTTTAACTGTACTAACAATATGAATTACTTTGACTGCAGTGTTCCCAAACGTATAGACGACTAATCAATGTATGGTCATACAACAGTTCATGTGACATCTGACAAGTTAGCAACCCACAAATTAGTGCTTCCACTAGTTAGGTTAGGTTTGGAATAAAAGGATCATGGTTGCTACTGTCACGTTACATTCCTAATGTAAAGTTACATATTTAACGCAAGATAATGTACATAACTGAAAATCTGGTTATGTAGGTTAGGTTTGGAAAAGAAATGTAGTTAGGTGTCATCATGTTACATAATTAATGTGAAGTTATGTACTTAACATAAAATTGTGTAGGTTAGGTCTAAGTAATTACATAGTTTAGGTTCAGGAAAGAAAAGTTGCATATTTAGGGTTTAGAAAAAGAAACTTGCTTGGGCGTCATTACCTTATGTACTTAACATAAAGTCAAATTGTGTAGGCTAGGTTTAAGTAAAGTTACTAAGATTAGGGTTGGAAAAGTAAAGTTACGTAGTTTAGATTTAGGAAAAGAAACATGGGTGTTGTCATGTTACGTACTTAACATTAAGTTACATATTTAACGTTAAGTTTTGTACTTAATGTAAAATTATGTAGGTTAGATTTTAAATGAAGTTTTGAAGGTTAGTTTTAGGTTTAGGTTTATGTTGGTTAGGTTGAGGAAAAGTATCATGGTCGGCCTTCATCACATTACATACTTAACATAAATGTTAACTTTACAAAGTTACATACTTAACATAAAGTTATATAAGTTAGGTTTAGGAAAGTAAAGTTACCTTGGTTAGATTAAGGAAGAGAAACATGGTCGTGCATCATCCCATTGCGTATTTAATGTAAAGTTACATAGGTTAGGTTTAAATAAATTCATGTAGGTTAGGTTTAGGAATGAAAAGTTACCTAGGATTGGTTTAATTAAAAAAAGCATGGTTGGGCATTGTCACGTTACGTACTTAACATAACGTAGCCATGTACCATTACATTATTCTGAGAGCCTGTACTTTGCATTTTGGGTGATCTGATCACAAGTAGACAGCGTTTAATACAAGTCTAAACAACCACCAAGATGCACTGGTGATCAGCTCACGTAAACCACTTGACGAGGTGGTCTGGGACACATGTGACAACATATCTCTTTTAGTGTACACACAAATGCATCCAGTTGCAACCCTGACAAGGACTCCTTTGGTGACAGTGGGCTTAAAGCTCTTTAATTTACCCATTTTATGTCGTGTTGGACAAAGTGCTGTGTGACCATTGCTCATTTTGCCTTATGGAAGGAGATGTGTTGAATTCTGCTGTCAGTGATATCTCCAGCTGTACCGACACAACAGCTAACACGACTAGCGAGCAAGCTAGCAACAAAGGAAGTAACAATATCTGACCACAAGTTGTCAGCTAGAGACGCCTGATAGGCACAGGTGTGAACAGTGTTGGATCTTGGTTGTCCACTTGTGTTTGGAGCACCAAAATCTATGTTAATACCAGGTCTAAACCGGCTCTGAGTTCACTTGAGCCCCGTTTACACTGAGCAGTATGGTACGGTATGGTTCAGTTCGGTATGCTTTTTTTCTGTCTCTTCTTCAAAAAGTTGTGGATCGTACCAATGGAACCATTCCGTACCGTTACCATTTTTGGTCACCCCTCTGTTGGGGTACCTAGCACACAGATCTGTTACTAAAAGGTGGAGCTGTGTGGAGAGTAGAATAAGTAGACTGGAACTATAAAATATAAGCATGTTTTGTTGCCTCTCACAGCAGCTGGAGTCGGAGAAAAAATAACTTAATACACTGGGCCAACTGCCGGCGACTTTTAAGGTGGAACATGTAATGTTACTCAATACATGAGCTGACAAAGTGATTCAATCAACACACCTTAAATATTCCATATTGCAACTCTGACCATTACTTTAGTTTTCAAATGACATACTGTACACTTTTAGTAATGAGTGGCTCTTCGAGCATTTGTATGCATTAATTTTGGCCAGGTTATATGAACTGCATATATTCTAATCCTCACTCTGAGAAAAGAAAAGCATTACATGGCGTCAGGCTACGCAACGCCTTGCCTCAGAAGGACTAAATGCACAAACCAGCTATTTTAAATATCCCATGGAGAGAGACTCTCACTGCAGCCTGTTTTACTTTGTCCTGAAAATGTTGGCGTGCAGCCTCATTCTGTGGACGATGAACGAGGTGCAGACTTTCCTCTGTGTTACCGATTACGAGGTAACTGCTGGACGGAGCAGTGAGTGACAACAGCCCCGCCCACATTTAAGGGTACAGCTTGCAGTGGAAACACTAGGGTTTAGGTACCATGTCTGAAAGGTACTTTCGGTTCCAAAGGTACCTTGCCGAAAACGTTTGGTGGAAACAGGGCTTTGGTCTTACATTGGACACAAACGCCGGTCTCCTGGGGGAAAGTCCTGTCTGTGTTGGACCTGTCCGCCACCCCAGCCTGCCTCCTTATGCGGCCTTTCTTCTTCCTTCTTTCTACTTCCTTCTGTATTCCCATCAGCAATTGGTTACTTGATTGCATCCTTCCTGATTATGTGGGTTATATATTAATTTTGGTGCATTGCTTTTAGTTGGTTTACATATGAAAAGTGCATTAGAAAAGCCTGTACTAGTGAATAGCAATATAAGGGGCCATCTTTAAATCACATTAGAATATCAAGGTATATCCAGGCTGCCAGTATTCTCCTCCCCCTCTCTTTGCCTTTGTCCTGCATGCATGTGTGCTGCATATTGTATCAAGTCCAGCTATTGTGTTTTTACTGGTATTTTATCTTCCTCCTTACAGGAACTGAGGTCTAAATGGACTTCTAAGAATATGTTATATTTGGCACTCCAGCCTTTTAAGTAGATTGACTTGTGGCTATTATAGAAAAAAATAGCAAGGGCTTTCTGTAATAGTCCTTTAAGAAACCATTAGGGAGTCAACAGTAATAAATTATGAACAATACTGTAATGAGCTTGCACAAGAAGAGCCCCATAGAACTTATTAATGATGACTGGCCACAGACACTTAATTTAAAGCATTAACTCTGATTCATTTGTTAATATTTATCAGAATGGGGGAGCGTTTGAAAAATGACTTGCAGGAGCCGTAATGTTATTAAGCTCGGAGCTGAAATTACTTCTGCTGCCTTTTCATGGCACGGGCAACTCGGAGTCCACAACTCCCCTGCTTGAGTGCCAGTAGGAGTTCGACCTTATCCACAGCCTGGTACTGTACATGTGTGAGGCTGAGAGGGAAAATAAGAGCAAAACAGAGAGAGGGAACTAGAAAGAAAATGTCTTCAAGGGTCTGAGCGTGACTTCCACAACCTTGGCGAGGGATAGAAGGCCACAAACGCGACCTATGGACAGCCCGAGGTGGGGCGGACACCCTGGCACCTCCAGCAGAGTTCCAGCACCTAAACATTCAGATCATTTATGGAGCATGGAGTAAGGAACAGGGAAGAGATGGGTGATGGAGACAAACAGTGAGGGTCACAGTCTTACTCCACTCTCTGGTGGCTCATCTTCCCGCATCTGCGCATCCCGTGGGGCGACCAGCCTGCCCCCGCTCTCCCTGCTGCTTTGTCCCTGCAGCTGTTGGTGACAGGGCCTGGAGAGAGGGGCGGGGGAAAAGTCACTCCCATCTGGTACAGTCAGATCAGCGTGGTCTGAGATGGGGGCATGGGGGGTCATGTGTCCCTCTGCATCAGTGACAAGACTGCTCTGCCAATGATGACACTTTATCCACTGGGGCCTGATAGAGATGGGGCTTTACTTTTTGGGGTATTTATTTTCTTCACATAACAACACCATTTCTAGGCTAGTTCAATAAGACGATTAACCCTTGATAATAATAGTAATTGCCATAGGTTTAGATTTCCGGGGGGACACACGGGACGTGACCTCCTCGCTTTTTACAGCATGTACATTTATCCCCCTAATAAAAACATGCAATTAGCAAAAGACTTTTATCTTACATCATTTACACTATAAACCGATGCAGAAAAGGCAAAAATTAGTGCATAAAAAGTCACCAGAATGCAGGAAATCACATGTTTGATGCTCAAATTTTGACAGAGGTCCCCCAAACCCCTCATTTTGAAAGTTCTCCCCCATTAAATGAGACCCACGCCCTTAGTAATTGCCCTACTGGTGAGACTGGGTGAGAGCATGAGAGGTTAATTGGTACTGTTGCTTGCTTGTTACTTAGAATTATAGTTTTTATAACTATAGAAATCCTGGCTGTCACTGCAAACATCCATGTTATTTACCCTCTTTGAATATCAAAATAGCATATCTATTTAATATGTATTTATTTTTCATTTGGTCTTGAAATCACCAGTGCCAGTGTTTTCTCTAAGGTAAGTCAACATAAACTTTATAGGTTAAAGCAGGGCAGATTTCATTCACTCTTAATTACTGTTGTAACTGTATATTGTTTCTTTTAATCCAGGTAGCCAAAATGACCCGGCCCAGCATCGACCCAAGCTCTGCTCGCTGGAAGAAACACGTTGGGCCGCATCTAGTTGCCTGACTCAACTGAGACTTGGGATGAATGACGCCCCAGAACTGGGCCGAATACCCTGGCCCAGTTTTGGCTCCTGACACTGCCATGACTGGCCCAGCATCTGCACAGACTCGTCACACCAGGAGAAACTAATTGGGTCATGTATGGTTGCCCATCTCGGCTGACAAAGCTGGCCTGATCCCAGCTGCCGACACCGCCATCACTGGATAATATTTCCATTTTTGTTCAAAGTATTCTTATACAATGGTTATTATCTTACGAAAATGCATGTACAATGGTTTGTATGATATATCTAACAAATTAGCACCCCTACTGGTTAGGTTAAGTTTAGGAAAAGAATCATGGTTGGGTGTTGTCATGTTACCTACTTAAGGTAGTAAAGTTAGGTACTTAATGTAGAGTTATGTAGGTTAGGTTTAGTAAAGTTATGAAGGTTAAGCTTAGGAAACAACTCGGTCTCACTCTAAAGTCATAGAAATCTGGCACTTAGACAGTGTCTTGTGGCGTCCTTTAACGTTGGCATGATATGGGGCCGTTTGCCGTCATAGTTTACCAGCGCCCAGGGGTGTCAGGGAAATGCAGCGGGACAAGAACAAAAGTTAAGGTAGCAAATGTCGGAGTGGGGCGGGCGGGAGAGGTGGTGGATGGGTCCAACAAACCCTGACCTTCACCTGGGAAATCAGTGTTTGCGTCTTGTAAGATGTAGTGCATTTATTTTGAAAGAGACAGTATGTAGATGGTAAATTTTCTGTGAAAACAGAAGTGTATTTTGAAAGAAGACAATGCGTATAACAAGCAGAATTTGACACCGTGTCCCACAACGTCAACAACCAATGCACCCAGGGTACCTTGCACGTCGTATCTGGATGTGGAAAGCCCATGACCGAATGTCGATATGTGACAAGGTTGGAGTGAGAATGAGTTGAAGGAAAAGGACCACGGTCGGGCATCATTACATTGCATACATAATTTAAAGTTCCATACTTAATGTAACATGACAACGGAAAATAACCCAAAGTTCACTTGGTTTGATATGGGACTCCTTGGGAAAAATCATGTGTATGTTTGACCCATCAGCCGCTCCAACCTGCGTCCTTATGTGGACTTTTGCTCTTTATACTCTGTACTTATTTACTCCCAGTAGCACATTCACCACATGATTGCAGCCTTCACATTTACTTAGGTATACGAATTCTGGTCCATTACTTTTTATAGACAAATAGTGCAGGAGAACAGCCCTGCCTAGAGATTATGGATAAAATTTGTATTTTTGCTAACTCCAGCATGCTCACATATTGCATTTTTATGCTGATGTTCATTAACATGTTTGCTTCCTATCAAATAAACAGTTAAATAAAACTAAATATCTTTGTTCCTTGCAGACATTTGACACGACACACGAGTTACTCTGGTCTGATAGTCATGTCCTTACCAGACCAGCGGAGACACTGTGTAAATTACAGACTCTGCTTTCTTGTTAAACTAGTCACAAATAGGCCTTTCTGGCCAATAATTCTGATTACCATTGCTAGCTGTGATTGTGCTGGTCATTTTACATCAACCATTCATCCATCTGAATGCGCTGTCTTCCGTCCTGCAAGCTTTTTGCACCCACACAGAAATGATGTTCTGCAAGCGATGCATTCTGCCAGGAAAATTCCCCTGCCCACTTTTGGAGATAATGGATGGGATGTGTTTGTTTTCTGTAAAAGTACAATAATTCAACCCTAAATAAAACTCTTCTGAAACCACTTTAGATGAAAGCGCAGAGAGGAAAAAATAATAGAGCAGCGTCAGTATTTGTTAGTTATAATATACTGTATATAATAGAGTCCTCCAGCAAAAGCTTCTCTCTTTCATAAACTAACAAAAGAAATGCATTTTTAGTCACATAGAATTTCAGATCTGATCACATCCTTCCTCTTAAATACACTCCAAGTAAAAAAAAGTTTCTATTTACTAAAAGTCAAAATGTATCATTACTGGATGTGTTTTGTCAATGACTGCAGGATTTAAGAAAACTTTATTATTTCACAACTCTCACAGAGCATCTTGGAGACTGTCTTGTGATGCCCTTTCAGTCAGTTTGAGGTAGAGTTAAAAAACAAATAGGTCAGCACTGCTTTGGACTTTGAACTGGCCTGGTGTAGTTTTAATGTATGTTTAGGGTCATGGTCCACTTGGAAATAAAATATTTCAGCCCAGTCGCCAAAGGAAAATGTTGGCATTGTATGCTTCTGCAAACCATGGAAATGTTACATTTGTACATTTTCTATGAATCATATCAACAGTTCTACAGTGACGTAGTGTATGAGCTGACTCTGTCTGATGCTGGAGACCGTTTGGACCATTGTTCAAAAACAACATGCAAAAACATAGCTGTTATTTAGCTGCCTGTTGCTGTGTTTCCAGCAGCCTTTTAGCCACCAAATGTAGGTGACTTTTTTACTGACTTATCACTGTGTTCCCACCACAAGTTGTGCTATGAAAAATGTCTGTTTTTACTGAGATGTTGATGCATTTCCTGCCAGGATAGTGCCACAAAAAGCAGTTGTTTTTTTCGCTGTGTTTCAAGCTGTACTAGTGCCATGAAAAATGATTGCCTTTTACATAGACATTTCTGCGTTTCCAGTCGCCATAGTGCCACAAAAAGTGGCTGTCTGGTGAGAAATCGCTGTTTCCTATCAGGATAGTGGCATTAAGTTGGTAATTTTTTTAACCAAGATATTGCTGTGTTTCCACCTGAGCTAGTGCCATGATGAACAGCAGCTTTTTGCCATGACATGCATGTTATGCCAGGATAGTGCCAGGAAAAGCAATTGCCTTATACCAAGACATTGCTGCAGTTCTAGTCAGGATAGTGCCACGAAAAGCAGTTGTATTTTACCAAGACCTTGCTGTGTTTTAAGCTGAGGTAGTGTCATGAAGAGCAGCTTTTCACTGAGATGTGGATTTCCTGCCAGGATAGTACCACGAAAAGCAATTGCCTTTTACTCAGACATCACTGCACTTCCAGTTGCTATGGTGCCACAAAAGTGGTTGTCTTTTGCCGAGAAATTGCTGCGTTTCCTGCCGGGATAGTGCCAGGAAAAGCTGTTGTTTTTAACCAAGACATCACTGCGTTTCCAGTCTCTATAGTCCCATAAGAAGTGGTTGTCTTTTGCAGAGAAATTGCAGTGTTTCCTGTTGGGATAGTGCCATTAAATTGGTCATTTGTTTTACTAGAACATCACTGCATTTCCAGCTGAGCAGTGCCATGAGAAGCAGCTTTTCACAGATATATGCGTTTCCTGCCAGGATAGAACCATGAAAAGAGATTGATTTTTACCAAAGCATTGCTGTGTTGCAAGCTGAGCTAGTGCCGTGAAAAGCAGCTTTTCGCCGTGACATGTATTTCCTGCAAGGATAGTGCCATGAAAAGCAGTCGCCTTTTACCTAAACATTGCTGTGTTTCCTGTCGGGATAGTGCCACTCAATTGGTCTTTTTTTTTTTTTTTTACCAGGACATCACTGCATTTCCAGCTCAAATGCACTGTAAAAAATGGTTGGATTTTTTACCAAGACATCCCCCACTGGGGACTGTGCTACCAAAACAAGGTATTTTTAGCAAAAACATGATCTTATTTTAACAATAACTAAGGGGTTTTTTTTGTGCCTAAACCTAACCACACATTAACCACAGCATTACTGAAATGTGAAGTGTCCATGTGTCCGCTTTATACGTGTAATAATGTAAAGAATGTATCATATCCGTGGTTTGCAGAAACGTAAAATGTCAGCATTTATTCTGGCAGTTGGGTTGAATATTTCCACATTGTAGCAGCAGCCATCCATTTTTTTTAACCTAACTGGATTAGACTGGCTATCATAATTATCACTGGGATTTGTAATTATTAAATGACAGCTCTCTGAGGATTAATTTGGGGGATGAAAAGTCAGACAATTAGAACCGTATCTCTTGTCAAAAGTAAAAATTAGAGACACTGATATTCAGTCCTTTTTTTCCCTTTTACAACACCCAGTTCATATTTGCCCTTCTCTCCTGGTTGACTTTACCTCCATGTCTAATCCCCTTTCCTTTGGTGATGAGCCAGTCAGTAATTGCTTGATGAGCAGTCAGGGAACATGAGCTACAATTCCACCTTGTTTTCAGAGTGATCCTAGTGTGAAGGGCACAGACAGAACCTATAAGGTGACTTAAATTACTAATTATGCCCTGTGCTTGTTAGCTGGAGGGTCAGTGGACCATGCCAGCTGTCCTGCCCTCTGCCCCCCAGACTACCTCAGCTGTTAATCACAATGTCACAGAGACTGATTACTTGGCAGCACTCGACTTCCCATTTTCATTTGAAAGGAAATGGAATTACAGGAGAATGTCTAATTTAATGACTAATGTATTAATCATCTGAAAAGAAAGATTTATTTGCGGTATAAATATGCTACATAAATTCTAAAAAGAGATAAAAGCATCACTAAGGGTCAGTCTGTCCGTTTTAACTTTAAATCAGTTATCCAGCATCTATCCAATAATATGCCTATAAAATGTTCCTGAAACTGTTCTTCCGACAGTTTAAAAAAGTAACTACATAAGTACTTGATGACAGTGGTTTCTCAGTGCCATTTCAAATAGATGTCTAACTTCCCTTCATGGCCATTCCAGTAAATCAAAGTGAATAACAGTGATGAAAGTGAACAAATGAAATCAAATAAAACAGGGTCACACATCACTGGAAGGGCAACAAATGGGCACTGAAATGGAAGTAATTTTTTTCCCCTTGTGTCTCAACAAAAACGGGAAAAAAAGCCATCAGCTCTGGTCAAAAAGCAAGTTGTCATTTTGCCTAAAGCACCGCTAACCGCATCAACAAAAATATAGGTCTGTGTAGAACTTTATATGACAGAGGAGGGTCACTCATTTTAATGTAAAAGGACAGTTCTTTTGTGAAAAAGCGCTGAGCGATCCAAAAAACCCAGCCGAGGTAAAAATGGTTTGAATAACTTGAATCTTATTCAGTTTGATTTCTTTTCTGTTCTGCAGCAGCAGAGGTATTTCACAAGGTAGTCCTTGATTTATCTGCTGCCTATAGAGGAACATTTAATAAAATGTTTGCATCTATAAATTTTAATCCAGTGTTTATTCTGTTAGAGATTACACTGCTAGGATTCCTTGAAATTGAATGGTGCAATATTAATTAAGACAAAAAATATAGTAAACATCCACATTTTAGTGCTTGATAGTTCTTTATGTTGTAAAAATGTATATTTAAATGCAACCTTTTATGTTAATGATGTCTTTTTTTAACGACCACTGTTACTAATACTAATACTATTAATAGCAGCATTAAAATTATGAATTTATTATAATTTTCTTTTTTCTACAGATAACTTGAACAGTTTCAAACATGAGGATAAGACCAGCCTAAAGAAAACAGGCTCCACACTGCTCTAAATAACTACTTCTGACAGTTGTGAAGGACTAGCATTTTAAAATGGAACAAAATCACAGCAATCGAATCCAGGGAAACCACTGAGGGACTGACTTGTCCAAACAGAGCAGTTGTCTCTTAGGGTGCTGATGACATTGCAGTCTTCTGCTCGTCAGAGTGTGCACTCTTTTTTATTTTATTTTATTTTTTTATTGCCTTGATATTATGAAATCTTTTCACCATAATGAATACATTGTATTAGAATTCAGATGGTATACTGGCAGTGTTAATGTAAAACTGAGAGTGCAAAAATCCACATCTTGCCAATGTTTATGTAAGCTTATTCCCGTCGGAGTTTATTTAACACTTCTGACAGTTTTGAACAGCTGCCCCAGAACCACATCTGCTCTGAGCGGACAAACAACTCCCCAGTCAACTCAAAATATATAATGACTGAAAAATAATTTTCATCTCAATTGAAAATATAAACAGCACAAATGTTGATATACTGTGTTCATATCTGGACTCTGAAATTATATTAAAAAGAAAATTTAAATAATTTAATTACAATAAGGGATACATGTTCCTCACTCTCATTTTTTCTCATGTTTGACTCACAGAAGGAAACCCTCGCTGGCCGCTGCCCTAGAGAGCACATGGATGTTCAGTTTGTCCGCCCTGGCAAGCAGCTTTCTCTAGGGGGGTATGAAACATGCTGGAGCCCATTAAGAGTCAATGGCCACCATGTTAAGCATGGGGAATGTGGCCTCACCTCTTCTCTAATGATGTAAATGCTTGCTGACAGCATCCCCACACACAGCTTGCATGATGAATCACACAGACCGGGTAAACAGTAAGTATTACCTGTCTCACTGTTGACGTACAATTACATGTATGTGAGCGCCTGCGGACATGTGCAGACTAATGTAGTAACAGCCCATATTTTTTATATTGTGGCAGCTAGACAGTCATGCAATAATGTTGTTTGCTGTATTTTTGTGGAAACTTTTGGAGCACACTAACTTTGTACTTTTCCTTAACTTATCCACAAACTAAGTGACAGTGCAGCCACAACAATGAGGTTTAAGGCATGCTGCAATGTGTTACAATGTCAGTCCTCTCTTTTTTTCCAAACTTCATCCACCAGCTCAAGTGCTGGAATTTTTTTGGGCATTTTACGTATCTGCAAACCACGGATACAGTAGATTTGTATATTATGTCACAGATTCAATGAAATCTGTGGTTAACGTGTGGTTAGCTTTAGGCACAAAAATCACTTGTTTATGGTTAGGAAAACATGATGTTTTGGCTTAAAATACCCATGTTTTGTGGTTCAAAAGCTGCTGGAAAAGCAGCAATGAGTCCCTCTAAATCACCCACATCCAGTGGCACAAAAGGCACTAGAAAAGCAGCAGCAGGTCCATCAAAGACACCCAAATGTAATTGCACAAAAGCCTATAGAAAAGCGGCCATGAGTCCCTCAAAAACACCAATGTCCAGCGGTACAAAAGCCCCTGGAAAAGCAGAAATGGGTCGCTCAGAAACACCCATGTTTAGTGGAACAAAAGCTCCTGAAAAAGTGGCGACAGGTCCCTCAAAGACAACCATATTTAACTGTACAAAAGCCGCTGAACAGGTGGTGACAAACCCTTAAAAAACAACACTCATGTTCAACAGCACAAAAGCCACTGGAAAAGCAGCAATGGGTCTCTCAAAAACATCTGTGGAAGAGTGGCTCCAGGTCCCTCAAATTTAACACCCAAATTTAAAGGCACAAAAGCTGCTGGAAAAGCAGCAATGTGTCCCTCAAAAACACACAAAAGCTGCTGGAGATGCAGGTCCCTCAAAGACACCCACACCTAATGGGACAAAAGACACTGGAAAACTAGCAACTCATCATGAAAAACACCCATTTTCAATGGCACAAAAGCTGCTGGGAAAGTGGCAATGGGTTGCTAAAACATACCCATGTTAGACAGCACAAAAGCTGCTGGAAAACAGCAATGGGTCCCTCTAAAACACTCATCTTCAGTAGCCCAGAATCCACTGGAAAGGTAGCAATTGGTCCCTCAAAAACACCTATGTTTAGGTGAACAAAAACTGCTGGAAAAATGGCAACAGGTCCCTCAGACATCCACCTTTAGCAGCACAAAAGCTGGAAAAGCAGCAATGGGTCTCTCAAAAACACCTGTATTCAGCCGTACAAAAGCTGCTGGAAAAGCAGTGACAGGCTGTTAAAAAACACCAATGTCATCAACACAAAAGCCGCCGGAAAAGCAGTGACAGGTCCCTCAAAGACACCCACAGCTAACGGGACAAAAGCTGCTGGAAAAGCTGCAACTAGTCCAAAAGTGCACAAAAGCCATCAGAAAAGCAGCGATGGGTCACTAAAAAACATCCATGTTTGGTGGCACAAAAACTTACAAATATAACGTATCCATGGTTTACTGAAACTTACAATGCCAACATTTTCCTCTTGCAACTGGGCTGCCTCCACTATCCCATCATCCCATTATTTTCCAGACAGATTTCACTGGATTTCTGAGGTTTCTTTGTCTTATCTGTACACTGACTGACGTGCAGTCCTGACAGGTTGTATATGAGTCACCTGTGAGAGAAACAGGAGCAATGGCAGTGGCTGCAGGCCATGCCCCTGTGGGGAGCTCAAACCCTCCTCATATTCCAACTCTGCATTTCTCTCTCCTCCCCTCGCCACACCTCCCCTTCCGCCCCTGCAGGCCTGGCACATGTGTGACATATAATTGATTCATTAATAATGTGAACAGATGTTTCTGGTCCAGTCTGGCATCATGCCAGCTTGCCAGCGTACTATTTTACTGCCACAGACTGCCAGACTGCATCCCATTAAATGCGCATTGACACAGAATGGAAGAAGGTGATGAATATTTTTTTTATCCTTAAGAGAATGGAGAGAATTACATAGGTTATTTATTGTACAATTTATGCATGAGCATGTTAGGGAGATGCGTGACCCACCAACAAATAATGCTTTGTCTTGGCACTCAGGGAAATTGTCAATGTATGAGCATAGCAGCACAGTGTTTTGACCCTGATGCGCCTCTCTGTTCCAGGATTCAATACCAAATTACTAAGTAAGTGGACATTTCTTTATGTGCTGCACAAGCTCTAATGACACTCCAATTTGTATTGTAGACAAACTCAGGTGTGGTGTGTTTGCCCATTTCACAAAAGAGCCATTGATACTGAAGCACGACTGCACAACCATAAAAGCCCTCAGATTAGTTACACAGTAACAATAATAGGTCCCAATCCTGATTTTTATTATGTCAGATATTGCACAGTAGATATAAGTGTATGTCAGTTAATTTGTGTTTGTGTGGGCATTTCCATTTGTGTGGAGTGACCATCATCATTATCACCTCCTGCTGTTGAGACCCACCGGCCTGTCACACCTGGTCAGGCTCCAGTCTGGCTCTTGCTGGTAGACTATTAGATCACTGTTAATCAGAGGGGGCTGAGGTTGAGAGGAAACACAGTTGTGGGATGTGCAGCGGGAAGTAAAACAAAATGTCATCTCCATCCACAGCGGCAGCACAGCACACTCACATCTTATCATCAGGCAATTGTGCATGCAGAGAATATGAGTTTTCACTACTCTGGAAGGATAATAAGTATTGTAGCCGAGATGTGGGGGCTTTTGTTCTAATGAGATGGAAAGGAGAGGCTTTAGAGCTCATGGTGAAGGTCTAATTAATCAGTCTCTGTGGCAGTTTCCCACAGCTATCCATTAGGGTTTCATTCAACAAGTCACCGGAGCTTCAATCTCACTTTCATTGTTGGAAATAGCTCCATAATAATAACATGATTGCGGATTGATCACTGGAAGGCTCTGAAGGGAAATGCATGTGGTGAGGAATAATGATGCCCTGCATATATCTGTGTGGATAGCCCTCAACAAAAGGATTTTATACAAATTCAGGATTCATAACCAATTCGAAATTGTTCCAAATCAATTATGTTTTTCCATCAACTTGAAACAGCTTGACAGCAGCCACAAAGCATTTTCACCAGGCTTACCCATACTGTGCGTATGAAGCACCGGGAGAGCATCAATTTTTGTTTGAGGTGAGAACTACTGCTGAGAGCTATCTGGGCCTTCAACATAAAGTCTGAGCTCCCTGTGGCCAATATAGCACAGTTGGGATGGCAACCGTCTGCTATAGATTAAAGACGAGTAATACAGTCTGTTAACATCCGCTGCCCTGCGAGGTCTCACCATGGCGCCTGAGTATGGGGCCAGAGGTTTCAAGAAAGGCTAAATATGTGGACATGTAGATTTTTTTAAATGACAGCGTATTTCTTCTTATGTTGTTTCTGTCAAGTTCAACAAAGCAGTTCTTGGATATGTTGCAACAATGACCCAATAACAGGAAACTGGTTACCTGTAAAATAGTGCATGATATGTCTGAGTATCTGTTTGAGCTTTCCTCACCCCTCTCTTTGGCAGATGGATAGTACAAGCATCCCCGTCACCAGAAGAAAATGTTGGCATTGTGCATTTATACAAACCTTGAATGAGTTACATTTGTACGCTTAATACACATCATAGTGACCTTTGTGAATTTATGCAGTATATGAGCTGTGTTTTTTGAGGTGGAGGGGTTGGGGAATAGCATGGGCCAAGGAAGAACCCAAAACATTTTGGAGCAGATCCAAATCACAGGTGGATGCAAAAATTATTAGTAGATGGTCGTAAAGTACAATAGTGACAAAAGTAATTTTGATATACAATGACTCCACGTCAAAATCCACATTCACGAGTTCCAGTAATTATCTGAGGTAGCGTACAGAAAGCAGTCATTATGGAGTGTTTGGGAGCAGTGGTTTCATGGGAGAACTGTTACAATTGTAAAGTCGCCACAATAGATCTTTTTACTGTTAGTGAACAGTATGACATTTTTTTGGTGGGTGGGGCTGAGCTGGAGGCAAAACAAATCCACACAGACATTAGCTAGTGAGCAAGTTCTGTTGGCTTGTTTCCAACAATGGAGGATGATGATGATGTGAGTGGTGTGTTCAGAAATACTTGTTCCAAGTGCCGGAGCGGACTCTGGCACAAACTGGACTGTCTGAATGTACCGTTTGGTTATCCAGAGTACTGCACTCTCTGAGAAGCAGAGTGTACTCTAGGCACTCTGTCTGGGGAGACGGAGCAGCGGAGCGGAGAGAATGTGTGATTAACTTAACTGTTCATCAATTCATATAGAAATATAAAGCTCAGTTTCTTCAACCACAGGTCTCTCATTTTTAGTGTAGAGCATCAGACTGAATTTATGAACGCACCACGTGTGGTCACTCACTCTCCAGGACTGCGAGTGTTACTTGAATAGGTAAATATTGACCAACTGACGAAAAATTTAAGTTTTGAGTCATGACTCCTTCTACTCTGGCTCTCAATAACACAACAAGAGTCCTTTAAGACTCCTGTGTAGCCCACAGCCATGTGGTGGAGAGTCGTGTTTTGCCCCAGCTAACAAACTGATGTCAATGTGACGTCGGGCCTAAAAGGGTCTATTGCACCAATACTTTTTTCCCAAAGCAAGGTGTGTCTCTGGAGATGTAAATTCACATATCATATCATATCATATCATATATATACATATATATATATATATATATATGTATGTATATAGGTGGTGTGCTTGCATATTTGCATATCTTAGAGGACTGGGCTGTGTCTGTGCTGTCTGAGTGGCCCTCTAGTTGTGGTTGCTCTCCAGCTGTTAAAGCAAAATGAATTCTTAAAAAGCAGTTATATATAAATGGACTTTCTGCTCCTAAAAAGCACTTGCTCTACCTGCATTCGCCCTCATGCTAAGTCTAGAAAATTCGAAAATAATACAAGACTGTCATCAAGACTCTCTCTCCTTCAAACGTCCTCTACCTCAGATCCTCCTGTGCTCAGCCTGTGTAAACGCTTGTGTCAGTAAAAGTTTGTGGCTTATTTTTGCAGCAGCTGGTGATTCGACCAGAAGCCACCCCTCAGGCTTAACACTGCAGGCCTCATTAATGCAAATCTAGCTTTAACAGACTGATGGGAAATTGGCTCCCTCCACTCCGTAGCGAGGCCGTTGAAAAGGCAGGAACAAGGTGAGAACACAGAGAGGTTAAGTAGCCCGGGCACAGGATTTTGAGGCAAAGGTTTGTATCAATCAACTGGTGTGCACTTGGAAACCCAACCTGTGAAAGCCTGAAATAAGAAATATAGTGCCAAAGTACATTTTCAAGCAAGTTTCTCGTACTTAGGCAAACTTTGGAGACTAAATCATTATTCCAGAATCGGAGAGTGAAGCAGAAACAATTAATGTGTCACTGCTCATAAGATGCTCGCGTTGTTGTCTTGGGTGGAAGAAGAATAGAGACAATAATCATTTTAACAAAGGCAAGGACATCCAATGTATCTATGTTGCTAAAATTAGCAAATGTTAGTCACTGTGGTTGTTGTTTGTCTGGGTTCTTGTCACTTTGAGGTTCTTGGGTGTTGTCCTGTCATGCTATTCAGATGAAGCTCAGACTTACCAATTAAATTGACATGGCCCAAGAGTTTCACCATCAGTGTGAGTGTTTTATAATGAGGACAAACATGCATGTGCTGCATGCTTATTTTGGCTGTTCAAAACAACACCGGGCAAATACTATTCTAATAATATGTGTAACGGTGTCATTATTTTGAATAAGTAAAACATAAATTAATTTAAAGGATCTAGAGTAGGAGAGGTTTAGAACACTGAAACTGTTTTGTTTCTATAACCTACCCTTTCATTGTATAAGGTTTTATCTGATTCCTAACAGCAACTAAGATGTTGCACTGTGCAATATCTTGTTTCCAAACCATTTAAAAATGTCTGACTGTGTTAATAGCTGCTTTTACTGGATACGCCCACCCTCGATAATTATGGCCATATGATAGGCTGAAACCTGATGAACTTAGACAGAGTGATATTGGCGGAAAATTAGATTGAGGACATGTTGTTCACGGTTACACAGCAATATTACACTGAATAACAAAGATTAGCACAGAAAGCAGAAATTTAACTTAATTTTGAAAGCACACACATGTTATCATGACCACGGCAGATATAGACTGAATATGTACAGAGAAAGGTGTTTTCTTTGTCACCTAATAATGTTAAAGCAAACAGTGTTATATCCAAGCAAGTGAAGTCTCATCACTTATTCCCTACATATGTGTGATAATGTTACCTCAGGCACTGCAGCATGCATGTATGCATGTCTTGTTTTTAACATATGGATGAACTAGTTCCTTTCATTTTTCTAGACACTGCTGGACCTAACACACTCAGCCCTCCCTCTTTGCCTGTTTGCCTTTTCTTTTTCTCTCACTCTAATGCTCTCCATATACACTCCATTCTATCATGGCTCTGACTGTGAATGACGGTGATGAGCGATTATCACCCACCAGCCCCTTTTACACTGTTTGTTTAAGCTGGGAATTAGGTGCCTTTTTTTCTCTCTGGACTCTGTATAAAAGGTACGATTGCAGGAGAGTTGTCTCGCCTTTAAGCTAGCATTGGCGGTAGTAACAGCGCCAAATGTATTATGTGTATTATTGTTGTTTATTTCTGTAAAGCTGGGCATTTCAGCGTGGGGGTCTGTGGGGGATTGGCTTCTGGAGCCAGCCTCAAGTGGCCATTAGAGGAACTGCAGGTTTTGGCATCCCAAAGATGGCGTAAAGAAGGGACTTCATGGTGGCCCCATAGCGCAATCTGTGTGTAAAAAGGGCCACTGATGAACACATTAAGGTGACCTGTAATGTCAGGACTAAACATGGTACCCCCATTACTAGCATTAAATCATTGGATCATTTTTCACTTATGTACGTTCTTTCCTCAATTTTATTCTCCTTTTTTTTTTTTTTTTTTTAATTTTTCAAAAACATTTTTTTAGCCCCAGCTCTAGGCGGCACCCTCAGCAGCTGCCTATGTTGCCTATAGAAAGATCCACCACTGTGCTCAAACATTAATATAAAGTAAATATGAGCAGTCATATGATGTTAGGGGAGGAGACAGTCACTTGGCCAGCCCGTGTCCATCGGTCCCTGCCATTCTGTAATGAGGGGACACAGCAGCACTGCAGGTTAACATTCTGCCTATCTCCTGGAGATACCATGTCAATATGGATTAGGGGGCTGAAGTAGCCCTGGAGGGAGGAAAAAAAACCCTCTCCTGTCTTCAATTACAATAAGCAAACAGCTCCTGGAAATGAAAGGAAGAGAGGGAGGAGATGCACTTTAGAAGCATCGGGTCCAACCCACACAAGACAAAGTAAACATTATTAGCCTAATAACATTTTCAATTAGCTGTAACTCGCATAACCGCAAGCTAATGGAACACGAAGCCCAAAATTAATTAGAAAAAATAATTTGTAATTACAACATGGTTTAAAGGCGCTCACAGGTCCCAACTTGAATGATGGTACAGAGACTTTGGCCTAATTCTCTGTAGTCATCCATGAAAAGAGTGTGTGTGAAGCTACCCCTCAGACTGTCCCCATGCCGTGCAGGACACTGCAGGAGCATGCTCTCTCTTCGATAATAGTCCCATTACCAGTTCTTCTTTTACTTCTACCACTATGTTATGGGCTATTACCACTGCCATATTGAAGATTGTGCCCCTATGATATGTTTATGGCACATTACAGTGCAGATACACTTGTCTGAACAATAACTGTCTACCCTCTAGTGTTCTAAATGATAAAAGGAGATTGAAACTGTTTTATGATCAAAGTGGAGTCCAGGTGCTGTATCTGCGCCGTCACTTACCATCTGCTTCCCCGAGCATCATCTGCTCCTTTGTTTTTGTGTTCAGTTCAGTTGATGCTGATTTAGGATTTACATTTTTAACAAATTTTAAATGTAGAAAAAAACAACTTTTGATCATCAAAACAAGATGTTCTTCCTGATGTGTTTTTTCTTCATGAATGAGCTTTCCACAGCTCATCTCCCTCAGACTCAGTCTTTCCATCATTCAGCCTTTGAGTCATTATGATTCTCGTGTCGACTATTTGTCTTGTCGTCTGGCTGTTTTTCACAAGATGGAGGAGTTCCACGCAGCCAGTGAATGTGCTAACGGATTGGCCGCCGTGCTGCAATGATGTGTAATGAGCGCTACTGGAAAGATATCACACTCATTTTCTTTTGTGTGTTTGAGGGCAAGGAGGTTCTTAACATGATGTCTGGGCTGTAGCCCAAACTAACCGTCCAGCCCGAGCCTCAGAATAACCGCCCAGATTTTCTCAGCTGCCCACGCTGAGGGTCCGTCACAGCTGGCTGGAGCACGCGCAAACTGAATAGAACAACGAATACAATGTGGAAGCCCATTCATCCCCAAATTATGGAAATTAGTCCCTTAGGTTGTCACATTTGAAAGCACATTTCCAGTCATTAGTTTGGCATTAAAGGGACAGTTCACCCCAAATTCAAATATTATATTATATTACATATTTCCCCTTTTACCTGTAGTGCTGTTTATCAGTCTATATTGTTTTGGTGTGAGTTGCTGAGTGTTGGAGATATCAGCCGTAGAGATGTCTGCTTTCTCTTAAGTATAATGAAAATGCATTGGACTCAGCTTCAGTCTCCGTCCACAGCATTACATTGCTTAGCTTCCATGCCAGCAGACACTAGCAAAGCAACACAGTACATAAAAAAAGCACAACAGAAACCTTAGATAGGTCAGACCATCATGTTTAAATATATATCTTTAAATGGTACAGTTACAGCTAAGAATGATGACAGATATGAACAAGTTTGCTGATTTTATATATCTGCAATTCAAAAAGATGACCAGTTGTCTACCCTGAAGTGTTTTGCCTGGTTCACGCTACATGACGTTTTTGTCTGTTCCTACAGTCATTATATCACATTAGGTAATTGTGGGGTCATAAAGTCATGCCATGACTTGGCCAACAGACATGACAGACTACACGATGGTCCACATCAATCATCCCCAATCGTCTTTCACAGCGTTTGTGATGTCATCGGGCTACTATTATTACTATTATTTCAGTCCATGTGCCAGCCATGTTGTGTTGTTGTAGTTACATAAAAAGCACCATCAGATGGGAGGAGCTACATTTGAAGTACTGCATGAAAACTATGCAAGTCACTGAATCCTCCACAAGTTCCTGCAAATGTTTCACAATAAAAGCCTTTTTAGAAAATGAAGGGATTCTCTCAACCAATGTTATAAGCGGCTTTTAATTCTATACAGATACAGGAAGTGTTGAGTTTGAAATGACAGCATGATGCATTAACATTTTAAGGCAAACGGGAGCAGATAAAATTTAAAAATATAAAAATACAGAGGGAATGAGAAATAACAGCCCGTATATAATGTAGTCTCTTTCAAATGAAGTAAAAGTAAAAGTAAAAGTAAAAGCCCTGCCACTATTTTTTTATTTTATTCCTTTATATCCTCCATTATAGATAACATTCTTTGCTAGCCTGATGCAAATGGTAGTACTCAGCGGATTGCTAAAGTGCCTCTGCTGTTTCACGCCATCATTTTTCCCTTTTTACTCTGTGTGGTAACGTCCCTAGAGGAAATATCATAAAGGCTGCGGTGTTGTTGCCGTACAGTTGTCCACGGCAGCAGATCACTTTGTCTTTCAATTGGTCAAAGTGACAGCTGTGACGGGAGAAGTCGTGAACGACAAAAAGAAAATCAAACACGCTAGACTTTCAGTTGGCGCATCGTGAGGCGTCCCAGACGTGGCGTTTGTTGTTGTCTACAATGACATACTACACGAGATGAAACGATGATGAATTATCGCATATGACACTCATTGTTGTTCACGATCCGAGCCGACATCGTACGAAGCTGCGTCGGGTTATAATTGGGCTGATATTGTGTAGTGTGTACCTGGCATTAGCGTGACATCACGGTGATTCATTCTTTAACACTATTAACCTGCAAAAATGTTTAAATATCATCAGAATACCTGTCAGAGTTCTGACAAGCTTCAGAGCATGTAGTCAGGTTTCCTCTAAGTGGACGATATTTTATATTTTTGTGCTCTTTTTATCAGCTGAGTTTGAAATATCTCCTCCCCTGATCCATTGTGGCACTCCTGCTTCTGGTTGAAAAGAAGTTGACAGGGTCTCTAGGCTTTCAGTTTAGTTTGAGAAGTTGCCTTTAGGGTCCTGACAAGGACAGCCGGCTTCACGCACCACCTGCCAATAATGTTAACAAGGACCCACAGCCCACTCGCTGATGTGGCCTGTTCCAGCACTGGAGGGATTGCTGGCAGTAATGGCCATATCTTTCCCACATGGTGTCCAGCTCTCAGGAATCCTCCCTGCAGCTTGCAGTGCAGCGCGGCCTCCATACAGCCGCAGGACACAGCACACATGCCGTGCATGGCACAGCAACTCACCACAATTACCACAGCACCTGCACGTACTCTAGATAAAACCACATCTCTGGTGTTAACTGATGCTACATTGTGCTTTTATATTGTTTATTAAATTAATTCAGATCTGTTGAACTAATTGCATCCAGTACTATCTAAAAAATGAGACTGGCAAAAATACAACAAGATACAAGTGGTTTTCATGACATTTAAATCTTAGTGGCCACTGTTTCACTCAGAAGTGCATTTACATTTGCCTTGACTGATAAACACTGTTAACAAGATTCCAGAATTTAAGGAGTCTAATCAATGTAAAAATATGAGTCATCAGAATTGTGTCTCCACAACATTTCTGCCTGATTAGGCACATTTAAAGATGGTGATAGGGAGAAACAAACCATGCAACATGCTTGAACAGAACATTTCTGAACCAGAACAACTGGATTGTTGTGTATCAGTAGTATCATTTCACGGTGCTCAGGCGATTTAAACGCAGTCACTTCTCTTCCCCAAACTGTTATGGCATGCATAATAAAGAGGTGGTGAAATCATTTGTCAAGCTTTGATGGAAGTTGTTTAGTACCCGGGGGATGGGTTGTTGTTGTTTTTTGCCACTTTCACAGACTATGATGAGGCAAAGGCTGTGTTTGTTCACTTGACTCAAAAGGCCCCAACATTTAATACTTAGAACAAAATTATTATCAAAGCATTTTGTGGACACGGGCTTCCCCTCACATGAGAGCTAATCAGTTTTAATGGGTATGTGTGCTGTAATAGTGGTGCCAAACACAGTCCCAAGGCTCGGGTCCTATTACACTCTGTAAAATATTAATGACTCTCCAGTAAAAAAACATTTAAAGCAAGTCCCAGAAGACATGGGAGCCCAAACATCTTACCCCCTGCTGAGAACACTTAGACAGCTCAGCTGTCTAAAAGCGCTTCTCTTCCTAAGCTTTAAACACCGACCTTGGTAACAGTGTGTCATTGCTGTTCTTAAAAATAAAGGTATTGACAAAATAAAAGCTAAGCCACTGTGAGCAGACATTGTAGAGGAAAGAAGTTTGGGAAATGTCATTTTATGAGGTTTCTTAAAGGGACAGTTCAACTCCAAATCAAAAAGTCATATTTTTCCTCTTACCTGTAAGTGCTGTGTATCAATCTCAAATGTTGAAAATGACTGTTTTGTCAACGGAGTCTGGTGACTTTGTTATAAAAGCTTCAATTCCCTATCAGAAAGGGCTGTCTGATGGCAAGGTAAAGCAGTGAAAATATTTTACGTATAACGTGTAATTAATATGATATTCAATTTTTTAGGTGGCTAGAAACTAACCAACTGAGCGTTTCCTCTGGGCCATTTGATTTTATGTACACATGTTAGTGCCGGTGAGTCCCTGTACGTGTAGCCCACAGCCTAGCTGGTAGCCCAAACTGGTCTCACTTCAAAACCAGGTACAGACACACCATGGCACCCTCTAGAGATATTATCTGACACACTGGGCAGCAGCCATTTTTGACACTGAGCAACTGCTGTGGTATGAAATTGGGAGAAAGTCTGCATAGGGAAGATGGACGGGGAGGGGGATGTGTCAAACTCTGGACTGTCACCTGGGAGTATGTGTAGCATACTATGCTAGTGACATATGTCATTTGACTTGATGATATATATCACGTGACATTCCATTTCGTAAGTAACAAACAAAATTCTTTTAAGTCAGACAGTTTTTTTAAAGCCTAACCATGTGCTTTTGTTGCGTAACCTAAAGGAAATAAACCCTTTAAATTAAACGTTTTTTTTTAGCTACATTCCAGGTTTATTTTGAAAAGAGAATGTATGCATTTAACGAACAGAAACTGTACATTTCCTGTGAAAATTGGAGTTCATTTTGAAAAACACAATGCATGTAACTGGTGTAAACTAAAACGCCGTCCCTTAGCATTCAAACTGATGCTAGTGGGGTGTCTGGGGCTGCCCTGACCAAAAGTTTGGTCTCAGAAGCGTAAAGATGTGTCCACACCATATACGCTGCTAACAGGTGAGTTTGCACCCTAGAATATCTTTTGTTGACTCGCATTTATACGCATGAAATTGCTGAATCCACGTATAAACTTCTGCCTGTGCGTCTTTGGCGTCATATGGCCCTTGAGGATCTCAATGCCGATTGGCTATCACGTCGCAAATCGGCCGCTGAAGTTCGGATTTTTCAACTCTTGCAAATAAGCATACGATGCAAAATTGCACTACTCACTTCATCATGCCACTTAAATCTTGTATTTGTGTCACCTCCATCACGTTCATCGCACTGCCTGGCAGGAATTTGCATCTAATCGTGTCTTTCCGTTGACTTTATATGTAATTTCCTTGTGCGAATTGTTTTACTCGTGTCTGGTGTGAACATAACATAACACCCACCCATCTTGTCACCCCACCACCCCAGGTTAAGACCATTACCTCCATCAGCACTGATGATGTGTTTGTGCTGTTCGAGCTGTAAGCATTGTTAGCTGCTCGCCACCAGCCCAGCCACCACCATGTTGAGAGCTGTGTGCAGACAACCTGAATGAGACTCTGATTATAGATAGGCTCTGTACGTGGTATACAGCTCCTTTAAGCTGAAACATGAGCAAGTGATATTAAAACTTTCTATGAAATATATTTGAACACATTTCACATATGGATGTTTCCCAGGACAGTATAGCAACATCACTCAGCTGACACAACAACAGATGGTGCATTGTGTGTGTGTTTTTTCCCTTTTTGCTGCTGTCATAACACGACATACCTAACATAGTAGCAACGCAAAATATACTACAGCAGCAAAAATGGAAGAATTAAGCTTTTTAAATCTTAGGACTGCATTCTTCATAAATGATCATTGTGTTAAGAAAGGTGTGAGAAGGGCTAAAGGGACATATAGATGTGTCTGTATGTTCTGTCTCCGTCTTATGCACACAATCAGACACACACTAACACACATGGCTCTGTTTCTGTATTCCTCAATCAGCCCTCACCTACACAAGGTTAAACTGTGCAAACATTTGCAGCTTCTAATTTATGGGCCGTTCAAACACATGCCGATGTTCTTGCCACATCAGACGACACAGGGAGGGGCTGTGATGGAGGTCAGTGTTGACAAAGCTTTGACGACAGGTGTGTGTGTGTGTGTGTGTGCGTGTGTGCGTGTGTGAGTGAGTGAGTGCATGCACTGCAAAAATCTATCCCACTCACGCCAGTCTTTTGTACTCATTTTGTACTCAATACTGTGGTCTTTTTATTTGTTTTAGTGTAGGGAGACTTCCAGAAAATTCTGAGATTATTTAAAAAGTAACTGGACACAAAAATAATAATTACCATTGTTGAACTTATCAGTTTCTCTTGGTAGTTACAGAAAAGAAAAGCTCTTGAGGCAATCTCAGGCAGAGCAAAGAGAAAAGTTTATTAAATGTCCTCATTAGTCTGACATATTGATGGTTTAAAATGCCCACCAGTATTGATTTCACAGGATCTTCATCAGGGCAGAGATAACAGAAAAACTAAACTAAACAAAGTGTGCAGTGTGTGAGTGTCTCTGTTTGTGTGGGAGTGAGTATGGCAGCAGACTGTAGCTACGATTATGTCTTATCTGTTTGTATTGTTTAATTAATAATCAAAGATGCATATCTACAGAGCTTCAATGAGAGTTTCCATCTTAGTAAGTATGTTAAATGTATTTATTCATGAAGTGGGTCCTTTCCTACCAGGACTCTGACACAGATTTTAATTTTCCTTACACACCAGTTGTTTTTGTCAAAAGCCTTAATATATTCCACCGAATATGGATTGTTAAAGGTCCGGTGTGTAGGATTTAGGGGGGATATATTGGCAGAAATTGAATATTCATTTAATATGCATGTTTTCTTTAGTGTATAATCACCTGGAAATAAGAATCATTGTGTTTGTTACCTCAGAATGAGCTGTTTATATCTACATAGGGAGCAGGTCCTCGTCCACGAAGTCTGCCATGTTGCACCACCATGTTTCTACAGTAGCACAGAACGGACAAACCAAACACTGGCTCTAGATAGGGTCATTTGCATTTTTGCTTTCTCAAATTTTTGCATCAGCTACCATAGTTATCAGCCTATGGGGTGCCGTTTATAAATTGGCTCACACTAAAATTCACACATTTTGTCACATTTAGCTTCAAATAATGTTTAAAAAAGTGGTGTGAATTTTTTAAAGTCACTTTTTACCACATTTACAGCAATATTTGAAATATGTAAAATATAATGTGTTAAATCTAAATATTAAATCTAAATCTAAATGTTAAATCTAAGTCTAAGTGTCAAATCAAAATTTTAAATCTAAATGTTAAATGTTAAATCTAAATGTGTTAGGTGAAACTACATATTTAGCTAATATGCAAATACACACTGCAGGTCAACGGAAGTACCAAAATCAAAGCCCTGGTGATCAGACTGTGTTTATAGCATCAAATAAACACTTGAAAATGAACACCTTGAACATAAATCAACACTGATTTTTTTAATTTAGCAGATTAAAAAAGGCGTGCACAGATTAAGTTTCCAGTTTAGTGGCCTGTCTCTGACATGCCAAACAGAATTGGAGAAACACTGATTTGTAAAGTGAAACTGCTTTATTCAGTGTTTTTACTGGTTTCAATTGCGGGGTCTGTTTGTTTTGGAGAGGAAGAGACCTCTGCAGATAATTCAGCTCCTGTTAAAAACCTACAGAACACCTTAATCTTAAGGTGCTTTCACACCTGCCCTGTTGGTTCGGTTAAATCAAACTCAAGTTTGTTTGCCCCCTAAGTGTGGTTCCTTTGGGCAGGTGTGAACACAGCAATTACACTGGGGAGACCTTCTTAAAGAGGTGGTCTCAGTCCGGTTACAAACAAACTTTGGTGCGGTTTGTTTATGGTGAGAATGTGTTCCGATCTCAATCTGAACCAACTTTATTCAGTGTTTTACCAGTTTCAATCACCTGGTCCATTTGTTTTGTAGAGGAAGAGACCTCTGTGGATAATTTAGCTCCCGGTAAAAACCTCCTCATCAATAAAAACTGAAGGAAATCTAACCAGGAGTTCAACCCTGGCACACAGGAGAAGTTTCAGCTGGTTGCAATACTCACTGCTTTGATGCCACAAAATCCTACACACTGCTGCTTTAACTTGTATTGAAAGTCCTAACTAATTTGCATCCTTCTTACATGATGATGATTTTTTTTCACCACATACATGCTTTGTCAAAGAGAGCCCCTTCAGCCAACCTTCAGGAAAAAAAATCCATCCTCACCAACTGTTGGGCAGAATGAAAAATCTCTGACAGGAGTTTGTCTCTCCCATTCTATTGACAGCCCATATGTTTGCTCCTAGATCTCCACTCCAGGGGCTCCTGGAGCTGTCAACATGTCTTGGAGTCCAGGTGAAACGGAGAAAAAGACAGACGAGAACATCTCGGCAGATGATGTGCTTTAATGCTGGCTCAGAATCAAATCCAGATCCTCATCCGGTGTGCCTAACGCTCATTAGGGCGGAGGCTTGGATATACTGTATAAATATACATGCAGATGTTTATTTACTCTCTTCCTCTGGCAGGTTATCTCGAACAGATTGTGTCTCCTTAGCGCTGACACATAGGTGCTGACACATAGACAGATGGGTTGCCGGTTGCCCCCTTGGTCTCCTTCTGATGGCGCCTACGAGGATGGATGGGCTTATTTTTAAGGTACAATTGGTCATCTTGCAACCTGCTGTGTATTTACTTAGTGATCTACTTGCATAGATCTTGTTTACTCTTGGTAAATAACTTCTAATCATGAGCACATGCTGTGCTTACGGCAAGAGCCAAATAAATAAATCCTTCTGGTGCATAGCTGCACACGTATTGAAAAAAAAGAGATGGCAGTGCACATTGAGACATTCTCTGGCGATTTAAGCGTGTATTTTTGTGTTTTAGTGTATTTTTACAACATGCTGGAATGCTTACGTCTTTGCCACATGACACAGCTGTTCATACTTGATGCCAGTTAGAAGCTACAGAAAGTAGAAGCAAGCTTTCTAAAGATGCTACTTTGCATTTCTGAGCTGCAGCATGATGAGGCCAGCCTGTGTGTGTATGTGTGTGTGTGCATGTCTGTCTGTCTGTCTGGCTGCTGTGCCAGGCTGGAGAGGGAGTCAGGAACAGTTCCACAGATCTAGGCATTAAACTAATGTGCTGGGATCAGGGGCCAGCGCCTCGCAAGCTGTCTCTTTGGCTGAAGGCTATAATACAAATGGGCAGTGAGCGAGCACTGGCGCTGCGACGATGGCACAGAAACCAAACACCTGCCTAAGTCCTGTTCCAGGCCCCATAAACACATATATTTCCATCTATGCAATGTCTCCTCCGGTTGTGATTAGTGTGATCAACAATGGACCCAGGTGATGAGATTAATGCCCGGCCGCTTTGTCGACCAAAGGAGCTGTTGAGAACCCACGCCTGGTGGCAGCCATGACTGGAATCATACAGCACAATGGGAAACTCCATTATACTTTTAGCAAGCACATGGTGCTGCTTGTTAAATGTACATCTGTCACTATTTATCTGTGATTTAGCTCTCACTGACCACAGCTGGGGAACTTTATGTTGTTCAATAAGATGATCAACAGCCAGGCCATCAGTCTTTGTTACAAATCATTAAATGTATGAGAGACTCTGCCCGTAAACTGAAGAGTCTCCATCACATCAAAAACAGATTTATCTCAGACAGAGCTTGAGACATTTACTTATTTAGATATAATATGAACTAGATACTGTATTTTATCTGCTGCAGGAAGACTGAGACTTAATAACTCAATATGAAAGCAGCTTTATTTTTACTCCCAGTGATGAATTCCTCTTGACACGCTCACTGGCAGAGGAAGTTTCCTGACTGTGCTCCGGAGTGAAGCTGTTTCTTCTATTCAAGTGGATTTTTTTTTTCAACTCCTCGAGTCATCTTTATGTCTCTCTGATTTCATCTCTGATCCGTCTCTGCCACAGCATTGGGCAGAATGGAGGGGTGAAATAGGAGGAATGGATTTGTTGTCACACCGCCATCAACTTTGAGCCCCTTGACACTGAGAGTAAGGTAAAGAAAATGAAACCCGGATCCCTCTGAGACTTAAAGTATTGTGTCTTTTCAAAAGGATATGATGCAGAGTTTAGATTCATTACCAGCTGAGGTATCTGTGGAGTGTTGCTGGTGATTAGGTTGCACTTTACAACCTGGTGAAGTCTGCCGGAAGATTTTTTTCCTTGAAATTGTGACTTGCTGCCTATTTCCTCCCTGAGCTCTCTCCCATCGTCGACGTCACCGGGGTCCACTCCCACTGCTGTGTCTCATAAGAGACTTACATTCTCTCCTTGTCTGGCATTAGCAATTACCGCCACTGTGGAAAGGTCAGGAGATGTTTTTAAAATGCGACCCAGGCCTTTGCCTGACTGCTCCACTGAAATGTTGTCATACATTTATTGGATATCAAATGAGGCTTCTGCAAGTAGTGCCAAGGAGAAGGCCTTGACATTCTGACATTTTATAACCAAGGTGAAAGCTTGTCAGAAGATCCTCTGTCTCTTATAGTGTAATTCTTTGTCTTTGATAATTCAAAAACGAATTTGCAAGTGAACTGTGCGACTGGTTATGCATGTCGGTTTATAGGTTAACTTTTCCACTCTTTACTGCATTGCGCACCACCCGGGTTTGGTTAATGGCGTTGCTCATTTGGTGATTACTGCTTGTCCCAACAACGCTGCCGTGGAAACTTTGGGCCCACTGTCTTGGTCTCACCCCAGGATGCCCCGGCAAGTATGCAGCATAATTTCGAGCTGCAAACCTCCTTTAGCATTGATAACTACTGTTAAATCTGTTTGTGTCACAGTGTCAGCACGCCTAGTGGTGCTAACAGTCAGCAGTGCTGAAGGGGTTTTATAGCTCACAAGCTCTTTACTCACTGGGAAAACCTGAGGGAGAGCCGAGGTTGGCTATCACGCACTGCAGCCATGCCTTACTGTTACAGTCACTAGCGGTAATCACAGAATGAGTGGTGCTGCTAGCTACTCACACCCGACCAAGGTGGCGCATAGTGCATAGCAGCCAAAGGCTAGCTAACTATTGGAGAGTAGAGGATGGACATTGGGCACCGTTTTTATGCATGTTAAGTCAGCTAGCCGGCTGTCTGTCAGCAAAGCCAACACAACATAAAATAAAGGGCAAGACATCACAAACATCTAAATTTCACCCTCTCTAAAGCTATAGCTGCACAGCTTTTTAAAAAAAATGTTTGCATGTCTATTCATTCTGTTTAAACCTGGTATTTCTGCACAGTTGCAGGTTAAGATTATACCACAGTAATATTACTAGTGCTATACTGTTTGTAGAATTTGATTCCAGTGGTGGCTGCATAGTTTCATTTCTGACTTATGTGATCCAAACATTTAACTCCAGAGTGTTATCAAATTTTATTGAGTAAAAGTAGATGTCATAATTTCTAAAATTCACAACATGTTTTTTTTTTTTTTCTAATGCAATGTTCTGCTTCAGTCTGTATTTGTGGGGTTAAGCCTTTTAAAAACAACATTTTCACTTTGGTCAAAAACTGTTTGCTTGCTGCACATTAATGGAAACATGCACCTGTATTAACTAGGTGGTTTAACAGCGACCTTACCAACCTGGTCTCACTCCTAACTTGTCAAATATCAATGCTTGGTTAGTAGCCCATCAAACTGTGATGCTCTAGGCGCCCCTTCAGCATCAATTTTGAACATTCAGGGATAGCGTATC
The DNA here is from genome assembly GCA_019142605.1 of Cephalopholis sonnerati. NCBI lineage: Eukaryota > Metazoa > Chordata > Actinopteri > Perciformes > Serranidae > Cephalopholis > Cephalopholis sonnerati. The sequence goes on along the minus strand of JAGQAX010000011.1, from coordinate 7,779,271 downwards.
AATACACGTTCGTTTCATGCATTTTGTCTTTTTAAAATAAACGATCGTTCTCACAGGAAATGTACAGTTTCAGCTTAATAAATGAACGCAGTCTCTTTTCAAAAACAAAACTTTGAACATAGTTAAAAAAAACTTTTTTTGGTATACCTCCTCATGTTTAGGCAACAAAAGCATGTGGTTAGGTTTAGAAAAAAACATCGTGCACTGTAAACCCGGATCCATCCATGACACAAAATGTTAAAATAAATCAACTGGCTTTTGGTCTCACAGGAAATGAACACAGGGTCTCGAGTGAAAGTCCAGAGTTTGTTTGACCGATTCATCTCCCTGCCTGCCTAACGCATGCTGACTTTCCTGCTCTTTATACTTCGGAAGTTGTTTGGATTGTCAAATAAATGCTGACGCCCGGTGTGTCTCATACCACCACTGTGGCTGTTTTTATGGCTTGGTATCTGACACTGAAATCTGCTGACCAAGCATATTGGCAAGTTGGAAGTGAGACGGTGTTGGTCTAACAGCACCATAAATTACATTTCTTCATCAAAGAAATTTGATTAAATAAAAACAGACTAACTCATTTAATCTGGTAAATCATTTTATTCAAATTAAGCATTGTATTCAAGGATTTTCTTCTTTTAGGGTGATGACATCATAAAATATAACCACAGATCTTTGTTTCATTTGAACACCTTAATAGAAGCTTTAAATGTAAAGAAAAAAACATCTTTTGGCACAGTCCAAATATTAACATGAGAACTTAACATGATAACTTAAGCTCCTGTTTGTATTCCTAATGTATTTTTTAATTTCCATAAATGGTGACACATTTAATAGATATGGATCTAATTGACTTTGTTCTACTTTAGAGGTAATTATACAGACCTGGAGAGACAATACCATTTGCAGCAAGCTAGAAAATTAATTCCTATGTTCGCAGCATGTTTAATTTACTTTATGGTTGATAACAGAATTGTCAAATATGTGCAGTAAGCACATTACATATCATAATTAGCCTGTTTCTACGATTCAAACCAGATTACACACTTGTAGTGTACAGAATATACGACGCGTGCATACACATATATTCCAGGTAACGTATATTTCAGATAACCCTTCACATTCTTATCTAAGTTTTTAATTGGTCTTAGTTTCATTCAAAGTTTTAATCCTGTTCATTAAGCTGAGTCTTTGCTTTACGGTGTGGGCTTTTTCAGCAGAGGGATAAGGTTTGCCTACTCTCCTCCATTTTGATTGTAATGGTAAAGTGTAAGCCCTAATGTGAGCCTAATTCACTTCACCCCTCAGCAGTTTAGGCTTTGCCTCATCCATCTCACTTAGAAACTGCACAGCTAGCCAGATCCCCGCTGTATAAAGACATCAGCTTTATTACACTGCCTAACACAAGGATGCTAAATTATTTATCTTATTTAGCTATGGTATTGCAAATAACTGTTAGACACAGAGTCGTGGGATTCTAGTTATAGTCTTTGCCTATTCACTATTCTGCTGCATTGGATTGTGAGGGAGGTGCATGAATAATAAAGATAAAGAGAAAACATTTTTCAAAGGTCACATCTGTATATATCAGATTTTGTTTGGTTTGCATTGTAGAGGCTCTGTGAATGCCCATAAACACAGCGCCAACTGTAATTTAGCTGTCATGTTTTGGCAACCTGTTTCTGTATTTTCAATAAAATAATTCAGAAATGTATTCATGTATTAAAAAATCTAAAGAGACGTGACAGCAAAACAGGTGTTCTATTCACATCAGCAACTTGATAGGAATATTAAAAAGCAGGGATAAAGAGCATGCACATCACATAGGCTTACAAATGAGACAAGCCAGTCTTTGTAGCAAGAAAAGATGAATACTGCCCCATATATAATTATAGGAAATGCATGCTGGGATATAGATTTGCTCCGAGCTAAATGGAACACAAGATGGATCATGGCCTTTTGATGAATACATTTTCTGTGTCAAAAACATGAGAAAGCACTAGGTGCATCACATTGCAGAAGCCTTTAGCTACACCTTGCAGTTTTACATTCAATATGCATTCATCACATTACCTAGGTCCAGCGTGCAGGATTTAAGGGGATATATTGGCAGAAATACAACACAGTATGTGCATATGTTTTCCTTAGTCTATAACCACCTGAAAATAAGAATCATTGTGTTTTTTCTCACCTCAAAATTAACCACTTATATTTACATAAACAGCAGGTCCCTGTATACAGAAATTGCCATGGTGCGCCATCATTTTTTCTACAGTGGCCCAGAACAGACAAACCAAACACTGACTCTAGATTTGGTCTTTTGCATTTTTGCCTTTTCGTCATTTCGTCTTTTCACATCAGTCACCATAGTTATCAGTCCCTCCAAGAACGTCAGAAAAACACAGATTTTTTAAGTTAGTGGCCAGTCTCGGACATGCCAAACAACGTCGGGGAAACACTGATTTGTAACATGAAACTGCTTTATTGTTTTTACAAGTTTCAGTCACTAGGTCTTTTTGTTTTGAAGAGGAAGAAACCTCCTGTTAAAAACTTACTGATCATGTGGATCTTAAGTTATCAGATGACAAGTGTGCTGTCTGCAATGTGCCAAACAGCATTGGAGAAAAACTTATTTGTAACGTGAAACTCCTTTATTCGGGAATTTTACCAGTTTAAGTCACCTGGTCCCTTTCTTATTGAGAGGAAGAGACCTCTGCAAATAATTCGGCTCCTGCTAAAAACCTCCTGAGCATCTGGATCTTAAGTTATCACATAAAAAAGGTAAGCAGGGCGCCCTCTAGCTCACCTAGTTAAGTGTTCACCCTGTGTAGACTGGGTCGCAAAAACCATCAAGCGCTACAGGGTCTTCCTCTCCTGGGTCGGTCCTCATGTGTGCCAGTTTCGTTGTAGCGCTTGATGGTTTTTGCGACTCCACTTGGGGACACATTTAAAGTTTTTGCAATTTTCCGGACTGACTGACCTTCATTTCTTAAAGTAATGATGGCCACTCGTTTTTCTTTAGTTAGCTGATTGGTTCTTGCCATAATATGAATTTTAACAGTTGTCCAATAGGGCTGTCGGCTGTGTATTAACCTGACTTCTGCACAACACAACTGATGGTCCCAACCCCATTGATAAAGCAAGAAATTCCACTAATTAACCCTGATAAGGCACACCTGTGAAGTGAAAACCATTTCAGGTGACTACCTCTTGAAGCTCATGGAGAGAATGCCAAGAGTGTGCAAAGCAGTAATCAGAGCAAAGGGTGGCTATTTTGAAGAAACTAGAATATAAAACATGTTTTCAGTTATTTCACCTTTTTTTGTTAAGTACATAACTCCACGTGTGTTCATTCATAGTTTCGATGCCTTCAGTGAGAATCTACAATGAAAATAGTCATGAAAGAAAACGCATTGAATGAGAAGGTGTGTCCAAACTTTTGGCCTGTACTGTATAAATATACATAACATTAAGTTGTCAGAGAAAATAGGGAGCACAGGTGCTGGGCAATCAGTTTGTCAAACAGCCTAGAAGAAACACTGATTTGTAACATGAAACTATTTTATTCTGTGTTTTGACTGGTTTAAATCACCTGGTCTGTTTGTTTTGGAGAGGAAGAGACCTCTGCAGGTAATTCAGCTCCAGTAAAAGCCTCCTGAACAATTAAAAATGAATGAATTCAAGTTGTATCTGGTTGCAGCCTGTTCTCACTGCTAGATACCACTGAATCCATCTAAATCTGTCACACTGCTCTGTTAACCTTTTCTTTTTTGACCTTTTTATTCCAATCATATTGTGAACGCCTTTAAACAACCTTTTTTTTCCTGTGATGATTTAGCTAATTGTTGTTTAAAGTAATTAGTAGAAAGGTGTGTGTAGGGGTATGCAGAAACCCACAGTTCCATGGATTGGCTGGATCATTATCATCTGCCCTGCTTCGGCCTCTGTGTCCGCTGGCTTTGTGTTCAGGCTCTCTTGTTCCACCTCCTTGCAGCAAGGAAAAGATAAGGCCACAAGAACAATGGGAGAGCCAAGGTGCATCATTTGTTTAGTTGATAAATTATGGATAGAATTTCTGATAGCAGACCATGGCCTTTACCTGAGTGTGACGCCTCCCTATGCCCTTATAATGCCATATTCCTCCTCTAGCATAACCATAGTACTAATAAATAATGATAAGAGGGACCAACTCTGGAGGGTCCAAGGTTTGAAGAAGGAAACTAAAATCAAATTAATTTTATGACCTTGCTGTAAAGTGATGTGCTTTAAAGGTCCATTGTATAGCATTTAGAGTTTCAGATACATTGGTAGAATTGGAATATAAGGTAATAAGCATGTTTTCTTCAGTGTATAATCACATGAAAATAAGATTTGTTTTTGTTATCTCAGAGTAAGCCGTTTATATCTACATAGGGAGTAGGTTGCTCTTCCATGTTTCTACAGTATCTCAGAGCAGACAAACCAAACACTGGCTTTAGCTAGGGCAATTCGTGTTTTTTTGTGTGTTGGCCATTGTAGTTAGCAGCCCCTCTACAACAAGAGCATTGGAAAAAAAGAAAGATTTTTTTAACATGAAACTGCTTTATTCTGTGTTTTTCCCGGTTTAAATCACAGAGTCTGTTTGCTCTGGAGAGGAAAAGACCTCTGCAGATGATTCAGCTCTTACTAAAACTTTCCTGAACGTCTGGATCTTGAGTCATTAGAGAAATAAGGGGAGCACACATAGGCAGGTACTAGGCTAGCAGCATGTCCGCAACAAGCTGAATGGCGTTAGAGAAACACTGATTTGTAACATACAACTATTTTATTCAGTGTTTTACCGCATAACGGTATCACGCTGATTTGTTAACTGTCACGCAGTTGCCCATTAGCAGTCGCCTGGCCATTCACACCAGAAGCAATGTAGAGCTCTGTCTCTGTCTGCTTGTGTCTGTGTGTGTGATTGTAGGTGTGGTTCTGCTCGTCTTTCTCACTCTCTGCTTAGACACAACTGACAAATATGCGTAAGCTTCGGATGCATATTTTAACATTCGTCGTAATCAGATCATTTATATCATATCTAACAGAGAGTCGCAGCTCTATTGAGCCTTGTATTCCTTTAGCCCTTAGCAGTAATGATTTTATGAGCTTTTTTAATGACAAAATTGTAACTATTAGAGGCAAAATTCATGACCTCCTGCCCTCAAACAGTATTAATCTGCCTTCAAACACAGCTATAAGACCTGATACATATTTAGATTGCTTCTCCCTGATTTCTATTCAACAAATGACCTCAATGATTTCTTCATCCAAGTCATCAACATGTCTCTTGGACCCCATCCCAACTAGGCTACTTAAGGAAGTCTTACCTTTAGTTAACACTTGCATACTAGACATGATCAGTATATCTTTATTAACAGGCTATGTACCACAGTTTTTTAAGGTAGCTGTAATTAAACCTCTGTTAAAAAAGCCCACATTGGATCCAGAGGTGTTAGCCAATTACAGACCCATATCCAACCTTCCCTTTCTCTCAAAGATCCTTGGGAAAGTAGTCGCAGACCAGCTGTGTGACTTTCTCCATGATAATAATTTATTTATTTATTTAATTTCAGTCAGGATTTAGGGTGCATCACAGCACCAAGACAGCACAAGTTAAAATTACAAATGATATCCTGATTGCTTCAGACCAAGGACTCGTCTCTGTACTTGTTTTACTAGATCTTAGTGCTGCATTTGACACAATTGACCATCAAATTCTGCTACAGAGACTGGAACATTCGATTGGCCTTAAAGGTTCTGCACTAAGCTGGTTTAAATCTTACTTATCTGATCGTTTTCAGTTTGTTCACGTTCATAATGAATCATCTTCACGTACTAAAGTTTGTTTTGGAGTACCTCAAGGTTCAGTGCTCAGACCAATTCTATTCACTCTATATATGCTTCCCTTAGGTAACACCATTAGAAATCACTCTATAAATTTCCATTGCTATGCGGATGATACACAGTTGTATTTATCGATAAAGCCAGAAGAAACGGATCAATTAACTAAACTTCAGAAATGCCTTAAAGATATAAAAACCTGGATGAGCTCCAATTTCCTGATGTTAAATTCAGACAAAACTGAAGTTATTGTTCTCGGCCCCAAACAGCTCAGAAACTCTTTATCTGATGATATAGTTTCTCTGGATGGCATTGCTCTGGCCTCTAGCACCACCGTAAGAAACCTCGGTGTAATATTTGATCAAGATTTGTCTTTTAATTCCCATTTAAAACAAACCTCTCAGACTGCGTTTTTCATCTGCGTAATATTGCGAAAATTAGGCCTATCCTGTCACTAAATGATGCTGAAAAATTGGTCCACACGTTTGTTACCTCGAGGCTGGATTACTGTAATTCTCTATTGTCAGGCAGCTCTAATAAGTGCCTGAAAACTCTCCAGCTAATCCAGAACGCAGCAGCACGTGTACTGACAGGAACTAAGAAACGAGATCATATTTCTCCTGTTTTAGCTTCTCTGCACTGGCTCCCTGTAAAATCCAGAATTTAATTTAAAACCCTTCTCCTGACTTACAAAGCTCTAAATGATCAGGCTCCATCCTATCTCAGAGAGCTCATAGTGCCCTATTATCCCACCAGAACACTGTGCTCTGAGAATGCAGGGTTACTCGTGGTCCCTAAAGTCTCCAAAAGTCTAACAGGAGCCAGAGCCTTCAGCTATCAGGCTCCTCTTTTGTGGAATCACCTTCCTGTTTCAGTCCGGGAGGCAGACACCGTCTCCACTTTTAAGACTAGACTTAAGACTTTCCTTTTTGATAAACCTTTAGTTAGGGCTGGCTCAGGCTTGTCTTGGACCAGCCCCTAGTTAGGCTGACATAGGCCTAGTCTGCCGGGGGACCTCCTATGATACACCGAGCCCTTTCTCTCCCCTTTGCTAACATTCATGTCCTGTTACTGCATTTCCCTAACCCGGCTCTACTGCATGTCACTAACTCGGCTTGTTCTCCGGAGCCTTTGTGCTCCGCTGTCTGGCAGGTTAACTTGTGTCGCAGCTGTGCCTGGATGATGTGTCGTGGTTGTGCTGCTGCCGTGGTCCTGCCTGATGCCTCCCACTGCTGCTGTTACTATTAGCCATACTTGTACTGTTATTATACACATATGATTATTGTCACACACATATACTATTATATATGAATATATACCTACAACATATTGTACCACAATTACCGTAATTATGACTATAATATTGTTACCTGAATTAATGTTGTTGTAAGCTATTATCATTGCTGTCTGTCCTGCAACTCTCTCTGTCTCTGTCTCTCTTTATGTCTCATTGTGTCATATGGATTACTGTTAATTTATTATGTTGATCTGTTCTGTACAACATCTATTGCATGTCTGTCTGTCCTGGAAGAGGGATCCCTCCTCAGTTGCTCTTCCTGAGGTTTCTACCATTTTTTTTCCCCGTTAAAGGGTTTTTTTGGGGGAGTTTTTCCTTATCCACTGTGAGGGTCCTAAGGACATGCTGTAAAGCCCTTTGAGGCAAATTGTGATTTGTGATATTGGGCTTTATAAATAAAATTGATTGATTGATTGGTCATCGTCAAACTATAATGGCGGCCAGCTATATGCTGACATAAAAGGACAGCTCTTTTTGTAGGTGTCTGACATCGGAAATCACTGCCCATGCCCTGGATTTCGACAACTTCAGAGTGAGACCAGGGTTTGGTTTGGAGAGGAAAAGACCTCTGTAGATAAATCAGCTCCAGGTAAAATCTTTGGGACAACACTGAAGGAATTCTAACCAGGAGCTCACATCTTACACATGGGAGAAGTTTCATGTGGTTGCAGTCGTCACTACAAGATGCCACTAAATCCTACACACTGTTCCTTTAAGCATGCCATAATGAACGGAAGGAAAATTCATCTCTGTTTATTTTTTTTAATTCAGTGTCTGTCTTGTTTGAGTGCAGCCAGATTTTCAATTTCGTTATGGTTCTCTTGTCCCTCCCAATTCTCAGTTCAATCTTGGCTTCAACCAGTCTCCCCCTCCATTCTCATGTTGCAACACTTGTGCTGCTGTAATTGGCTTGGTTTTTTACACCTCCTTAAGAGCCAATCTGAGCACTTGCAGCCACACACAAGGCTCCATGCATAAACTCCATCAAGCTTGAGTGAGAGCTTTTTAAAAAACCTTGGTTATAATAATAATGGTGATAATGTGGGGAAGGAGGCTATTAGTGGCTTCTGTGACAGAGTTATGAATCATATGCCATTAAAAGGGTTGCTAATTGAGAATGATGTAAAGAACAGTGCTTAAGCAGGTACTTTGTTGACGTAAGTAAGTAGTAAGCAAAAAAAAATTTAAAAAAGCATCTTTGCTAATACCAGTGTCAAGTATAATTTCACAATCTTTCTACGCAGCAGACAGCAAAAGTCTGTATGAAAGAGACTTATTTAAGGCACTAGATAAAATGATGAGTTTGTATGGGGGAGGACAAACAAAACCAAGTGAAATTTCACTCTAATAGGCTACATGTCATGAAAACAAACAGCAAAAATTGGCCACAAACAAGAAGCACAGCCACTGGGAATCAAAGCTCCCTCACAGAAAATGGAAAAATAACACCTTGATTTACCGTGTGAGCAAGAGCTACACCCCTGTGAAAGACACCCCTCTGAAAAGTGTTTTTTTTTGGAGTAACAGGGACAAATGTGTGCAATTTCAGAGACTCAGTCAGAAGACACAGGCCGCAGGAGAAGAGGAAGCTTTTTCCACTGTCACCCTGTTCCTTGATTTTTTTTCTGCCTCTCAGTGTGATTAATGCCAGCTAAAAGCCCCTCTGACCTTTCTGATAGATTTATGGACTTCACGGTACAATAACTTAGTGTTTCCTTGTGCATTCATTTTCCCTACATTGATATTTGTCATTTAGAGGGTTCAGAGTTTGGCCTTTTCCCTCCTACATGAATTGTTGGCTTCCTAAGATGATTGGTTCACAGTCCCTCCTGGCTTGCCACTGGGAGGTTTAAGTGGTCTGGTGTCATCTCCTCAGGTCCAGCACAATTCACTGGAAAGGTTGTTAACAAGATGATGTGAGCCACTTATCTTTAATACAGCCTGGTTTATACATACTTTGTGGTGAAATTACATATGGTTTCATCCAAAGATCACACACAGATGTGTTAATATAATATCCCTTTTTAAAGTATGTGTGTAGAAAGGGTCATGTATCATGGTGGCCTTTTTCTGAAGTATCTCTCGTCTCTAAGAGCAGTGGTTAACAACCAGGGATCTTTGAGGGAGATGCCAGAAAAAATGGGGAGTAGTTTATTTTCACAATTTATTTCACTAAAGCAGTGAGTCCAATGTGAGTAAGAGTCATAAGTGACTATTTTGGTCATATGTTTTATTTCCTTCACAGCTATCTCTGCAACTGTAGTTGAAAACTATGGAATCCCTTCGCTAAGTCACACCCTCGGATGCAGACTGGCCAATCATAATACAGCATTGGGCTGGCTCAGACCAGGGTCCGACAACAACACAGCTGTGCTCCATTGACTCGAATGCTGTCGTTTCAGATTTCCTTCATTTTCAGGCTGGTTTTGTGGATTTGGAGCTAAATGTTGTGCCTGGAGCACGTTGTGTAATAATGATACGCGTTGAAATACAGAGGTTGAAAAAGATATACATTTCTTCACTGTTCCAAAGTCAAACCCTGTAAAGTGTAGGGTTAGCTAGCTAGCTACCGAAGATATAGCCTACTGAATGCATACACATGCTGTTTTTGTTTTTTAATGATTATAACAGTGAAAAAAAGGCCGACCCTGCTGTACAGGAACCAGTGAAGGGAAGCAGGGAAACTTTGCTGATATTCAACCAGCTGTGTGTCATCGTTGTGCGCATATGAATGTTGTTTGGCTTCCTGGAGATTTGGGTGCTGGCAGCAGCACTGGGGTGAAGCCAAACACCGTTCATCTGCACACACTGTGATGCCACATAGCTGGTTCAATATCAAGTTTCCTTTTATATTCATTGTCTTCTGTGGCGATCAGCAGTGATGTGGTGGTTCACTTTTACACTGTGATCTGTAGCCTATAGTTGGGCTTTAGCTTCTAACTATCTTTGTCTTTTTAACCTGTTGTTGCTGCTGAGTCAGTTTGACATCCTGGATATATCCTTCAAACACAGACTGTAGACCCCTCTGTCTGCTTCTCTCTGGAAACACTTTAATTTTTTAAAGAATTTGACTATATTTCTCCAGAGAGTGCAGTTAGTTATAGTGTGGGCTCCATGCTTACTCCGACATCTTGTCGGACCATCACAAAGGGGCGGGGCTGAGTAAAAGGTCAATTCTGGTCTTTACATTTCTAACCAAAATGTTGTTTTTTTTTTAGATGAAGGTCCCTGAAGCAAAATCTTATCAAATGGGGGTCCTTAACATAATGTGTATCAATTTAGGGGTCATTGACATAATAAAAAGGTTAGAGCCACTGTCTGAGAGATTCCTGGGATTTCATCCTCAAGACCACAGGACAATTTCTGACCTGTGTAATGACTTAAATAATTCTGTGAACTTCTCTTTCTCTCCTTAAAACAGAATAAGCTTTAACAAAGAGATCCTGTAATTGGGACTTATTAGCATGGTCAGCATAAATTCTTAGACAAACAAACAAATAAATAAATAAACAAACAAAACTAAGCAGATTTTTAGGTTATCAGAGGAAAAAGGTGAGTGCACATAAACAGGTGCTGTGCTATCAGTCCCTCTGCAATCAACAGAACAGCATCGGAGACACACAGATTTGTTATGTGAAACTGCTTTATTCCATGTATTAATTTGACTCCCAGTAAAAAAACCTCCTGAATGTCCGGATCTTACTTAATCAGAGAAAAAAAGTGAGCACACATTAGCAGGTGCTGGGCTAACGACCCATTGATGACAGACCAAAAAGCATCGCAGAAACACTGATTTGTAATATCCTGTAGTTCTTCAATTCTTCAAGTCTTTGAAGAGGAAAAACACCTTGCCTGCATCACATCACCGGGTAAGTACCAATACTGTGTGAGGGCCCTTTATGGCAATAAGTAGTAGTAGGAGGAGCTGCTAGTATTTTCCATTATTCCTAAACTAGGCTATTATTGTCAAACTAAGGTAAAATTCAGTGTGTGCTGAGAAACCAATATCCTTGGCATTTGTTTTTACTTTTGGTAGCTTATTAGGTCCATATGGCCATTGTAGCCCAGTCTAAAATTTCATTTGTTGACAGAAATAAATATCAATCAATCAATCAATCAATTTTATTTATAAAGCCCAATATCACAAATCACAATTTCCCTCAAAGGGCTTTACAGCATACAACATCCCTCTGTCCTTTGGACCCTCACAGTGGATAAGGAAAAACTTTCCCAAAAAAACCTTTTAACGGGGAAAAAAATGGTAGAAACCTCAGGAAGAGCAACTGAGGAGGGAGTTAACCTGCAAGACAGTGGAGCACAAAGGCTCCGGAGAACCACTAATACTAATACTACTACTACTAATAATAATGATAATGATAATACTGCATTAATATGCCACCTTTCAAAGCACAGTTACAAAGTGCTTTACAAAACCAGATAGAAGACAAAACTAATAAAACAGGATAAAAGCAATAAAAACGGAATGCACATAACAGAGTATAACACCCAAAATAAAGTGGTTAAAGTCACTGACAAGCAATTTTAGGCAAGTAGGTTTTCAGAAGTGATTTATTATTTCACATCCTAACCCTATAAAACATAACATTGTCTGACTTGACATTTCTTGTTACTTGTATTGGTTGTCAAGTTTCAGCCCACTCAGAACACACCCACGGTCACCTGTCAGGTAGAGGGGCGAGTTTTACGTCACGCCGCTGGGTGACGCAAATTGACGTCAAACGAACGCAGAGCCGTAGAGTAGAACGCAAAGTGAACGTTGAGACTTACGGAGAGTGAATACCGGTAAGACACAAATTTCGGTCAACGCAGTGTTATACCAACTGGTTGAGGAAATATTGCAGACAACAGAAGGTAAATGTCTTTGTATTTTTAATAAAGTACCAAATCAAAGCGGCTTGTAAAAATAGATGCTGCACGCGATTAGCGTGTTAGCATCATTGAAATAGAATGCTAATGACATTACGCTGACGACATAACGAGGCGTTAGCATCATAAATTGGAATGGTCAGCATGCCAGCGACATTAGCAGAGCTCCAGTGATGGAAGAGGAAGACTGCTCAGAGCTTTGAGTTAAGTAATGTCAGCAATGCCACAGTGTAGAAATACTCTGTCACAAGTTTAAAGGAGAAGTCCGGAATTTTGCACTTTGAGTCCCATTCCTGGGTTGTTTATGATGAAATAGAGTGCTTAAGACCAAAATCTTGACGATTGCTCCTTCTCTGAGAATTTGAGAGAATTTGGCTTTCCCCTGCCTGGCTTAACAATGCTGTCTATGGCCATGTGTAAATCTGTCCTAAAGCCACCTTAAATGTTTTCAAAGCCATGAAACTCACCGTGTGGTCAGTGGTGTTTGTTGATGTTCCGACATAAAAACGTAGCAAACTGTGGTTTCGATCAGTGTTTTCACTATTCATCTCAATTGTGGAGCTATTTTTCAGCTGCCTTACACCTGTATGTAAACTTCCGCTTGATCGTTTGTTTGACCCTGAAACGTTATACACTCCAGCCCACTTGATGGCGATAATGCTCCTTTACGTGAGTGTCGCCAACCGGCAGGAAACCATTGCAATGTTAAGGGACACAGAAAGAAGCAGAAGAAGAAGGCTGACGTTGTGTTCAAAGACATCGTACTGTGAAGGTTGTTTACAAGCAAGTAATAATGGGCACTGAGGTTTCCATCCGTGTTTTCGCTATTCATCTTGATTGTGGAACTATTTTTTCAGCTGCCTCACACCCATGTGTAAACTTCCGCTTGATCGTTCGTTTGACCCTCATTTGTTATACACTCCAGCCCACTTGATGGCGATAATGCTCCTTTACGTGAGTGTCGCCAACCGGCAGGAAACCATTGCAATGTAATGGGACACAGAAAGAAGCAGAAGAAGGCTGACGTTGCGTTCAAAGGCATAATACTGCGAAGGTTGTTTACAAGCGAGTAATAATGGGCAAGTTTTGTGTGGTCAGCGACTGCAGGAGAATTCCTCCGAAGAGGAGGAGCGCACACAGCACTGTTGCGCCGGCACTTTCGCTGAGCTAAAAGACTACAATGACTACAACCTTGTCGTAAACAACCCCCTTTCAGTTTCCGGTGGCGGATTACTACTAACGGACAATGAGACTTCCTATAGAAAATCAATGCATGGACAAAATGTCAAATAAATCATCACGGAAACCACAGTTTGCTACGATTTTTATGTCGGAACATCAACGAACACCACTGACCACTCGGTGAGTTTCATGGCTTTGAAAACAAATGTTTAAGGTGGTTTTAGGACAGATTTACACATGGCCATAGACAGCATTGTTAAGCCAGGCAGGGGAAAGCCAAATTCTCTCAAATTGTCAGAGAAGGAGCAATCGTCAAGATTTTGGTCTTAAGCACTCTATTTCATCATAAACAACCCAGGAATGGGGCTCAAAGTGCAAAATACCGGACTTCTCCTTTAAGTCCTGCTTTGAAAAACTAATGTAGCTATAAAAATAAAAATTATAAAAAAATATTAGCATTAAAATTGACTTAGTCTACCCATAATGCAGTGGTGTATTTATATGTCACTGGATTATAATTAGAGATGCATTTAAGAGTACATCACATTTATGTTACAGCTGGTAAAGTTGGAGAAAATTTTAGTTATGTAATATAATGTTGGGTAACTTAATCTATAATAATATATCATAATTTATTTGTTGATTTATATATATATGTATATATATATATGTTTATATGTTGGGGTTTTTTTTACCATAAATACAAATCTAAACTTAAGCTGTTCAAAAATGTGGTGGAGTAAAACTAGTCTACAAAAGTACGAGTGCCAAAAGATTTATAATGAAGTACAATACTTGAGTAAATGTACCTAGTTAGATTCCACCACTGCAGAGCTCTCAATGTGGCCGATGTAACTGTAATATTACTAGTGTGTATTAATGTATGTGCATTAATCAAAATAAATATTATTGAGATCACAATATGGCCAAATTGCAGGAACTGCAGTTTTTTGGTAAGGTTACATGTGTCACAGCATACCAGTACAAATGAAGTATTGTGCTCCTACAAAGATGCCCTGGCCTAAAAATCTATTTTAGACATAAGGGAACATACTTGTTTGGTAAAGACCCCAGCAAAAATTACATCATCATTTTTATAGTGAAAATGAAATGCAAAAATCACCATTTCCACTTAAGTTGTGACTCATATTGCAATCACAGTATCTGTCAAAATAACTGCAGTATGATTTTTTTTGCATATTGTACAGCCCTACAGCTAAGCTAGAGCTAAAACTAACTCAGTATGAAATAGCAAATTGATGATTTAAGTGTTAACGTGACTAAGGAGATGAACATTTGTACTCATTAGGCAGAGAGGACCAGAACACCCTCCTTCAACCCTGTGAGAGGTCTCCCGCCTGCTGCAGCTTCGCTCTATTGCAGAGGTCAGCGTGAAATCCACCCACAGCCACTTCCCCTCCATCTTCTCCTTGAACATGCTTCAGGTGACATTCCATGGATTTGTGAGTACCAGTCAATATTACACATGCGCTTAATTTTGGACCTGCATTAGCAAGTGAAGTGGTCATTTGTTTTAGGTCCCAACCAAGGGGTTATCTGCGGGTCTAAAAAATGAAGCCTTAAAGCTGCATTCTTTCTATTGGCCTGCAGGGGGCATCTCCACTTGTTGCAAAACTGAGTCTGACTGTGTACAATTTTATGCAAAAATAACCCTCCTTCATCCTTGATTTATTACCTCAGTAAACATTTTCCTATTCAGTTTATGGTCTCAATGGCTACTTTCAAGTCCGCTTTAATACAGCAGAATGTTTATTTGTAAATTATGGTCCCATTTAGAATAAAACAGACAATAAAGCAGGGTTTGCTTCAGGGTATTGTTACCTTGTGGTTGACATATTGCTACCACATTGGTTTCTTCAGGTTCGCAGTCAGATCTCTCGTCCAGATAAGGTCTCCGCTGGCTCCTAAAAAGCCAAGATGGTGACAGCTAAAATGCCAAACTCCTTCAAAAGAGTTGTCCACAAACCAATGGGTGATGTCACGGTGGTTGCGTGCACATTTTCTGTGGCCACCATGCTCCCAAGCCACAACTCAGAACTGTATTGTTTTATTTGATTTTAACGAAAATTGGTTGGTGCAACATCTGTGGAGGCAGGCAATAAAATAGTTTGTAATATCACTTCATTTCCAATGGGCACAGGCAAATTACCCTCTGAGGGGGGCTGAGGTTGTTAGTCGTTGCTTTAGTCTCATATGTGGTTTGATTACTCCCTACATTACTCTTTGTCTCTGTACAGTAGTTCATTTGTGTTGTGATTTGAATCACTGGGTGAAGCAGTGTGCACTGTTTTCACTGTAGCGGAGAAGAAATGAAGATCAGATGGCAAAACTTCAAACTTCTCCAATGAGAGCAGTTGGGAGTAATTGTCTGGTCTGTTTGCCATACAGGCAAAAAGCTGTTCTTATCATCAGAGATGGGGGGAAACACATATTAACGCACATTAAGAGGAGTGATCACACAATATGTGGTTTTGTTATTCAAAAATGTCCAATAGTTCATCAGAAGAGATCATTGAACTGTGAGTCATTTACTTCATAATGAAGATTTCTGTCTTTCTGCCCTCTGTGGTACAGACGTTAGTTTATATTAACATTATAAATTTATGTTGGAGTGACATTAACATAAGGAAATCATTGATAAGGACTCTGTCCTGCTGTGTGCCGTTAAATCATCATTAAAGACTGGTGTTTTATGATGTTTTTTTTCTGAGGATGCCAAAGAGCTCTATTTATCCATTTTTTCTTGGCTCCATATTGTTTAGAAAAAAACCCATACATTTCCAAAGAGGAAACTTGGGTTGAAAATTAAATGCACAACATTGGGCCTCATGCAGGAAGCACTATACAAACATAAAAACTATACTTTTTTTTTCGTATCCAAGTATCCACAGTTTGTCCTTATTTTGTCTGTACCCGTTGATTTCTGAGGCTAAGCAGTTACCTTATTTTTGATCAAGAGCACTCTTTCCAAGATAATAATGAAAACATGTTTTCACAGTCTGCAAATTGTTTGTCTGATGTGAGGAAGCATTTTAAATTTGAGGAACATAGATAAATGCATGAATATTATATCATCGAATTTATGTTATATGTTGCAAATTATTTTGTGGGCTAAAGAAATGCCACTATACTTGGTCCACTGATACCAACTACTGTAAATGTAATTACTGTAGGTCTCTTTACTCTCAAGTGGTGGAACTCCACTGAGACATCTACTCAAGTACTGAACTTAAGTACAAATTTGAGGTAATTTTACTTTACTTGAGTATTTTAATCTCATGTCACTTTCTTCTTCTACTCCACTACACTACAGAGGGTATCTTGTAATTTTTACTCCAATACAATTATTTGATAACTTTAGTTATTAATAGCTGCATGAATTAAGATTCTTACACACAAAACCAATGGAAATATGAAAGTGCAGCTGATATGATTAATTAATTGATTAGAAAATTAATCAACAACATTTTTGTAATTGTTTAAGTTGTTTTTCATACAAAACATGTAATGGTTACAACTTCTTATGATTTGCTGCTTTTCCTTTTAATAAGCTTATTTTTATTTATTAAATTGATTAAAATTTTTCTTTAGGAGTACTTTTAGTTTCCGTACTTAATTACAATTAGCTGGTTGTACTTACATACTTTTAGTTAAATAACACTTTCATTGCAGGTCTTCTACTAGTAACAGTACATTTACAGTGTGGTATTGGTACATTTGCTTAAGTAAAGGATCTGAATACTTCCACCACTGCTGCTGCTGACTAGGGTAACAGTGATATACTGGTTGTAAGGTGTGCCATGATATGAAAATTGACGATTATCATACAGTATCCTTTTGCTGATCTGTGATGTTGAAAAACAATGCAACTGGAAGAAGAATCTCAACTATATTATAGAGACTTCCATTTAAAAAAATGCTTTCACATTTCAGTTTGTTCAACCAACAATAACCCTTCTGTTTTCAATCTTTAAGGGTCATTATGACTGATAATAATAATTCTGTAATACCGTGATACCATGAAACCGTGATATTTTCTGAGACGGTTATCGTACCGTGAATTCTCATACCGTTGCAACGGTACTGCTGACATAGCATTTACAACATCAAGTTATTTAACAGTATTTCACCATTCTTGAAGTTCTTCGTCTTCTTCTTACAGCCTTTTTTTGGTGGCACCTCTTTTATTCTTGGGCATGTGCCAAAGTATTTGCCCACGGCACAACACCTATTAGTGTTCAGGGGGCTTTGATTACGCTTATTGGTTCCTTATAGTCACGCCCAACTGGGTGAGAGTAGATTTGGATGGTTAAGAATGTTTGTTGCAGCTGGAGTTTACTTCTCTTATTTTTTCTCTTCACAGATAATAAAGAGAAACTATAAGAAAAATGTAAAACAGTGTAGCTGCATGAGGCCCATTGTGTTCTAATATAAGGCATTCCACGCAACATGATCAGCTTGACCATCACTGACGTCTGACCTCTCCCTCCTTCAGCTGAATCTCTCTATCGGCCATTAACAGTAGAAGAAGACTTGCTCAGCTTTCTGCACTCGTCAGCTGCGGTTAGTGTCATGAGTGTGTTAGGATCAGGGGCACTGCTTCAGGCGACAATGAGACATTGCTTGATTTACACCCATTATTTTCTTGTATTTTTCACTGGGTTATGAAGGAAGAAAAAATAACTCTTTCTGCACGGCATGTCTAACTCTAGAGGAGGCATGCAGTTGATAACACATTTTATTTCATACATTTATAGTAGAAACTGTAAAAACAAACTTTACTTTATTGAGAATAATATTATGATGATAGCAATAATAATATATACTTAAATAATTTGTCAATTAAATGATTAATTGAGAGAAAATGAATCAATGAAGGTTTTGTTAGATGATAATTTATGCCATATAAACACTGGCTGATTGCAGCATTGTGAGATTTTCTTTTCTCGATTTATATTTCTATCAGATGAAATCATTTTGTAATTTGTCAGAAACAATGAATAGTAAGACTATTTTGGGCTAGGTTTGGCATTTGTTATTAATTTTGGCATGTCAGGCTAAATGATAAATTTGCTAATAATGAATGATAAACAAATTGAGGATAAGGCAGTGTTTTTGATCTTGAAGACTAAAACAATGAATTTATCCTGTTTACAAGTACAGTATTGTCTGAATGACCACAGCCTAACTTATATTGTACCTCTGTGCCATAGAACTTCATTATTGTCCCAAAAAAGTTATAAACCCATGAAATACAGTAATTTATGAATATTGTAGATCAGAGCTGTTCAATTACAAATTCATTTGGGCCTGGTTTTAAATCCAGAAAATGTAGATGGGCAGACATTTTCAGTAGAAACCATTTTTTAATGACAACTTTTAAACAAATGCAAATAAAAGCAGGAAAAAATACAACACATATTGTCTTAGTTAAAAAAACAAACAAACAAAAAAAACCTTATGGTCACATGTCTGACCCAGGCACATTTGAAAGTGTAGTAACAAATAAAAAAGAGCTTTTAATGCTATTAATGCACAGAACCATAACAAGTGGCTACAGAAGTAACAACACACTCCATCCCTCTAAGTAGGTAATTAATATTGCAACGTCTGATTAATCCATATAAATTTCAGGCTTAAAATAACAACTTTTGATTAGGCCCAACTCACTTTCAATTTAAACCCACCCACTTCTGACATATCTCCGCCCATTCTGAGTACAGATACAGTACAGATAATTTAGTTAGTTGAACAGATACAGACACAGACACAGATACAGATAATGGTGTACTTGCTCATCCGTCATCGGTATTCAATACTTTTAATATGGAGCAAAGTAACCAAGTAGTATTGGAATGCCTCCAGTCAAATGATACCTGTATATGAACCTTTTGGGGCTAGTAGTCTGAACCCAGACTGTCCCAACTCCCCACCAGATCAGCAAACCTTCTGTTTCTGCCCTCTGGAGCCACCCCCCTCCTGGCTAATGTTCAGTTCAATGTCTGCACAGTTAGCACAAGCTAACACAGCAGCAGCGGCTAACATCCAGTAACGAGCTCTTAAGCGGTCCCAACAAACTGACACTGAAATGGCATGACTAACTTAACGGTGGTGACATTAGCTGTGTGATGCTAACAGTTAGCCCTGTCATGATGTGCATGTGGCTGTGTGGACTATCACTACTGGCCCGGTGTGGAGCTCACAGCAACAGCAGCTACAACCCATAAAGTCTGTGGTGTGGTGACGTTGAGCACACTGTATTTGACAGACTTGGCAGTTCAGCGTGCTGAGATGCCTCCGAAATGTTAGAAAGTATACTCCACTCTATTCACATTATCGAATGAATTACTCTATGGGTATCTGTATCACTTTAAAGGGATAGTTCTGATTTCAATCCCTTTAAGGGGTACTGGTATTAGCAATGGTATCGTAATTGTTTAAACGATACCCAACCCTACTACAAACAAAATCTGACCTCATGGTGTTTTCCATCGAGGTCAAGGTAAAGTGGTTAGGAAAAGACAAAGGACTTTTTCTTTGACTCTTCGAACACAGCGCAGATGTTTTGAAAGTGTAGTCAGAACTGCGCCACATGTGAAGTAATGATTGATGGTGTCACTGATCAGCTGCCGATTGGAACTGCACATGTAACTCAGCAGCAATGAGAAGGAAGCGAGATGGCTCAGTCCTTAGCTACTTCCAGACACTATATGTGGTTAAAATATTGTATTATACAAGTATATCAGATTTATGTATGCTGGAATACTTGGAGATTGCTTCTGGGCTGGATGTGGCCCGCCAATTGAGGAGGCGTGCTGTATATAAATGATTATATAAAACATTGCACCTAATAAATCCTTTGTACATTTGTTGTAATGAAATTTGGCGAATAATGGGTGAAATGGATGGTGGCCACCAAGCTATCTATAGCCCGGGCTGTCTATGCATGCGAGCAGGAGGAGACAGTGAGATGGGCCAAAGCGTTCAAGGCTCACTGAAGACATATTTCCCCTTACAGAGCTTTGTCAGTTGTCCCATAACTTAACAGGTGCAGACAGCTTCCTTTTTGTCTCCAATGATTGTCCCGGCACCCCAGACAAACCCTTCTTGAAATTTGGGCTCCTACATGAAGCTCTCCATCTCGGTGAGTAAGTGCGGCCAGGTCTCAGGCAGACACCGTGAAATGGGCATGGCTCTGGATCACAGAGCAGGCCAGTCAGCCCATACTACCCATAGCTGGTCCATTTACCATGGCCCATTAGTATGATCATGCTTTGCTGGCTCCACATCCCTGCCATTCATTCATCCTGCTGTGCTGAGGGTGTTTGACCACACTAATGTTCAAGGTACTCTGCTCAGCTCACTAGGTAGCTCCAGCGCTAATAGCCTCGAGCTCTGCAGGCAGGTAATGACTACAGACCAGGCTAGACAAGCAGGATTGATAGTTTTGATTAGACGGGGTATCTTAGGGAATGTGATGCTTAGGCTTATTGATTTGTTTTGTGTGTGATATCAATCATGACACCAACCACATATTGCAATTAGGAATGTTGGGCTGATGAAAATCTTATGAACTACCAGGCTATTGTCTTTTAATTGACAAAACAGATGAAACCATATCATATACAATAAAAAATGAAGATGATGAATGATGGTGATGAGGCACTAGTCATTATGATGATATCAATAAAGGAGCCTCTACGTGTCCAATATACATCAGTGTAAAGTACAAGGTGAAATTGTGTGTTTGTGTAATGTGGTGTATGACTGGTTGTTGAGGTTTCTGCACGTACACTCTATGTGTTGCGCGAGTTGGTCGCACTGTAAAGGCCACAATTCCTGTCATTCCGGTGATTTATTACCCAGCTAGGAGCCCTGTGGCCTGGCTGTGCCCATCTCCCCAGGCCACAGGAGTCACATCACATCGACAAACAGCACAATATTGCCCTGCTTCGCTTCACTGATGCCAGCTGACACATGAATCTGTCCGTTGACACTGCAGCGTTATGTTGGAAACCTTGCAGGTCAAGTATTGGAGCAAAGGGTTAATGTGAAAATAGATTAAAACCCATGAGAGTAAAGTGGGATTGGGTTTCACACCTCTTTCCAAGTATGGAGCAGTGCCATAAATGAGGTGCAGGTGAGCCGTCCACCATTAGCTACACCGTCGGTCCACATAACTCAAATCTCAGCAACACTTAGGCTTGGATCAGCATTTAAAGGAAATGTAGCAAATGTCTGGAGCAGTTGGAGACTGATGTGATGACTCAGCTTTTCTGGCCTCCTCCACTGTACAACTTAGTCTGTTTCCTCCCCAAGTCACCCCATGTCTTTAAATGGCTTTGTCTAGAATACACAAATTAGAGGACTAATTAGGCCAGAGGTCTCTCTGCTATTCAGTGTTGCATGAAGTGGACATGGTGTGAACTCTGTTACATCTGTTGACCCGTTCTCTGACCATCTATTTTTTCTTCCCCTGCCTGACAAGGCATTTGTACGGTACATCCGCAACCGTACTGATGAAAGGTCTTTCACTTCCGCTGGCCAGATTTAAATGGACAAGCAAGGTGGAAAGCTGCATAGATTAGTTACAAGGAATGTTCTTGGGCTGGTAGTAAAGCTGTGAAATAAGTAGGGGTGTAATGATCTGTCAAACCCATGGCTCGTCCGTTGTCTCGCCTTCAAGCTGGTAGTGGAGGTAATAACGGTGCCAAATCCACGTCTGTGTAAAAAGTGTAAGCCTGCAGGACAGGACGAGCATGACATTTTGAGGACTTGTCATGTGTGCGATTCTCTGCTTAAAAGATTTAAAAAGCAGCGAACAGCAGTTAGCAGCTAACTCAAAGAGGAAGAACAGCAACCAAAAATGATTGCAAATTGGGGAGACGATGAAGTCTGGGAGCTTCTTACCCTCTGAGCAGAGGATGAGATTAACTGCTATATGATAGATGTTAGATGGTTGTTATGCCATTGTTATTGTTTAGAAAGTGCTTCTCGTCACATATGTTATATGTCACATTAGAGGACCATGCTGTTCTGTTGCATGTCACCTTTCGGAACGCTGGTATGTTATCTAAAATCACACACTGGGGCTCCGTTATTTCAACATAATAAAGGGTCTTCGTCTTGGTTGTATTTCGGGATACTTTACATTATTAACTGTAACTTGTTTTGTTGTCACAGTAAACTGCAGTTCACTGTTCAATGCTTCATGTTCGTCTGAACAGAAACTTTCAGTCCTGCTGTGTTTAGCTCAGTTAGCTGTTGACACAATTGTTCTTTTCAGCTAAATACGCCACAGAACTCTGTGTCCCACCAGCTGATAACAGCTAACTAGCTCTGCTCCAAATGTTAACAGCATGGAGACACACTCTGTTGTAATCAGTTGATTCAGCTTTTTATTTGCTAAGGGATAATTATACATACAAAACCCCATTTGTCCCAAAAGCCTCCCAGGAAAGGTCTCTGTTCATCCTAAACACACTTTCTATCGTTACTGGGACAGTGGGACGCTGTTAGCCTCAAGCCATAGCTAGCCAGTGTCAAGTACTGTTCGCTGTTTTCTTAGAATGTTGAACTAGTATGTTTTTGTTTTTTGTTTTTTTTTTAGATGAAACCTTTCTTTAGAGAAGTAATCTCACTGAGACATGCAATGTCATATATACATATAACAAATGTATGTTAATTGTATTGGATCATGAATCATGCTAAGACATCTTAACCGTGTTTGTTTTGGGGCACCAGACATCAGCTGGCTAAAAAGAAGGCAGACATCTATCTCCTTGAGCTGTGATTTCAACCATATGTCCTATAATAAGGCTAACGAGAGGCTGTTAAGGGCCACTAAGTTGGCCCCCTCGGAGGAGGCTTGCTAATGTCACTGTCACGTTGTTGATCTCTGTGCCTTGAGATCAAGGGTATAAGGGGGTAGGGCACAGAGGGGAGGTGGGGAGGAGGGGAACTCTCATCATCACATTGGTCCTGCATCCCCTTCCTCTAGACCAGAACACTCCCCACGCACCCTAATTGCCCTGTGAATTATTCACCTTAATAGAGAGACGACACTGGGTCATCCTGTCTTATGTGTGTGGTGGTCTTAGGCAAGCCCTTTAGGACCTCGAGCAGACGTCCATGTATTTTATCTTCTGCAGAGAGACTTTTTGTCTCTCATCACGCAAATTACACTCCCTCTGATTTCTTGGACAGCATACACTCAAGCTAAGTCCAGTGAAAATGTATTTAATGAGTGTGTAGATATAATTAGTGCTTACATTTAGAGGCCTGGCTACTGTTCTTTATGCAAAGCTGTTTTCCTCATGGCTTATGTCCAAAACAACAGAAGGAGAACATGAGACCATGTTTATATTCTTCCCCCTTTTTCCACTTCACTTGCCACTCTAAGCGCTGCCCTCCAGCAGAGGAAGAAAATATGATTTGTTGACTCAGCACTTTTCAACACTGAAATCTCAGATAACATTCTCTATATTAAATAATTCAGCATGCTTTAAATTAATAATGAATATTCTACTGTCTCAGTAAATGACAATGTAAATGTCACACTCTGAATGACTCATTTGATCAGAATTTGATGCAGCACTCTGCGTATTAAAACATCAGGAAAGTTACCATGTAGGAGTGGAGATAATGTGATTGTTATTGAACAGTACTCTTGAGGAACCTTTACTCTTTTTTTCCAGGGTACACTGGGTAAATTCTTTTCTGTAACCTTTAAGAAAGGTTTGGAGGCTATGGAAGGATGTGTTTCACCTCTTGACACTCCTTTTGCCTCTTTAGCTTAGATCCTGGTACCCACAGTGCTCAGTAAAGCCAGTGTCTAGTTCTCCTAGCTGGAAGCAGGCCAGTTAGGAATGTCATTTTATAAATGGGCCGCCTCTGTGATAAATGTTCCCCTGTCTTAGGATCAGGACCCTGACACTGTAATGCAATGGGATAAGGCTAAACATAGAGAAAACCAAACTACAGTAGCAGAAACTTTCCTACCACCGCATTTCCTTGCAGGCTTCACGCTAATGTAATTGCAGCATGTAACAATTTCATTTTGGGGTCTATTTCTGTGAATTTGGATGCAACACATGCAAGTTCAGGTTGCAGGCAGATGTAGGAGTGGCTACCCTAGTATCTTAGGATTTATGTTGGGCAGTGCTGCTCCAAAATGTTTTTTGCTCGAATGCATACACTATGCTTTTGGTATGGATCAGGCAAACAAAATGTACTGTGTTAATAAGTAAGCTCGAGCTGGTGGTACGCATATTTTTGGGAATGTTGGCAGCTAATTCCACAAACTACTGGACCAATCAGCGTCATATTTGTTTGCTTATTTGTGGCTGTCTTCTCAAGGACCTCTTGTGGTTGTGATTATTCATAATTATTTAAAAGCCTGTTTTATTGACTTTTTTTATAAACTGTCACTGACTGCTGACTCCTAACTTCTCTTAACTGGCCAGTAGGGGCTGCAGGTTTTCCTGAGACTGTCTTAGCTAAGAACAGCAAGCCTTATCGTCTGTTCAACGCCACATTTTGGCCCTCGCCATGGCTCAAAAACGGACATTCATAGAGAAGTAAACCAGAGCCTCTGAGGAAAAATCCCCATATCCGATATTTTATGATCTACTAAAGTTAGGCATGATACAAGATAACTAAAGCATCATTTTTGGTTGTCTTCACCATTGTCTTGACTGTAAGGGAGCTGGAGGGGACAGTTCACCCGGGTGCATCTCTTTGCAGTCCCGGTGTGACCCAGTTTTGTGCTGTCCTCCGCATGGCATCTTACCACACAGAGAGTGTGTCAGAAGCACAGTGTTTTGTCTGCCTGATTTTGTTGATTTGGTAATTTTTATTATTTGTGCTTCTACCAAGAGTAAGTATGCAGGCTATGTAGTTAAATAGTTTATTTGTTGTGTGTTTTCATTGTAATTACTGTTATTTTCTACTTTCTTGTGCTGTAGCTCACAGACAAAGTCAATGCTTATAAAAGTCCAGTTATGAACGATATGGATCAAGATTTCTGGCTGTGTTTTGGTCAGAATTACATTCATTCTCATAATAACATCATATCTATATTTCAGTGCCTTTTAGTAAGAGAAATAGCTCTGCTCTTTGCCAGGCGCTGCCAAAAATGGAGGAGCCATGTATTTTTATTTGCTTGTGGGACGTGCTGTGGCGCGTTAATTGGAATTGCAAGACTTGTCTAGAGTGACTGTGATCAGCCTGAGCGGCTACCTAGCAGAAATCTGCACTCTACTGAGCACTCTTTAGTTATAGCAATAAATATCTTGTTAACCAGCCAACTAACTAACCAATAACTAATTAAAACCAAACTCATCAGGAAATTAACACGTGAAAACACTACCTAAAAACTACCTAAACCATCTTTTAGATTGGCCCATGTCCTATCTGCTAACATGGAGGGGGTGGGGTTTATGACTTATACTGCTGCCAGTCACCAGGGGGCGATATAGATAGGAGCCTCATGTGCAATATATGTATATATATATATATATATATTTATATATACATATATGTATATATATATATATATATATATATATATATATATATAGATGACCAACACGAAAGAAATGTGCAGATGTCTTTGGTCGCGGTCCTATGTTGCACAGTGAGAGAGATTCAAGGATGGCCATTGTCATGGTCTTGTGATCAAAGACAGCCTGTGATAAAATTCTGACAGTGTCAGAAATTTGGGAGACCATCTCACAGTGTGACCACTGTTATGACCTACGTCTACTAACCAACCAATAGAAATGCAGCATGAAATAACGCATTGGTGCTTGACCCAACAAACAGATGGATAGCAGCTCGCCATGGAGTCAAAACACACAAAAAGAAATGTGTGGGATTGCAGCAAAGAGGAAAACCTGTGATGTTGTGGCAGCAGAAGCCTTGCCTGTATGATGTGTTCTCCAGCTCTTATCATGATCTCACAAAGAAGGATGAAGAATAGAAGGAGTTTGCGACGGAGTTGCAGCTGCCAGGTGAGCAACCTAGCAGCTAGCAAACACACACACAGACACCGCAGTATATAGTGCCCAGAAAACTTTAGGTTATACCCCCTTTGTTGTGCTTCACAGTTGGAGAAGTGATAACCCATACAGCATCCTTGCACACTCAGTATGGGAAACTGTGATTATTAATAGATCCATGTTGCACAGTGTAGCTTGCACTAAACTTGTAAGATTGCTGAAATCTTTTTGTAGGAGGCTTTACATGACCACGCACTTCAGTTAGCACTCACAACACAGCGACCATTATAACCTTCATGAAAGTAGGACTTACTTTAGGGCTTCTGTATTGGACTGCTTTTGTTTTAGCCACATGTGTCTTATAAACTGACAACTGAGGGTAAGTAATCTCAAGTAATTTTGCCTTGACATGTTGAAAAAGGCCGCAGTGACCAGTTACTGATGTGATTTAGCAAGGCTATTCCCAGAACACCAGTTGATCATCATTAAAGGCCGTCCCTGCTGCCAGGTCCTCTCTATGAACTGTAGGAGAACAGAATAGCCTGCAGACAATAATTGTAAAACTACAACAACATCAAATCTATGTTCTCGGTTAGAGTGAGCTACATGTAAACACAGCCACAGTCAGTGTATTTAACATTTTAACAACTCTAAAATGTCTATTCTTTTGTATCAGCCTTGCACAGCACAACTTGGTCAAGATGTATCAGATGTAGAAAACAGTTTTGTGCAGTGCTGCTAACTCTGGCTGCTCCTTTTTAAACTGACCCAAGTAGCTACAACAACTTGTGATTTCAGTTCACACTGCTGTACTAACTTAACAATATTAGCCTAATTAAATGGGATTAATTAATAATTGGAAGGCACAATACAGTAATTTGTAAACACAAATTATTCATTGGAGAGAATGAGTTAAATAATTTGAGGGATATGAATTATTCATTTAAGGGAACAAATTACTCATTAATGCCCAGAAATGCTGGCTTGCATTTTGGATATTTGCTACATTTTGTGTAAGGGTGGATTCACAGCTCCTGATTTATCCACACCGACATCTTTAGTGTTCAGTGCTATGGTAACACATCACTTTTTGTTAACTGCTTGTTCTTTCTTTTTATTGAGATTTCCTTTGTTGTTGTTTTTTAAGCTCTTTTTACAGATTGTGTTTGTATTGTGTCTGTACCTTGGCTCCTAGATAAGTAATTGAGCACTTATCCTGTAAACAACTTTCATTACATATTTTTTGTTGTTGTGTTGTTTGAAACACTTTAAAGCCTTCAAAATTTACCTGAAAATAGGTAGTGCCTACAATAATTTCTGTAAAAGCCATCCTAATGATGTCTGTACTGTTGTCACCTTTAATGTTGTTTGATAAACAAATAAATATTTGTAGCACATATCCTCTTGGTGTTCAGCTCCCGTCTGAATTGTTGCAGTTGCTGAAATGTAAGCAGCAAAGCTGTGAGAAGACAGATGCGGATTTGCGCTTGGCTTACTATACATCCTACACTCCAACAAAGCAGTGTGTGTTTGTGCATGTACTGTGTGTGTCTGTTGTGTTTTTCTACCTTCCTCTGCTTTGTTGTACTTCACACGTTGGCCTCATCTGGGCCATTGTTTCATCAGGGGGTTTGAGTAACTTTGTTATTTTGAGCTGACTCTGCGTACTGTAGGTCAGCTGCCTCTGCTGAGCCCTGTTCTGGTGCCTTCAACTCCCCAGTGTCCCCCACAGCCAAACAGCCACACTAGCCGCCAGGCCCATATAACTCCTGCTGCTGACAACTCACAGAGACATCTTTGTAATTTAAGACGTAATTCCCTTTTCCTGGGAGCTGTATAAAATCTATATTGCAACCATAAACAATCCGGGCTTTCCTGTGAGCCTCCCCATCCTCCTTTTTATGTATGCAGAGAGATATTATTGGAGATGTGCAATGGCAAGCAGTTCTCTTTCCTGAAAAGGCCAAGCAGCAGTAAAGTGGAATGAGGCCATGTCCCTGGTCATCCTGATGGAGCTGGATTTTACCCCTTTTTTAGACTGTCCTCCCTTTTTGACTGTGACGGGAATCTAGTTCATTTTTTACACCTAACAGGCTGAAGGAGATGTATAGAGATACACATGCACACTTTATCATAGTAACACAGAAGATGTATTTCAGTGGTGTCAGGATCTGCAGGACAGAATTCTTTTTCGACTAAGGCTCCTAGTTTTTACCACTGAGGACGCTCAAGTTCACACTACATGTATGTCCATCACCCTGTATTTTCAAATAGCACATAAAAAAGCCTCAGTGGAAAAAAGAAAAATTCAAAAAATCTTGGGCGATGTGGAAAAGTTGGTGCACTGATAACAAGGTAAATGCGTCTAAGTGCAATTAAACAGATACAGCAAATAATTTATGACGTGCAGTCATGGGTCGAACACTGAATGTAATCAGAATGATGAATTTATTGCACAGAATCCATATTTCTTACTGTCTGATGTGATATCTCTGAGCCTTACTGGGGCTGTGACCTGGGCCTCTTTTCCTCTGAGCAGCTGCCTCCATCTCACTCAAACTGACCCTGGGTGTATCCAGAGCTGCCTGTACTGGAGAGCAGCGTGTAAGGGAGGAGCACTCACTCTGCAGCTACATCTGGGGACGTTTCAGTCCCCAGATGTAGCTCCACGCTGACTGACAGGAAAAAAAAAAAAACATGACGGCTCGAAGAATCTTGGTCAACTGAGGGGTCTCCCACTGATGATTGGACTCTTTGACTTTCAGGGGGCAGCCCTATATTTTTGTATTGTCTTGTACTTTTGTATGTATATGCATTTATGTGAAACAGCTGATGTCCTGGGACCAGGGTCCAAAATCAACACCCACTAAAGGCGAAATGTGGGTAAATTTTCAATTTGGCAAGTAAATCTCTAATGGGTAGCCAGTGTGGCGGGGTAAAAGTTTGTACAAAAAAATAATGTAATAACAACTATGCACAGTTTCTACTGCGTTTTGTTGTTATTTAGGGGTATGCTGCTTTGCTGCTCCTCTGCCTTAAGTGTTGGAGTTTCACAGACACACAGACACAAACACACTCCAGGCATGTTTTATGCGCGTCTACATGGTACCACGAGCTGATCGTCTCAAGTGCTCCTAGTTTTGTGGCACTGTTTACCATACAGGACATCAGCTTCTTCTTCTTCTTCTCCAACATCCTTTGTCCAATATATCCACTGTCTCTCCTCGGCACATGTCCAAACCATCTCAACCTGGCCTCTCTGGCTTTATCTCTAAACTGCTCTACCTTAGCTGTCCCTCTGATCTGCTCATTTTTAATCCTGTCCATCTTGGTCACTCCCAGTGAAAATCTCAGCATCTTCATTTCTGCCACCTCCAGCTCAGCCTCCTGTCTTTTAGACAGTGCTACTGTCTCCAAACCATACATCATAGCAGGTCTCACTACTGTCTTGTAAACCTTCCCTTTCACTCTTGCTGCTATCCTTCTGTCACACATCAGCCCTGACACTCGTCTCCACCCGCTCCATCCTGCCTGCGCTCTCTTCTTCACCTCTTTTGTGCACTGTCTATTGCTCTGGATGGTTGACCCCAGGTACTTGAACTCATCCACCTTCACTACCTCTACTCCTTGCATCTTCACCTTTCCACCTGCCTCTCTCTCATTCACACACATGTATTCTGTCTTGCCTCTACTGACCTTCATTCCTCTTCTCTCCAGTGCAGACCTCCATCTCTCCAGGTTCATTTCCACCTGTTCTCTACTCTCACAACAAATTACCATGTCATCTGCAAACATCATGGTCCGTGCCTGACCTCATCTGTCAACCTGTCCATCACTGTTGCAAACAAGAAGGGGCTCAGAGCTGATCCCTGATGTAACCCCACTCCTACCCTGAAACCATTTGACACTCCGACTGCACGCCTCACCACTGTCTCACTGTCCTCATACATGTCCTGCACCACCCTCACATACTTTTCTGCCACTCCTGACTTCCTCATACAGTACCACAATTCCTCTCTTGGCACCCTATCATATGCTTTCTCTAGGTACACAAAGACACCGTGCAGCTCCTTCTGACCTTCTCTGTACTTCTCAACCTGCACTCAATTGCATGTGTGGTACTCTTTCTGGGCATGAAACCAAACTGCTGCTCGCTGGTCTGAACCTCTGGCCTTAGCCTTGCCTCAACAACTCTTTCCCATACCTTCATCGTGTAGCTGATCAACTTTATACCTCTGCAGTTACTGCAGCTCTGCACATCACCCTTGTTCTTGAAGATCGGTACCAGAACACTCCTTCTCCACTCATCAGGCATCCTCTCACTCTTCAGGATTGTATTAAACAACCTGGTCAAAAAGTCCACTGCCCTCTCTCCTAGACATCTCCATACCTCCACAGGTATGTCATCTGGGCCAACTGCCTTTCCACTCTTCATCCTCTTTAAAGCTGACCTCACTTCTTCCTTACTAATTCTCTGGACTTCTTCATCTACTATCTGTCCCCCATCTGTCCTCCTCTCTCTCATTTTCCTCATTCATCAGCTCTTCAAAGTACTCCTTCCACCTACTCATTTGTACGTTTCCCTCTCTATTCTTTATCAACCTAACCTGCTGCACATCCTTTCCAGCTCTATCTCTCTGTTTAGCCAAACGGTACAAGTCTTTTTGTCCTTCTTTAGTGTCCTGTCTCTCATACAACTCATCATAGGCCTGCGCCTTTGCCTTTGCCACTGTTCTTTGCTATGCACCAAGCCTCACAGTACTCCTGCCTATTCCTTCCCCTCCCTAACTATCCCACTTTTTCTTAGCTGCCTTCTTCCTCTGTATACTCTCCTGAACTTCCTCATTCCACCACCAACCTTCCTTGTCTTCTTTCTTCTGACCAGAGGAAACACGGCACACCTTTTTTTCCAGTTTCTTTCACTATCTTTGCTGTACTTTCCCAGTCCTCAGGTAGGTCCTCACTACCCCCAAGGGTCTGGTGCAGTTCTTCCCTGAACTGCCTGCAACAATCCTCCTTCTTCAACTTCCACCATTTAGTCTTTGGCTCTGCCTTCACTCTCTTCCTTTTCTTTGTTTCTAATCTCATTTTACAGACTACCATCCTATGCTGCCTTGCTACACTCTCCCCTGGCACCACTTTACAGTCTCCAATCTCTTTCAGGTGGCATCTCCTGCTAAGGATATAATCTACCTGGGTGCACCTTCCTCCACTCTTGTACGTCACCCTATGCTCTTCACTCTTCTGGAAATATGTGTTTATCACGACCATTTCCATTCTCTTCGCAAAATCTACAACCATCTGTCTTTCTGCATTCCTATCTTTCACACCATACCTACCCAGCACCTCCTCACCTCCTCTGTTCCCTTCACCAACATGACCATTGAAATCCGCTCCAATCACTACTGTCTCCACTCTGAGGATACCTTCTACCACTCCATCCAGCTTACTCCAGAATTCCTCTTTCTCCTCTAACAACCAACCAACCTGTGGTGCATACACACTGACAACATTCAAAATTACACCCTCAACTTCCAGCTTCAAGCTCATGATCCTGTCTGACACTCTCTTCACGTCCAGAACACTCTTCACAAACTGTTCCTTTAAGATGACCCCTACTGCCTTCCCTCTCTCAATCGTGTCTGCCAGCTCTCTGCCTTTACCAGTCATCGTTCCTACATTCAGAGTCCCTACTCTAACCTCTACACTCCTGCCTTTCCCTTTCTCTCGCTGTCTCCTAACACGCCTTCCTCCTCTCCTCCTTGATGGTCCTCGACCAACAGTCAACAGCACCGGAGGCGGTCGTTGTTAACCCGGGCTTCGACCGATCCGGTATGGCAGACATGTTTGTTTTCCGCATCATTGTTTTGGCACAAGTTTTACGCCGGATGCCCTTCCTGACGCAACCCTCACCATTTATCCGGGCTTGGGACCGGCATCAGGAGTACACAGAAAGTGCCCCCCCCCACTGGCTGGTTTATACAGGACATCAGCTAATCTGCCAAAATATCACTTGCTACCCATCTGCTGCTAGCTTCTGTTAGGCTAAAGTGTAGCTGAGGGTTATGAGTTCCACCCGTGCTTATGATGGTAATAAACACGGAGGCTCCGTATTCTGAACCACAGCATCAAACTCCTTATTGCCACATTTCCAACTGCAGCGCATTACAGCTTCACTCCCTCCGTTCTTATCTTTCATAATAAAAGCCCTAGGCATATACACTACATCACTGTATACCAAAGGGAAGTTATTCACATGCTGAGGCTATGGTGATGAGTTGCTCAATATATGAAAATTATTTTGCTCCAGATTTTTGCTCTGACCTGTTCTTTAAGTTTGTATTCAGTATAATAGCCTTAGTATCTCAATGAAACACAGACACAGTTGTATATGTGTCACAAAAAGGAAATTTATTATTTTGGCTGGTAAGACATTATGCTTGGCCAGTGAATTTTTCATCTACCAGTATCAGTTAAAAAGTTAATTTGGACACTGCCAGGGTTGTGGGACAAATGTCAGAATTTTTACCGATAATAAAGTGGAATCAAATCAAAGGATGTACCATCACTGTATACACCACCGTAAGCTCTCTCTGTTGTCTCTGAATGGCATTTAACACACATATATGCACACAGGGCTGTTACCTGAACTCTTCTAACAGCACGTAGCTGTAATATTAGTTGTTCAAAACTGTCTATAGCCTTTGTCCAGTGTGCTCTCTGTTATGATACATCCACTGTTTTCCACTGTTTGAGATTTGACTGGCACTCTTCTTCTGCAGTGGTATAATGGCACCTTTCTGTAAAATTAACGCTACCAACTGCTTACTGCTGATGAACCAACTCCTATTATTCACATAACAGTAGTGGATGAAAAAAACAACAACAAAAATTTGCATTAACTTTGGCTGATTTTCTGAAAATTCTGCAAAATATGTGCTTCATTTGGATGGAAACCCATCTAGTGTTAATGAATACTTTTGTACATGATGGTAGGGGTTATTCCACCAAGTCATTGTTCTGTTGTTGAAACATTGCTCTTTTTCCCTTTCCTTTTTTTTCCCAGTGTGCATCCATTTAGAGCAGTGGATAGTGATTCATGACAAATAAGTGAAATAATCATCATCATTATTTTTTCTGGTTATTTATCATTTGCCTGACAGAATGTCAAAAGCACTGAATTTCAATTTGGTATTGTTCTGCAGTAAGGCTAATTATGCATGTCTAAGTCTCCAGCTACCGTAACGATTTGTGCTTATGAGGCTGCTCATTGTGGCAGTTCCATGTGTCTGCTGCTGCAGAGGCTCCAGGCATTATTCCACTTCAGCCTGACACCAGTGTCTCTTCCAATTCCATCTCATTGCATTAGTCATTAAGCTCGGCACTGACACCACCCATCATATCATTGCCTTAATCACATCTGAGCTCCACTGTGTACATATGACCATATCATTAACACAGACTTCCATCCCTTCTCTACCCTTTCGTCCCTCCGTGCCCTTCCATCCTGCTCTCGCTTTATTTCTTGTCATAGATTTGACCCTGTGTTCCATCCATCACACGCAGTTGTCCAGTATCTGTGCAGTGATAAATGACATTCGCTTTACAATGATTCATTTAATGATCATTTCCACTACCTCATGCAAAATTATTCATCCTCAGGGCAGGTTGTTGGGGTGGTGGGGGTAACTAACAGTGATGGAGTACACTGTGGGTTCTCAACCTTGTGCAAAATGAGAAAAAAAAGAAATCTCACCATACTCCTACCATTAGCCATCCACCAGAGCAGGGAGATATGGTATTGGTGGGATTTTTCCATCTCCTGTCTCCCGGGGTAATGATGAGGGAAGTCTGGCCAGCCACACTGATTATAGGAGGGCATGAGTGTGTGTGTACGTGTGTGTGTGTAGGTAATAGTCTTTCTGAACTTTGCTGAGGCGGTGATTACAGACACCCTGACACCTGTCTAATAGACAACTTCGGTAGGTGAGGCCAGGTCCCATCTGCAGCTCTGGATTCTGTATCATGTGTGCATGCACTTGCACACAAACTCATGCTTACTGCCACATTTTCAACCACAGGAACTATTTGTGTAGAAATATGGTGATAAAAAAACTTTTGCTGAATGATAAAACATTTTTTTCTTTTCTTTTAAATTGTAAAAAGTCAGCTCAGTAATGAATTTGTCACTGTGCAGCCATGTCGCCAGAGGAAAACATTGGAACTGTGCATTTCTGAAAAACAAGAATACGTTGTATTTGCATGTTTCATACATAATATCATTGTTCCAAAGTGACGTAGTATATGAGCTGACTTTGTCATTCAGAGGTGACATTGTTTTCGAGACAGACAAACAGCAAAACCGGTTGTGATTTAGCAAGTCATTGCTGTGTTTCCAGCACGCTTTTGGGCACCAAACATGGGTGTTTTGTAGCAACCATGCTGCTTTTTTACCAGCAGCTTTGAAGGCCAAACGTGGGTGGTTTTTTTTTTGCAAAGTCACTGTGTTTCCAGCTGTTTTTTAGGCACCAAACGTGGGTGTTTGGTAGTGACCTGTCAGTGTTTTTCTAGCAGCTTTTTAAGCACAAAATGTGGGTGTTTTGTAGCAACAAATCACTGTGTTACCACCAGATTGAGAGGCACCAAAGGGGGGTGTTTTGAAGTGACATGTCAGTGTTTTTCCAGCAGTTTTTAGGCACCAAACATGGGTGTTTTTTTGTTAATGCCACTGTGTTTCCAGTGGCTTCTTAGGCACCATACGTGGATGTTTTGTAGTGACAAGTCATTGTGTTTCCAGCTGCTTTTTTGGCACCAAATGTGGGTGTTCTGTGTATCCTGTGGCTTTTAGGCTACAAACATGGGTGTTCTGTAGCAACCTATTGCTGTTTTTCCAGCAGTTTTTTAGGCACCAAATGTGGGTGTTTTGTAGCAACCTGTTGCTGTGTTTTCAGCTGCTTTTTAGGCACCAGACCGTGGGTGTTTTGTAGTGACTTGTCACTGTTTTTCCTCCGGGGATAGTGCCATGGTTTTTTTTTTTTTTTTACCAAGGCATTGCTGCATTCCCCGCCAGGAGAGAGGCACAAAAAGTGCTTTGTTGTTTTTTATTTAAAATTGCAGGTGCTTTTCTAGTGGGGCTTGTGCTGCCAAAACAGAATATTTTAAGCCAAAACATGATCGCTTCCCTACCACGACCAAGTGTTTTTATTTGCCTAAGCCTGACCACAAGTTAACCACAGTGTTGATAAAACCTGACGTTTCAGTGTATCTGCTACATAAAAACAATGTGCTAATGCTATGTATCTGTAGTTTGCACAAAGGCACAATGCCAACAATTCTTCTGGCCATTGATGCACTGTGAAAGAATACAGTTAAACTTTTATTTAGACTGAAATGCTAAATGATGCCTGTGTTACTTTTACTATATAGAGCTACCTATACGATGTGTCAGGCCATCCATCTTTTTTTTATTTTGCACCAGTTTGCTTGCTCTGACTAAGTGATTGTAATCCGTGAACTGACAAATCTAATTCAGGAGTGACAGTGTTTTCTCTCTCACTTCGGTGCACTGAAATTTACTGTTTTATTTGCTTCCCATGCTCCCCATGCCTATAACAGCATCCACCTCTCAAGATGCTGTATATCGGACTATTTTTAGCCCAGAGTGGAAACCTGCAGACAGTGTCGTTTCTGGACATGAATGCATAAAACAGCTTTCATCTGACGGATGACTGCATATATAGTAACCTCATAAAAGTGACAGGAGACAAAGGGTGATTTTATTTGGTCTTCACCTCATAATGTATTCATAGTATCCATATTTTCTTGTTAACATATGTTGGCTATATTGTGGTTTGATGCCAAAAAAATGAGCTGTACTCTCAACTTCTTTCTGATGGATATGTGCAGTTTGCTCTGCAGTTCTTTATAGAATGTCATCTTCATTTTAGGGCACATTATGATAAGCCACAGTGGTCATGTCATGGTTGAGTTTTTTTTTTTTTTTTTTGAGGAAGGGGGGCTGTTTGATGGATTAAAGGCACAGAAGCCATGACATTTTATCACTCAAGTGCAACAGAGGTCATTGCATGAAACCATTCACTTGCACACCTCTCTCATTGTAATGTGTTCTGTTGTAACTTGTTCTGAGAGACTTTGAGATAAGCGAGAAAGTTAGGGGGTATTCTGTGCACTGTCATTGATTTATCTTTTAACATTGCAGGCTCGCATGAAAGGGGGAATCAAATTTTTGCAGTAACACAATCACATCTCCTGGATAAGCTAGCTAAGCTGTTCCACAGCCTGAATTTAGATTTAATACACCAGATGTTTCTACTACACAGTATACTGATTGGGTTACTACAGCAGGCTGGATTATTGGGATGCCTAATGTCTGTTTTTGCCATGTAGTCCAATACTGTGTGGAGACTAGCCCATGTGCTGCAGGGGCCTACAGTATCTATGACAACAGGGATCTTGGCACCTCCTCGGGCTATGGTGGATTAACCCTATCTCTAATATACCCCGTTTTAAGGCCTGACTGATGATTGTCACACCCCAGGTCCTCAGGAGACACTGCAGTCTGCTGCAATCTGAGGTTTATATGGAATTAACACAGCTGGAGTTGATGGTAAATGACAGCTGCTGAGTCCCACCAGGGACCCACCTTAGCAGGATAAAGGTATTTCCGTCTGCTCTTTCTTCAGCGGGTGTGAGTCTCTGTAATGAGCTTTGCCTGGCCACTCAGATCCTCGGAGAGATAGGAGATCTTCTGTTGGCTCCTCGCACCACCCTGACAAGATATTACTGCATAATCAAACATAATTACAAGAACATGTCAGCACCATCTGCGGTAGAGCACCATGGTTGTAACTAGGGCTGAAGCTAACGACTGTTTTAATTTTCGATTACTCTGATAGCCATTAGAAGTTTGGGAATGTACAAAAGTGGACTGTGTAACATAAGACTGTAGATGGCTTTCATTACAATCCCCTTTTCTCCATAGGCACTGAACGACTGCAGGTAATGGTCCTTTTCAAATGACTCTCAAGTGGACTTATTACAACATGTTAGAGGAGTTAGGTGAGAATAATTAACAAAGAGATAAAGTAGATGACAATAATTGAATTGGTGTTAGTGGCATAACTGTGACAATGCGATGCAGCAGTTAATGTGATCCTTTACTTGACCTTTTAGATAAATTATGTTTGCCTCCATGCCAGCGACAGCGGTGGCTGGAGGCATTGTGTTTTTGGGTAGTCCGTCCATCCCATTTTCATGAAGGCCATATCTCAAGAATGCCTTAGGGGAAGATCCTCAAATTTGGCATGAATGTCCAATGATGGACTCAACGATGAACTGATTAGATTCTGGTGGTCAAAGATCAAGTTCACTGTGACCCCGTCTGTTTCATGCTCTTGAACATGATACCCTCAGGAAGTTTCTTCAAATTTGGCACAAACATACAGAATTTGGTGGTCAGAGGTCACTGTGACCTCGCAAAGCATGTTTTGTCATATGCAAATTATGACAAAATTTCACACAAATGTCTAATAGAATGAAATAATGAAGCCATGATATTTATTATTCAAAAGGTCAAATTTACTGTGACATCAGAAGGCTCTGCAAAAACACTTTACTGGTCATCATTCAACTCCATAACTCGGGAACAGAAGGTGAGACGTGGTCAGATACTGAGTTAGTAATACTAATTCTGAAACTGTGGTGACTGCATAGATCTTCTGTGCTGTGGAGTTAAAGTTGTGTGTAAAGCATCCACATTTTAGAATTTGTAGCTTCTTTGCATCAACATCCATATTTGAAGCACTGTCTACTGTCATGACTTCATATGAGTCTGGACAGGCATGGATATAAAGTGTAACTGCAGCTTAACCTGTTTGTGGAGGCATACAACTGTGAAGCAAATAGTTTTTGGAAAATCAAATTTATATTTTACATTAAATGAAAAAAAAGTTTAGTTTGACACTTGCGTTTTTTAATGCATATCTACAGACTACGTAAACCCAGTTTACATCCAAAATTCCACACTAAAATGCCATTTAGACTAAAACAGTATGTGAGATTTTTTAGTAAGTTCGAAACCTTAATATGATACTAACAGTGTGTGAATTGCGTACTGTTACTACAGTATGCAAACACTGGACACTATGCTCGCATAAGTATCCCAAAATGCAACGTGGTGAAGCAGCTCAGTAATAATAAGCAACTTTTGTCATGAGTCTGCTGCCTGTTGTGCAAATTTAGGAAACACAACATGGGGTATTGTGGTAGGGCTATCATTATAGACAGATGTACATATTACATGATTATTTAGCTTTATGATAAGAACAGCATGATTTGAGCTTTTTGTTAGCCATGCTAGTGGCCTGGCTCCATGTGTTTTGGTTGGTCACTGCACCATTTTGACCTAGACCGAAATATCTCAGAAACTATTTGGATTGCATGCCATGAAATATGGTACACACATAAACATTATTCCTGCAATGCCGATGTTAACATTTAGCTAATTTAAGCATTATCTGGTGACGAAGATGCCGGGGACATAACGCCTATGGTTTGCATTTTCTAGCCAAAGTAACGATACTCCTACAGACATTATGATAAAACAATAACTCAAGAGGTTCATCATGGTTGCAGGTGTCATTGGAGCTTAGGTTGGCACTGGTTTCTGTGGTTATGCATCTCCAACCAGCAGGGAGGCTCTCAGGAAGTGGTGTGGTAATTACAGCTTATTGCGTCCAAAAATATACATATGACTGTTTATGTAAACAAGGTACGTCAAACCATTGTAAACATGTTGCATGTGTTGTACATGGTATGCGATCTCAGGTACAGCAAAAGTCTTTCCCCTATAATTGTACAGGCCTGGCTGGCAATCCGTCCAATGGAAATCATCCCCAGGCCAAAAAAATCATTTTTTAATGCCAGAAATAATGCCAAATATTCATTCTAGTGGATCTCCTATTTTCCGTTTGCAGGAGTGTACTGTCCCTCCACAAACACACACACACACACACACACACACACACACACACACACACACACACACACACGGAGCAGAGCAAAGACAGGTGAATGGAAGATAACTTTGTTGGCAGTTGTGTAGTGGAGGGTATATGCAAGTGTACAGGGTTATACCTTATCCTTTTTCTGGCTGTATATCCACTTCCTCTTCAGTAACCTACCCATCTACCTAGTAGTACACCCTCCTCATCAGCTATTGATACACCACTGGTTGTCTGGACTGGTTACAAACAGATTTTGTAGTGAATAACACACTAACATACTGACAGATTAGGTGTTTTTGTGTTTTTAGCAGAGCTCGACCAGAGAATATTTAGTTTAAACAGTTCAGTGATTCTATTTAGCCCTGATTGTTTACCATGAAGTTTGCTGGAGGTGAACCCCATTTAAAAAATAGCCTTTTAAATGCTACATTGCTTGTTAGCAACTGGTCATAAAGTAATTAAGGAGACAATTTGGCCTTGTG
Source organism: Cephalopholis sonnerati (assembly GCA_019142605.1). NCBI lineage: Eukaryota > Metazoa > Chordata > Actinopteri > Perciformes > Serranidae > Cephalopholis > Cephalopholis sonnerati. Next base: position 7,739,517 of record JAGQAX010000011.1, on the reverse strand, counting down.
TGCTCTGATTAATTTGGCATGCAGTTAACAAACTAGTTATAATTGTTTTAATGAAAACTCAACTTCTAGCATTGGCTCCTGTTGTTCTATACCACTGTTTGGGAAGACGAAATAATGTGACAGATAAACCAGCTCTAAAAGGGACATATTTTCTTTTCACATAAGTGCTGTACAGTGGATCTAAAGCAGTTAACCTAGGGGAAACACTGAAACCTAAAGCTGCCCACTTACAACAAGAGGCAATAATCTGAAGCACTGGCCGAGCTATTGTTTTTCTGTGCCAACAGCAGCAGCTCCCACCTCTCCCCAATGTTACTCATAATGTGCTCTGCTAAAGCGTACAGACAAACAGATACAGTCATTGTTGGAGCTGAATTTTGGCCCTTTTTGTCAGTGCCTAATTAAGGGCAGGGAGTGAATCTTTCACATCAGAAATTTATTTTATGCTTGGGTGAGAATTATTCAATACATCTTTTAAATTAAGTCATCGTATTGTTTAAAAATTAGGGTTTTGATAATTGTGCTGCACAATCGAATATTAATCAAGATTTTGGCTTCCCACAATTAAATGAACATAATCGACTGCGATATTGGCATTTAAAATATGTAGTCCTCTTCATAGAAAACTTCACTGCATATTAAATTCTAGCACTTCCTTAACAGCCACCCTTTGCTTTTGAAGAGCTGTCATGCCACTGTCATGCAGCAGCCTGTGAAAAACTTTCCTAAATGTTGCGACTGCAGACGAACAAAACGAAAATCATCCGTCACCATCTGTTGTTTGGAAGGTTTTCAGGTTTAGGATGAGACTTGTGCCTGCTTTGCAAAGCAACACAACCACCTAAAAAAAACACCCCAGTCTGCAGTATGACGGCTGAGAAGAGTAACATTGCTAACGTTACCATACTGTTACCGCTAATCCCTGTCCTTATTCAACATCAACTCAGACATCCATCACAGTGACACTGCAGCGTGTCACATATTTTTTACATATTTTTAGATATTTTTAGTCTTATTTTGTTGCAAAAATTAGTACTCAGTGTTAATTTTGACAGCTATTTTAGATTTAGTCTTAGTCTTAGTCTAGAGACGAAAATGCTTACAAGTCGCAGTTACATTTTAGTCATTTTTATCCTTCATAGTTTTAGTTGACAAAAATTCAAAACATTTAGTCAACTTTTAGTCATTATGTTTTTTATATGTTATTTTTTAATCTTTAAACTGATCCAGTTAGGCTAATCATGTATCAGAAATTAAAATCAAGGTGACAGGTTGTATAAAAATTTGATTTAGATAATTTTTTTCTATCTTAATCTGCAACATGATAGTTTGGTGGTTTAAACTTGTGTCCTCTAACAGAGTCGGGGATTAAAACTACAATTTCATCTCTGTCAAAGAAAACTCATCTAACGTACAGCACAGATACACTCACAGATAGCTGAACCTCCTACCTGCCTTTCAAACAGCATCAGACCACAAACCTTTCCTAGTCCGGACAAGTCCTGCGGCGATCAGCTGTGAATTCCAGCAGTTGATGGCTGCTTGCTCCGCTGCCATTAAGCGGCCAACATGTGGAGCTAACTGCTAACAGCCACTGCTGCATTTAACAAACTCTACAGATCCATTCAGCAGCTCCACCACCCACAGTCAGACACACAAGGCTGATTATTTACTGCTGAATTACAGCTCACAACTCACTTGCACCAACGGCTGATGCTACTCCAGTGTGAGTGTGGTGCAGGCTAGCAAAACATCCTGGTGCAGACTATTTCCTGGTGTTTACCAGCTTGTCCCTTATGTGGCATTTGAAGATAATTACAAGCACAGCTGTTCTTGGCATTCAGTGTCCAACAGTCCACTACTGATATTTCCGTCACGTCTAGTCAATGAAAATGAAGCATAGATTTCGTCAAAGTTTTTATTATCAAGATCTATTTTTAGCTCATCATCATCTCGTTTTTGTCATGGAAAAAAAGATTGTTGATGAAACATTTTCGTCATCATTTTCCTCAATGAAATGAACACTGTTAGTATCTTAGCAGGAATGTCGCACAACTTAAAAGTAGAGGCAGTGCTCTGTTTATTTAAATGTGAAAGTGCAGTAAAAATATTTTGTCCCAGTAAACAATAAACAATGACGAGAAATAATCGTGATTATCATTTTGGCTGTAATCATGAAGCCCTGCATGATACATCCTCTCTTCTCAAACTATTACTGTTTTGCAGTATAGAGACTAAAGATTATTTCACAACAATCTCACTTTATTAACAAATCTCCGTCAAAATGTTTTCATCTGCAGAAGTTTCTATATTTACAGATATAGTTTGAAGGTTTTACAGTTTTCTCTTTCTTTGTTTTTCCAAAAAAGGCTCCAAGTCAGGTCCCCGAGCTCTCTGACGGACAGAGCCATATTGTTGGTCAAGTTTCACAAACATCGTTGATTGTTCATAACCCAGAAAAAAAAGTAATTTCATCTGCTTTTGATGAAACTTCCTCTAGCCAGTGATAGCACTGCAGGCTTTCTCCACAGATACAATTATCCATCTGGCCTTCTGACTAAAAGCAATACAACAGCAGGAGAATGACACCAAGTATTAGAAATGTAAAGTAAAACAGCTTTTTGTGCAATTGTATTCTATAGAAAAAGACTTCTTAGTGGGAAATAGAATAGTAAGTGGAGTATTGTATCTTCTCCAACACTCAGGTGGTCTTTGTTATGGTTGATTTTGTACACCCCCTAAGAGTTTCTCCTTGAATTGAATTAATTTATGATTTTAATATAGTTTGTGTGCATGAATGGTTTGTGTATTTACCAAGCCTGGGTCTGGGTACAGCCTCACTCTCCTGAACAAATCTCCTTTGTATTCTACAAGGTAAATGCCAGGATGACAGTCTGAATGCTAATGACTGCAACTTTTGAAATCTGTTTTAATCATGACTGGAATGCGCCATCTGAGGAGGCAGTGAGATAACATTACATTTTTACATTATAATATGCAGACATAACAGAGTTGGCTCACATCTGAGCACAAAAAACGAGCAGTCCTGAACTAACCAGGCATCTGTCCAGTAAATGCAAGTTCTAAATTCAGTGACCTCAATGCAAGTGGCAGGTCTGTCCTATTAAAAGGTCTCTCTTCCCTGTCTTTGTCTCTGTGTAAACAGATCTTTAAAAGGCGATGAGGTTGCCTGGCCTGTGCTGCTTTATCTGCAAAGTTACGATTGTCTGGAGAAGATGACCCCAAGCTATTGATTTGTGATCCCTCATATGAACACACACACACACACACACACACACACACACACACACACACACCCCCACACTCACTCTGTTTGGTTTACTTTCACTCTTCCGTTGGCCTTCTAAAAGGTTATTTCTGGGCAGCTCATGAGGGTTGCAGGCAAGAAAGAAACATGATATCAGAATTTGAGAGCTTCTGCATTGATATCAACAAAATGGACATGCCTCTTTATAGGTACAAAACAGATTTCTCAGGAAAATTACGTAAAATAAATAATTACATAAAAAGCCATCTGGACTATTACCAGCTCCTTTCCTCCACAGCCTTGCCATTTCTTGTCACTTAGCAGAGGCCTGACTGTGTCAAATCAATGTCAAATTTGAATGTTAATAGAATCTTAAATTATTCAACATGCAGTTTAGCCCATTTGAACTATTCCCTGGCTCCAAATGACTCCCCCCATATAAATATATGATGGAGAAATAAGGGTCTGGCCTAACTCCAAGGTGTGTTCAATGGTAATAATACAGGGTTTTAGTTGAGGGCTGTTTCAATTGTCAGCTCATTTTCCTAACTTTATCGTTCTAATGATAATAATAGTTAATATCTCTATCATTAATTTGTTCAATTGCTATTTAAATTGATACAAACTGATACCCTAGAATAGAAAAAAATTAATAGTTATAGTCATCATATGTATAATTATGCATTATAACGTAGTTCGACCAGGAGACTAGTTTAAAGTCAGATCATCAAAACATGGGTTATAAAATGTCTATAGATTATATAGAGTGAAAATTATGACACCAGACCCATAATTTCTCAGAATTCATTTCCTTGATTTTAAACTGTAACATCTAAGACAAATTTTAACTTATTTATTCCCACAGCTGAAAGTTTGAATTTCCTTTGGTGGAGTTCTGGACTTGTCGAAGCACAAATCTGAAGAAATTTTCAAAATCGGTCAAACAGTTTGACTGAAAAGTTTAAGTTTGAGTTTATTAACTTCCATGCTCATGACTAACAACTGAATAGATGCAGAATTTACATTAAAAAGAACTATATCTAAACATGGTCAAATGATACTGTATCATAACAACTTGAATATCAAAGATGTGCAAGCTTGTACAGTTTTTAAAAAGTATTTCTTATGAAAAACATTTAAAACATGTTTTTTAGCTTTTTTTTTACTCATTTTTTAAAAATCCTGAGATTGACCATTAATAAAAGTGTGATTCGTTTGACAAGATTTCAAGACTTCTGTCAATCAGAACAAATATTGTGGCATTTTTCTTTTTACTAAGTATAGTTTTTGGGCACTATTGGGTAATTTTGTGAGATTAAGATTTTAAAATTTTTCAAATAAATACATTATTTTCAATAAAATATAGTAAACATTCCTCAATCCACCTTTTTCTAGTCCTTCCTCCTTTTAAGAATCACAGTTTTTGAGTTTCACTATAACATAGCAACTTTGTCTCAATGGAAAGTTTCGTAATCTGCTAAAATAAACGTAAGGTACTTTTCTTTTTGTTAGAGCCCTTTTATACTTGTGAATTTAATTGTGAAGTTTGATGAAAGATATCAGGCTCAACTGTATGGAGAGTCTGAGTAGTATTTTATTACATCTGCTCAGACGTCTCACCACTCGGGCTCTTCCAGCTGTTCTTGTTTTTTTGGCCTGTCCAAAAGTAAATACTTTTTGGCTTGAGATTCATACAGAATTAGTGATTATATTTGTGATGAAATTACATTTAAGTGGGATGAACAAAGTGTGTATTTGGAATATTGAGTGTAGCTGCTAGATAAGCTATTACAAAGAAATAGCTTAAGTCAGACATCCTATCTATAGAGAGCTGGTATGATATCATTCATGGACTCTTTGTAATGAAAAGAATGACCTTTTCATTGAGGACAGTAAATTTGAGGAAATCTGAATGAAGTGGAAAATGTAAATTTCCCTGAAATGCCCTTCATCTGTTTAAATTTGTTAATTCAGCTCTTTAATCTTTCATTTTATTTATTTATCTTAAATGTAAAACTTCCTCTGTTCTATATTTGTGTTTTATTCCTACATTGTAAAAGACTGAAAATGGTTCACTCTTTAAAAGTATCTGGCTAAAGATGGCTGTGTGACTGTTGTTCGTAAGTCAACCAAATAAAGGTAAAAAAAATTCTTTGAGCTTGTTAGTGCACCTGAAACTTTCTTTGAGAGTCACATGATGACAGTGCTACAGGGCAGATAGCACCTTTGCACACAGCATTGTCACAATCTTCAGTTAGACGACAAGGGCTTAAATCCCATATCACAGTGACCTTTTAAGGAGCGCCATCATCACTGCAGTGTTATTTCCAGGTTCCACTGCTGTGTCTGCGCCGCTGTTACCCTCAGGTGCCCATGTCAGTTAGTGTGTAAAATATAACATACTCAAGCTTAAAGCTGGTACGGGTCAGAGTCACTAATGGTCTGCAAAGCTTTATTTTTAAAATGTTTCACATGTGGAAGTATTGTTATTTTAGATGCAAGGAGAATACCAATAACGAGCGGGGTGTTTTTATTAGGAGGAAAGAGGATGAAATGTCACCAGTGAGGGACAGCGGCTGACTGATGTGGACTGTGAATGGGCTAGTGGCATCATCTCAGAATATGATTTATTATTGCAGTGAAAAAGTGCTGAAACTTTCATTGAATCACCGAGAAATCATTTATCACTTTTATTAGTCTCAAGTATTTGGTTTGCTATTCAGCCTAGAGCCATCCAAATAAACACAGAGGAGGAAGTCAGAGAGATTGGACCTCTAATGGCTGAGAGAGGCAGATTCTGATATGTTCCAGATGTTTTATGATTAGACATAATGGCCTTCTTGAAATGGCAACTGAGGCCGTAGCCAGAAACTATTAAACTGTCTATTTGCACCCATTGGAGAACAATGTACAGCCCTGGAGAATACTAAACATCTATCATGTAATTAGGGGGCCTGCACACCATATGTAAAATCAAGGCTTTCTGAAATCCTGAATATGAGAAAATGACAGTGAATGGCGGTAAATGGCAGTCGTCATTATCTTTACATCCATCTGTTCATATAACGTAATCACATCAATTGCCCGGTCCTCTAACAATAACACACAGACAACCACCTGCTCACGCTAATGCTATATATGCATCTGCTGGTGAAGACACCAGAGTGGAAGTTTTACAATTTGGCCGCGCAGACAGACGCTTCATTGTTTACCTTGAATCAACTAACAGCTTAATTCCACAGGGCACAACCATCCCACCAGTGATCAGTTTTTAAGTGACGTTCCATTGAGATGCAAACAAATCATGACAAGCCCTTTGTAATTCATCAAACTTGTGCTTTGACTTATGGGATCTTTCAGCCAGCTGGTCTGAAATGCCTCAGCACATGTCTGTGACTTCTCCGACAGGCTGCATGCATCCCTGTTTTTATTTGTCTTGACCTTGACAGCGTTTTCCTGCTGTTCCATATGCATGCTTTTATGAAACCACGTGTCAGTCTTAATGCCGTCGGTGCGCTGTCGTGTCAATTTGATGCTTTAAAATATGTGACAAGCTTTGAGAACAACAAAGCCCCCACACTTCAATCAAGGGAATAAAACACACAAACATACAGAAAGGCATGCACACACAAGCATAAATTCACTTATATGCGCGCAGTCTTGCAATCATGCGCAGACACACAGGATATATAAACAGAGACGGGGCGGGGTGTCAAACAAAAAACTGTCACATTTAGCTAGATGAGACACCTCAGCAATAGCCAGTATGCCGTGTTTCTTCCCTGCGGCACAGTCATTTAATGGACGATACCCAACAGCGGACGGCCAAATATTAGTTTTCTCCGTCTCACTCAGTACATAACTAGAGGGGATCACATTCCCTCCTCCTCCCTGTCCACCTCCCCTTACCCCCAAATTGCTCCTGCGCTCATTACCTCTGCAGGATTGATGTTTTCTTTTCATAAAGCACCAAGCTGATATCCCACGGATTCAGAATTAATAAAATATGAAGGACATTAATATTCCCAGCATTCACATTTTGCTATTATTGCGGAGGTGCTGGTGAAGCCCCTGACTCGCCCAGCCTGTCAATCACCCTCCAGGTACGCTGCTGCCTCTCTGCCCCAGTCAGGCTGGAGGTGAGCACCGCTGACAGACTTCAAGCAGCTCCCTCAAGGGCATTAAAGGGCAGGTTATGACATGGGCAGCGCATGTCTCTGCATTTAGGGCATCCTTGTTTTAAGGTAAACTGCATTCAGAGGACAGAGAATAATCTTCTGTCCTTGATTTTTCATTTACCGTTGATATGATTTGTTTGCTGGTAATGTTATTAACTGGTCTTTTACATAACAACCAGTAAAACACCACACTGTCTTGCATACAAAGGGCTGCACACATACGATCACCTTTTTTTTCTTTTTACTTTTACATAAGTACCCAGCAGTATATGAAGAAGCCCTGGCAGTAAGAGTCTGCCTGACAGGACAGAGTACACAGGTTTTGTATTTTCAATATTACCATGCATACACATCTCCTACTTTCCTAGAGGCAGAGCGCAATTAAGTCCCGCCCACACCGGAGGGGAAAACAATTAATTGCTCTCTGCTGACTTTGTATTGCGTGTAGGTGCCTCCTTACCACTTCTGTCTGCTCGCAAACAACAGAAAAAAGCCTAAAAGCTGCTGAGTGGTGGGATGCATACCAACAGGGTAAAGAACCCTGAACTAAGTTTTCATAAGCTGCTGAACAGAATAACTGAGCCTTTAAGAAGATGAAAGTGGATATTACATTGGGAATACAACTTTTATTAAGCTAAGGCTTTGTGCCTTTATTATTATTAAATAAGTGCCAGTTGCTAATTTGGCCAGACAGACTGTAGAAGTTGAAGCTAACTAAGCTATGCAAGGCCTGGTTTTGGTCTTTGTTAAGTGAAAGGATAACTTCGGCATTCTTCATGCTGGACCCTGTTTCCCCATGTTTTTGTGTCTAATGTCTGGTTCACACTACACAACATTTTTGTCCGTTCTGACGGTCACTATGTCAGATTAGGCAATTATGGAGTCATAAAATCGTAACCGACAGATATGAAAGACAACACGTTAATCAGATTCGGGAAGTGTCAAGTATGAAGTGACGGCACAATGCATTCAATTTAACAGGAAGAACAGGAACAGTTCAAAAGTAAAAATGGAAAAATATAGCGGGAATGATAAATAAAGGCCCGTTTCTAGTGTATTCTGTTTCAAATGAAGCTGGTACCCTTTGTTGTTGTGGTAAGTAAAAGCCCCACCACTATTATGAAGAAATAACATTCTTTGCTAGCTTGATGCTAATGGCAGAACTCAGCTGGTTGTTCAAGTGCCTCTCCTGTTTCACGCCATAATTTTTCCTTTTCACTTTGTGTGGTAACGTCCCAAAAGGCTGGGGTTTGTTGCCATACAGTTGTCCACGGCACTAGATGACTCTGTGTTTCTATTGGTCAAAGTGACGGCTGTGACGGGAGAAGTCGTGAGTCGTTGTGGCATCAGTTGTTGTCTGCTGTGACACACTACACGGGATAAAACAATGAATTATCATGTACGACACTCATTGTCATTCACGATCCAAGCGACGGTGAACAACGTGTTAGGCTATAATCGGGCTGCTATCATGTAGTGTGTACCCAGCATAAGTGACTAATGGAGACAACATTTTTTGGAATTTGTTCACTAACTCATAAAAACGGCTTTGGTGTATCTTTCCATTGTTGTAACTATCACCAATTCTGGTTTGGTTCAAATAAACCAGTAATTCACCCAGTTAGATGTAAAAATATGTTGGCTCTATCCACGCTAAAATATCTGTTTATTTAAATTGACTGATGAGTTTGCTGATAGTGATTTTGGCGCTGTTTCTGGTTAAACAAAAAGGATCCTTCTCTCTAACTAAAAGGTCTATCTGTCTGAGCCTGTCATTGGCAAAAAAGCACTTTTAATGGACGTAAAGTGGACATGCACAAATGCAAATGAGTGGTTACACTGCAGTGTGTTTCACGACTGCTGACTGCCGACTGCCGACTGCAGCAGCCGCTCTCAACACTGGACAAGTTTCAAAAATTGTTGTCTTCATTAGTCACCTAGACACAGAAATATGGGAAAGTATGGTCCAGGTTGAAAAATGCTAAAGTTACCCTTTAAATGATGTTACATGGTGATTTGATCATATAGTTGTAAATATCAAGGTATTACACTTCTGGTCATTCAGTGGGATAATTTCTCCAAGAAAAGCAAAGTAAGGAGAAGGGACACTGAGACTGAGGAACAATATAGAGTTTGTCGATATACATTTTTCTCTCTTTTAAAAATAGATTTTTAAAATAATCCAACTTCTTTTAAGCTAGCTACAAGAATTTTGTTAGCGATTCTGCCCTTGGTTGCATATTGTGGCGTAGATTGTTTTGTCACCTGATGGGTGTGGTTTTCAGAGTATGATATGTTGCGATCTCTCCATGCATGTATAAAGAGAACTGGATACAGAGTAGCATCCTCTTTCAGACCTATGAAAGTTGCTCATCGGCGCATGAAGCTAAAAACGTTCAGATGCCTTATGTAAAATTATCCGGCTGATTGGTGCTGTGGACTATAGAGCAGGCGCATTAGAGACTTCTGCCAGTTGAGCTGGCTCCTCCCTTTTTAGTTCTTTGCTAGTTTGAATGGGGACTTTCGAAATGTTATCAAACCGAATTGATCAAATTCTGAAAAATGTAAAACGAGTGAATTTGCGGGGGCTGTAACGTGAAATGCATCCACTCATTTGCAGACATCATTTTTGCCATGTAAGTCAGTGAGAAAGTCTTTTTGGGTCACAAGGCATCATGTGACAGATGTACACTGTTTGGCCACCATGAAAATTTGCTTCAAAGCCTGGTGTGTAAATTCTATTTACTTCTTTTTTTAAAAACATGGATTTAATGGGGGAAGGGTAGTTTTTGCTTTTGTAACACTAACCATGTTCCTTGCTTTTGAGCATTTCTGTAATTTTACAACATTTAGCTGCACCTTCTTCCAGGGCTCTGCTCCCTTTGTTCTCCACCTTTTCTCTTTTGCTTTTTTACCTGTCCATTTGTTTCTCCACACAGCTCAGCCCCGCTTACTCCACGCACTGACTGTACGTTGTGTCGATGTGTATGTGCATGTGTGTGGCCAATCGTGTGTGACCATCAGGTTAAACGCAGATGGGGGGGGCCACTGTCTACAGTTCTGAGTGTTGTTTTTGCTTTGATTTATTCATTTCATCTCACATTTAACATTGTCTAGGCCACTGGGAATTCTCCTGGTGCTTCTGATGGCAAGTCCGAGCCTGATCCAGAGTATCTGCAAATACATTTCCAAATTCATGTATGTCCATATGAACCACACAAAGAGAGCAACTACTGCATTTTTATACTGCCAGTGTTGAAAGAATATTATGATGAAATAGGGATACATAAAACATTTACAATTTTAATTTCTCTTAACTTTCCCTTTAAAAATCGTACAGTTTGTTGTTTACTTGAAACCTTTTCTGTCTTTGTTTTCATTTAGCCAGCAGACTGGACAAAGGAGCATCCAGACAGACCTAGACGTGCACACATATAGCATAGTCTGATTGCCTCATGTTCCTTTCTCTCTCATCATAGCATAGGTTGTCCAGCACTGTGGCTCGAGGTGGGTTTGTCTGACAGTCTTTAAACATGACAGATAAGAGAGAATAATTAATTTATCAGAGCAGGCCAGGCTTTAATCCCTGGTGTCCTGGTGATAAGGGAAGGTTTCTTCTCCCCTGATCCCTCTGCCGATAGGAGCTTTTTCCTTGGCGCTTTCCCGTTAATAAGCCTGTCAAAGAGGCACACGACTCTGGGCTCTGTCCTGTACAGGTTATCTCGCCGCCACACGTTCCCATCTCCTTCCTGACAGCCGACAGCAACCAGGTCGCCGGACCTTTGAAACCCCGGGAGAGCAGGGCCTGTGGGCGTCTCTCTGAGGCGGCCCTGTCATTTAAACCGGCTAATTCAAACATCAGGTGGGTCCGAACCCACAGGAGACGCAAGAGAAAAGAGAACACAGGCCTGACAGACCAATGGATTGACCACACTCTTGCCAATAGCTGGACTTTAATAATTCTCTTTTAAGGCAAATAAAAATGCAGGCATGTTTAGTACAGCTCCACTCCCATTGTGCAGCTCCTACCTGTCTCTCATTCTCTCCATGTCTGTCTCTCTGCTCCTCTCTGAGCCCTTAGTGAAATTGACTGGTTGCTTCTGAGATGAAATGTGTGTGGACATTTTTCATGCTGCTATAGAATGAAGTGTATGTCTGGATGGTAGATGATGAGATCTGTGTTGAAGCTGTGTCTGGCAGGAAATATGGTAATGGTGTGGCATAAGCCTGTAGCCTTGGAGAGATGGAATTTACAGTATGTGCTCAGTAAGCAGCTTCAATTTGAATAAGCCAAAAAAAAAAATTTAAGTATACACTCCTGTTTATCATGGAAAAAATTGTTCTCTGAAAGTCTACATAAATTGAACAATATTTTTTTTTCAAAATGTGAAGCCACTCGGATGAGGAAAGACAAACAATTGAGGCTAAATCTCGAGGACATACTGTGAATATACGCTGCATTACAGATGCAACAATGATAGCGGCTCATTTAGTTTTTAATTTGGAGGCTGAGTGGCCCGCTGAGTGAGTGAGGAGGACAGTGTGTATCTCAGGGGAGCAGCAGGACGTCTGCTAAGTAGCAGTGTGCGTGGTGGCCTTCGCTGCACTGTGGTCCTTCATCATTTCCCTAAAGCCTCACCTATTTTGCAGGCTGACTGCATGCATTATCATATTTTATGTGGGTCATGAAAAGCACAAAGAAGTTGCACTGCTCAAGAGAATTTATGTGCATTTGTGTGTATATTTTAAGTAGGTGTGGGTGCCGTTCATGTTCCGGTAACGGTACTTTACTTTCTCTGTAGTAACATAAATGTAATTTTTGAACAAGCTGCAGGGGTGACGTAGTAGACTAAAATGCAATTCTGTTCTTCTGCTCTTTTCTAATCACACATAGAGCCAATCTTCTGTCTTGGTCATTCTATCTACCTGTGTGTGTGTATGTGTGTGTAAATGTGTATGTGCGCTTGCCTAGCAGTGATCCTAGGCTATTACTAAAATATATAGAAAGAAAATAGACCAGAGGTTGAAAATAAAGTGGAAGATCCAAGTGGCAACCTCTGAGACTGAAAGATGAAGCCAATGCAGCAGTGCAAAAAACTACAGTTATTTGAATGGCCACTTGAGGCTGGCTCCAAAATAGAGTAAATTCCCATAGACCCTCTTGTTAAAATGCTGAACTTTACAACAGAAATAAACATGTTTACAGCCTGATACAAAAAATGTTTGGTCTCTATGGCTAATTTGCTAACCCCTTGCTCTTCCTCAGTTCCACCTTCTTGTCCAAATATGGTCACTTTTGGCTCCAAAAAACCAAGATGGCGACAGCTGAAATGCAGAATTTGTGGCTTCAAAACAGCAGTCCACAAACCAATGGGTGATGGCATGGTAGCTATGTCCATCATTGTACACAGTCTATGGGCAGATCAGTGATGCAGAAATTGTTTTGCCTTGCTGGGAAGCCGACGGACTGCCTGCAGAGCTCAGTGACCAAATTTCCTGGCATTGCGACTCTGCCTCCTGTCTGAAGTTGAACCTGGTTGCTCCCCAAATACTTTGCCTTCAGAGTCGTGTGCCTCTTTGCCTTCATTCACAGCTCCACCCTCTCATCCAAATATGGTCACTTCTGGCTTCAGAAAGAGCAATCTAGCAGCCGAAATGCCAAGCTCAAGGGACAAAACGGGTGTGCACAAACCAATGGATGGCATCACGTCCATTATTTTGTAGAATGTTTATGTAGTACCAACATAATTTGGCTGGTATCTTTAAATGTATCGAGTTTTGTACCCAACCTGAGTGTCAAAATCCAGTTGTATGTATGCGATGCACAAGAAATGCAAGTACAGTTAAAAGTTGAGCAGTTGGTCCAGAGTGAAGATAATATCACTACCTCAGACATCCTCACTCTTACTTCTTACCATTTAATATATGATTTTCAAATCCACTCATTGCTACTCTGTTTTATTATTGATCTTGTGCACTCTGCTTTTTTATCTTTGAACCAGCAGACCAGTTTATGCACAACAATCAAGTCAAGGTCAGTTCTGAAAGATTTACTTTGTGTCCTCGCTCTGCCAGTCTGTCTCTGTCTATTTGTCTGTCTTCTGGCTAACTGGAGCACTTCAGCTTTTTCGATCTGTCCAGCCCAGGAAAAAAAAAAAAAACATTTAGCCAATGCTGCTCCTTATCTCTCTCGCTCTTCTAATCTCCTGTGAGCTGCAGGAGTGGAGGCAGAGGGGCTGTCATTGTCCAGGGATGTGAACCTGCAACCTTTTCAATTTCACCCCGCGCTTCAAAGCCCTTCCGCCTGGACGAGCTCACGTCCTGGACAAAGGTGCCATTTGCTTTTCATTTCCTCCACGATAAGAGAGGAGAAAAAGTATTGTATATTGTAATGCTCCCTCACCTTTCTGACATCAGCAAAATTGAGGTGCAGGCGAAAGATCAATACAAATTAAAAGTAAATACAAAAAAGGCAGTGAAGAAGAGGAGATACATTACCATGTTTGGAAATCCATTTGCTCTGGCTTCTCTCCGCCACAATGCTTTGTTTGTTCAAGAAAGGTTGAGGACAGAATTGGAAAGTTACAAAGCTGAGAACTTACATTGATATCTTTTCAGAATTACATTTAAAGTGAAATTGATTGAACGACAGTGTTGTTTGTAGGTGGTTTTGTGTATATCCCACTCAAAGTCCCAACTCCACATTTGCCACCATGCAGCAGCTGGTGTCACCAGTAAGCTGTGATGTCATTCCTCATCTGGACTGGCTTAACTGGGGTCCCAGCTGCGTGGTCAATGTGGTGGAGAAACAGTGTTTTTACACACGCTGCTTTTATTTTTGTGCAATGAGCCACGCTGCTACAGTTTTAGCTTCCAGTCTTGATTTATTGCAGCATCCTTGTATTTTTCCCAACCGGACATTCCACTATTCACCACTCCACTTTACTCTCCTGGCATCCTCTCCCCTCTCCTCTGCAGCATTAGAGGAAACCTGCAACCTGATATTGTATCATTATAGTAGCAATATCTACACAACATTAAGCAAATTACATCTGGCTGGCAACATGTTCCAGCGTCTAAGCACACCTCACGGCGTGGCAGGTGGCCTTGCATCGATCAAACGCAGCACTGCCAAGATTGGTCGGCAGAATGGGGAAAATGGCTGCTTGTGGTAATTGTGTTTCTCTTCCTACTATTCCGTCTCTCTAACAGTCCTGCATTTCCATAGGAATGGCCTGATGATGTTGCACCTATCCACAGGGGTGCATAAGTATTGTGGAAATGAAGATGCGCTGTTTATTTTAACACCTACACTTTTGTGATATCTTTTCCGGGTGTAAATGTGAAGGTACAGCAGTAAAAACGCTGAAAGAGGATATAATAAAATGTTTAATCTGCACCAGCCCTGGAGTAACGGCATAATCTGCTCATACAAGAAACATATAGTGTATGTGGGGCTATCACTATGTCAAACTAAATAAACACTAGCCTCTAGAAAAATATGTCTCTGGATACATAAAGAAAAGCTGCTGTTTTTTTTTTTTCATCATTTTTTTGAAGTACAATTTATATACATTAAATTCACAAATATAATACATAACATAACATAACATAACATAACATAACATAACATAACATAAAACTAGAAGGCCGCTCTGAGAGCGCAGACCTCCACCAAGGCCAAATGTCCTATTTTGCAATGTTAATGAAAGTGAAAAATAATTTGTCTATCCGCCCCGTGATTCGGATCCCCTCCAAAATTTAATGGGTTCCTCCTTGGCCGGTGCTACACCCTTCCACTGAGTTTCATTAAAATCGGGCCAGTAATTTTTCCGTAATCCTGCTGACAAACAAACAAACCAAATTGAAAACATAACCTTCTTGGCGGAGGTAAGAAAAAAGTTAAAGAGAGACTTAACACCATGGCTGAAAAGCAGAGTTACACTGTCCAATCTGGATGAAGGTTTCCAGTTTTGTTTGTTTGGTTTCCAGCTCAGCAACACTGTTGCACCTGTAACCAAAAAGTGTTTAGCAAAAACAAAACTCTCAGAGGCTGTAAAGTCATTCTTTAGAATAAAAAGGGTGATGGCAGTGGGGCTGGGTTGGAGGGGGGTGTTCAATCCACTTCACCTGGTCAGTACAACATTAATGGCCGAGGCTTTGGGGGCCAGGGCCAAAGGCACAAAGTAAAGCCGGGTTATACAATGGCATCTGCCACCTTTATCCATCACTGTGACCACAAGGCCCATTTCCCACTGCACAAATAAAACACTAACACTTGCTAAAATCTGGCTTTTGTATTTAACGGGAATGGTAACAGCTGACATTCACTCCTGGGACAAATGACTCTGCTGTATTCAGGGGTGTTTATCAGCTCCAGCTCTGATAGGCTCTGATTTGCAGTGATGGAAATGCGACACCTGGGTGGATGCACCGATTTTCACCCTTTTCTAGTGGGTTAAAGTGATGTACCGCCACAAAATACCTTCCATCTCCATCCAAGCAGCGCTCGAATATCATTAAAAAAAGTCATCTTCACCGAGTTTGAAAAAGAGGCTGAATAAGTAACAGATTTAAAAAAATTAAAGAAGTAACCACTGTAACATTTGCACTGGCCTTGAAGCACTTTGTACTGTTTACTAACCTGTTTTCTGGTGCATCTGGGATGCTCAACAGGGCACACCAAAACACAAGAAAAACAGAGAGGTATATTCTTCAGTTGCTCTTCCTGAGATTTCTACCATTTTTTTCCCTGTTAAAGGGTTTTTTGGGGGGACTTTTTCCTTATGCGCTGTGAAGGTCTAAAGGACAGAGGGATATTTTATGCTATAAAGCCCTCTGAGGCACATTGTGATTTGTGAAATTGTGAAACTTTATAAATCAAATTGAATTGAAATCTACTGGCAGTGGGGAAAGGAGTCAGTTACCTATTTTTATCAGGTTTTCCCATGTTTAAAAAAACCTGCATATATGTGCTAAATTTCATGGAAAAAGAGGATATCTAAGCCCACTATCTCTAGGAAGTACATCCATAGTGGACAAATCTGCACCTCACAATTTATGTCCAATACCAGCATAAAGTACAACACGGACAGTTATGTGCTGTGCCCTATATTTGCTAAGGCTGATAGTAAGGGTGTGGTGATTTGGGTACAGACCTTCAATAAATATTTGTGGTTATGTGAATTCATAGAGAAGATTTCGGCACACTTACATCTGTGTAGTGTTTCACTTCACGTATTACGTTCTTGCCCTTACTTTAGTGTTTAACTTGCCTAAGCACTTCTTCTCAATGACTTATTTGGTTTCAATTTAAACCTGTCCGTTGGTGAAAGCCTTAAAGTTGATCTGACCTCTACTTAAAAAATCTGATTTGTTTAGTAGTTAAACTGTAATGTTAGCACATGCAGTTTTAGATTAGATGTGACCAAATTTTTGGCTTGTTAGACATCCTTGGACCAGTTGGCCCAACGTTGATTCCTACCTTGTCTCTAACTGAGTGTGCTGACACTGAGTGAGTGACTTTACAAGCTGTCGTGTAACCCAGCAACATCAAGAAACAATCGGTCAATGCCTTACAAGTTTAGGTTGTCCACTAACATGTCCTCTCTACACTTCCTGTGAAAAGATGCACCCACAGTAAGCTGATGACAAACACCCTGGGAGACACAGTGGCATTTGCACTGTTATTGCTTCTGTATATCTGAGCGGAGCCCTGGGATTACCATCAGTACAAATTAAAAACAAATAAAGGATGCAGAGGAAAACAGAAGGCAAAGATCTGGATCTATTATGCTCTGATTTATGGACCACTGATCCATAGCAGGTTGGGTCACTGAGCTAGTGAGTGTGCATTCTAGGAGCCTCATTGCCAACCTCACCTGCCAGTCAATAACCTATTTAGTTTAATGTCACAGCCTATACGGGCAAAGCATATTGACAAGCTGCAGAATGCACCTTCAAGAGGCCCCCAGCTGCAAGTGCCAGATAAACTGCATTTGAAAAATTCATTCTTTCATTGCCCCTGAGTCCTTAATAAATTATTAAAGTCCTCCCCCCTCAATGAAGTATGGGGGGAAAGTTATAGTTGAGCGCTAATGTCAGTGATTTGGGTGATCGGTTGTTGCAAAGACAAGCCAGTATTCCCACATCGCATTTCCAGCTAAGTCCACATGCTCTCAGAGGTGACAGAGTCACTAGTTGGCCTTTATGAATCTTTCAGAGGAGGAAAGAAGGGAAGAGATGGCATTTCAACATTTAATAAAGTGTCATTCCTCAAGTGTAAAGCTGCTTCTATATGTTATACTGTAGACTGACACTTTAAATATGGTCTCTTTTGCTTTTTGAAAGCCAGATTCACCTCGAGGTAAATATTGAAGAAGATGACAAATCAAAGTGCATGATGAGGCTCATGGCAGCTCTGTTTGAACTTGCTTTCTTGGTGGAAGTAAAATCAAATGTTGGCATACAAACTTGCATCCTTGTGTGTGTCTCAAACATTCTGTTGGTTGGATGACATCTGAAGGTGACTCCTTCCACAAGTCTACATTTTTGATGCCTCTGTCCTGTCGCAGTCAATAAGCCATTTAATCTTGGTGCTCAGCCGAGTCGATGCAGCCGATGTCGTGTCCGGGGCTTACGGTAGACAAGGCGAGGGTTCTGCCCAGACCTGATAAACCATTCATTTCCTTGAGCTCCTTTGTCTTCCATTCGGTTCAGAGAAAAGAGCTCTTGGCCTATTTCAATCATGGATGCCTCTCTTTAATGAGCTGCTTTAATCCTTCGCAGCAAACGCAGCTTGCCTTTCGGCATGACAAAAATGTACTAGATTAGAGGATTACTCACATTTATGTATTCATGTACTAATTTATGAACACAAGCCATTCGAGGAACCCCGTGCAAGAGAATGAGAGTTGATGTCTGTTTTAATGTTCATATCAAAGCTTGTGTTGCGCAAATTGACAGTGCTTAAATGGGTGATTCATCCCTCAGGGATTATTAGCAGCTGTATGTTTTCACATTCATTGTATTTGTTGAAATGAAAAACGTCTCTTATTATAATTTCAACTGTTCAGGTTGACTATCATTGTCCTGTAATCAAGCAACTTACAGCTTCTCTTACATTTCCTTATCTCATTCATTCATTGTCCATAAGCGCTTATCTTGTTAGAGGTCGTGGGGGGGGGGGGGGGGCTGGAGCCTATCCCAGCTGACATTGGGCTAGGCAGGGTACAACCTTGGACAGGTCGCCAGACTATCACAGGGCTGACAAGAATAAGAAGGCAATAAGGGAACACATTTATCACTTCTATGAGTCTCTGCTGGCACAGGACGTCATTATGACATCAGAAAGACACTGGACTCTTTAGGGAGCCCTTCCGTGCGGAGTTTGCATGTTCTTCCCTTGTCAGCGTGGGTTTTGTCCGGGTACTCCGGCTTCCTTCCACAGTCCAAAGACATGCAGGTTAACTGGTGACTCTAAATTGGCCGTAGGTGTGAATGTGAGTGTGAATGGTTGTCTGTCTCTATGTGTCAGCTCTGTGATAGTCTGGCAACCTGTCCAGGGTGTACCCTGCCTCTCGCCCAGTGTCAGCTGGGATAGGCCCCAGCCCAGTGTGGCCCATTCAGTTATCCTTCCATGCCCACAGTGCCTGTATATTTGCTCCCTCGACATATTTAGATCATGCAGTGATTCTGCAGTGCTAAATTTAGGCCCTGCTAGCCAGCCTGCTGGTTAGTTTATTTTTCTGTGCTTAAGCACAGACAGTTTCATCAGTGTCATTTTACCATACTGCTCATTTTGAACTGACATCAATGTGTTTCTTTGAAGAGAGTTAAATTTCACTTTTGGTATGTATTTCCATTACAAGTTTGATCTTAAATTTCATTTAAAGTGGTATTAACAGGGTCTTGAAAAGAAATATAACTTATTTATACCGGTAGACACCCTGAGCTTATATTTGTATGTTTTTCTTTTTTCTTTTTATTTTTTTATGACAACTTGTTATTTTATGTGTACAATGCACCTGTCACTTCCCCAATAAGTGTACATCTAAGGTTCCCTGCTGCTGTGTGTAGAAATATAAATTAAAATGCATGATTACTTTCCAAATTAAATACTAATTAAATAATAATAATAATTTGTGGCTGAAACATCAGGTCCATTGTAGGTTTTGTTGGAAACAATCAGTGCGAGGGGTGTTGGTGGGCAGACAAAGTGCAGTGGGACGCCTCCCAGGCTCCTCTGGATCTGGCCACAGAACATCTCGGTAAATGCGGTCAGACAGATGAGTCTCGCCTCGGAGCGCTGCCTCCCAAGGGCAGAGTGACATTTTCTGGGGACAATATGGGACCGCAGTGACATAGAAAACACCCCCCACCCCCCAGACTCTCCACCCCCCTCTCCCTCCTTTCCTCCATCTCTCCATCCTTCCCTCCATTTTTCCGCTCCCTCCCTCCTTCTCTCTGCTAATTTCTCTGGTCCTGAGTGCTGCAGTAACTGCCTTCTGCCTTTTCATTCTGTTACAGGTCAAAAGACTTGACAAAGTTCCAAAAGCCTGGTGGCACTACACCGGGGAACAAAATGGATGAAAATGTGACTGGGTTCAACAAAAGAAAATGCATGGGGACAGGAAAGACACACAGCAACAAATACATCCTCAGAAAATTGTATATGGAAGGCTCAGAAAGTGAAGTTAAAAACACAGTGAACAGTGAACAAGCTGAGATGCTTATATTTTGCTTTTAAAGATTAAGGTTGCTGTCTTTTGTGCTGCTTTGCAAATAGCATCACTGTTGCTAAATGCTAATAGAAATACTGCGTGCATGTATATGATTTTAAAACAATCTATTATTTGGCTGAAAAGGCCAAATAGAGAATAATCACTCTACATACCTGAGTGTTCCACTTTATGTAGCTTCATTATCATCACCATACATGTAAACCAACACTTAACGCCAGTTGTATGTCAGTGTTTCCACATGTATTTACTGTTTAGCCTCCTGTACTGTGCTGTCATCCGTTTGAGTCAGACTGCACATCTGTCATTGTGGATTGGTACGGTGGTCTGTGTGACAGATGAGTCCTTCCCTCTCAGCGGGGACTCTCTCCGGGGAGGTGCAAATTTCTGCGCATCCAAGCATTGGCAATCATGCATAGCACCTTGATGAGAGACAGGCCCCCGCCACTTGATTGACTGGCATTCTAACGCGAGGTGATGGCTACGAACGCCACAGGCACAGAAACATAAAGACCGTAGGCGTGCGGCCCAGGTCCCCGACACACAGAAACACGCTTGGACACACAGAACGAATCACTGCACATTAAGAGCTCATCTTTCTCCCTCTCTCCTGTACTTAATAATGTGACTAGCTGATATCCATGGCTAATCTCATTAGGCCATGTCACAGAGCAGGGGCCAGGTTTGCACTGAAGCTGCACTGACTGGGTATTACCGTTGATTACACAAATACAAGACACTCCGTCATGGAGGAAGATGTTTTATTGTCCACTTCAGAGCGATGTAGTGTATTCAATCAAGGTTTGGAGAGTTTCTTGACATGGGCTGCAGAGGGTCAGAGACAATTAACTTTCAAGGGTCTGGTGAGAATCAGGGTTAAAAGCATCCAATCAAGTCAAGCAAGTAATTTGCTTTCCCTTGTGTTGCACCGGTAAGCCAGTTAGTAGTCGATCCAATTAAGACTTTGGTTCAGACCCATCGTCGTCCTGCAGTGGCGTCCTGCAGGCAGACACAGAGAGCAGGAAGAGATCTCTGTGGAGGGCTGTCTGTCACACAGGGATTGTTTGACACTCGGCTTTGATTGCTCCATTTTTCTGCGCTGGGTTCCACCGTAGGAGGCTAACAGGCCCAGTTCAGGACCGTCTCTCTGTCTGTCCTCCCCAATGAGGACAACCGTAGCTCCCGCTGGGTCAGCGGGACACTGATTGGGCAAGAGACTCTGTTCCTGCCGGGAGTGAGAGAGAGGATGGACCCGGCGGTCCTGCTGTTTGTTTAAGAGCAGGAAGCCATGTGGAAAGGCCTAATGTCTTAATTGGTGTGAGTGGCAACGGACGGTACCTGACGAGACTCATTAATCAGAGCGGGGTGAAAAGGCTAGAGGCTCGGATAGCGAGAGGGAGAGACAGAGAGAGGGAGGGAGACATCAAGCCAGTGCTGTGTGTCAAGCAGGGCCCCTTAGCTGCTTTGTCCTCCTGCCTCGCACCAATCCGAGACACCCACTGACACCCTCGCAGCTGTGTCTGTCACACTCGGCCACTCAACCACAGAGCACAGAATGAGGATGCAACGATAATTAGAATCTATTTACACCCACACACATACATGTCCTGCACATGCATAGCACAAACACAGCAACATCACCAAAAAAAAAAAAACTCACCCACAATCAGTGCCATGGAGACAAGATCTTTGTTGTACAGAGTATGAGTTCCATCTCTGTTTGTCATGTCCAACATGGCCTTTGCTTTCTGTGGGTCATTTCAAGCTCTGTCACACATCTCTGACAGCAAGCCCCGAAAGACTGATATATGAACAACACACACACATAAAGAAATAATCACACGCGCATATACACACATACAAAAGGTTTCCCTTTGGGCCAGTCCATCAGACAGCAGTCATTGTGGAGGGGACTGATGTTCTCCTGCACAAAGTGAAAAAACTGCTCTTTTCTCCACTGTCTTTCTCAGCGTGTCCTTTCAGCATGTTTGCCCCGATCTCATCCAGGTCACTTCACCTAATGGAGTAAAATTAAGGCCCTGAGGCCAGGAGTTGTCCTCCGGACACAAACATCCATGTTTCAGGACAAGGACTTTGTTTTTCACTGTTCTGCCCCCGTGTCTCTGCCCCAGGCTCGCAGAGAGAGAGAAGTCACTTAACTGCCTCTTAGGTTGCCATTTTCTCTGGCTATTCATGGGCATACCATTAAAGCGAGGCTAGCGCTTTATGTTTGTGTCAGTGCATTTGTCGGCCTTCTCTCTGTGTCCTCCATTTCTGTCGTTGACATAACAACCAGTTGAAACATGATATTACTGTAATGCTATTGAAGAGCCCTACACACAGATCTAATTTAATAGCCAATCTCAGATATCTGCAGTAGATGAATGTTTGTTGCTCAGTAATAACTTTGTTTTATTGAAAGGTTAGTGCCGCACACTGTGGGCTTAAACTATGGTAAGTCACTTGAAATATAGCACATGATGTTTTTATGTACAACTTGGTCAAAGTGGATTTTGGCTCAATCCCAATAAACCCCTTGTCCCTTCCACATACCCCTTACCCCTCTGTTTTGCGTGTTCACGTCTAGTGGAAGAGATTTTATTGGGATGGAGGGATAGGTTAAATTGTTAGATCTATAAGGCCTTGTTAACAAAGGTTTTTCAGAAGCTTACACCAAACTGAGTGTTATAAGAAATCATCTGCAAAATGGCTGCATAGGCAACAAAAGAAACTAACAAATGTATTTTCTGTGTCACAGAAGATTTGAAAACCACAATAACAATCGTATTATCTTAGTTTAATGTTGTTTCAGTGTATTATGGTCCTTTTCTCTATAACAAGCAAAACAAAGTAATTGCTAGTAGTATGCGTATGACTCGGTAGCTAACTACTTAGCTAGCTAACAAGACATTGTTTTTGCGCATTTGTGCATGATAGTCCCACATTTTGACATATTTCCATGTCGCTCTCTCTTCCTTTGATACCATGTGATGTCGAAAATTTACTTTAAGTCTAGCAGTTAAGTGGCTGCACATATTACTGCTCCTGTAAAGCCTCCTACAGACTGAGACTTTATCAAACTTAGCTACACTGTGTGACATGGATTTAATAAACCTGGGTATGCAGACTGTATGATGACAGTGCCTACCGAATCACAGGCTACAATGTTCAATGCAGAAGGATGCTGCACAGGTTTTGTGGGCGCTATATACTGCGGTGTGTCTGTGTGTGTGTGTTTGCTTGCTGCTAGGTTGCTCACCTGGCAGCTGCAACTCTGCCGCTATTTCCTTCCATGCTTCGTCCTTCTTTACGCGATCATGATAAGAGCTGGAGGACACATCATACAGGCAAGGCTTCTGCTGCCACAACTCCACAAGGTTTTCCTCTTTGCTGCAATCCCACACATTTCTTTTAGCGTGTTTTGCCTCCATGGCGAGCTGCTACCAGTCTGTTTGTTTGGGTTTAGGGCCAGTGCGTCATTTCATGCTGCATGTCTGTTGGTTGGGTAGTAGACGTATCCCTGGCTGTCTTTGATCACAAGATGGTGACAATGGCCATCCTTAAACCTCTCTAACTGTGCGATGTGGGACCACAGTTTTAGAGCCACGATAAAAGATATTGCCACGTTTCTTTCACGTTGGTCGTCTTTCGTCTGGGACAGCCCAAAATCGCACATTGTATGCCGTGCTTAATATCAGTGCAGACAGGCAGAGTAGAAGCATGGGTTGCTAAAGTTAGCCTGCAGAGCACTGCTAGTAGTCTGGTAATGAAGCAGTGTTTTTTTTGTTTGATGACTTGTTTGTTTGATTGATAGCGTGAAACTATTTATATTATAAAAATACTCATATCACTTAAGTTGCGTCTGTTTACGTTAACGCCATTGATGAGGATTAAAATATTGATGATGTATCAGGGTCTTGAAGGGTTGTCCCATTTCATAGGGGGAGATTTCAACCACTTCCCTTTTGTAACTCTGTTCTGAGGGGCAAAGGAGTACTCAAAAACGATGGATAGGGGTAAAAATATGAAATGGGAAAAGTTTGTTGAGGTTGATTCATTGCTCTGGACATTAACAGCTGTCTCTTTTTCACACTGCTTTCATTTCCCCAGCTTTCATTTCCTTCGCATGTATGCCTTTTTTTTTTTTTAACTTTGTTTTGGACGCGTATATTTTAGTTGCACCACAATGCATGCACATTATTATGTAAATGTTTGCACAATGTTATTCCCTCTAATGGTTTTCCACAAAACATTTGAGCACAAAGAAGAGAGCACATAGAGGCAGAATGGGAGGGAGTCAGTGGTGCTGAATTTGCTATTGTTTGTGTAAATTGCGCCCACAATACTCAAGTCTGTGGAATGATGAAGTCAAGTCACATCTTTTTCTTTATTTTTAACTTTATTCCAGTTTTCAAACTAAGAAATGTTTTCTGTTTTCTTGTTTATATTGCTGCCAGCAGCTCTCAGTATGAACACGCTCACTGAAATATCGCCTACAAGGCAAAGGACAAGGATCTGTGTATCACACAGGACTAGCCTCCTTCAAAATGATCACTACAGACTTTGACACACCACCTGATCCGGCTGCCTACTCACTGTTCCACTGTGAGGCAACAACATGAGCATCTCCACTGTATATGCCACCTACATGCTCAGTCCCACACAGTGCTTTCCGTCAGGCATTACACACTATAGAGGGGCAGTTTGCCTGGTGGGCATGGTTTTCTTCAACTGTCCGCCCACCAAAACTCATCATCTTAATTGTCCCTTCTGTTGATGTGAAATTCAATAAAAGTGGCAGGGACCATTTTGAATTGATTGTGAATAGATGCCACTGCCTGGCTGTCTACATTCATGACAGCTCGAGGAGAGTTGATGTACTGTATTAGACAAAGTGTGAGAGTGTGTGTGTGTGTGTGTGTGTGGGCCTGCGTGCGTGCGTGTATATTTAGAGGGTGGGGGGGCTTCTTCATTATCTTGACTTGAAAAGTGGTTTGCTTGGAAATGTGGCACATCGGTGACAAATTGTGTCTGCATTGCCCACCCTCTGTTTTTTTACATAACCTTGCTGGTAGTGCATAGCAAATCTGTCTCTTCACATTTGTATAGATATGTTCAATTGCTCACGGGGCATGAATTCCTCATTGGCGCTGGAAAATGGGGAGGTAAAGATGAAAAACCATCAAGCCCTTACTTTTCACATGGCTGCACTCAACTCATTGCTCTTTGATAGCATGCCCCTGCAACTTAAGCTGTGAATAATGATGTT